>CM039718.1:29453185-30173185 GCA_022539455.1 Dendrobium nobile | reverse complement strand
AAAAAGGGGGAGGTTGTTGCAAATCTGATTTTATGGATTAGAATTTTTATGATAGCAAACATTTATATTTTTTTCTATGAGTGCCTTGCCCACTAACATTTCAGGACCACAAGATTGAGTGCAACTCAAGCTAGCTCAAGATTGGATAGATTAGGTATGAGTCAGTTTGTAATTTTTTCCCTTTATTGAGTCTATTATAAAAGAAATGGTTCCTGATGTTAATTAACCTTACACACAGACACATGGGGGAAATTTTCTTTCTAATTAGTTAGAGTTATCTATTTTGATCACTTCATCTGGGATGATCCAAACATTGTCCTAGACGATCTGTTAAAAATAGAAATCCTAATTAGGGCATCCTAGTTAAGGCAGTCATAATTAAGCTCATCGTCCTAAACGATATTTATATCGACCGGAATGATAGGCTAAAATTAAAAAGAATCAGCCACCAGATTTTCTTAGGTATTATTTATTTTTAGACATCATCCAAGATGATGAAACATAATTATGCCTAAATTAATTTTTTTTAAGGAAAGTAATTAAGGTTTTGATTACTCGATCCAATCATCCTGGATAATTGCAGGATTGGTCGGGATGATCAGTTCAAAATCCCTAAGTTATTCCTGGATGGTCTTCAACGGCTAACTACCTTCAGGGCGATGGTCTAGATAATTTTTAAGGATTTGAACTAATTGTCTGGGATGATCGTGAGATTATCCTGGACGATCAAACTATTTTTACATCGTCCAGACTTCTATTATATGTGATTGTATGTATAATATTCAAGGATTTATACTGATCGTATAGGATGATATTATTTGGGCCTGGACAATATGAACAAAAATCTTCTGATCCTCCCAAACTGTTCGGGCTGATTAAGCAAAATTTATGCTGATCGTCCAGGATGATATATATATCATCCTAAATGATAAAGTTGGTTTGTATAAAATAAGAGCTATTCTAAAACTCTTCTATTTAAGAGCTCTTATTCTACCCAAGAGCTCATCTTTTGCTGCTATCTTGACCTGAGAGAGCCTAGAGGAGAGGGAGAGAAAGGGAGAGAGAGAGAGAGAGAGAGGATCTTGTGAGAGGGAGTTTGTGAGGGGTTCACAAAGGTTGCTCAAAGTAAGGATCCAAGTTGTCTCCTCCGATCTTCATCCCTTTTTCTTGGAGGTTCGAAAGAGGTCCACTTCAGCAATCGATCAAGGTTCTCTGCCTGCTTCAGGAGGAAACAAAAGGAGTCGGGTTCTCTGCCTCACTGGTGTTGGTGGAAAGGATGTTTTATATAGGCTTCTCCACCTTTCTGTGGGAGCAAAAGGAGAGTCACTGAGTTTAGTGCAATACTCTGAGTGCGCCTCAGAGGAGTGGACGTAGGTTAAGTTGTCCAAACCACCATAAAATTTTATGTTCTTTTCTACTACTTTTTTGTATTTAATTTATGCACGATTTAAGTTTATGGTGAATTTTGGTTTGGTTAAGATTTTATTTTTTGATTGAAAGATTTTTTTAAATACCAATTCACCCCTCCTCTTGGTTAGCTTGGGCTAGTTCATAAGGGCTTAACATTCTTAACAAACTTTTAAAAGGCATGGCTAAAAACTTACACTTAATTCTTGGTGGAAAGAAATAAAATCAGAACTATGTTGTAAGATCCCAAGGTGGAAGTGCTAATTTGAAAGATCCTCTAAAGCGTAGACCTAAAGGCATATTAAATGCAAGACTGAAAAGCCTTTGGGAAAAGAAGAAGCAGCCTAAGAGTAAGTTTTAATAACCTATCAATTATATAATTCCTTACTTAAGACTAATGTTGTATTTTTTAACATACAAGAACCTTTGGTGGGGGGAAAATAATGGATGATCCTTATTCAATACAGATGAACTTCTCAAACAAGCATGAATGTTTTAGTGAGAAATATATAACCGGCCAACCCACAATCTAACCTGGTCCTGAATATACCAAATTGAAGATGGATTTCATTACTTCAGTGTTGGAATTTTATGAATTTTCATTGTAATAATATTTATTAGAAAATCATGAATATTTATTGTAACAAGTATTGAATTTCAATAAAGAATTTTTATTATAATAATTATTTATTGGGACTTACTAGTATTAATTGTAAGAATGTTTTAGTAATTGTGTTTTGGTTAAGCTTTACTTGAGCTTTGGATGCACTTCGGATGCGCTTTGGTTGCACTTTTTTTGCGCTTTAGGTGTGCTTTGGTTGCACTTTTGTTACGCTTTAGGTGCGCTTTGGTTGTGCTTTTGGTGCACTTTTAGTGCACTTTAATTACACTTTTGGTGCGCTTTGGTTGTCCTTTCAAGATTTATAAAACAAATAAAAACTCTATATATACATTTAAATATTAAAATGTTCAGTTTTACAACTCATATACAAAATTTATAAAACAAATAAAAACTCTATATTAACACTAAAATACTAAAATGTTTAGATTTATAATTCATGTATAAAATTTACAATATTTTTTACAATTTTACTTATTCGTAGTAAGAAAAAGAAAATAAACTAACTCTATCCTAAATTTTGGTATATACTTTTACCAATCTTTATAAGAAGACCAGTCAGCTTTGCTTTGTAGAACGGCTTTCTCGATATATTTACACACGAACATTCCAGAATCAACATCGTTTGAATGAGTTGGAATTCTAAGAACAGTCTGAAAATTCCATTTTATTATATCGCTAGTAAAGTATCCTTTAGTGTCATCATGCAAGTCTTTTATCTAAACAAATAAAACTATTGTTGTATTTTGTGTTCATATTAAGAAAAGAAAACAAGATGCTTAAAATCTAAATTTGACTTATAACTTTATTACATATATCCTTTTGTTCTGGATTTGGTAAGGAATCATATAATTTCCAGACTTTCTCTTTCAACCTTTAATAAGTACCCAATGCTTATTAAAAATTATTGGTTGAATAATAAGACTACTTTCTTTAGCAGAATCTGGATTAATGTGTTGGATAAATATTTTGAAATATTAATTGTACCCCTTGTCCCTACAAATAAGAAAAAAAATTATATAGCAACCAAAGAGCACATAGCACTTAAACCACACTTAAAGTGCAATAATAGTGCACTTAAAGCACACTTAAAGCGTACTTAAAGCGCACGTAAACCGCACTTAAAGTGCTCCTAAAAGCGCACTTAAAGGGCTAGCAATATATGGCTTAACTTACTTTTTATCAAACTTTCTGAAACATTCATTTATAAAACTTTGTTGATCAACAGTTAGGAAATCCCTCCCAGGATAGTCCATTGAATGTTATGAAGCTCGAGGTTCAATTCTTACTCTATCAACAGAAATAACCTCTTGTGTCTTCAGTACTACATCCGGTCTTTTAGTTTTTTTATTGTCATCTATTTTTTCTTTTTTGTTTATGTGGATGGTATTGGATGATATGCTTGGAAGTACTCTATAATGGCTGAACTTTTAGTGGTAGAAGAACATCTGTTGTGGCTAGTGGTGGAAGAACATCTATTGTCGCTGGTGGTGGAGGAACATCTATTGTGGGTAGTGGTGGAGGAAAATCTTTAATAGGTGGTTATGGATGAAAATCTTTACTATGTAATTTTGGAGGAAAAGCTATAGTTCTAGGTTTTTTTACTGATTGGATACTTGAGAAAGATGAAGATATAGAAAGTTTATCAGGATTATATTCACATTTGGTTTAATAGTAAATGAATTTGTATTGATAAGAATCTATGGTTGCTTTAACTTTTTCAAAACTATCTTTAAGTTGATCAACTCTACTGCCCAAATTCTATTTAATTCTATTGCACATGTTTTGAATTGCTTCTAGAAGTTTATTCTGAACAGTCGACTAATCTTCAGCTATTATAAAAGGTGGTTCAATAGAAGGTTGACTAGGCAGTCGAGGAGAACTTTCAAGTGGGTTTTGATAAGGAGAATGAGGAGAGGAAGGTGGGGTGGTATGATTTTTTTTTTTTTTGTATTGAATGAATTTTATGGGGTTGATGATGAGGCTAGTTTTTTAGGTTTTTTATAGCATTTAAGTCAGCCCCAAATTTTTCTGCTTCTTTGTTTATAACATTCTATAGAATAAGATAAATTTGCAAAAATATTAAAAATATTATAGGAATATATTTGTTTGTACGCTATAGTTGGGCTTTAAGTGCATTATTGTTGTGCTTTAAATGTGTTATTATTGCACTTTAAGTGCACTATAGTTCCACTTTAAGTGGGCTATAGTTGCGCTTTAAGTGCGCTATAGTTGCGCTTTAAGTGCGCTATAGTTCCGCTTTAACTATAATGCACTTAAATCGCACTTAAAGCGTAATATTTGCGCACTTAAACCATAACTATTAAAATTAACAATTTAGACTTAAAAATTACCATATTTTTTCTCAAAAATTTAAATAAGGAGGTAGCACTTTTTTGGGTATAGAAAATTTCAGTGTTCCCCTCCCATCTTAAAAAATACGGTCTTAATTCTGGATCGGATGGTTTATTCAAGAAAAAGTATTCCAAAAATCAAATATGTATAATACCAAACATAAAATATTATAAATTTACCTTAATAAGCTTTATGAGAGAAAAAAAAACTAGTAGGATAGGAAACTTACCTGTAGGAGAGGGAAAAAATCATTGATGTTACCCAATGGTCTTTCTATTTGAAACTTGTCAGAAATTTTATCAAATTCTTTGACCATGGAATTCCTTATACATGAAGCCCAATTGATAGAAGTGAATCCAGTTACATTATTTGATATAGATGTGAGCCTTCTAGGGGTTTTATGGTTATTTAGTGGAAAAAAAAGATTAGATAACAAAAATATTATAAAGGTCTTTAATTTAGTTACATTATTAGTCAATCTATCTAAGTTTATCATTTTTGTTTTTATTTTAGTTGATAGAGGTCCAATGAGGGGTTCAATCCTTCATTTCATATCATCACCTCTATTAGACAAACCTGTGAGAAAATTTTTGTACATATTACATTTAAAGTGAAAAAATATATCCATAATTCCTTATTCAAAAATCTCAAAGTTTGCTCAAATTTCTGGAAACTTCAAAAAATGATAAATGCTCAAATTTCTCAAAGTTTGCTCAAGTTCTTCATCTACTATCTCGACAAAAGCATCACAAATTTTTCTTAGAGTTGTAACATAACATTGAGAAGTAACTGGCCATTGATACGGCATCTGAAAAAAAAAAAAAGAATTATAAAAGAATTATAAAGCGTAATAAGAGCGCAGGTAAAGTACAGGTAAAGCGCAACTATAGCGCACTTAAAGCACAACTAAAGTGTAACTAAAACACAACTAAAGCACATCTAAAGTGCATCTAAAGTATAACTAAAGTGCAACTAAAGTGCATCTAAAGTGCAAATAAAGCGTAACTAAAGCTGAGGTTAAGGGAACCTAAAGCTTTCACATCATTTGTTTCTTTCATTTATGAAGAAGGTTGAAATCCAAAAAATAAACATTTTAAGATCACATTGAACAAATACTACTAATTATAGAATTAACACTAAACCCTAAAATTTAAAATATAACATAAATTCACTAAAAGCGCACCTCAAGCTTAATAAAGGCATAACATTACCTTTTTCTTAAATGCTGAAGTACTCCAATGTCGTCATCTACCGCTGGGAAGAAGGTATTACATAATGGAAAGTAATGTATAAGTGCAAGGGCAGAGAGCTGAGAGTGAGAAAGAAGTGAAAATGTCAGGTGAAAAGTAAAAATGCTTCACTTCCGTTCTTGTAATCTTGAATTCAAACCATCTTCGGGTTATTGGGTTGGGTCGATCGGGCTGACAATACATAAAGTAAAAAGATTATATTAAAAAAATCACACTTATTTTCAGCCAGATGTCTGCTTTCTATTGGTGTCCGAACATAGAGATAGGTCCGATAATCGAACCTAATAATTTGCCCTCGTATAAACAGACTTCAAACTTTTCAGAAAAGCTAACTCCACCTAGCATTTATGTCGTTGGTCCGTTCAAAATGCCTGAGTTTAAGGCTTCTTGACTTCAAATAGAGAAAGAAGAAAGGTATATATTTAATTATTTATTATTTAAAGAATATTATTAATAATAAATAATAATTATGATTTTTATTACTAATAATAATTATTATGAATTTATAATAAAAGAAAAGCATGTGGAATCATCATCAAATTAGAAGGATTGAATGAACTCTCAGGTTTGATTTGGTCCCCTGAAGTCATCGGCCGTTGATGTTATTCGGCCGAGTGGATTGAAGGCTTCAAGATCATTTTTGGGGTTAATTTGCTTCCCCCATGCTCCTCGACATTGATCTGATCCAGTCGAGTAGAGCTAAAAGGGCAACTGCCCTCTTCTACCTCCCCTCGTAGGAGGGGGGGAGGGGGGGATGCTAGAAGGCTACCAAAATATCCTCAAAAAATTCATACTTATGGATTTTGGAAAAACAAAAAGTAGCATGAATCTAATTATAAATTATTCAACTAATTAATTGATAAAATAATCTTTAAAAGATTTCTCATAACTTTGATCCTTAAATTTATAATGAATTAATGAAAACTTTGCACTTAATTTTTTTACATCACTTAAATTCTTTAAGAATGAGAATATTTAATTGATAAATCACAAACAGATAATAATAAATTGAATAAATGATTAAGTATTAAATTAACTAAATCAAATAAGCAACCTAATTAAAGAAACCGATTTGGAATTTGAATTAAGGAAATCACCTTTTGATATATATTTACTATAATTTTAAAATAGAAATCTTAATGAACTAATCAATTTAAAACCACTCAATAAATAAAATCAATTAAATCAAAAAGTCTAATTTAAAAATAATTATTAAGAGTAATCTAACCAATTAAATGACTAATCTTTAAAACTAAGAAAATTAAATAAATTAATATGACATCTAATAAAATCAAAATTTTAAGTTAAAATTAAAACTTTAACTTAAATTTAAATCTTTTAATAAATCAACCAATTAAATTATTTTAATCAATTGAACTTTTTTTAAAACATGAATCAAAATTATTTGTGCCAATCAATATAATTTAAATAATCAAATGATTTTAAATACATTTTTAACATATGGAATTTAAAAAAATTAATGGAGAAAATTAAATTTTAATTAAAATTCAACATTTTAAATTAATTCACTTAATTAATTAATGTAATTAAAATTGAAAAAAAAAATAAAATGCATGAAATAAAATGCTTCCACTGAACCAGTTTATGTTCAAACTCCCAAACAGGTAGCTCTCCAAATGGCTCTCAAGCTGCAAACCTCTAAAACTAACAAACAACTCAAAGAGCTCTCCAATCAGCTCTCCAACAAACAACTCAGACTTTGTTGATTAATCTTTTAGCCCCAGTTTCTGGAGAGAGAAGCTCCTATTTCTAGAGAGAGAAAAAATGCATTTTTTGAATTCATGTTTTCTCGCAAGTGGTTCGACCCACCGATGATGGTGGAAGGCTGTCGGCCTCCATCCTCCAGTGTAGGAGATGGTCGAATCTCATCTTCATCAGATGTTAGAATCCTTCCTCGTCTGAATCAATGTTCATCTCCTCTAGCTTTCAAAGATGCAAATTTGTTGTTTGATCATGAGACTAAATTAAGATTTAAATATGCAAAACCTTTGGTGATTAATGAAGGAGGTTATATTCCCCCATAAAAACAAGAGGAATACATTGGTTAAGGAAAGAAGATCTTGACGGATGTTTCAGTTTTTCAAAAATCATCCAGGCTTCAAAGAGATGTTATAGCCGAACAGGTATCATTCAATTGTGAGACTTCAGAATCTGTATCAATTGCTAATCAGGTGGTTTTTATTGGAGTTTCGAGGACTCAGGTAGATCAGAAGTAAAGGATTCTAGTGCTTGTATAGCTAATTCTTCTCATAAGTCAGATACATCTGATTATGAGAATGTTACTACGAAAGTGGTCGTTCATGATATAATGCAGTTTAATGAGGACTTGGAGAAGGTCCGAGACTGTATTTCTATAGACTTGGGTAATTTCTTATCTAGTGATAATTTGGTTTTTGTTATTCCTCGCCAGACCAAGCCGGCTGTCAATGTTTGGAATAGGAAGCCAAACTTTAAATCAATTGACTTTGATTATGGTGAAAGCTTTTTTGAGAATGGTGTGGTGAAGCTCCGTCTCCAAAGTGAGGTAGAAAATACAAACAAATTACACAAGTCATTGGTGGCAAAGGTATTTGGAAATAATGTCCCATATCACGTAATTGGAATGGAATTAAGGAGGCAATGGAATCAGTTTGGAATGTTCCATATGACCTTGCTTTGAATGGGTTGGGTATTATGTTCTTTTGAAGACCCAAATGCTATGGAATCAGTTTTATCTAGCGGTACTTGGTATGTGAATGGGAATATCATAGGCCTAGATAAATGGTCTCCTTCATTTCAACCTTCTTCTCTAAAAGGGCTAACGACTCCGATTTGGATTAGACTTCCTAATCTTCCTTTGCAAAGTTGGGTTAAAATTAATGTCTGCAGGATTGCTTCTAATGTTGGAAATTCTTTTTTTATTGATGAGAACATGTTCCAATGGGGAAGGGGAGAATTTGCCAGAATTTGCACAAGAATCAAGCTTGAAGATAAACTCCCTTTGGGAGTTTGGTTGGAAGGTGTCTCCGGCAAATTTTATCAAAAAATTTAATATGAAAAGATCCCAAATATTTTCTGTAAATGTGGAAGAATTGGACATTTGGAGAAAAATTGCCCTGAAGTTTGTTTTGAGGCTATTAGGGAACTTAATGTAATCAAAAGCTCAATTGAAGGCAAGGCTTTCTCAAATAAAGTTAGCTCTACTATTATTTTAGTGGAGGAAGAAGCTAGCAAGGTTATCAAAGAAGGCTATGGACTATGGATTCAAGTGGATTATGGGAAGAAAAAATTCATAAATTTCAAATTCAATAACACCTGGACTCGGCCTATATCGAGAGAAGTCAGTAAGGTAGGAGAAGAAGCTATTTTGAAGAGTCTAAATGTGGAGGTTGATATGACTGCTGGTACAAATATAATGGGGAAGGAAAATGTTGAAGCTCAGAATGAAGAGGTGCTTCCTGAGGTACTTCCTGATCTTACCTGTATTAATGAATATCCTAAGATTAATGAAAGCCCGATTGGTAGTGAAAAAATTGCTCTTAATTCTCGTTGTATTCCTAGTAATAGCAATCAATTTGAAGTTTTAAACAATTTGGTTGAGGAAGGGGAGATTGTGTTTGTAAAGCCTGATGTTTTGAAATCTCATGAAGCTTCATTTTTAATAAATGATGGTGGTATGAATGTATTGGTAATGTATGCATATGTAAATGTTGGTATGATGAACAATTCTGAAGAAGTCTCTAATAAAGTGAAGAAAAAAGGATCAAAGCAACTTAAAGGCTTGGGACCCATTAAATTAGTGCCAAGGAGTAGGAGATTAGAGTGTGAGGTAAAGGAGAAGTTGGGGAATCATTCCCCTCTTATTCAATAAATATCTTCCATTGGGTTTTGGAATTATAGAGGAGCTAGGAAGAGCAAAGCTTCTCTATATGCGTAGGAGTTTATAAGGGATAATGGATTGTTCCTTCTTGGTTTGGTAGAAACAAAATTGTCAAAGGTTGACAAGAAGGTTGTTAATTTGTAGTTGGGTGACGAATGGGATTTTTTTCATGTTCCTTCAAAAGGGTTATCACAGGGCATATTGGTGTTATTGAAACATAACATTGCTTCATTCAATGTCCTAGAAGCTTCTTCCCAACTTGTTGTAGGTGAACTCAATGTTTTTAACAAGGGTTTATGGAGGATTGCTATGGTTTATGGGAGCAAGGAAGTCCATAAAAGGAGATCATTATGGGAAAGATTGGAAAACCATTTGTCAAAAGATATACCCATGGTAGTGGATGGTGATTTCAATTTCTTGTTATCTAAGGAGGAAAAAAAGGGGGGAAGAAGGTTTGCTTTTTCCCTTGGTCCAAAGAAGATGAAGACCTTCATTTCTTGTAATGACTTATATGAGGTTACATGTGTTAGGCCCAAGTATACTTGGTGAAACAAAAAAAAAAGGTGCTGAAAGGATTTTTTAGAAATTAGATAGATGCTTACTCAATTCTGCTGCTTTGAATACTTCTCATAGGTTGATGGTGAGGCATTTTGCTAGAAATAGCCTCAGATCATTGTCCAATTTTGTTAAACTTATTTGAGTTCAAACAATCATATAAGAAGATGATTAGATTCTAAGATGTTTGGACATCTATTCTAGCTTCTATGGCAGTGGTTAGGGAATCATGGAGGAAAAAAACTAATGGGGATCCATCTCAAATTCTAAATAAAAAAAGGAAGAGAATATTGAAAGCTTTGTATTATTGGAATAAAGCTAAATTTAATGCTTTAAATCAATCAAAAGATGCTTTGAAAGAGGAATTTTTGGATCTGCAAAATAGAGAAGCTGAGGACGGGTTTCTCTCAGAGGAAAATCAGTGGCTTTTGAAGGTGAAGATAGATGAGTTGAATACAGCATTGGCTTGGATCAGCACCTGGTGGAGGCAGCGAGCTAAGGCTAAATGGCTCGTAAAGGGAGATACTAACTCATGATTTTTTCAAGCATATTCAAGTGTAAGGAGAAACTCAAACTTCATTCACATGATTAAGGATGAAAACGGGTTGATAATTTAGGATCAACATCAAGTTGAAGAGGTATTATTCCAGTACTTCAAGGACAAATGGAAAGATATGAGATGCTCAATGGCGGGTTAGCCTAAATTGTGGAAATCTTTAAATGAGTAAGATATGAATATGCTGAGCAGAGACTTTTCTTTTGAAGAATTGGAGAAGGTTATTAAGGAAGTTGGAGGGAATATTGCTCCGGGACATGATGGTATGTCTTATTCTTTTTTTTAAATCATATTGGCATATTATCAAGCATGATTTATGGAATGCTATGGATCACTTCTTCAATTATGGGAAGAAGGATGAAAAATGGAAAGATACAATCATTGTTTTGATCCCAAAGGTTAAAAACCCTTTGTCTCCATCAAATTTTATACCTATAAGCCTTTGCAATTCAGTTTATATAATTGTGCCAAAGATGCTTTCAAATAGGTTGTTATTTGTTATTCCTGTAATAATTTTGGAAGAGCAAGTGGCTTTTTTGAAAGGGAGGTCGCTCTCAGATCATGTTTTGGTGGCTCATAAAATCTTCCACAAGTTTAAGCATTTTAAATCTTCTAAAGGTTTAGTCATATTCAAGATTGACATGGAGCAAGCTTATGACTCAATGGGGTGGCCTACATTAGTCAAAGTAATGGATAATTTTGGGGTCCCTTTAAAGTTTGCTAAACTTATTTTGGAGTGTGTTTATTGTCCTAAATTTTCTTTGCTAATCAATGGAAACTACACTAACTGAATTGAAGCTAAGAATGAATTTCGTCAAGGTTGCCCTTTATCTCCTTTCTTATTTATCATGTGTGCACAAATACTTCCAAATGCTTTTCTTCAAAAGGGTAATTTGGTTGGAATTGGCATCTCAAATAAAGGGCCTAAAGTTTCCCACTTACTCTACACCGATGATATAATCATCTTCTCTAAAGAAAGGATTAGAATGGTCAAGGAAATTAAATGCATCCTTATGGACTTTTGTGGATGGACGGGACAAAAGGTGAACATACAAAAATTGGTATTCTTTTTGGGAAATCGATGAGGGAAAGAAGAGAAAAGCAATATGTAGAATCATGGAATTCAAGGAATTTTCTTATTAGGGTATCAAGGTGGCACTAAGGAGAATGGTATGAGAATATTACCAATTAATTTTAGATAAAGCATTGAGTATGTTGAGTGTTTGGAGTGGCAAGTTCATCTCTTTGGCTGGTAGAATTACATTGGTGGAATCTGTTTAGCTCTCATATCCAAACCTTTCATTCAAATCTCTCTTTAGTTCCAAAGCATGTTTTGAATGAGATTGATAAGTTATGTAGGAGATTCATATGGAATAAAAATGATGGAGGCATAGGACATCATTATGTAAGCTGAGACTTCATGTGCAGACCGAAATATTTTGGTGGACAAGGTATCAACTCTTGCTCTAAAAAAGTTGGTCCATTAAGGGCCAAATTGGCTTTGAAATATATCCAGGAAAGAGATTCTTTAATTCATAAAGTTTTATTTCCAAAATATGGATCAGTCCTTTATGGAGATTATAAACAAATAGGAGGATCAGGGCCTTGGAAGTTAATATGCAATGGATGAGAATTTCTTAAACCAATAGTCAAATGGAGGGTTGTAGATGGCAAATCAATTCATGTCCTGCAAGATATTTGGTTATTGGATAAAAGCATTAATATTTGTAGATCCATTGGGAGTTAGTATTCAAACAATTGATAAACTTATATACAATGGTGGTTGGAACGTCCGAGAGCTTCAAAAATTATTTAGTGAGGAGCTCGTGAACCTAACTACCTCTTCTCAGATTTTGGCTGGATGTGAAGAAGATTATCTAGAATTCATTCACAAAATCTCTAGAAAGACTATTTCTACATTAGCAACCGAGGCATTGGGAGATAACTATTCATATTTTGCTACTTGTGATTGGATTGGAAAAGAAAAATTAAATCCTAGAGTGGAAACATTTTGGTGGAGGGTACTTCACAAGGCTATTCCAACTAATAAGTTTTTGAGTTACAGAAGACTACAAGGATATGATAAATGTTTAAGAGGGTGTGAGGCGGTGGAAGCCATTGATCGCATTGTTATTAGTTGCATCGATGTAAAAGATGTTATGCAATATTTAAACAGTGGGGGTTTCGTCGTCCCTCTTTTCAATTCTCTTGACTCTTGTTATAGATGGATGGATAAAAAAATCAACTGATGTTCAATCTCTTTTGCAATACAGTTTACTTATCATAGAAAGCTAGGAATTTGTATGTACATGATGGAAAAGTTAACAGCCTTATGATGATTGTAAAAAAAGTTGTAAGTTTTTATATGGTTTATAAGCATTTGCTTTATGCGGACAATATTTAATTTTCTCAGAAGGAAAAATTAAAGTTATTAAGGAATTAAAGACTATCATAAACAAATATTGTTTATGGTCGGGAAAGAAGGTTAACATTTCTAAATCCATGATTCTTTTTGGGAAATATACTAACCATAGAATTAAGAAGAAAATCTATAATCTTCTTAATTTCAAAGTGGTTAAGGAGTTAAATTACCTTGGTGTGAAGATGACCTTGAGGAGATTGGTATCTTCGGATTTCTCTAAATTGATGGAAGTGGCATCTAACAGATATAACATTTGGTGGTCAAAAAATTCATCTCTCTGGAAGGAAAGGTGGTTCTCATCAAATCGGCATTCCTATCCCTTCCAATGTTCTTAACTTCAATTTCACTTATTCTTTTGAGTATTCTTAAAGACATTGATAAAATGTGCAGAAGCTTTTTGTGGAAATAGAAAGATGGGAATGCAGGTCTTCATTTTGCTTCTTGGGATTGTCTGTGCAAGACTAAAGAAGAAGGCGGTAGATGTTTATTTTCAGCTGTGTCAAGAGTTGGTCCTCTACGGGCCAAATTGGCATGGAATTTCTGTATGAATCCAACATCTTTATTGAACCAAATCCTAAGAGCTAAATATGGAGAAGATGTTTGGACGTCTCCAATGAAAAAAGACTGCTCGCCGACGTGGAAGATCATTACCATGGGAGCATATTATCTGAGAAACATAGTTAGATGGAATGTTTCGAATGGAAATTCTATTAATTGGATGTTTGATAGTTGGATTCTTGACAAATGTTTAGCAAAGTGGCCGACCTTTGTTAACTGTGTGGAATCAATGGAGTTTAAACTCAACTCTTTTATTTTGGGTGGAAAGTGGAATTCGGATCAACTTCAGTTGATATTTGGGGAGCATCTGGTAGAACTTATTAATCAAATTCCCATTGATGCCGATAGAAGGTTTGATCTTATGGAGCTTAAATCTAAATTTTCTGGAAAATCAATTGCTACTTTAGCTTTTCAAGCTTTGACAGATCAAAACGGAGGAAATGCCATCTGGAATTGGATGAAAATATTAAAGCTAAGACCGAAAGTTGAGTTATTTTGGTGGAGGATTTGAAATAATGCCATTCCTTCTAATGATTTTCTATTTAGAAGAAGATTGAGTACCTTTTCAGGTTGCCCGAGAGGTTGTAATCAAGAAGAAAATGGATGTCATATTGCAGGGAGTTGCGGTAAGCTTCGAGATGTGATTGCTATTCTCAATAGCTAGGGATTCAAACTTCCTATTTTTGTCAATCTTCATGAATGTTTGGAAGGATTAAAGAAGCTTGTTGGTAAGAATTCTTTCATTGCAAACTTGTATTTCACTACTACTTGGCTTGTGTGGAAAAGTAGATGTAAATTGATTCATGATGGCATTGAAGACTCCATCAATTATTTAGCAACAAATGCTGTTTCTATAGCAACTGTAAGCAACTTTATTAATTCTACTCCGGACAACTGGGATACTAATCAGCAAAAGCTGTCTTGCTCTTGGTATCCTCCTCCACCCGGGTGGATAAAAATAAATGTAGATTCTTCTATTTCAAGGAATAATGTAGCTAGAATTGGAGGTGTGGAAAGAGATGATAAAGGAAGATTTCTTATAGCTTTTGGAGCAAATCTTTTTCATTGGGACATTGCTCAAATTGAATTGATGGCAATTCTCTACTTGAAGAACATTACCCGTGAGTGGATGTTTGAGGTTCAAGGAATCATCATTGAAGGGGATAACTCTAATATTATAAAACTTCTACAATCGGCTATGAAGACTTGAAAAGTTAGTAAGTATATTGATGATAAATTCGCTTTCCTTCTTAATTTCAACCAAGTATTGTTTTCTTTTGTTAAAAGAGATTGTAACAAATTAGCGAATGTTTGTGCTAATTTGGCTTTAAAGAGTTTTTTTGTTTGGGAGGATATTAGCTTTGAAGAAATTCCTCCTTCATTCTTGTTATGCTTGAAGGAGGAATGTGATTCTTTAGGGTTTTTTTAGTAGCTTGTTTTAAGGTTGTTTTTAGTTTATTTTAATGCAATTTGCATTTCATCAAAAAAAGAATTCTGGTATCAAGGGAATTTTTTTTTTTTGGAAACCCACGGAGGGGCCTACGCGTTAATATAAGGAAAAATTATAGAGTCCTTAAAGGGACCTCGCACCCTCTATAGCTCAAAAGAGCTACAAAAAAGAAGTATAAACAAAAAATACCTATGAGCACTTAGTCCCAACTAAACAAAAGTACAATAAACCCTAGATACATTCTAAGGTGCATAAGAGGGAGCACCCAAAAAAAGGGAAGAAAAACAAAATAAGCTTGAACGATCTACTTCCCAACAAAATTTGTACTAGTCTTGATACCTACAAAAACTAATACCTGCAAAACCAATTAAAAACAGAAAAATAAGGAGGCCAAATAACATAACTTAAAGAGCTTATAGAAACAAGAGAGGATCTGAAAGTAGAAGTCATACCACCTACACTGAATAGTAGTAAAGAACCAACTAGAGAGGTGATCAGTAAAAAAATAATAGGCAAGGCAAAGAAAAACCAACCCAGCAAGCAAAAGACAACTCCAGCTACCACAAGACATAAGTAACCAGCTAATATCATCAAAACCCAAATAACTCCCATTAACAGACACCAACAAAAACAGCTTATAGAAAGGATGGAGCCAAACCCAAATAAGAGAAAGAAGAAGAATCTAACAACAATTGAAGTAATAACCCACAAACAAGCAAAGCCACGCCGAGAACCTGCACAAGATGAACTGCAACCCTCCAAGACACCAGGTAATAAAAACGCATGAAATAAGCCACACAGCAGTAATAAATAGAAATAGAGAAAAGGCCCCAAAGCAGGACCATAGAAAGGTCGAAGTAGCCAAAACTAGACAGAACCCAAAAAATAAGAAACAGGAGCCTATAAACCACAAGGCCATCCCAAAGAAACAGAGGAGAACCCCACACCTAGAAAATATAGCACAGCAACACCAAGAAAGAACATGACAGAACAACAAGAGGGCCCCAGAGAAAAGAGGAGGCCCACAGCCACCAGAATAGCAGGGAAACACCAAAATTAACATTTAACATAAGTTAACCCAATTTGATCCAATCTAATCAAACCTTGAATCGAGACCGACAACTGAGAAAAAGGGAACCCAATCATATTATTATGCTTACAACCCAAATTAGCCAAAGCTTGAGCACAAGCATTGCCCTCATCCAAAATGGTTGAATAAGAGCAGTTTAGGGAGACCAAACTCTCCCTAATATTTCTCCGAATATAGAAAGGGAAGAAGAACAAGTTCTATCCTCCTTATCAAGAAGAAAATTTAAATCAAAGTAACGGCTAACCTCCAAAACAATATTATTAAGATAAAGACTAGAATAAAGATTTGAACCATGAAGCACAACAGTAAAAAAGCCACAATTCCTATCACCACCGTTAACATGCCCAACAAAACCCAAAATAAAAGTGCCATTATGGTCTCTAATGAGGCCACTACCACAAAAAATGCTTCCTACATAAACACTAGCCACGTTCAACTTAAAAAAGTTAGGAAGAGGCTTAGACCAATTAATACGCCTAGAAGACATTTGGGAATTAGCCACATTCAAGTTAATTGCAAAAGCATTAAGAGTAAAAAGAAAGTTCTTAAAATTCTTAAACAAAAGTAAATTGGAAGAAAAAAGAACAGTCACCTTATCCTTAACTTTATGAATGATTCTCTGATGATTCATAACAACTCCATTGAAACGGGAATTATTTCTCTCCAACCAAAGGAACCAAAGAATCATAGCAGGTATCACATTCCGAACATGACCTTTAGACCTCACCAACCAACCATCAAGCAAGTTTTAAAAAGAAATATTAGGATTATAACAGTTAAGGTGAAATAAACCATTAAGGTTGTTTAATAGTTGGCATCCTCATCCACCTGATTAGATGAAAGTTAATGCAAACGCTTCTCTCTACAAGGTGGGGATTGGTGGAGTTTTTTGTTACCATAAGGGGAGATTCTTGTTGGCATTTGGCAATACTTATATTCATTGGGATATTACTTCATTGGAACTTCAAGCAATTCTATCGGTCAAAGATGTGGTGAGAGATTGGATGTATGATTACAAAGGCTTGATCATTGATGGAGACAATAAAAATGTTATTAGCTTCATTCAGAAAAAGGTGGCCAAAGGTTGAAGTGAGATGAGTGATCTTTCTTTTATTAAGGATTTCAACTTTGTTATCTTTAATTTTGTTAATAGGGAAAGTAATAAGTTAGCTAATCTTTATGCTAACTATGCTTGTTTTATCTCTTTCATTTGGGATGATGTAAGTATGAATAAGATTCCTTCTCCTTTTATCAATTTGTTACAGGAGGAATCACCTGCTTTTAGGTTGTAATATCCTTTTTATTTTTTAATAAAGCTTTTTGGCTTTCTTTCAAAAAAAAAACTCAACCAACTCTCTTGTCCTCAGCAATAGCCCCAACTATAGCTAGTGGAGGGCTCACTAAGATGGCGCCTGTAAACAAGCAAACAAATCTCAACACAATTATAAATAAAACTAATGCTAGAAAATAGTAAATATATCTACTACTAGTAAAGCAAAGTACTGGAAAGCTGGAAAAGCAAAGTACTAGAAAGCTAGTCAAGCAATAATGCTGGAAAACAAGTAGAGCAACAGACTACTGTAGTAAAAACAAACTATGAGCACAAAATAATATGCTAACACTTGTGTCAAAAGAGTAAAGTGTCTAAATCTATGCCCTAGTTAAGCTAAATCCTATAGGTTACTTCTAACAAGAGTAGTAAATCCTATCAACATTTCTATCACTAAACAAAGTGAACCAATAAGTTCCTAAAATTCATATGGCTACTTTCAATGAAAGCGGTAAGACCAACTTTAGGGAAAATATTTAGGCAAAAATGACCTAACCCTCAATCCCTAACTAGCACTACTCTTAGAGGAAATCTGGTTAAATAATAAACTCAATATACCTTAGGAAAAACTAAGGGAACACCTAACTTTGTAAGAGTGAGGTTTGCACACTTGTTACATAATTTTTTAGATCGATTAGTAAGTCCAGATTTTCACTACATTAGCTAGGTTCGGGATAATGTTATTTAGTGCCCAAAATAGACTTAGGATCTAGGATAAACTCAAAATTTTAAGTCACCAATAATGAAATGATACTCAAATGAAAATCTTCTCCTCGATAAAAAATGTAATTCCCAATATATAGGGTAGATTAGGGTGTTTCTAAAATATTTTAGAATCCCAAAGAACCTACTACTTTTCTTAATTTGACTTCTAGAAATAAGTGTTCAAAATTTCATCTAATCCCTGTTGGATTTCCAACCTCACTTCCTTGATATCACTCTTTGAAAAATCTAAAAATTAAAATTTTGTCATTATTTTAATTGAGAGTTTTCATAAGAAACTTTGTTTTCTATAATGTAATTAACTACAAGGGCTTGCACTCATAAGAGATTCATAATCCAAATCTACTTTTCAAATTTTTATTTTGAAAATTAGATTAAACTTCTTAGAGAAAATAAAAAATAATGACGATCATTATCATCATTTTTGAATGATCCACAGTAGGTAATATCCTTCTCCCTTAGGAAGATTTATCATTTACCATCATGATTTTAAATATGAAAATAATGACATTTCATCCAAACTAAATAGTTAGATACTTGGTCGAAAATCATTTTGACCCTTAGAGGTCAGATGTAGTTTTTCCTTAAATCTAACTATTTTAATTAAGAAAAAACTTATAATTTTGTTATCTAAACCCATTAGAGAATAATATCTTCATCCCCTAAGATAATATATCATTCATAATGACGTGTTAATTTCAAAACTGAAATTCTAGAAATTAAATTGTCCCAAAGAAAATTAACTTTGTGAACTTCATTTTCAAACTTACACAAACAAAAAATGGTGACTCTGTTAGGGACTTATCTCTCTCTCTCTCTCTCTCTCTCTCTCTCTCTCTCTCTCTCTCTCTCTCTCTCTCTCTCTCTCTCTCTCTCTCCATCTATCTATCTATCTATCTATCTCTCTATCTCTCCCTCTTTTATAATGGAAAACATTGTATTACACTAGCAGTTTTGACTACCATTCTTTCATTGGTTTCACTATCCATTTCTTCCTAGGGTGAGTGTGGCCAACATCAAAAAAGAAAAAAAATCAACAAATAGGTGAATGAGGAAACCTCTATCCAATTTAGGCTCTAGATTTCACCCCCAAGTTAATTACTAGATTGAAAGACAAAGTCAAACTCATAGGACCTTGACATCAAATTCGTAAGCCTATATATTTTGGTGTAAACTCAATGTGTTACATTTTGAGATTTGAAAAAGACTCATTAAATTACAATCTCAAGTTTAAGTATATTTTCAAAATCCCAAATTCAAAATACGCTTTGACATTACACCCAATGTCAATACCTAGGATGAAAGAGTCAAAACAAATTTTGGAACTTTTCATATCAATTTTGTAGACCTCATGTTGAATGAAATTCAACATCTTGAGTTTCAAAATTTAGAGAAAATCTCTCAATTTCAATATTCTAGATCCTTTTCAAAATTCTTTAGATCAACTTTGAATATTGTTACTATATATTATATTGTAACCTTCTCTTGTAGCCTAACATATGCAATGAAACTCTAAATCTCTTTTGGCTATAAGTGGCCTTTGCACCTTATCATCATTTTTTTAGTTATAGTTTTCTATGTCCCAATATGTGCCATAAGATACACTATCCCTTATGATTTTTTAAATTCCACTTCAAATTTTCTGATTTAAACTTTTTCCTCTTAATCTTAGAATCAGTCAACTTTATTCAAATGGCTGGAAAACTGATTTTCTCCTTGGAAAAAGACATATATGTCAAAGATCTGATTTGCAATAATACCATTCAATTTGGAATGGGTTATAAAATAATCAAGTTCTCAATTAACAAAAACATCATTGTTAACCTTTTCAATGAGGCGGAAAAGGATATCTCCTAGTAGAGATTATTGTCGGGGTGTGGCCTGACTCCCCCACTCTCAAAAAAGAGGTTTTTGTAGCCTTCGTATTGATTGCATTTCCTACTACGGATGAGTTCAAGTTGAAAACTCCTATTGAGAGTTCTGAAGTTAGGTCAATTTTTAAGTCTGGGATCTCTTTTACAGTAAGAATCAATGGAATAACTATTTGAGATGAATTGGAAAGGAAATTATAAAGGATGGGAAGGATATTGAACTAAAATCCCTTAGCACGGTAGAGCTACTGGCTATTAAGGAGCTCCCTATGAAAGTTTGTTAGGGATGTTAGGCCCTATTGAACTAGTCCCAAGTCTAATAAAAAGAGAGGTGATTGGGTAATAAAATATCTTTCAATCAAAACACAATACTCAAACCAATATCAACACAACGAAAACAAAAAGGCAGAAATTAAATGCGGAAATAATAAGGAAAGAACACACCAGATTTTATAGTGGTTCGGTCAAACCTTGACCTACGTCCACTCCTTGGAGGCACCCTCCAAGTATTGCACTAAACTAAGTGTCTCTCCTTTAGCCCCCACAGCTAGGCGGAGAATCCCTTACAAAATCACTTCCACCTTCCTCGATGCGGCGGAGTCGCCGGGTCCTTTGACACCAAAGAGATCTTCTTCTTTGGTGAACTTCCCTCAAGACAAGCCTTGAATCCGATAGTATTAAGGTGCAAGCCTGCCGGAGCAACAGTATGGAATCCCCCTCCACAATCCCTTGAGTCCCCCCTCATAGATCTTCTCCCTCACAGACTTCACCCATTCCACACTCCCTTTCAAGCTCTATTTTCAAGTTTCCCCCAAAAGAACGAAGCTACAATGGCTACCAAAGACACTTACCAAGTTTCATGTCATAGCTTAAATAGAAGATCTCAAAACGAGCTCATTAATACAAGTTGTGAACATTATCGTCCTGGACAATAATAATATCGTTCTGTACGATCAGTGCAATTTAAGCCCAATCAGTCGGGAGGATTTGAGACGATCAGAAGAAATTTGTTCTTATCATCAGGGACGATCAGTATAAACTATGGAATATCATCCTGAACATCGCCCTGAAAAAGAGCTGTCCGATGTCCAATCATCCAGCATATAGGCCAGGACACTCTAGTGATCGTCCAGCACGATTTGATCGTACAATCAAGTCATAATTGCTTTCTTTAAATTCCAGAGAAATTTTGGAAAAATTGTCCTGGATCGTCCTGGACGATATTGTATAGTCTTGGACGATCCTCTGGACGATGTCCAAAAATAAGTAATTCCTAAATAGATTTGGCGGAAGATTCTTTCTATTTTGAGCCTATCATCCTGGCTGATACAAAATCATCCAGGATGATGTGTTTTCCATAATGACGGATGCTTTAATGAGGATGCCCTAATTAAGGTTTCTACTTTTGGACAGATCATCCAGGACGATATAAATATCGTCCCAGATGATGTTACCAAAAATAGAAATCTTTAGGGAACAATGAAAAATCTTCCAAGTTATAAATCATCAGGAGCCACACCAAATACAATAGATTAAAGAAAGGAAAAAAAGGTACAAACTAACTCAGACCTAGTCTACCCAATCTTGAGCTGATTTAAAATTGCAGTCCGATTGTGTGAATCTGAAATGTCAGTAGATAAGGCAGTTGTAGAGAAATAAGAGTGTTTGTTATCATCAAAATCATAAACCATTAAAATAGATCTGCAACACCCTATTCCTTCTTCCTCTCAGCTCTTTAAGGGGAGCCTCTTCTGTTACAAATCTTGGCCCAAGTATAGTGGTTTTGAAGATAACAAATATTATTAGTTTTTGCTACTGCTATTCTTACATATATGTTTTATTTGTTATGCTTACTAACATTTTATGTCTATAAGTTAAATTGCAATGCAAATATGCTCAAGATTGAGTAGACGAGGACTGAGTCTATCTACAATTTCATTTTCAATATATTTTTACCTTTCTTGAGTCAAGTCATATATCTGGTGGACCCCAAGCTAAGTAGCATTGCATACACATATTCAGGGGGAGTGATTTAGTAAGTTAGAGCTTTTTAAATTTTTCTGAACTAATTATATAGGATAATTTCAATCATACTAGACAATCAGTTAAAAATAAAAACTATAATTAGGGCATCCCTAATAATTAAGCTTGCTTAACTAATCTTACTAGATGATTCAAGATCATATAGAATGATCAATTCAAATTGTGAAAAATAGCCTCCAATCACAATTTAGGTAATATTTTAATTTCAAAATTTATTCTAATCATACAGAACGATATGTATCGTCCTAGATAATTGATCGCAAATATGCCTAAATTAATCCTAAGATTAGGAGACAAATTATGGCTATATCAATCATATCATACAGGATGATCTACTTAGATTATACTGGATGATCTATTATATTTTGTAGAATGATCCCCTATTATCTAAGATAAAAACCATAATTTTCTATATAACCATTCAGAAGATCAAACTGGATATCCCAAGAGGGTTACGAGATGATGTGTAGATCACAACCCATCATCCCATGTCCTACTTGATAATCAAACTAATATTTTGAACTAATCATCCCGGACGATCGTAGGATCATACTAGATGATATGTATAAATACTTGAATTGATCATACATGGAAAAGGTGATCATCCTGACTGAAAGGGCTATTTTGTACTAATTATAAAACACAATCCATCGATCATACTGGATGATCTTTGTTGGTAAGTTAAAATTTAAGTCTTCTTTTGAGGCTCTCTATTTAATCTCTCTTAACTATCACTTGAGAAAATCTTTTACTGTGGAGGAGATCTGAGAGAGCTTGGACAAGGAAGAGACAGAGAGAAAGAACATGGAGGGAGAGATCCTTGAGAAGGGGAGTTGTGAGGGATTCACAAAGGTTTCTCCAAGCAAGGTGTTCATTGTCTTCTTTAAGTTGCTTCTTTAGTTTCTTGGTGGCTCTGGGGACATCTTCATCAGCATCATATCCATGTTATTTTCCTTCACCAAGTGGGTGAAAAAGGATTCCAAGGTTCTCTACCTACTCTAGGAGGTAGTAAAAGGATTTCCAAGTTCTCTACATTCACCAGGTTGGTGAAAAAAGATTTCTAGGTTCTCTGCCTACTCTAGGAGGGAGTAAAAGGTTCTCTGCCTTACTGGAATAGCAGAGAGATTTTGTAAGGGCTTCTCCGCCTTCTTGTGGGATTAGAATTAGACTCGCTTCTATTTAGTGCAATACTTAGAGGGGGAGTCCCCAAGGAATGGATGTACGTCAAGTTTATCGAACCACCATAAATTTTGGTGTGTTCTTTCTATATATTTTTCTATATATTATTTTTTAGCATTTTTTTATAATTTGAACTGTGTTTTAAATATCTGATTTTTGTTATAATAAAATTAGTTGTACTTTCGCATCAAGAGGTTTTAACTTTTCATTTGTTAAACAAAATTTAAAATAACCAATTCACCCCCCCCCCCCGGTCCTCTTGGTTAGCCTTGAGACTAGTTCTTTAGGGTTTAACAACCCTTACAAACTTTCAAGTGGTATAAGAGCAAGATTTATAAATCAAGTTTTAAAATTTTTTCGAAAAAATATCAATGGCTAACTTTGGAAATAGAAACATCATAAAAAGGATATTAAATCAGTAGATCACCTCTTTTTGATAATATTTCTTTTAATTCTTTGGAAAACTTGCATGTCCATCTTTTTACAATTTATTATCGTACGTGGATACTAGTTCAGGATGGTTATTTTATACCCTTTAGACTAGTAAATGGTGTTAAAACTGAAATCCTTTTTTTTTAATGGACTACTGATAATATAGATTTAACACAACTGAATGCAAAATGTTTGAACTTTTTTTGCCTAAAAATCTAAAGATTATATGTGTGTTTCCACTTATACAACAAGTAAAGAGATTTGGGATAAACTGTGCATTACTTATGAAGGAACAACGGAAGTTAAACAATCTAGGCTAAATATTCTTCTTCATGATTATAAACTTTTCTGCATGAAACCTAGCAAATCTATTTCTCAAATGTATACTAGATTTACACAAATTATTACATCCCTACATGCCTTAGGAAAAGAACTCATAAATTATAAAAAAAGAACATGATTTTGAGAAGTTTACCTTCTTCCTTTGATGTAAAAATTAATGTGATTATTGAATCTAACGATCTGAATATTAATTCAATTAACAACTTACTTAGATCACTCATTGCTTATGAGCTAGGACTGAACCAAAGGCAACTTGATATACGTGAGAAGAAAAAGAAGAAAATTGTAGCCTTAAAGGCTAATAATTCTTACACTTCACTTATTCTTTTATTTCTAAAAATGATGACATTGCTTTAATAACTAGGAAATTCAAGAGATTCCTATGTAAAAATTAAAAGCATCATCAGCAATAGAATAAAGGTAAGAATAATAAAAAATTTAAAGTTTTCTCTGATGTTATTTATTTTGAATGCAGGAAGCCAGGGCATCTGAAGTCTGATTGCCCAACTTTTAAAGCTCACCCAAGCAAGGAGAAGGGTGAAAATAAACCTAAGTCCAAGAAGGGCAAGCAAACAACCTAATAGGCTTTCTGGGCGGACTCTGTATTAGACTCTTATAAAATTTAAGTAGAAGAGGAGGTAACAAACCTGTGCTTAATGGATGATGGTCATCTTAATCACTCTAATCAAGAAGAGGTATGTCAGCTTACCTATGAGTAATTACTTGAAATTTCTAAAAAAAATCATTATTTAAATAGGAAGATCAAGAAATTATATGCTAGCCTTAAAATTGATTTTTATAAATTTATAGAAAGAGCATGAAATCCGAAGGAAAAGTCAGTACACTCTGGATAGCAATCACATTGCTTTATTAGATGAATTTAACTCTTTGAATAAAAATCATCCTATTTAACTAAAGAGCATGATTCCTTAAAAATATTACATGTTGAATTAGAAAATGCATACAAGAACTTAGATACTCTTGCATCTGATTTAGATAGTAGGGAGCATGCATTAAAAATAGAAAATTCAATTCTTGAAAGTGCAAATAAGTTTTTTAGAAGTTGAATTAATTGCTTTTAAGGAAAATAAAAACCTACTTACATTGGAAGAGTTTTATAAACCATCAATAAAACATGCATCATTTAAACCTAGGAAGAGGCACCATCACCCACATAGATTTGTAAACCCTTTTTTGGTATTAGATATTTTTCTTATGGCATGCTAGGACATCTCCCACACTAGAGGCCAGGCTAGAAGGCAAGGTTACACTTGGAGATAACAGCACTAGAAGAGTGTTGGGCTCAGATATAATTGGTAACTACAAAAATTTTATCATTGAAAACTTTTTATTGGTAGATGGCTTAAAATATAACCTGCTCAGCATAAGTCAGCTCTATGATAAAGGCTTCAATATCAAATTCTTTTCTACCAATTGCATAAGAAGCTTAAATGACAAAACTATTTTGCAGGGAATGAGAATCAATAATGTCTACATGCTTGATCTAAATTACATTAAATATAACACTGCTCTTTACTTAAAAATAATTGTTGATGAATCCTGGTTATGACATAGGAGATTGTGTCATGCATACATGAAAGATCTTAGAAAGATCACCCAAAAAGACTTAGTGAGAGGAATACCTAAACGAGAGTTTACTAAGGACCACCTGTGTGATGCTTGTTAGTTAGAAAAGCAAGTTAAATTCTTTTTCCCCTCAACAAAGACATTAACACTAGCATACCCTTAGAAGTCCTTCACATGGATCTCTTTGGACCCATCAGCACTGCAATCATAGGAGGGAAAGTCTTTGAATATTCAATTGTTTATGATTATTTAAAGTTTATTTGGGTTAGATGCATATCTCATAAAATGGAATCGTTTAAGGAATTTAGACCGTTCTCCACTTGGATTCATAGGAAGCTAGGTTATGAAATTCTGACAATTCATAGTGATTATGATGGAGAATTTGAATGCAAAAATTTTGAATCTTTCTATAAGGAGTAAGGAATACGTCACAACTTTTCATCTCTTAGAACCCCTTAGCAGAATGGGGTAATTAAACATAAGATTAAGACTCTAGTAGAAGATGCTAGAGACTTGTTAGGTTAATACTCACTTCCTAAATACTTTTGGGAAGGAGCGGTGAATATAACATGTTATGTTCTTAATAGGGTGAATGTTACATCCAAGCTGAACAAGACACCCTATGAAATTCTAAAGGGTAGGACACCCAACCTCTCTCATCATTATGTTTTTGGATGTAAAGTATTTATGTAAAGTATTTATTCTGACAAATGGGAATCTCTACTTGGAAAGTTTGATCACAAGTCTGATGGAGTGTTCTTAGGTTACTCAAGTTTTGGGAAATCCTATAGAGTTTTCAATAAAATAACAATGGAAATTGAGGGGACCACTCAATTTGTATTTGATGAATTTGATAATTATGGAGGGGCTAGGGTAGAAGAAGAAGAGGTTGTAGAAGTCACTTAAGGATTAGAATCTATAAATCTGGAGGAAATGGTAGAACCTACAAATACACAGCCTAGAGATTGGACATATTTTTCAAGTCATCCTAAAGAGCTGATTTTAGGAGACCCATTTGACGGTGCTATAACTAGGCATGAACTTTAAAAAGAAGTAAACCACTCTACCTTTATTTCAATAACTAAACCCACTAATATAAATCAAGCCCAATCATATAACTTCTAGATCCTAGCCATGCAAGAAGAGTTAAATCAATTTAAAAGGAATGATGTTTAGGAGCTAGTTGAAAGATCTGAGGACCAGAGTGTGGTTGGAACTAAATGGGTTTTCAAAATAAAATGAATGATTCTAGTGTGGTGGTGAGAAATAAGGCAAGATTGGTAGCTAAGGGTATAATCAAATAGAAAGGATTGACTTTGAAGAGATCTTTGCCCCTATAGCTAGATTGGAAGCCATTAGGGTGCTATTAGCCTTTGCTTATTTTATGGGATTCAAACTGTACTAAATGAATACTAAGAGTGCCTCTCTGAATGGAGTAATGAAAGAAGACGTATATGTTAAATAATCCCCAAGCTTTAAAAATTCATAATTTTCTAATCATGTGTTCAAATTGAAAAAGGCATTATATTAACTAAAATAAGTAACCAGGACATGGTATGAGAGGCTAAGCACATTCCTAATTGAAAGAATCTTTGTTAAGGGGAGCGTAGACACAACCTTTTTTTTAAAAAAGGTATGAGAGAAATACTTATTGTCTAAATTTATCTTGATGATATTGTGTTTATATCTTCTGATCATAATCTATGTGATGAGTTTTCAAAAATAATGAGTAAGAAATTTGAGATGAATATGATGGGAGAACTAACCTACTTTCTTGGATTTAGCATAAGGAAGAAGGATGATGAAACATTCCTTAATAAATTAAAATATGTTAAGGACATCCTTATGATACATGAAATGGATAAAGCCAAGCCAATCAACACTGCAATGAGTTTCACGGTTCAGTTAGATAAGGATTCAAATGGAAAATCTATTTTTCAAAAGAAATAAAGAGGAATAATTAAGTCACTTCTTTACTTAAATGCTAGTAGTTTTTATATAATATTTAGTTTTTATCTCTGTGTTAGATTTCAAGCTGATCCAAAAGAGTCTCATTTGACTCATGTTAAAATAATTCTTAGGTATCTCTTAATAACCCCTGACTTAGGAATTTGGTATCCTAGGTATAGCACCATCTTTAAAATCATAGGATATTTTCATTCTGATAATGCAAGATGTTGAGTTGACAGAAAAAGCACTTTTTGAATATGTTAATTCATAGGATAATCCTTAGTCTCCTGCTCTAGTAGAAAATAGAACTCAGTTGCTCTGTCCACTGTTGAAGCTGAGTTCATAGCTATAGGAAGTGTAGCCCAAGTCCTCTGATTAAAGTAATAAATTATGGTTTTAGGATTACCTCTACACTAATCTCATCTTCATTTCAAAGAACCCAAATCAATACTCTAGGATAAGGCATCACTTCATTATAGATCATGATACTAAAGAAGATATAGAGCTACTATATGTAGGAACTGAAAACCAACTTGATGATATCTTTACAAAACCACTAGCCTTTGAAACATTGAACATCTTCAAAATCAGATTAGATGTAATAGATATTAATGCTTGAAATTATTGCTTTCTATTTTTGATGTTTTTTTTTTCATTTTATTTGTATGTTTATTTATTTTTATGTGTTTCTATTTCATGTTCTTAATTTTATGTGGTTTTTTCTTTGATATTTTTTTAAAAAGAATCAGATCAAAGCTCGCTCTTGATTTTGAATTCTCAAATGACATTTTTTACTTACTTTTAGCTTTAAAAATTAGTAAGAAGTGCTTGACTTCTCTAAATCAGTTAAAGAAAGAAAATTTGATGATTGTTACTCTTCCTCTAACTCCTTTAGTGGTATATTTTTCTTTTTGAAGCAAAACATATTTCAAATTAAAAGTTGGAATTTCAAATTGAGATCTATTTTATCTTCCTATAGTAATATATGTCATATGAATAATGCTCAAAAGTCATTAAAACACTTTTCAAGTTTTCATAATCAAGTTGTTACATTTATTATATGGATATGATTCTATTTTATAATTTACTCTTCCTTATATCAGAGAGCGAGTTCTTCTTCTTAATATCTTGAAGATAATCTCACAACTGAGAACCTTTAAAGATTTTTAAAGGAAGCCCGCTCATGAAAATGAAAAGAGGCACAAAATATGCGCAAAAAAAAACTGAAAAAATGCACAATGACCACCAAGTAATTTCAAAATACACCAAAGTATATCAAAAACTAAAATATGTACAAAGTGTGGTAGATAACTAAAAGAGATGCACAAAATGGGCTCACAAATAAATAAGCTTCCTTCTCTTCCAAATCTTTAAATATTAAAAGAATCGATGTGCCACTTAATATTTTTAAATACTTGAATTTTGAAAATCAAGATTTTTTGTTGATTACTTAGCAATATTATTCTATCAGATATTTTTCTAAAGATCAGTTTAAAAAGATTACTCTTCTTATCTAATTTCTTTTATGAATTAGATTTTTGTTTAAAAAGATTTTTAACGTGTAAGGAGTCCGAGCTAGGGTTCATAAGATCGGTTTTCTACAATTTCTAGATTTTAGCACTGTTAATTCATTTCTTACTGATTTATAATCTACTCACATGGGAAATTTAACATTTACAAGATTTAATTGATTCAAATAAAAATTATGTTATTTTATTTTAATTTATGGTTGGTTTTTGTGTGGTTTTTGGTATTATTTTATGTTTTTTATTAGTTTTATTTTTATTTTTGAAATTCTCATGATCATAACATTCAATGTCCTAAATTTTTCCTATTTTGCTCACATCATCATGTACGATCTAAACAAAAATACACCTATCCAATCACAACAAATTGAACAGATGATTTGAACCAATTATTAGTGATCCTACTAGACGATTCTCATTTCATACTGTATGATCCACATGGCAGAAATGGTTCGATGATTTAAATGATAATAAGTAGATCCATTATTATACATCATCCTGGATGATCCATGTATTTATCCTATATGATATAGCCAGTCAATGATCATTTTGGCTGACTCTTTGGGCTTATCATCATGTGTCTAATTATCTAGTATGATGTTTGATCGTCTTGGACGATAAGACCAAATTTTTTGATC
The DNA here is from genome assembly GCA_022539455.1 of Dendrobium nobile. Taxonomy (NCBI): domain Eukaryota; kingdom Viridiplantae; phylum Streptophyta; class Magnoliopsida; order Asparagales; family Orchidaceae; genus Dendrobium; species Dendrobium nobile. The sequence continues at coordinate 30,143,422 of CM039718.1, read as the reverse complement.
AATTATCTAGATGAATTTTTTGCACCTAATCATCCTGGATGTTCTCACAATCAACCTGAATGATTTTATCGATCATATATAAACAGTCTAATTTCAAGCCTTTTTCTTCACTCAAAATCTTCCAATATCTCCTTTCTCTCTCAAGCTCTTTATTTTTGGATATGACTGGTGGTAAAAGAACTACTTTTTAAATTCTTTGCTAGTACACAACAAAATTTTGACTTTACTACACTCTACTCATATATTAATAGGCGCCCTATTGAAATAGACTATCAGGATTTTTATAAATTTCTTCACCTATCCACTATTGGAGATAATCCATATTTTGGCTTTAGATCCTGATTTTAATTATGGCCCTACTAATACCTTTCTTAAAGTAACCAATGCCCCCTATCATGACTTTGTAACCAGTACCTTAGTGAAAGATGTCTAAACCATCCAGCACATTCTTTGCACCTCCATTCTTTCTAAAGTTTGGGATCAGATTGATATTACTCCTTTCCTATCACTCACTACCTACTATATAATGACTCATCGAGATTTTAATGCCACTGATCTTCTAATATGCTACATTGAACATCTAACCAGCATTAGGGATCTCGACAACAAAAGAAAGCCAAATATAGCCTTAGGACATATCATTGTCTATGTCCTTGAATCTAAATACAACCTTCAATATCCAAGCTAACCTGATCACCTCCCTACTTTTTACTCCAATAGATCTTTCTATGTATTTCATAGTACTCATCATCACCCTATATACAATGAGGCTATGGTTAAAGAGGAATGACATATTCCTACACCTGCCCCTATCCAACAGTAATCTTAAATAAATCAACTGGTTCAGAGGTTTGACCATTAGGATGCCAGGTTTAAATCCTATATCATTGAGCAGCAATAACATCATGCATAAGATATTTCTTTTTCAAAAAGATACATAGTCCACCAACAATAGCAGTATGACAAAGATATGGCTCTGTTTGACGAGCAATTTATCTCTCTTTATTGTTACTTTCAGCAACCACCACCACCACCACCTCCACCTAATTAAGGTTCTTCTTTTTTTCTAGTTTGATAGTGCTTTTGTTATTGTGTTTGTATTAGTGTTCCTTTTTATACTTTGTATTATTTAGTGTTTTTTCCTTTTTCCTCCTTTTTGTGATGTCAAAAGGGAGATTAATATGTTGTTTGTCTATGTTTTAGTGGAATCTACCATATTCTATTTCTATTCATTTTTTTATGTCTCGTTATTCGTTTTAAAATAAAAAATAAAAAATTTCCTTGCTTTAAATTTTTTTAACAACAGTATTTGTCATCATAAAAAGGGGGAGATTATTGCAAATTTTTGTCCAAGCATAGTGATTTTGATGATAAAAAACATTACTATTTCTTTGTTACTGTTATTCTTGTATATTTATTTTGTTTGCCATGCTAACTAACTTTTCAAGTCCACAAGTTCAATTGCAATGCAAATTAGCTCAAAATCGGGTAGACTAAGGTTGATTCTATGTGTAATTTCATTTTTAAAGTATGTTTTACATTTCTTGAGTCAAGTCATGAATCTGGTGGATCCCAAGCTAAGCAACCTTGCATACACATATTCAGGGGGAGTGATTTAGTGAGTTAGAGCTTTTTCTTTTTTTAAACTAACCGTATAAGATGATTTCAATCGTACTAGATGATCAGTTAAAAGTAGAAACACTAATTAGGCCTTCCCTAAAAATAAGCTTGATTAACTAATCATTCTTGATGATTTAAGATCATATATGATGATCAGATCGAATTGTGAAAAATATTTACCAATCAGAATTTAGGTAATATTTTAATTTTCAAGTTTGGTTGTAATCATACATGAGAATATGCATCGTCCTGGATGATTAATGACAATCATGCCTAAATTAATCATGTGATTAGGAGACTAATTATTATTAGATTGATCAATCATATTATATAGGTTGATTTACTCAAATCATACTAGATGATCTATTATATTTCATAGGATGATCCCCTATCATCCAAGTAAAAACCATAATTTTTCTTCTAATCATCCATGAGATTATACTAAACATCCCGAGAGGGTTGCGGAATGATGTGTAGATTGCCACCCATTGTCCAATGTCATATTGGATGATAAGTATAGTATCTTGAACTAATCATCATGGATGATCAAAGGATCATACTAGACGATCTGTATAATACTTAAACTAATCATACAGGATAATAGTGATCGTCCTGGTTGAAAGGGCTATTTTATACTATTCGTATTGGATGATCTATCAATTGTACTTGATGATATTAGTTAGTAAGTTGAATTTTAGGTCTTCTTTTGAGGCTCTCTATTTAAGCACTCTTAATTGTCACCTGAGAAAATCTTTTGTTATAGAGGAAATATAAGAGAGAGCTTTGAGAAAGAAGAGGGAGAGCTTAGGAGAGAGAGATCCATGTAAGAAGGAGTTGTGAGGGATTCACAAATGTTGCTCCAAGCAATGTGTTCATCATCTTCTTTAAGTTGCTTCTCTAGTTCTTTGGTGGCTTTGGGGAGATCTTCATCAGCATCAGATCCACGTTCTCTGCCTTCACTAAGTGGGTGAAAAAGGATTTTAAGGTTTTCTGCCTACTTCAAGGGTGAGTAAAAGGATTCCTAGGTTCTCTGCCTTCACTAGGTGGGTGAAGAAAGATTTCTGGGACCTCTTCCTACTCAAGGAGCGAGTAAAAGGATTCAAGGTTCTCCCCCTCACTAGGTCGATGGAAATATCTTGTAAGAGCTTCTCTGCTTTACTATGAGAGCAAAAAGAGAGTCAATTATGTTTAGTACAATACTTGGAGAGGGAGTCTCTAAGGAGTGGACATATGTTAAGTTGATTGAACCACTATAAATTTTGATGTGTTCTTTTATTTATTTTTTATTTTTTAAATTTTACATTTTTCTATGATTTGATTTGTGTATGAAATATTTTATTCTTTTATTGCAAAATTAGTTCTACTTTCACATCAAGAGGATTTAACTTTTCATTTGTTAAAGAAATTTTAAAATAATCAATTAACCCCCACTCTTGGTTAGCCTCGGGACTAGTTCTTTAGGGTTAAACAACCCTCACAAACTTTCATCTTTTACCCCCTTGCTATTATTTTGGGGGGAGAAGAGGGTGGCTAGGATAGTTAGCTCTCCATCATGCCTACTGGATTACAATGTGAAGATGGTTGTGTTGAAGTGTTTTGAAAGTGGGATTTTAAAAATTTTAGTTTTTTTTTGGAAATTTAATTCAGAATTTAACCTCAAAATTGAACACTTTATTATGAATAATATATTTCCTCGGAAGGCAATGATATAATTCCTTAATAGGTTTAGATAACGAAGCTAAAAATTTCATCCAAGCTATGATAATTAATCTAAAGGAAGGATGACATATAACCGTGAGGGGTTAATATGGTGCTCTATCAAGCATCTAATTATAATAGCCCAAATATGAGATCATTAATTTTATATCTAAGGTCTTGATTAGAAATGATATATCTTTCCAAGGAAAGAAAGTGCCATTTCCTAATCTATCATTTGAAAATGACGGTAATGATCTATATTGATTTAAGTTTCCCAAAGAAGACTAATTGAGTTTTGAAAATCAATTTATTTTAAAAAGGTGGGTGTGGTTTCTAAATCTCTCATGAGCACAAGTTCTCATAGTTAATTATATTGTAGGAAACTTAGGTCTCCTACAAATACTCTTGAATAAAATAACACAAAATTTTAGTTTAGATATTTTCTAGGAGTGATATTAAATAAGGTGAATTTAGAATTTGAAATAAATCAAATTTTGAACAATTATTTCTAAAGTCAATGGAGGAGGGGTGGGAGACACTTTTGTATTTTTAAATAATTCAGAAGTGCCCCAACCTAAGCTAAGAGTTGGGCTATAAGGTTTGGATTGAGAAAATCTTTTATTTTTGTTGAATAATTTATTAAAAATTTGGGATTATATTTCTAGAGGATGGGGTCTTATAATTCAAAATATGCCCTAGATCTTAAATCTAAATAGGATACTAGACAATATTAATCAAAACCTAGCTAATACAGTGTAAAACTTGGACTTACCCCATCCAAGATTGGGGAGCTTGCTATCCACCTATTTAATTAAAATTTATGAGTTCAATTATTTTTATAAAATAGTTTTTTAAACATTATTGTTAAAGTTTTTTATATTTAGAACAACATCTATAGTATATCCTAATTGGTCCTTTGACTTATATAGGATGAAAATGCTTGAAACAATAAAATTAAAATTCTAGACACTTTTAAATTTATCTCTAATGTAATACATGCTAATTGACTTGATTAAATGCATGAAATGGTATGTATTAGTTTTAAAAAGGCTTAAAAATCATTATTTCTTAGAGATTACACAACATCATCTTGAAAGATCTACACCCTCAAAGACTAGGGGGTCTGCTAGAACCCGCAGGCGGGGAGATGCCTAACAAGGAAGAGAAAGTTAATAATATGCTTATGCTGACTCCAGACAGTAGGGTTACTTCTTATGTCATTAAAGTTTTTATGTTAGCCAAAAATTTTTATTTAAATTTGAATATAAAAAGTTTTAATGTACCCTCACAAGCCTCCATGTATCCAGGCTAAAACAAAAATAACATGCAATCACCAAAAAACTAGGAAAATAAGATAATCCTAATCTCGATCAAAATAAATCAAACACATCAATTAATCAACTAATTTCATAAAATTATGTCCGTAGGCAAAATGCCCCTTTATTATAACATAGAATTTGCATAAATTAAAAGTGGTCGGGCACCATTAACAACAAACCTGAATTCTAATCCTAAGATTGATGCAAGTTGTCTTTGAATGGGGTTTTTATCAAAAAGAGGACTCCCTTTGCTATAAAGTTATAAAGCACAAATATGGAGAGGATTTGAGTATTGGAACCCATAAGAATTGTTCCTCAAATGCTTGGAAAATTCTTGTTGATGGGGGTAAACAGCTAAAGAACATTATCAGGTGGAATGTGGGTAATGGTGATAAAATTAATGTGCTTAATGACACTTGGGTGTTGGACAAGTGTATTAACAAATGGCCAACTATGGTTAACTGTGATGCTTTGGAGGGTTTAAATGTAAGCCATTTGTTAACTAATGATGGACAATGGAACTACAACCTGCTCAAGGAGGTCTTTCATCCAGATTTCATCTCCATGATCAACAATATCCAGATTTCGCCTGGATTGGAGGATCAGAGAGAGCTGCTGTCTTTGCTGTCGGGTAAGACAATTTCAGCCTTGTCTTTTGACAACATCTTGAAGTGCAATTACAATTTTGAAGGTGAAGACTATTTTTCTTGGTTATTTAAACTAAAACTCAACAAGAAGGTTGAGATTTTCTGGTGGAGATTAGGGAAGGCTGCTATTCCAACAATGATTTTTCTGCATTACCGAAAACTGGTGCTGGATAAAAACTGTGTTAGGGGCTGTAATTGTAGTGAAAATTATGAGCACATCATGGTAACTTGTAAGTATTTGATTGATGTTATCAAGCAAATACAATTGTGGGGTATTAGTATCCCTATTTTCCAAGATTTGAATAGCTGTTTGAAGGAGCTGAGAAGGCTATCTGTCCGAAATTCTGGAGTTGTTAAACTGTATTGCATTGCTGTGTATCTTTCATGGAGTAATAGAAATCAGGTGAAGCATGGGAAATCTGCTTTGCCATCTTCTGCTACAGCTGCTAACACATTGGCATTGGCTAGTATTAAAGGTAGTCCATATCTCTCACGCTGGGGAACTAATCTCCTTAGGGAGTCTTCTGAAACTTGGTGCCCTCCTCCGAAAGAATGGATGAAAATAAATGTTGATGCTTCTTTGGCTACATCCTACTGTGCTGGAGTGGGTGGGATTTTCAGAGATCACAAAGGAAGGTTTATCCTTGCTTTTGGAGAAAAGAAGACTCATTGGGATATAACCAAACTTGAGATGGATGCTGTTTTCTCGGTCAAGGACTACATTAGAAGTTGGATGCTAGAGTACAAAGGCTTGATTGTTGAGAGTGATAGTCTCAATGTCATTAGATTCTTTCAAGATGAAAAAGCAAAATGTAAATAATTGGCCATTGGAGGAGATGCTCTTCTTTAATGACTTTCATAAAGTGGTTTTTAGTCATGTTCATAGAAATTGTAATAAGGTGGCTAATATTTGTGCTACCATGGCTAGCAATAGGAGTTTTTTCTTTGATAGCTCTTCTTTTAATAGCATCCCTTCCTTGCTTTTATTTTCTATCAAGGAAGAATGTGATGATATTCATTCATTTCAATTGTAATTAGCTTTGCTTTTGCCTATTAATGCAATGTTTGCAATTCATCAAAAAAAAAAGTTGTCTTTGAATGGGATACTCATTGTCTTCAACTCTTCAGGCTCCTTAGATTCATCTTATCTAGATACCTAAATGGAAAAAGAAAAACCTTCCCCTAAAGAAGAGGTATTCTTTTCACTTTGGGTACTAAAATTATCTAAATTTTGGCTTCCAAATGGAAAAAAGGTATGTCACCCTAAGGGGTATCCTTTCCTCTTTGGAATACAATTTTAGATATCTATATCCCTACTCAAATGTCTAATTTTCATAACTCAATACTTTAAATGAACTAATTAAATATTAAAATAAAAATCTAGGGTCTTCTATAAGGTTATCCTAATCATTTGAAATCAAATCAATTCCAAGCAGTTAATATATATATATGTATTAAATTAAAAACTCAGCCACACATGGACACGCTCTTTTGCTTTCAAGGAGAACATGAGCAATTTTAGGACATGCATAAAAATCCATAAGTTAAATCATTAACTTTTCACCCTTGATTTAAAGCCCTGTATGAGCGTGGCCAACTGAAAAAAGTCCAGTGAGCAACAAATTCATTCCTAACTTAAGGGTATTTTTATTGCTCATCACATCAATTCATAGATTACAGTTAAAGTAAGTAAACACTCATATCAATAAATTTTCAATCACAGCATGCAATAAAAACTTGACACATAAAAGTAAAAATAAAACACCAGTTTAATCTAAACTAGAGTTGGTTACCCTAGAAAACCATCTAAAGTGTGTGAGGTAGATTGTGTGTCATGCGTATGTCCTAAATAGGGCAATTTGTTGAAGTTATCTAGTGTTCGAGTTTGTTAAAGGTTGAAGGATAAATTTATGTTTTAATTTAAATCTTAACGTACTAAAGCTTACTTTAGGTGCATTTTAATAATTAAATAGTTACAACCATTATTTCTCATTGAGGTCATGAAGTTTGTTTCACCTTTTTTGGGGCTAAGCTAAAAGTCCCATAGGCTTGGGTTACCAAGTATTAACATGCATTGATTAGAGCCACTTAATTTGTTGAGAATTAAATGTTAATAAAATTAAATTGAATGTGTTGATTACTAGTTTTAAAATTAAAATTTTTGGAACTTTAAGTGGATTATTTAATTTTTTTAAATTTTGGAATTATTTAATTACATTAATTATGGGGGTCAAATGTTGAATTTTAAAATGAAATATATTTCTATAATCTTAATATATTAGTCCATAACATGAGTAATTAGACTCTAAGTTTGCTCAATTCAGAATTTTTTATATAAGTTATGATTTTTAAAAGTTTTGACCTAGTTTTTAACTATGATTGACTAGAAAGTTGAATTTTTGACATTGATATACTTTTTTTAGTTCTGACATTTGTAGAAAATACTAGATTTTAATTGGAGTTCAATGAAATTATGTTTGATTGAATTAGATTTTTTTAGAATCACTTATTATTTTTTAAAGTTTAACTATTTTTGGAATTTTTAGAATTGTTTAATTAGAGAGGGTTTTAGGATTTTAATTCAAATCAATCCCAAACCCCTTAAAATCATCCCCTTAGGGCATTTATGACCTTAGAAGATGTTTCCAAGTGTTCAAAGAATTTTTGGAATTTTTAATTCTTTTTATTAATTAAATAACTTCACTATAGTTTTCCTTAAAAATTAAATTAAACTTAATTCAAAGGTCTAATCAAATGGTTTTTGAATTTTCCTGAGTTTGGTGTCTAGTTGTGATTAACTAGACACCTTTGGCGAATTTTTGAGATTTTAAATGAATTAATTATGAATTAATTAAGCAAAAGGGTTAATTCTAGGAAGGGTTTTGGAGTTCCTAATTGGTGGATCAAATGGGCACCAATTTCATTAAAACTCTGGCCATGAATTCACTCAAGGACCTAGCCCAACAAATTTGGGCCCAAATTAAATCCTCAAATGTGGTTAACCAAACCACCAAAGGTAACTACTAGGTTACCTTAGAAAAATCTAAGCTCACTATCATATGTTTTGGGGAGGATTAAATCAGTGGCTCTAAACATCCAATTCCAAGCATAATTAACACACAAGCAATCAAGTCCTAATTCTCATTAGGAAGATCACTAAGTTAATTTGAATTTATGGGTAAAACTATAACCCCTAAGGTCAAATTAAATCAAACATGCCATTAGACTATTCAAATAGGGGGAAAAATTTTTGACATATCATTGACATGCCAAAAATTAATTTCCAAAAATCTCAAGTTATATTGAGTTCAATTTTATGAGAAAAGCCTAAAATAGCTCTAGGATAACAAAAATTTTGACATAACCTGGAACCATATGGCTTTTGAAGATCTATCTTAGATCTTTCCAATGAGCCTAAGAACTCCTAAAATTGTCAAGTAGATTGAGAGATATTAATTTTCAAATTATCCTTTGATTTTCCTATGAAATTAAATGCCTTATAACCCAGTCAGTCATGCACTTTACATGTGGGTTGGTAGGGTAATAATTTACAACTGATTGGATAATGCAGATTAAACCCTAGCCATTGGATAGAAGTTTGAATGATCCTGATTTAAAGCGGCCTGAGACCGCGGGATATAATCGGGATTGTTGATTGAAATCAATGATTATGACTGAATCTTCAACCTCCCACGTATCTCCGTAACTGCATAACTTCTCTGGCGTGATCCGAGCAATCCTGTAGGTGAACTTTCATAAAGTTTCATAGGGAGGATCAGGATGGCCAGAATTTTTAATCCAACAATGGGATTTCATTAGATTAAATGTTCTTTTGACACTTGTGCGAGCTAGCTATCTTGGGAGCTCGGGTTAGAGTTCTCACCATCTAAAAAGCCGCAATGAATGGGATTTTCTATCAAGAAGCTTTAGGGAGAGATGAAGAATACTTCTCCTTTAGACGTCCCGGCTGGAGGATCCCTAGAAGTAGGAGTTCAAGTGGGAGGCAAAGAGCTTTTTCCAAATTTTACTTAAATTGATAGCCGAAGAGAGTTGGGAGGCTGGTAGAAGGAAGGGGAATGTTGGGAGTGATTGAGGCACTCTGGAAAGTGTTGCCCTACTCAAGTCATTTCTATGGTAATGAATGGTTGGGATCGCTCGAGTGAATGACAAGATGGGTGCCAAGGGGGAGGGGACATGTCTCCAGGGTCCATGAGCTTGAGTCTAGTAAGCTCAGGGCCTAAATGGCTTTGGAGGAGCCCCAAGGAAGGGGGGACCACCATAGCTCTAATTCGATTGCTTTGGCCATGGCCGGCTACTTACTAGGTTAGGCTAAAGTGGAAACGTTTTTGGGAGTCTAGTGAGTTTAATTGTGAGATTAATTGGCCTTGAGGGAGCCCAATTGGATAAATGGGTTTGGGTTGACCCAAACTTGGACAGTTTTGGTTGGTTTAGGTGAGACCTGGGTTTAGCCAGGGGATGGATTTGGTATGTGAGATGAGTTGAGTCAAGGAGCATCCAAATGTAATAGGTAATTGGATATTGTTCATCCTAGAGAAGGAATACAATCAGGTCAAAGTGGTTTTGACTATTTTGGGCTAGTCAAGGAGTTGACCCTAGTTAACCCAAGTGTTGGGCTGACTAAGGTAGGTGAGTTGGAGCTAGGGCCAACCAATAGAGGTGCTAATTGAACTTTATGAGTCCAAGGTTGGGAAATGGCACAACCCTTAGTGGTTTTAACCACTTTAGGTTAGCCCAATTCCCAACTTGATTTGACCTAAGGGCGGGGTCAACTAGGATAGGTGCATGGGTTGGCTCATAGGTGTTAAGATAGTTGCTATTTGCATGCTTTACATTTTTGCAACTTATGTAGTTTTGATGATTCCAAACATTATTGTTCAAATGTGTAGTTATATCCTAACAATTTTAGAAGATTTGTATTTGCTCTTGTGTGTACTAACATTTCAGGAAAAACGAACTCCAGACTACGAAGACTTCAAATCAAATTCAAAATGAGATACTTTGTAAAATTTGAAGTTTGCAATTCTTTGAAATTAAATTGAAAGGGAGTGATTGTAATTGAGTGAATAAAAACATACACACACATAAGGAGATCATAAAAAATTTATACTGATCGTACTGGATGATATCCGTTCGTATAGGACGATCAGACAGTTATCTCCTATTGAGCACATGGAACGAATAGGAACTTGCTCAAAAATTTTTCTAAGTCATATTCGTCCAGGACGAATTTTATAATAATCCAGGATGATTGCTTCTCTGTAAAATTTTCGTCAAGACGAAATTAAATTATCGTCAATGGCGATTGGTTCTCTGGAAAATTTTCGTCCAGACGAAATTAATAATCATCCAGGATGATCTGGTCTCTGGAAAATTTTAGTCCAGACGAAATTAAATTATCGTCCATGGCGATTGGTCCTCTCGAAAATTTTCGTCCAGACGAAATAAATAATCGTCCAGGACGATCGGTCCTCTGTAAAATTTTCGTCCAGACGAATAAATTTTCGTCCAAATGATTAACCGACTTAGAACGGTTTTCAGCAGTTTCTAGAACCGACCTTGTAATAACCGTTCGTACCAGACGAACCTAGTTCGTACGGGACGATCAGCTGTACGAAGACATTTCGTACACCTATACAAATGGGGTCGTTTCAAATTGTTTAAGTAAAATCATCCAGGATGATCCACGATCGTACGGGACGATCCACTGCGTACAGAATTGAATACTTGCAGTTTTTGGGCGGTTTTTTTTGTCTTTTGTATAAATAGTCCAAATTAGACTGCCACCCAATCTTTTTGTCATTTGATCTTCGTGCTTCTTGAGAGAATAGCCAAGAAGAGAGTGGAAGAGAGCATTCAAAGGAGGATTCCTACCATTGGAGCGAGAAGGCTTCACTTGGATTTCAAAGGTAAGAGTCTCTACTTGTGAATTGGGATTACTTCACTCTTTTCCTTTCTTCCTTCTAGATTTTTGTGAGAAGATCAGTCAAAGAGATCCAGTTCGTTGCCGACACTTGGAGAGTGTGAATAGCCGAAGGGTTCGCTGCCTACACTTGGAGAGTGTGAATAGCCGAAGGGTTCGCTGCCTACACTTGGAGAGTGTGAATAGCCGAAGGGTTCGCTGCCTACACTTGGAGAGTGTGAACAGCCGAAGGGTTCTCTGCCCACACTAGGAGAGTGTGAAAGGAAGAACGGTTCTCTGCCAACACTAGGAATTGTGTAAAAGGACGACGGTTCTCTGCCGCACCAGGGAGTGGTGAAAAGAGTGTGTTGTAAAGGCTTCTCCACCTTGCTGTGGGTGCAAAAGGAGAGTCACTATTGGTATTAGTGCAATACTCAGAGGGTGCCTCTGGGGAGTGGATGTAGGTCTGTTTTTAGACCGAACCACTATAAATCTGGTGTCATTTACTTTACTGTTTTTACGTTTCCGCATTTTATTTCTTAGTCTTAAAAACTCCGTGGTTGAAAAACTTTTTCTACAAAACTTAAAAGAAATAATTTTTATTTCGGTTCAACCTAATTTTAAAATAGGGCTTAAAATTTTTAAAACTACCAATTCACCCCCCTCTTGGTAGCCTTTGGGACATTAACTTAGGCTTAACAACCTAATTACTAGACTCAACAAGTGGTATCAGAGCTTCGTTTCAAAATCATAAGTTTGAACTACTTTTTGATTAATGTAGATGGCTAATTTCGGAAACCGAAACACACCTGAGGGTTACTCTATCACTAAACCTCCACTGTTTGACAATATTCCTTTTGATTTTTGGAAAACACGCATGTCTACTTTCTTACAGTCACTTGATTATCGCATGTGGATGCTAGTCCAGGATGGCTACACAAAACCAACTAGATTAGTTGATGGAGTTATGATAGAAATACCTTTTGTAGATTGGACTATAGAAGAACGTGACTTAGCACAATTAAATGCCAAATGTCTAAATAGTTTCTTTTGTGCTTTAAAATCTGAAGACTACATACGGGTTTCTACTTGTAAAAGTGGAAAGGACATATGGGATAGACTTTGTATAACTTATGAAGGGACAAATGAGGTTAAGCAATCAAGACTCAATATCTTGTTACATGACTATGAATTGTTTCGCATGAAACCTAATGAATCTATCTCTGACATGTACACAAGATTCACACAAATTGTCACTTCTTTGCATGCACTTGGTAGGGAATTAACAAATGCTGAAATGGTCAATAAAATTCTTCGATGTTTACCTACTGCTTATGATGCTAAAATTACTGCAATTACAGAGTCTAAAGATCTAAACATATACTCTATTGACAATCTTCTTGGCTCACTCATTGCTTATGAGCAAGGAGTAAGTCAAAGAAAGATTGATGCAGGTGAACCATGAAAGGAGAAAAATATTGCACTAAAGGTGGAAGAGTCAGAAAGTGAACACTCACAACCTGAGGATGAAGATGATATTGCACTGATGACTAGACAATTCAGAAGCTTTTTAAGGAGGAAGCAGAAGAGACACCAGCAATGGAACAGAGGTAAATTTAACAGAAATGGCAAGGTTTCTAATGAAGTAATTTGTTATGAATGCAGGAAACCAGGTCATATCAAGACTGAATGCCCAAAACTCAAAGCCACTCCTAGCAAGGAGAAGGTAGAGGAGAAACCAATGGTAAAGAAGGGCAAGAAGAAGTTTCAAAGAGCATTCTGGGCAGACTCAGCTTCAGACTCATCTGAGACTGAAAAAGAAGAAGAAGTCACTAATCTTTGCTTGATGGCAGACAATATAGATCATTCAGATCAAGAAGAGGTATGTGACTTAAGCTATGATGAATTATTTGAAGTTTCTGAACACATGCATGATGCATATAGGAAAATGAAAAAGATGCATGCTAGTGTAAGCTTAGAACTGGAAGAACTCAAGAAGGAACATGAAATCCTTAGGAAAGATCATGCTTTAATAGATGACAACCACATGAAACTACTTGATGAATATGATAAATTGAATAAAAATTTTGAAAACTTAAAAACATCCTATGCTGAACTTGAAAAAGAATTTAAGAATTTTAAGGATGAATCTGAGAGCAAAGCATATAAAATCAATTATACCAATCGAATCTTGGAAGATATGAATTCATTTTACAAACTCATAATAAGAGCTCTCGAGGATAATAGGAAATCCCCCAAACTTGAAGATTTTACAAATCCTAAATATTATCCTAAATTCATGAAATCCCTTAGAAGACAATCACATGGAAGAAAACTTAGGAATATTTTTCCTAATGTTAAATGTAATAATTGTGGATTTTTTGGTCATATAGCACACACCTGTACCTTGATGATGAAATCTAATTTGGTGTGGAGACCTAGATGCATAAACCTAGACATATCATATATGCATCTGATTATAAATTGCTAAAAGGTGAACCCAAATTTGTTTGGGTTCCCAGGTCTAACATTTGAGAGTTTTGCAGGAATGCTCTCACACAAGACCTTGTGGGAGCATATGGTACCTGGACAGCGGATGTTCAAAACATATGACTGGAGATACTGCTCAATTCATAACGCTGGAAGCCAGAAATGGAGGCAAGGTTACACTTGGAGATAATACCACAAAGAAAGTGGTTGGATCAGGTATGATTAGAAATTTCAAAAACTTTTTCATAGACAATGTATTATTGGTTGAAGGCTTAAAACATAATCTGTTAAGTATAAGTCAGCTATGTGATAAGGGATATAATGTGAAATTTTTACCTACTAGCTGCATATTAAGCCTAAATGGGAAAGAAATTTTTAATGGAAAAAGGGTAAACAATGTTTACATGCTAGATTTGAATTCTATTCAATCTCCTACTGCTTTTTATTTAAAAACTGTTTCTGATGAATCATGGCTTTGGCATAGGAGACTTTGTCATTCTAGTATGAAAAATCTTAGGAGAATTACCCAAAAGAACTTGGTAAGAGGTATACCAAAACTAGACTTTACTAAGGACCATCTTTGTGATGCATGTCAATTAGGAAAACAAGTAAAGTCCTCTTTTAAGTCCAATAAGGATCTTAGGACCAGTAAACTTTTGGAAATACTACACATGGATCTTTTTGGACTAGTAGGAACTATAAGTCTAGGAAGGAAGGTATACGGATTTGTTATAGTGGATGATTTCTCAAGATTCACTTGGGTTAGATTTCTTTTTCATAAGAATGAATCGTTTGAGGAATTCAGAAATTTTTCAACTTGGATTCAAAGAAAACTAGGATGCGAAATAATTTCTATTCAAAGTGATCATGGAGGAGAATTTGAAAATGGAAAATTTGAAAATTTTTGTAAGGAAAAAGGGATTGATCAAAATTTTTTTGCACCTAGAACCCCTCAACAAAATGGGGTAGTTGAAAGGAAAAATAGAACATTAATAGAAGCCGCCCGAGCAATGTTGGCTGAATACTCACTTCCTAGATATTTTTGGGCTGAGGCGGTTAGCACTGCATGTTATGTTCTGAATAGGGTGAATGTGAGATCAAAATTAAATAAAACACCCTATGAGTTGCTAAAAGGTAGAACACCTAACTTGTCATATTTGCATGTTTTTGGTTGCAAGGTGTTCATTCATAACAATGGAAAATCTGCTTTAGGAAAATTTGATCCAAAATCAGATGAAGGAATTTTTGTTGGATATTCAAGTGTTGGAAAATCTTGTAGGGTATTCAACAAAAGAACTTTAGTCATTGAAGAAACCACACATGTTGTATTTGATGAATCTGGAAATTTGGAAGAGCCAAATATTGTTGAATAAGAGATTGAGGAAAACTCCCAAAAGATTGATAGATCAAATTTGGAAGAAAATATGGAAGAAAATTTGGAAAGAGAAAACCCTTTGCCTAGAGATTTGAGATTTTCTAAAAACCACCCAAGAGAATTGATTATAGGTGAACCTAGTGAGGGTGTTAGAACTAGGCGTGGATTAAATAAGGAAGTCAATCATTCAGCCTTTATTTCAACAATAGAACCCACTAATATTGATCAAGCACTTTCTGATGAATTTTGGATATTGGCCATGCAAGAAGAGTTAAATCAATTTGTAAGAAATAAAGTTTGGGAATTAACTACAAGGCCAAAAGATCAAAGTGTTGTTGGAACCAAGTGGGTGTTCAAAAATAAAATGAATGACTCAAGAGTAGTCATTAGAAATAAAGCTATATTAGTTGCTAAGGGGTATAATCAAATTGAAGGAATTGATTTTGAGGAGACCTTTGCCCCTGTAGCAAGACTTGAAGCAATTAGGGTTTTACTTGCCTTTGCCTGTTTTAAAGGTTTTAAATTGTTTCAAATGGATGTCAAAAGTGCCTTTTTGAATGGGGTTATTGAAGAAGATATTTTTGTAGAACAACCTCCAGGATTTGAAAATTCAAAATACCCAAATCATGTGTTTAAATTAAAGAAGGCATTATATGGATTAAAACAGGCACCTAGGACTTGGTATGAGAGATTGAGCACCTTCCTACTTGAAAGATCTTTTGAAAAAGGAAGTGTGGATACAACTCTCTTCTTAAAGAAATTTGGAAAGGAAATACTCATTGTTCAAATTTATTTGGATGATATCATCTTTGGATCTTCAAATAAAAATCTTTGTGATGATTTTTCTAATACAATGAGTAGTGAATTTGAAATGAGTCTAATGGGAGATTTAAATTACTTTCTAGATTTTAGCATCAAGCAACTTGAGGAAGGGACATTTCTTAGTCAAACTAAATATATTAAGGACATCCTCAAGAAATATGAAATGGACAAAGCTAAACCTGTTAGTACACCAATGAGTTCCTCAGTTCAGTTGGATAAGGACCTTAAGGGAAAATCTGTTGATCAAATGAAATATAGAGGGATTATTGGATCTTTGCTTTACTTGACTGCTAGCCGACCAGATATTATGTTCAGTGTTTGCTTATATGCTAGATTTCAATCAGATCCAAAAGAATCACATTTGACAGCAGTGAAAAGGATTTTAAGATACTTACTAGGAACTCAAAACTTAGAAATTTGGTATCCTAAGTTTAGCTATTCATTTGAAATTATTGGTTATTCAGATTCTGACTTTGCAGGCTGTAGAGTGGATAGGAAATGCACTTCTGGAACATGTCAATTCATTAGAAATTCATTAGTTTTTTGGTCCAGTAGAAAACAAAGTTCAGTAGCCCTATCTACTGCAGAAGCAGAATACATTGCATTAGAAAGTTGTGTGGCACAAGTACTTTGGTTAAAACAACAGTTGATTGATTTAGGATTATCTATAGGCACTATTCCAATTTATTATGACAATACTAGTGCTATTTGCATTTCCAAAAATCTTATTCAACATTCTAGAACCAAACACATTGATATAAGGCATCATTTCATAAGGGATCATGTATCCAAGGGAGAAATTGAACTCACACATGTTTCAACTGAAAATCAACTTGCAGACATTTTTACAAAACCTTTAGCCTTTGATACCTTCAGTACATTAAGAACAAGGCTTGGTGTTATTGATTTGAATGCTTAAATAAAAATGTTTTTGCAACATTGATATTTATGTTTTCTTAGTTATTTGTCTTTGATTTTTGTTTTGATTTTTATGATTTTTTGAGTGTTTTGAATGAGTTTATTTTAGAGTCTATGGTTTGTCTTTGTTTTCTGTGTTTTAAATGTTTTGTTGTGTTAGCTTTTTATTCTTAGTGTTTGTTTTTAGTTTGTCTTTATTAAAAAGTTCAGTGTATTTTCTTAGTTGTTTTAATATTATGAAATGAATATGTAATCCTTTTCATTAATATTAATGCATGTTGTACTTGATTCAAAATTGGTTTGTTTTGGAATGTGGTTAATTTTTATGAATTTCATTAGTCTTATTTAATCTTAATTATGCTTAAATTAGATTGTAATTTGAGATTAATTACATTAGAAAATCTAGTGTTTCTAAATTTAAAAGTTGTTTATAACTTGTTATAATTAAAACTTTTAAATTCATGTCTATTCATTTAGACTAAATAAAAGTTAATATTATTATTGCAATATAGATGTTTTCTTATTTTGTATTTCTATGCTCAAGTGATATTTATGGACTTAGAAATATTTGAAATTTTAGATTATTGATTTTGGAAAGAATTGGTTTCGATTACTCTTGAAAATTGTACAAAAAGTACAAAAATCAAAAGGAATGCGCAAAGGTTCGCAAATATGTAAAAGAGGCACAAAATTAGCCCAATGTCAAAAGATGCACAAAAATGTGCCCAAAATTTGAAAAAGATGCGCAAATCACCACATGTGGTAATTCTCTTCTTTCCAAATTCTTTCAATCTCTTAATTCAAATTGATCTTATGTTCATTTATATTCTATTGAACTTTGAAATATAGAATTTTTATTCATCTCTCTTGTAATGATTTTCTATATTCGAATGTCTAAATTGAATCATGTTTTTGATAAATTCTTCTTACTTACAATGTTATATCACTTCTTAAATTCTATGAATTTCTATGATTTACCTAATGTCATTAGTTTTAGATTGCATACCTTATACCAATCACCATTTAGATTTAATTTTCAAATGAATTTCATATAATTACTTATATTTCTCGTCTATTTCTTTTTCACTTTTTGTTGTTGTCAAAAAGGGGGAGAAATTATTGTGTTCGTATGTTTTGTTTGTGGTCTTGTAATATTTTTTTTTTTAAAAAAAAATTTCTATGGTTCAAAATGCCTCCTTATTTTCATATATACATCAATTCAGGGGGAGTTTAGGAGAATTGTTTAAATTGAAATCATACAAATAATAATTGTTTTGCCATCATCAAAAAGGGGGAGATTGTTAAGATAGTTGCTATTTGCATGCTTTACATTTTTGCAACTTATGTAGTTTTGATGATTCCAAACATTATTGTTCAAATGTGTAGTTATATCCTAACAATTTTAGAAGATTTGTATTTGCTCTTGTGTGTACTAAATTTTCAGGAAAAACGAACTCCAGACTACGAAGACTTCAAATCAAATTCAGAATGAGATACTTTGTAAAATTTGAAGTTTGCATTTCTTTGAAATTAAATTGAAATGGAGTGATTGTAATTGAGTGAATAAAAACATACACACACATAAGGAGATCATAAAAAATTTATACTGATCGTACTGGACGATATCCGTTCGTACGGGACGATCAGACAGTTATCTCCTATTGAGCACATGGAACGAATAGGAACTTGCTCAAAAAATTTTCTAAGTCATATTCGTCCAGGACGATTGGTTCTCTGTAAAATTTTCGTTCAGACAAAATTAAATTATCGTCAATGGCGATTGGTTCTCTGGAAAATTTTTGTCCAGACAAAATTAATAATCATCCAGGATGATCTGGTCTCTGGAAAATTTTCGTCCAGACGAAATTAAATTATCGTCCATGGCGATTGGTCCTCTAGAAAATTTTCGTCCAGATGAAATAAATAATCGTCCAGGATCATCGGTCCTCTGTAAAATTTTCGTCCAAACGATTAACTTACTTAGAACGATTTTCAGCAGTTTCTAGAACCGACCTTGTAATAACCGTTCGTACCGGACGAACCTAGTTCGTACGGGACGATCAGCTGTACGAAGACATTTTGTACACATATACAAATGGGGTCATTTCAAATCGTTTAAGTAAAATTGTCCAGGACGATCCACGATCGTACGAGACGATCCACTGCGTACAGAATTTAATACTTGCAGTTTTTGGGCGGTTTTTCTTGTCTTTTGTATAAATAGTCCAAATTAGACTGCCACCCAATCTTTTTGTCATTTGATCTTCATGCCTCTTGAGAGAATAGCCAAGGAGAGAGTGGAAGAGAGCATTCAAAGGAGGATTCCTACCATTGGAGCGAGAAGGCTTCACTTGGATTTCAAAGGTAAGAGTCTCTACTTGTGAATTGGGATTACTTCACTTTTTTCTTTTCTTCCTTCTAGATTCTTGTGAGAAGATCAGTCAAGGAGATCCGGTTCGCTGCCTACACTTGGAGAGTGTGAATAGCCGAAGGGTTCGCTGCCTACACTTGGAGAGTGTGAACAGCCGAAGGGTTCTCTGCTCACACTAGGAGAGTGTGAAAGGAAGAACGGTTCTCTGCCAACACTAGGAATTGTGTAAAAGGACGATGGTTCTCTACCGCACCGGGGAGTGGTGAAAAGAGTGTGTTGTAAAGGCTTCTCCGCCTTGCTGTGGGTGCAAAAGGAGAGTCACTATTGGTATTAGTGCAATACTCAGAGGGTGCCTCTGAGGAGTGGATGTAGGTCTGGTTTTAGACCGAACCACTATAAATCTGGTGTCATTTACTTTACTGTTTTTACGTTTCCGCATTTTATTTCTTAGTCTTAAAAACTCTGTGGTTGAAAAACTTTTTCAACAAAACTTAAAAGAAACAATTTTTATTTCGGTTCAACCTAATTTTAAAATAGGGCTTAAAATTTTTAAACTACCAATTCACCCCACTCTTGGTAGCCTTTGGGACATTAACTTAGGCTTAACAACCTAATTACTAGACTCAATAATAGGAACCCCTCTTTACACACTTGGGTCAAACCAAATGGATAACCCAGGTGGGCCTAAGGCTTGGGTCCTCCAAAGGGTCATCCTTATGGGTCTAATGGGTCATCCTAAAGGCTTGAATTGGCTTGGGAAAGCCTTAGTCAAGGGGTTTAAAAGAGATGAAGGTATATGTGTATTTTGTCAAACTTGGTTAAGCTGGACAATCAAGTTAACCTAGGGTCAAGGGTTGGGTCCATTAAGTTCAAATTGATCATATGGACTCAATGGAAGTGGCCTCAAGTCAAGAGGAGCTCATTTGGCTTTAAATGGATGTTTAAACCATTAAGGGGACACTTCGGTCAACCACATCAAACAAAAATTTGAGTTTGGGTCTAATGGATCTCAAATGATATTTGGGATTCATTGGAAGAGGTTTCAAGGTTTGGAGAGCTTTAACCATGTTACGTCTTTGCCAAAAGTCCAAAAGTCCCCTAAAAGGGCATTTTGGTCAATTTAACCTCTAAACAACTCTTGCTCAAATTGGGTCCATAAAAATACCGTTTAGTGGTCAACATACCTTAATGAAGGTTATGGGTATGGAAAAGGCCTTGGGAGGGGTCCCAAGGTTAAAATCAATAAGGTAATCTGTCTAGTGGCATAGGTCATAAATATTTGAAGGTTTTGCCGCCTTCAGAAATAGATTTAGTTTATGGGGGTAGAGACCTTAGAATGGACTCAAATTTGGAGGGTTGACCCTAGGGACATCCTTAATCAATATGAAATTTAAAAATAATTAATCAAATGTCATTTCATATGGTTTATAGTTGATACAAAATTTACCTAGAATAGGCTTCATGACTTCGGATTTTGGCCTTAGATTTGGCTTAGAAATTTTGGGTTTGGATTTGATTTTAGACTTGGTTGATTGGATTTGTTGATACCAATCACAATCAAGTGAATGATTGGGATTTATCTGAGTATGATTGATGTTTAATTGAAGGTTGAATTAGGATGTGGGATTGAGGATTAAGCAAGGATTTGGATGGGGATTAGATCAAGGACCTGGGCTAAAATAAGGATGAAATCTATATGACTGGCTTATGGACAATTATCAGCCCTTAGATTACCAAAGAGAGATTTGAATTGGACTTGATGAACTCATACAAAAATTAGGTCAATAGAAGAGAACTCTAAAAGGAAAACAAATTTAAAGGATGATGATGTTAAGGAATACAATCCATACTTGTGCAGCCAATGCAGATGAGACTAATGAGCGGTGCATGAGGCACCTGAAGGGAATGATCACACATCAGTTTGAAAAAGAACTCTTAAAAGAAGAAACATCAGAAGAAAACATCTTGACTCCTCAACCTATGACGAAGAACAAGAAGTTTGTTAAACAACATGTAACTTATGTGTTGGTAGATGGATACCACTGGGTGCCCTGCCTTTCATCTACTAAGACATAGGAGATTGTGTTGGTCGGGTTTGGTAGAGGCTGCCATCCTTCTAAAAGGCCACCAATCCCACCTCCAAAACTTTAAAAATTTTCCTCAGTATTAGTAAAGACTTGAGAGGAAGATAAGAACAAGAAATATATTGAAACCAAGGGAAAGAATTGTATTACCAAGAACACCAAAGCTATTGAAACCAAGAACTATATTACCAAGTCAACAAGTTTGATCAAACTACACATACACCTTTATACACTTCAAACCCTTTGACCAAGCCATGTTCAAGCCAATTCAAACTCTTGGGTTGACATATTAGGTACTTAGGAAACTCCCTTTGAAGGCCCAAGATTTGGGCCTACTTGGGTTAGCCAAGTCTCTTGACCCAAGTGTCCAAAGAGAGCCTCTTATGAGCCAAATCCCATCCTAGGTAAAATCAAATCAAACCAAATCCTAGGTTTGGTCCCTCATGACCTAACACACTTACCCTAGTTGACCCAGCCCTAAGCTCAACTCAGGCTAGAAGTTGGGCTAACTAGAAGTGGTCAAAACAATTAGGGATTGAGTTATTTCACAACCTAGGCTCCACTAAGCCGAATCAATGCTTGCATTGAAATATCTACCCAAGCTAGCTCATCCCTTAGGTTGACTTGAGTTAACATTCAAGCTAGCTTAAAGTGGTAAAAATAACTTTGACTTGATCCAATTGAACCCCAATCTTCCTTTGCATTGCATAACCCTTGACTCAACATGTCTTCCCCATCACACAAGCCCTGGCTTGACCCAAGATGCACCCAACTTAACCAAAACCATACAAGTTTGGGTCAACCCAAACCACCTTGGTGAATTGAGTTACTTCAAACTCAATATAGCTCTCCATTAAACTCACCAGGCCCATAGCTAGCTTTCCAGCTAAGCATGACCCAGCCAGTGGTTGGTGACGGTCGGAGCAAATGAGATAGAGCTCTAGTGGTCCCACCTTTATGCGCTCTAGCAAATGCTTCCCCAAGGCTTGAGTTTGTTTACTCTAAGCTTAGTAGGTCTCCTTAGGTTTTCCCTTTCTAGTTGGCATCCATCTAAGAGCTTGCCTGATTAATCCCATCCATCCTTAGCCATGACCATCACTTAAATAGGGAAGCTCAAATCAAACCCATGGATTTTGCCTCCAGTATTTCAAAATAAATCCCAAGAGCTCTTTGAGAATTCTTGTACTCTCCCTTAGTTTTTTAACTGCTCTAGAGTTCAGTTTGACAGAAGTTCGACAAAATCCTCCTACCCTCAACTTGAAGTCATACTTTCGGACATCCTTCGGTCATGATTTTTGAAGAACAAACATTTGTCTTAGCCTTCTAAACATTCTCACAAGAAAAAACCCATTGATTTAGGCTTTCTCCGAGGTGAAATCCTATACATGAGCTCCTAGTTAGCTACCTCTGGTCAAGTGTGAAGCAAACTGTTAAATCATCAAAATCTGACAATTGGATTAATTTTTTACACTCTCCTGATACTTCATGTGAAATTTAGAGCAATTTTTGTGGCGCAATTTCTCATATCACACCAGAGAAGTTTCACTACTTCAGGTGGTTGTGGGAGGTTGAAGATGTAATCATGGTCGTTTATCTTTATCAACAGTGTGCATTAAATCCCATAGTTTTGAAGTTTGATTAATTCTGATCTTTCATCCGACAGCTATGATTAACCCCACATTTAGACAGTTAGTCACCAATGATTGGCTACCCAATCAGGCAAAGCCCATGTGGAAAAGTGAGGCTAACAATGTAATTCTAGAATTTATTCCACATAAAATTTAGGAAACTTTGAAAAACCATACCTCCTCATAAACTTTACCAATTTAGGTTATCTTAGGCTCATTAGAAAGGTCTTGAGGAGACCTATCATAGCCCTATGGTTTTAATCCATGATCATACATGAAATTTAGTTAAATATAGAAATATTCCTAGGGTTGTTTATTCAATTGTGCTTCTAAATCAACTCACCAATGCTTGAAATTTAGGGAGGTCAATTTTGGGCATGTCTCTAACATGCCCAAAATTTCCTCCCTCATGTTTGAATTCACTAGGAGCATCTTTGGGTTAGTTTAAGCTTAAGGTTCATGGTTTAACCCTTAAGTTCAATCCAACATAATTAACTTTTCAATGTGATCTAGGAATTTTGCTTTGGTGTGTTAGTTGTACTTGGTATAAGGGTTAGATGGCCCTCAATTTCAACCAAATCCCATATCTAGATAGTACTCTTTAAATCCTTGATAGTAACCCTAGGGTTACCTTAGGTGTTCTAGTTAACCACCTTAAAAGACCATATTGGGCCCAAATTTAGTGGGCTTGGGTTTTGAGATAAGGTAAACTCATCGCCCATATTTCACTGAAGTTGGAGCCCATTTGGTCCACCATTTAGGAAACCCAAATTTGACCCTTAAATTGACTAAGAAATTAAAACAAACCATAATTAATTCAATTTAAATCTAAAAATACAAATAATATATCAAACTAGCCATAATTAAACCTTTAATCTATGAAAATTAAATCCCTATCAATTGACTTCAATTTTAGGTTTAAATTATTTTTCTGTGTAAATTGACATTTAATTAAATAAAAATAATAATTTAAAATTCCAAAAATTTCTCAAACACTTGAGAATGCTTCCTTAGGTCATTTCAAACCTTTGAGAGCAATTTCAAGAGGTTTGGAATAAATTTAGATCAAAATTATTAAAATCTTCTTAATTAAGTGATTTAAAATTTTAATTAAGTAGCTAAACTTTGAAAATTCATAATTAATTTAAAAAAATCCAAATTAATTAAAATAAAAGCCATTCAATATCTTTTAAGGACTAATATTTATTAAAAATGTGAAACGACCATAAATAAGTCATAGCCAAAAACATAACTTTTCGATCAAGTGTAGTTCAAAATAGTTCAAAAAGTATGTCAACACATCAAAAATTCATAACTTATTATAGAGAATTCTTATTTTAAAAAACTTAGTGTCAAATTAATCATCATAAGGTCTAGTATTTAAGAGAAATATTAAATTTCTAGAATTCACTTTGATTTAGAAAGTTAACTTTTGACCCTTAATTTAAAGCATTAAAATAATTTAAAAAAATCCTAAAATTCAATAAATAGTTTAAAATTCCATAATATCCAAACTTAATTATTCAAACCAGTAATTAATCAATTTACATAAAATTTATAAACCATTAACTCTTAAATAATTAAATTAATCTAATTAATACCAGTTATCACTTAGTATTCAAGGCCTACGAGGTTATTGATGTAGCCCTAAGAAAAGTGAGATAAACTTCACTACCTTAGTGTAAATAAAGGTAGTAATCAATCAAATCTTAAAATATACTTTAAAATCAATTTTAAACCATTTATACTTAAACTTAAACTCAAATCCTTTTTCTTCTA
Organism: Dendrobium nobile; assembly: GCA_022539455.1. NCBI lineage: Eukaryota > Viridiplantae > Streptophyta > Magnoliopsida > Asparagales > Orchidaceae > Dendrobium > Dendrobium nobile. The sequence goes on along the minus strand of CM039718.1, from coordinate 30,118,751 downwards.
ATTACTCGTCCTCCTTTTTCTTCTAATTTTTAGTTCGATATAATCGCAACTCCACCAGCATTTTATCCTGAACCTATCTCATCTCCTCTATCTTTCTTGTCAGAGTAGCAACCCTCTGGTTGATGATTTTTACAACTCCACTGGTAAAAAAAAAATTTAAGTGGACGTAGTGCTTTCTATAGCATATCCTCGCAAACCTAAGCCATAAACCCTCACTTTTTTCTTCTTCAAACATTTCTAACAACGTGTGGTACTCAGAGTACTAGGTCAATCTTGAAAAAAATCCCTCACCAGTAGTTGATTGACCCTCCTGAAGTTGTATAAAATTATCCTAGTAGAATAAATGTATAAAAATAAATTTATATTTATTTTTTATTATTACTTAAAAATCATACTCACATGAACTTTTCTCACCTTTTCATTGATGATCAGTTTGATGTTGGTGATTCCTTGCATGCAAATCTTGATTTTTGTGCTTCGTGCATGAACATCTTAAACTTTCATGGACTTAAACAACAATAGTTGACATACGATCTGAATGAAAGTCTTAACTCCCTCAATAAATTCATCAATCAAACCTTTTAATCCTGGTAACAATCTATTATACATCCAAATCTCTCTTCTTGGATAGTCATTTGGATGTTGAATTAATAATCCTAAAATAATACACAAAAATTTATCTAATGAGTAAAGTATGAATGATACGAAAAAAGTTATCTCTAGAGAATGCTAGAGAGGTAGGCATACGTGTTTGCATGGATATAGATTTAGCCATGAAATGTATCTACAATAATTTTTTGGGTTTTGACTTTGATGATGAAATTTTCTAAAAATTAAATCTTACGCAAGCCTACAACTAGATTTGCATAGATTATTTAAAGCTATAGAGCATGTTGGAAGCTATATAATAATTTGGTGCTATGATTACTTTTACTCAAGGGATTGATTGTGTTTAGGTTGTGAAAGTTCTAGGGAATGAAGTTAGAAATATTGTTTTAAATGAGGGATTCTAGTTTAGTGTCACATATGTAAACCCAAAATTAACACTTAAGTATATGAGCTTGTATTTACCGAAGCTTGTGATTTTTCTATGATTTTATTGAATGCCCAAAATGCATTTGATTGTTTTAAGAAAATCCAACAAGTTGTGGTAGGATTTTTATAGGAATCCCTAAAGATTCATATTGTGTAAATCCTAGAACAACTAGAACTAATCAAACTCATCTAAGGTATTTTCCAAAACTCATAGAGGTCCTAACAAATAATCCCTTCATCTAACATGCATAATCTCTAGAGATTGGAAACTCACCTTCATGCTTTCGGCATACTAAATTATGACAAAATTAATATAGTTTGTAGAACCATATGCATAACTCAAACCCAAAATTAACGCATAAGTATAGGAGCTTGTATTTAACAAAGCATGTGATTTTTCTATGATTTTATTGAATGTCCAAAATAAATTTGATTGTTTTAAAAAAATCAAACAAGTTGTGCTAGGATTTTAACATGAATCCAAAAAGATTCATATTATGCAAATCCTATAACAACTAGAACTAATCAAACTCATCTATGGTATTTTCCAAAACTAATAGAGGTCCTAACAAATAATTCCTTCGTCTAATATGCATAATCTTTAGAGATTAGAAATCACCATCATGCTTTCAACATACTAAATCATTACAAAACTAATATAGTTTGTAGAACCATATGTAAAACTCGAACCATGTCAAATTTTAATAACTCTTATGGTTAGGGAGGAGGGAAAGGAAGAATAGAAAGGAAGTATATCAAGTAAGGAGGAAAGATCAATTATGGCTAAAGAGATGAAATCAAGGCCGACGTCGACTAGGGAGGAAGGTTTCTTAGAGCTGCAGCGATGAGAGGCATTCTCTTGCATGGAAGAAAAATGAAGCATACACATTGAAATGAGGAAATGAGAAAGAAGGAGCGGGCCGGAGGAAATATGGCTCATACTGGCAAAAATTTTGGCAACAATAGCCTCCAAAAAAATTTACTTAAAATCAACAGATTGACCACTAGTAACTGCGTCCATCACATAAAATACCAGCATCATTTTCAATGGCTTAGGGATTGCCAAAAATTCTAACGGGGAAACCATCAATTTTTAGCATTGGTCAATCCATCGACGTTACCGCCAGAATTTCTAGCGGTCCCCGACCTACTGGAAATTCCACTGGTATTTGATAAATGTCCTGTAGTTTCAGGCACTGTGGCCCTCGACATAGTGGCGTCACGATGTTACAATATAAATTAGCATTTCGAAGATGCTAAGTATGCTCTATTACAATAGTGGAATGATCTGATGTGGCTATTGGCTAAACCTGCACGTCGCTTAGTTGATTCAGTGTTGCTCAACTTTTTTTTAACTATTACATCATGGTACTGCAAAAGTTTATTGAAACTTGTTGAATATGATTTAGGTTGTTAGACCTAAGCTTATGTCCCAAAGGCTAACCAACAGGGGGGATGGATTGGTACTTTTAAAAATTTGCCTCTTATTGGAATTTAAAAGTTCGAAACCATTTTAACAAATTGAGCAGGTTATTTTTAGAATTTTCAAAAATATTTTTTTAACAAAAGTAGCAAAAATAAAAAATAAAAAGGCATAAAGCTTTATAGGGGTTCGGTCAAACACGACCTATATCCACTCCATGAAGTCTCTCACTTCAGGTATTGTACTATTATCACTAATTTCTCTCCTTTTGCCCCCAAAGTAAGTCGGAGAAGCCTTCACAAAACTCTCTTCCACCACTATCCGATGCGGTAGAGAACCGTTATCCGTTTACACCCTTCAAGTGTCGGTAGAAAACCATCGACTATTCACACTCTCCAAGTGTAGGCAAAGAACCTTCGTCCTTTCACACTCTCCAAGTTTAGGTAGAGAACCTTCGGCTATTTACACTCTCCAAGCATAGGAAGAGTACCTTCGTCCTTTCACACTCTCCAAGTATGGGCAGAGAACCTTCGGCTGTTTACACTCTCCAAGTGTAGAAAGAGAACCTTCGTCCTTTCACACTCTCTAAGTGTAGGAAGAGAACCTTCGGCTGTTTACACTCTCCAAGTGTAGGAAGAGAACCTTCGGCTGTTCACACTTCTCGAGTGTCGGTAGAGAATCAGATCTTCTTGAAAGATATTCACAGTAAAAATCTAAAAGGATAAGAGAAAAGAGTGAAATAAATATAAAGTACACACAGAGATATTTACCCTTGAGTAACAAAGTGAACCCTTCATGCTCCAATAGGAAGAAATCTCTTTCAAACACTCTCTCTTACTCTCTCCTTCAATTTCCCTTTTCCATTCATAAAGACCAAGTGACAAAAAGATTAAATGATAGTCTTAAGTGGACCTTTTATAGAAAAGACACAAAAAACTGTCAGAAAACCTATATTTATCAAACTTGACTATCCACGATCATCTCGTACGATCGTATTTTATATGTACAAATAATATAAAAATTGTTGCATACGAAATCAATGTGAATTGATATGAACTACCTTCATACCCGATCATCGTCCTGTATGAACTGGGTTTATTCGATACAAACAGTTATTTTTCAAAGTTCATTGGTATGAAAATTCAGGATGAACTACAAGTATACATAATAGAGTCACCTTTGGCTTGTTGTTGAAGTCCTTGCTTCCACATGACCTTCTGGTGGAATTGCCTTCATCCAGTATGATTTAAAATTATCATCTGTATTGGGCAAAACTGGAGGGGATCGTCCTGGGACGAATGGAAAATATCATCTGGACGAACTGTGTATTTCCCAAAAATAGAGGAGATCATCCTAGGATGAATGGAAATTATCATCCGTACAAACTTCACATTTGGAAAATCTAGAGAAGATTGTCCTAGAACGAATGGAAATTATCGTCTGTATGAACTTCATATTTGGAAAATCCAAAGAATATCGTCCTATGAGGAATGGAAAATATCGTCTGTATGATCTTCATATTTGGCAAAAAAATAGTAAAGATCATCTTGGGAAGAATGAAAAATAGTGTCCGTACGATCTATACTTAAAAAAAATTAACCCTCGCTATTCATTCTATTGCTCATTAGGGAATATAACTGACCAGATCATCCCGTACAAATAGGGTTTGTATTGTACGATCAGTTTAAAAAAATGTGAATTTTAAAACTCTTCCCCCGATATATGTGTGTGCTCAGTTACTCAATTACAATCACACTCTCTCAGACTCAATAAAATAAAAAATACAGGCTTCAAAATATAATAACTCTAAACTAAATTTGATTTGAAGTCTTCAACAATCTGAAATATGATTTTCCTGAAATATTAGTACACACAAGAGTGAAATAATTCTTCTAAAATGTATTAGGAGAAAATAATAATTTAAACAATAATATTTGGAATCATAAAAAATATACAAGTTGTAAGAATGTAAAACATGTAATGCTAAGTAGCAACTCTCTTAACAATCTCCCACTTTTTGATTATGGAAAAACATTTATTATTTGTGTAAATTTGAATATTCTAAATTTCTCCTAAACTCCTTCTGAATGAATAAGCATGTGAATATAAGGAGCATTTATTATGAACAAATCAATTTTTTTAATTTTAAAGTATTTCACACACAAAGACGACCACACAAAAATGACATTGAAACGAGAAACAAAACCCTAAATATGAACAAAAATAAAAATACTCAAGACATGAAAAAAACAAGACAAACAAGATACACGAACAAAACAATCAAATGTCAAAATAATATATATCCCCCTTTTTGACAATAGTAAAAAGAGAAGAAGAAACGAACTGCAGAAATGTAAGAAGTCATATGAGAAGTCTTTGATAATTGATCCTGAAAGAGATTGAGTTATATTTGTAATAAAAAGAATAATGTTCATGAGAGAAAAAATAAAGATTCATATCATTTAAGTTAAGATATAACAAAGATAAGATAAATATATCAAGGTCATGAATCAGTCTAGACAATTGGATAAGAAAAATTATTGCAAAAGTGATGAAATAAAAATTAATGTAAGTCAATTTCTAATTTAAAATATAATTGAATATTAGATTGATTTGAAATTGAAGATTAAAAGATAAAGGAAAAAACATATACTTGTGATGACATTGCACATCTTTTCAATATTTGGGGCACACTTTGTGCATCTTTTTATATTTAGGCTAATTTTGTGCCTTTTTTCAATTTCTGAACCATTACACATTCTTTCAATTTTATACTTTTGCACATTTTTTAAATTTTTCAAGTTGTTCTTTCCAAAATCAATAAGCAAAAAGCTCAAATTTCTCTCTAAGTACAATGATAAGTATATTGAAAAGAAAAATAAATAATAATAAGACATCAGGATTGTAATAATAATATTAAAATTTTATATGCCTAAAAAGAACATGAGATTGATAGTCCTTAACTTGATCGAGCTATAAGCTAACTTAAATTTTTTTTAAAATAGATTTTTCTAATGAATTTAAATTTTATATTGCTTTTCAAATTATACCACTTTTTTGATCAATTAAGTCAGGATAATCATATAGGCTAACGAACATTTTTAAAAGAGATCAAAATCAACTAAAACAAGACAAGATAGATTTTATTGATATCAAGATAAAAGATAATACATTGGAGCACAGATGATATCAATTACCAACTATTCATTAAACATAAAAAATAAAAATTAAAGACAGCCACAAACACTCAAAACATTATCACATCACATCATCAGAACTGGCAAAGAAAAAAAAATAGAAAAGACTTTTAAAGTGTATGAAATTTGAGTTCTAAAGCCCTTCTATTTAAAGAAAAATGATCTTTCGTACGGACGAAAATAGGTTCGTCCCATACGATGTTTAAGTTCATACGTACGAAACAAAATTTCATATGTATGAACGAATGCGTTTAAAATGAAACAACTTTTCATATTCACATAATTTATGATGCATCCTTTCGTACAGACTTTTTGACCAAATGATCATACAGACAAACAGGTGTTTGTCCAGGACGAACGGATATTTAAGATTCTTTTAATGACGGTTTGGTTTGTCCCCCACATTGATATGCCACATATTCATATATACGAATTTAATGTTCATACATATAATCAGAAATAATAATTGTTTTTGCCTGCATAACCGTCTACATGCGAACATACATATGAATTGACATCGTCCGGATGATCTTGGGATCATACATATGAACTGTATTGAAAACAAAATTGATACGTAGACTAACCTACCCAACAATTGATATGCTACAAAATTCATCCTATATGAAATGAATTTTGTACAGTACAAATAAAACACTTAGAAAATTTCGTACAATCGATCAAAAACATGAAATCTAATGTGAAAAATATTTCAAACACAAAACATAAAAATACAGGAACAAACATAGATACGCTCATAAAAATCCAAAAAATAGTAAAACACATATAAAAACACATATCAAGGTTGTAGAATTTTTATTTAAGCATTCAGATCAATCACACCAAGCCTTGTTCTTAATGTAATGAAAATATCAAAGGCTAGTGATTTTGTAAAAATGTTTGCAAGATGATTTTCTATTGAGACATGATTAAGTTCAATTTCTTCTTTGGATACATGATCCCCTATGAAATAATGTCTTTTGTCAATATGTTTGGTTCTTGAATGTTGAATAGGATTCTCTGAAATGTAAATGGTACGAGAGTTATCACAATAAATTAGAATAGTGCCTATAGTAAATCCTAAGTCAATCAACTATTATTTTAACTAAATAACGTATTCCACATAACTTCATAAGACAATGTATTCAACTTCAGAAGTAGATAGGGCTATGAAATTCTATTTTTTACTGTACCAAAACTAATGAATTTCTAATAAATTGACATATTCCAGATGTACTCTTTCTATCAACCCTACAACCTACAAAGTTTGAATCTGAATATCTAATTATTCTAAATGAAGAACTAAACTTAGGATACTAAATTTCTAAGTTCTGAGTTCCCAAGAAATATCTTGAAATCCTTTTCACTGCTGTCAAATATAATTCTTTTAGATCTGATTGAAATCTAACACACAAACAAACACTGAACATAATATCAATTTCTGTTAATAGTCAAGTAAAGCAAAGATCCAATAATGCCTCTAAATTTCTTTGAATCAATAGATTTTCCCTTTGGGTCATTATCTAACTGAACCGAGGAACTCAAAGGTGTACTAACAGGTTCAGCATTATCCATTTCATACTTTTTAAGGATGTCCTTAACATACTTCGACTGACTAAGAAATATACCCTCCTCAATTTGCTTAATGCTAAAGCCTAGAAAGTAACTCAAATATCTCATTAGGCTCATCTCAAATTCACTACTCATTATTTTAGAAAAATCATCACAAAGAGTTTTATTAGTAGATCCAAAGATGATATCGTCAACATAAATTTATACAATGAGTATATCATCTCCCAATTTCTTTAAAAAGAGAGTGGTGTCCACACTTCCTTTTTTAAAAGATCTCATAAGTAGGAAGAAGCTCAATCTCTCATACCAATCCCTAGGTGTCTATTTCAATCCATATAAGGTCTTTTTCAATTTGAAAACATGATTTGAGTATTTTGAATTTTCAAAATCTGGAAGTTGTTCAACATAAACATCCTCTTGAATTAACCCATTCAAAAATGTACTTTTAATATTCATTTGAAATAATTTAAATCCATTAAAATAGGCAAAGGCTAATAAAACTCTAATTACTTCAAGTCTAACTACAAGAGCAAAAGTCTCCTCAAAATCAATCCCTTCAATGATTATACCCCTTAGCCACCAATCTAGCCTTATTTCTAATGACTACTCCTGAGTCATTCATTTTATTTTTTAATACCAACTTATTTTCAACTATACCTTGATCCTTTGGCCTTGCAATTAATTCCCAAACTTTATTTCTTACGAATTAATTTAATTCTTCTTGCATTGCCAAAATCCAAAATTCATCTGAAAGCGTTTGATCAATATTTGTGAGCTCTATCATAGAAATAAAGGTTGAATGATTGACTTCTTTGTTCAGTCCATGCCTAGTCCTAACTCTCTCACAAGGTTCACCTATAATCAATTCCTTTGGGTGGATTTTAGAAAATCTCAAATTTTTAGGCAACGGGTTTTCAATCTCCAAATTTTCATCCAAATTAATTTTCTCAATCTTTTGGGAGTCAATTTCTATTTCATCTTCTTCAAAAATTGGCTCTTCCAAAATTCTAGATTCATCAAATACAACATGTGTGGTCTCCTCAACTGTCAAAGTTCTTTTATTGAATACCCTATAAGATTTTCCAACACTATAGTATCCAAGAAAAATTCCTTCAATAGATTTTGGATCAAATTTTTTTAAGGCAGATTTTTTATTATTATGAATAAACACCTTGCATCAAATAATATGTAAATGTGACAAATTAGATGTTCTCCTCTTTAGTAAATCATAGGGTGTTTTATTTAAATTTGATCTGATGTTCATCTTATTCACAACATAACATGCCGTGCTAACCGCTTCAGCCCAAAAATATTTAGGAAGTAAATATTCTGTCAATATAGCTCAAGCGGCTTCTATTAATATCCTGTTCTTTCTTTTGACTATCCCATTTTGCTGAGGGATTGTAGGTGCAGAAAAATTGTGATCAATCCCTTTCTCCTTACAAAAATCCTCATATTTCTCATTTTTAAATTCTCTACCGTGATCACTTTGAATCGTCAAAATCTCATATCCTAATTTCCTCTGAATCCAAGTCGAAAAATCTCTAAACTCCTCAAATGATTCACTCTTATGATATAAAAATTTAACCCATGTAAATCTTGAAAAATCATCTACTATCATAAATCTATATACCTTTCCTCCTAAACTCATAGTTTCAAATGGTCCAAAAAGATCCATATGTAAAATCTCCAATGGTTTAATAGTTCTAAGATCCTTATTGGACTGAAAAGAGGACTTCGCCTGTTTTCCTAGTTGACAAGCATCAGAAAGGTGGTCCATAGTAAAGTCTAGTTTTGGTATACCTCTAACTAAGTTCTTTTGAATAATTCTCCTTAGATTTTTCATGCTAGAGTGATAAAATCTCATATGCCAAAGCCATGACTCATCAGAAATTATTTTCAAACAAAAAGCAATAAGAGTTTTGATATAATTTATATCTAGCATATAAATATTGTTTACCCTTCAATCATGCAAAACATCAATATCATTTAGGCTTAATATACAGCCAGTAGGAAAAAAATTTGATGATGTGTCCTTTATCACATAGCTGACTTATACTCAAAAGATTATTCTTTAAGCCTTCAACTAGTAGCACATTCTTAATAAAAAAATTCTCAAGATTTTTGATCATACCTGATTAAACCACCTTCCCTGTGGTGTTATCTCCAAGTGTAGCCCTGCCTCCACTTTTGGCTTCCAACGATATAAATTGCTTAGTATGTCCAGTCATATGCCTTGAGAAACCATTGTCCAAGTACCATATGCTCTCATGAGGCCTTGTATGAGAGCGTGCCTCTTCTTGATATGATTAATCAAGATTATTAGCCATCAAGCATAAATTGATGACTTCTTCTTCTTTTTCAGTCTCTGACGAGTCTGAACCTGAGTCCGCTCAGAAAGCTCTTCAAAATTTCTTCTTGCCCTTCTTCACAGTTGGTTTCTCCTCCATCTTCTCCTTGTTAGGAGTGGCTTTGAGTTTGGGCACTCTGACTTCACATATCTAGGTTTCCTACACTCATAGCAAATCATATCATTATAAACCTTAACATTTTTATTAAACTTACCTCTATTCCATTATTGGCATCTCTTCTGCCTCCTCTTCAGAAAGCTCCTAAATTGCCTAGTCATTAAGGCAATGCCATCCTCATCCTCAGGTACATATAGATCACTCTCCACCTTTAATGTAATGTTCTTCTCCTTTTATGGCTCTCCTGCATCAATTTTTCGTTGACTCACACCTTGCTCGTAAGCAATTAGTGATCCAAGAAGATTGTCAATAGAGTATACATTTAAGTCTTTAGACTCTATAATTGCAGTTATCTTAACATCATATATTGTAGGAAAAAAATGAAGTATCTTATTAACCATTTTAGCATTTGTTATTTCCCTACCCAATGCATGTAAAGAGGTGACTATTTGTGTGAATCTTGTGTACATGTCAGAAATAGATTCATTGGGTTTCATATGAAACAATTCATAGTCATACAATAAGATATTAAGTCTGGTTTGTTTAACTTTGTTAATCCCTTCATAGGTTATATAAAATTTATCACATATGTCCTTTCCATTTTTACAAGTGGAAACCCGCATGAATTCTTCAGATTTAAGTGCACAAAAGAAACTCTTCAAACATTTCACGCTAAGTTGTGCTAGTTCACGTTTTTCTACAGTCTAGTCTGCAAAGGAAATTTTTACTCTAACTCCGTCAACTAATCTAGTTGGTTTTGTATACCCTTCTTGAACTGAGATCCACATACGATAGTTTAGTGACTGTAAAAATATTAACATGTGTGTTTTCCAAAAATTGAAAGGAATATTGTCAAACAAGGGAGGTCTAGTTATAGAGTAACCTTCTAGTGTGTTCCGATTTCCAAATATAGCCATAGTCGTTAATCAAAAATTAGTCTAAACTTATGGTTTTGAAACAAAGCTCTGATACCACTTGTTGAATATGAGTTAGGTTGTTAGACCTAAGATTATGTCCCAAAGGCTAACTAAGAGGGGGGTGAATTGGTACTTATAAAAATTTGCCTCTTATTGGAATTTAAAAGTTCGAAACTGTTTTAAAAAACTAAGCAGGTTATTTTTAGAATTTTCAGAAATAGTTTTAAAAAAAAAAAAATGACAGAAATTAAAGCAACGGAAATTAAAAGACACAAAGATTTATAGTGGTTCGGTCAAACACGACCTACATCCACTACCTGAAGTCTCTCACTTCAGGTATTGTACTATTACCACTAGTGTCTCTTCTTTTGCCCCCACAGCAAGCCGGAGAAGCCTTCAAAAAACTCTTTCCACCACTACCCAGTGCAGTAGAAAACTATTATCCTTTTACACCCTTTAAGTGTCGGCAGAGAACCGTCGGCTGTTCACACTCTCCAAGTGTAGGCAGAGAACCTTTATCCTTTCACACTCTCCAAGTGTAGGCAGATAACCTTCGGTATTTTACACTCTCCAAGTGTAGGCAGATAACCTTCATCCTTTCACACTCTCCATGTGTAAGCAGAGAACCTTCGGCTATTTACACTCTCTAAATGTAGGCAGAGAACCTTCATCAACTCACACTCTCCATGTGTAGGTAGAGAACCTTCGGCTGTTTACACTCTCCAAGTGTAGGCAAAGAACCTTCGGCTGTTCACACTTCTCGAGTGTCGGCAGAGAACTGGATCTTCTTGAAAGATCTTCACATTAGAAATCTAGAAGGACCAGAGAGAAGAGTGAAGTAAACACAAAATACACACAGAGATTCTTACCCTTGAGTAACCAAGTGAACCATTCGCGCTCCAATAGGAAGAAATCTCTTTCAAACACTCTCTCTAACTCTCTCCTTCAATTTTTCTTTTCCATTCATGAATACCAAGTGACAAAAATATTAAATGTCAGTCTAAAGTGGATCTTTTATAGAAAAGACACAAAAAATCGTCCAGAAAACTATATTTTTCAAATTTGACTGTCCACAATCATCCCATACGATCGTATTTCATACGTACGAACAGTATAAAAACTGTTGCGTATGAAATCAATGTGAATCGGTACGAACTACCTTCGTACTCGATCATCGTCCCGTACGAACTAGGTTTGTCTGATACTAACAGTTATTTTTCAAAGTTCGATGGTACGAAAAGTCAGGACGAACTACAAGTATACAAAATAGAGCCCTTCATTCTGGTACGATTGAAAATTATCGTTAGTACAAATTGTGTATTTGGAAAAACCATAGGGGATCATTCTGGGATGAACGAAAAATATTGTCTGGACGAACTGTGTATTTTCCAAAAAATAGAGAAGATCGTCCTGGGATGAATAGAAATTATCGTCCGTACAAACTTCACATTTGGAATATCCAAAGAAGATCGTTCTGGGACGAATGGAAATTATCGTTTGTACGAACTTCACATTTGGAAAATCCAGAGAAGATCGTCCTGGGACGAATGGAAAATATCGTACGTACGATCTTCACATTTGGCAAAAAAATAGTGAAGATCGTCCTAGGACAAATGAAAAATATCATCAGTACGATCTATGCTTAGAAAAATTTTAACCCTCACTATTCGTTCCATTGCTCATTAGGGAATATAACTGACCAGATCGTCCCATACAAACAGGGTTCGTACTATACGATCAGTTTAAAAAAATGTGAATTTTAAAACTCTTTCCTTCGATGTATGTGTGATCAATTACTCAATTACAATCACACTCTCTCAGACTCAATAAAATGAAAAATACATACGTCAAAATACAATAATTCTAAACTAAATTTGATTTTAAGTCTTCAACAATCCAGAGTATGATTTCCCTGAAATGTTAGTACACACAAGAGCAAAACAATTCTTTTTAAATATGTTAGGAGAAAATAATAATCAAAATAATAATATTTGGAATCATAAAAAACATACAAGTTATAAGAATGTAAAACATGCAAAGCTAAGTAGCAACTCTCACAACAAAGTTGAGCACTATGATGCTAAAATGTGTTAAACAGCGCTGCAGCATTGTATAGTTTAGCACTCTGGTGCTCAATTTCCTGAGACTTTGGTGTTGTGATGCCCTGCTATGACATTACGATATTGTGAAGCACCGTGACACTAACCTTTGTTTCATCAAGGTGCTGAATTAATTGATATTTTTTTGAGGCGCCAGAGCTACAATATCCTGATGTAGTGTTGTGGTGTTGATAACGCTACATCGCTAATTGTTTAGGTGTTGTGGCGCTAGTTCAACATTTGAGAATTTTATCCATTTCCTGAGTAATTCCCGCACAGTATCAACCAAATATAATATTTTTTTACTAAAATTAAGATTAAAAAATACTACATTGGTTTCACTTAATAGTGGAGCATAATCGGATGATGATAATCCTAGGTTCATAATCAATGGGAAATGGAGATCCAAAGTACTGTTGTCACGCGATAGTAGTTTGAGGATTATGATGGTTAGCTTGGCAGAGGCTCGATAATGACACTTGAGCGATGGCCTGGTGGTGGTGCGTGGGTAGTGCTATGAGATCTTTAAAGGCCTGCAGCTCTCCTAAATCATGAGAGAGAGAGAGAGAGAGAGACAGAGAGAGAGAAAGAGAGAGAGAGAGAGAGAGAGAGAGAGAGAGAGAGAGAGAGAGAGAGAGAGAGAGTTTATGCTCTAGCTCCAAGCTCCACCCATTCATGTAGAGAGTGAACTTGTTTATAAAATTTTGAGATTTACATCCGTAAATATGTAGAATATTTGGAACACTCTATAAGACAACCCACATTGATTTCATTGATCATAATTTAGTTGTTTAGCATTTAGGAGTTTTTATGATGTCGTAATCATGCAATTTTTGACTCCCTTGGATTTATCTAGGGGAGCGGCTCGATTTTAACATAATCATGTCAAAATTGGAGATTATTTAGCTATCTAATTAATTCATGATATTTTTAATTACATTTCAGACCCATGATTTGGTTCAACAATTTTTAATGTCGTTGGATTCATCTCGTCCAATCATTCATCTCAATTATAAATTTGCTGAAATTAGAGTTAGGTTGATCTTGAATTTAGTTGTGAATTTTTTTAATTTAAACATATCTCGAGATTAATATCTAATCAAAATAATATTTTATGATGACCACTAATATAACATACTATAATATTTAAAAATAACTAAATTCCATATAGTATAAAAAAAATATTGTATATCATTGTCCAAAAATAAAAGCAATTTATAAATAGTTATTTCATTTATCGATACAAAATAAAAAAAATTGCAATAAAAACTGTGATAAAATTTATGGCCATTGCCTTGGTGTTAGGTAGGGTGCGAAACTGCTGTCATGAGTTCCTCGTGTTATGAATAAAAGTTTTTTTTTTTTTTTTTTTGGGGAAATGTTATGCATAAATCTTAGCGAGAGCTAAAATAAAATAAAGTGGTTTGCGCCGTTCATTATTTTATGGCATGGGGCCAAGTGCTTCAATATAAAATGAAGTGCAGGAGATCAGCGTTACTGCAAAATTGGAAGTTATAACTCAAAAAGTTGGCTTTCAAAGGAGAAGGGGAGAAGGGGAGAAGAAAAAGCTTATTGAGATGGCGAAGGTGGCGGAGCTATTGGCGGTGCTTCTATTGTTTTGGAAGCATTTTTACTCAGTTCCGTGCTCTTCCGAGTTCACCAGAGACGATTTCCCTGTGGATTTTGTTTTTGGAGCAGGAACTTCTGCCTTTCAGGTTTTCTTTATTGCCTGTTGTCTGAATAAATTTTGACTGTTAAAAAAAACATTGTTGGATTTAAAAACACAATGGAATCCAATGCATCAAATGCAATATACATGAATCCTTATATTGGGACACTAGGAATGAGCCTCATGATGTTCAGGTGTTCCAACATTGGACGACCACACTCAGCCGACAGATTCCATAAAAAAATGTATCACGAGCTTAATTTTGAAAGTTTTTCTAATGTTCTAAAAGACAATGGATATCTTCGTAGTGTAGTTTTTGACTCTTATTGAAAATCAAACACCTAGAGTCCTTGGATAAGTATGACGACCTTCCTATGCATACATTATTTGTCTTAAATAGTGACTATGAGTCAATTCTCTAACTCTGGTTGATCGAGTGCGTTGTTTGAGACTTTGCACTCCAATACCTATGAAACCATGAGTGAATAGATTAGACACTTTGCACACTATGACTTGTATGTCACATGGGTTTCTTATTAGAGATATGCAAAAGGGTCCCATCATTAGTTGACGGGTCACAAGTTTGATTTGAAGAACTTCGAGAACATGGGATTCCCTAACTTGCATCTTCATCACTTGCCATATTGTTATAAAGGTGTTGAGCGCCTTTTTCTTTTAGAAAAATCAAGACTATTACCTTTAGAATTATTAAATGTCTTATACTTTTTTTTTTCTTTGGAAAAAGAGAGAAAATGTTGATAACGCTACATCGCTAATTGTTTAGGTGTTGTGGCGCTAGTTCAACATTTGAGAATTTTTATCCATTTCCTGAGTAATTCCCGCACAGTATCAACCAAATATAATATTTTTTTACTAAAATTAAGATAATAAAATACTACATTGGTTTCACTTAATAGTGGAGCATAATCGGATGATGATAATCCTAGGTTCATAATCAATGGGCAATGGAGATCCAAAGGACTGTTGTCACGCGATAGTAGTTTGAGGATTATTATGGTTAGCTTGGCAGAGGCTCGATAATGACACTTGAGCGATGGCCTAGTGGTGGTGCGTGGGTAGTGCTATGAGATCTTTAAAGGCCTGCAGCTCTCCTAAATCATGAGAGAGAGAGAGAGAGAGAGTGTGTGTATGCTCTAGCTCCAAGCTCCACCCATTCATGTAGAGAGTGAACTTATTTATAAAATTTTGAGATTTACATCCGTAAATATGTAGAATATTTGGAACACTCTATAAGACAACCCACATTGATTTCATTGATCATAATTTAGTTGTTTAGCATTTAGGAGTTTTTATGATGTCGTAATCATGCAATTTTTGACTCCCTTGGATTTATCTAGGAGAGCGGCTCGATTTTAACATAATCATGTCAAAATTGGAGATTATTTAGCTATCTAATTAATTCATGATATTTTTAATTACATTTCAGACCCATGATTTGGTTCAACAATTTTTAATGTCGCTGGATTCATCTCGTCCAATCATTCAACTCGATTATAAATTTGCTGAAATTAGAGTTAGGTTGATCTCGAATTTAGTTGTGAATTTTTTTAATTTAAACATATCTCGAGATTAATATCTAATCAAAATAATATTTTATGATGACCACTAATATAACATACTATAATATTTAAAAATAACTAAATTCCACATAGTACAAAAAAAATATTGTCTATCATTGTCCAAAAATAAAAGCAATTTATAAATAGTTATTTCATTTATCGATACAAAATAAAAAAAAAATTGCAATAAAAACTGTGATAAAATTTATCGCCATTGCCTTGGTGTTAGGTAGGGTGCGAAACTGCTGTCATGAGTTCCTCGTGTCATGAATAAAAGTTTTTTTTTTATTTTTTTGGGGAAATGTTATGCATAAATTTTAGCGAGAGCTAAAATAAAATAAAGTGGTTTGCGCAGTTCATTATTTTATGGCATGGGGCCAAGTGCTTCAATATAAAATGAAGTGCAGGAACTCAGAGTTACTGCAAAATTGGAAGTTAGAACTCAAAAAGTTGGCTTTCAAAGGAGAAGGGGAGAAGAAAAAGCTTATTGAGATGGCGAAGGTGGCGGAGCTATCGGCGGTGCTTCTATTGTTTTGGGAGCATTATTACTCAGTTCCGTGCTTTTCCGAGTTCACCAGAGAGAATTTCCCTGCGGATTTTGTTTTCGGAGCAGGAACTTCTGCCTTTCAGGTTTCCTTTATTGCCTGTTGTCTGTATAAATTTTGACTGTTAAAAAAATGTTATTGGATTTAAAAACACAATGGAATCCAATGCATCAAATGCAATATACATGAATCCTTATATTGGGACACTAGGAATGAGCCTCACGATGTTCAGGTGTTCCCAAAAAAGCAACATTGGATGACCACACTCAGCCGACAGATTCCATAAAAAAATGTATCACGAGCTTAGTTTTGAAAGTATTTCTAATGTTCTAAAAGACAATGGATATCTTCGTAGTGTAGTTTTTGACTCCTTATTGAAAATCAAACACCAAGAGTCCTTGGATAAGTATGACGACCTCCCTATGCATATATTGTTTGTCTTAAATAGTGACTATGAGTCCATTCTCTAACTCTGGTTGATCGAGTGCGTTGTTTGAGACTTTGCACTCCAATACCTATGAAACCATGAGTGAATAGATTAGACACTTTGCACACTATGACTTGTATGTCACATGGATTTCTTATTAGAGATATGCAAAAGGGTCCCATCATTAGATGACTGGTCACAAGCTTGATTTGAAGAACTTTGAGAACATGGGATTCCGCGACTTGCATCTTCATCACTTGCCATATTGTTATAAAGGTGTTGAGTGCCTTTTTCTATTAGAAAAATCAAGACTATTATCTTTAGAATTTTTAAATGTCTTATACCTTTTTTTTTTCTTTGGAAAAAGAGAGAAAATGAATGGGAATTACTGCTCTATTGGCTTAGTTAAATGGTCATTTTTAGGGTGAATCTAATGAGATGGTCAAATTTGATGTTATGCTTGCAGTTAGTGGGAGTATCCTCTGGTAGTTGGTTATTGTGAGAGTGTGCCCACAGTTACAGATGTTAGTGGGAGAGCATTTCCAATAACCCCATAACCTGACAAGAGTTCTCGTGTTCGAGTTTGAACAGGGGGATAATTCTCCTAAGTTTCTTTTGACTAAGAAGAAATTTTTATGCAGTCTTGTCACTCAAAACAGTGCATATTGGCTATGTGTGTCTCTAGGATAACCTCGTAGCCATCACTCAAATGGATGGGATAGATGGTGAAGGGTCCTTCTTTCCTTTAGCATCTTTTTTGTCTATCTTGAGGCTTAGATGTATATCTATTAGGAAGGTGTCTTGGCATATTGATTGAACCATTACTACTAGGAGTTGTGTGATTGAAAGTGTCCTTAGACAGATTATGCAAAGGTAAAGGTGGTTGTGACTAGGGTCGCGTTTGCCCATGCGATGGCTTGTCTCGTGTATATAGTTTCTTTGGAACGCCATGACATATTTATGAATGTCGTGGCTTTAATGATCTTGGTAGAACTCTATAGTGAACCATTCAAGGGTTTTTTTAGTGTCTAAAGGGGACATAGTGCTATTTGTTTGTTATGCTACCAGGATGTCGATGAGGGTGTTAGGTTTAATAGTTGCTTTTTAGAGTAGCAATAAAGATAGCCTTGGATCCTCTTTCTCTTTTTTCTTCTTGTTTGGAGGAAATGCGATCTCACGATCCAGCAAGATGTACCTGTGTATGTGGGCCATGAGGGCCCAGTGAGTTGCATAATTGTGTCACGGCTTTGAGAAGCATCTAGCTCCAACTTGTTGAACTGAACTGGATTTTGAAAAAGGCGCTAGATGAAACAAAATTTTGTTACCCTGTTGCGTCAATGGAGAGTGACTATATATATCTCCCTATAGATCCGGTTTGAAAGTTTGTTTGATGGTAGTTAGAAGCACATCAAGGTTGAGGATCTTTAGATTAGTCAGAAAGAGACTATGACTAATAAGGATATACTCGTGACTCATCTACCAACGAGTGAACTTTATGTAAATCCATTTATTGTTCTTATGAGCAGCTACTCAAGATGGATTGTTTGCGGGATATGTATGTATGTGTATATATATATATACATGGATTTGAGTTCATTACCTAACTGTAATAGAAAGTCTCTTTTTCTTTCTATGTTCCTCTCGTTATCCCATTATGCCTTGGACAACGAACCAAAGAGACCTTCAGTACATTCATATAGGGCATTTCTAATGCTTTACTTGCTTTATCGAAATGGTGGTAATCCCATGAAGGGAGTCATCTATCTTTTTTATGTAATAGTGAGAAAGATGGCTAGTTTAGTGCAAACCAAAACATATTGGAAAGAGTGTCCTCTTTTAGCCTTGAATCTTCTTTTTAATATTATGATCGAAGCAATATTATTCATGCTCTCCTTACTACAGATAGAATGGACAAAGACTGAAAGGGCGACTCCGCTATTGAAAAGGGCATATCACAAGGCAATTCTCTTTCACCCATTCTGATGGACATATTTTGACACCCATATGATTGTTAATCACTTCTTATTCCAATCACTTGATTATCAGTTAAGGAAGTTTTTGCTCGGTTATATTACCGGTTAGTTGACCGCAATCTTAAAAATTCTTAATTGGTGGTATATAAATGAAAAGATGGGTTTTTTTGAAACTCTTTGTTGCACACCTCATTTTTGAAGTTAGGCGTCAAAATGATACATTAGTACAAGAGATGGACCTGTTATCAAGATCGAAAGGTTTTCTAACGGCTAAGAGAAAAAAATAAAAGAAATCGGTCTTCGGGTAACCCATCCGACAACTAAGGAATAGAGAGCTAATGAAGGGATCCTAGCAACGGCCAACCATCATATGTATGAAAAAGGAAAAAAAAAAAAAGACACGTCCAAACTGAAGAGATGCACTGGCTGTGATGTTATGATATTCACGAAAGGAAGTCCAATAAAGGTTCAAATTTTGCTTTTTTCAAAATGGACACAAAACAACAGGGGCAGGAAGTGTGCATGGTAGGAGGGGAAGGTAGCTGCTATTTATTAGTCTCCTTAAGCATATCTCCTTGAAATATTTTAATCCACCAATCATTACTCATCTTGAAGTTACAAACTATCTAAGCATCAAATGGAATAGGTCATCTTTCCTATATTTTAGATAATATTTGTTTGAACTTTAGAATGCTTAGAAAGCCATCATATGATATTACAAAAATGTTTATTATCATCAAATTACTAATAAGCCACATATGAGTTATTTGAGCCATGTGATTAAGAACATGTAATTTGATTAAGTAAGATTAGAATTTGTTCAATTTTATCCTTTAAGCTTTAAGAATAATTAATGTGATTGATGATGATAAGCATGAAATATTTTGTTTTGCGGTATTTACCTCCTTGCAACCACTTCTTAGACACCTTATTGTTTTGGACATGATATCATAAGTTTAGAAGATATTAATAATTTACTTCTTTCAATGGAGATGATTGAGAAGCTTGAGGACATGATAAAATAACTCATGTTTTCTGACGATGCTTAGTTGGTGACTATTGGTGTTTGATGGAGAGAGCTATAAATAGTTGTGAAATTTTTACTCAGGTTGTTTATGTCGCATATGTTCTAATTGGAGAAGACAACTTCTAACACTTTCTTGTATTTGGGAAAGAGAGTTACATGCAAGATTGGTGGTTCGATCATAGTGATATTAATATGAATCTTAAGTTGAGAATTGAAGTAAATTTTGATGCATTTTTACTCATTAAATCATTATCATTATGCAATTCTTAAGAAATTTAAGAAAAATCATTTATTTGGATTTCAATCAAGTAGGGAATAATATTTTTTGGAAGGGAAGAGCTCGTATAAAGAATATTCATTCATATAAACCTATGGATCCTTCAGGTTCTTAGACATCATAAAATTCATTTTGAACATAGTCATAAGAAGTTTAAGATTGAAAGGAAGAAAAATATATCTCGAAATCAATTTCAAAAATAAAAGAATGAGCATACACAACTTGGATAAAATCCAAACAAGTTTCATTCATTTTAAATGTTGGGCCGTAACTCTAAGACAAAACAAAATGCATCCAAAATAAAGAAGATTACATATCCCTATAGGAATCATATGCATATGATAACAAAGTATTCAAACTTGATGTCTACTCAGAGACCTCTGATAGGAAACACTTGAAGATTTCAAGTAAATCCTATCAATAAAGACAAAAACAACAAAGTGCTCCGCAAATCCAATGGAAAGAAAAACAAAACAATGATTTTTTTTGAATAAAATCAAATTAACATAAGAAATAAATCAACATACAATTAATCCTTATTTCAAGAGGATGATTGTTCTCTCTCAATCCCTAAACAAATATTGGGCCCAAGACACCAAGAACAAGAACTCCGAATCAACCGCAAAACAAAGCATGCCCTAACCCTAAATGACTCCTATTTTATACCTTAATTCCCTAATTTCAAACTCCTAATTCATCTTTCCCTCCCAATCCTAGTTGCTCCCCCTCTCCTTCCCTAATTGGTTAGCCTAGTGGGGTCCACTTGGCCTGGGAGGCAAACCTATGAGGGCGGTTTTGTCCACCTCCTGTAAACCAGAGCCAATCCCCTTAAGGCCGATTGGGCCAGTTTAGTGAGAACCGGCCTAACAATACTGCCCTCACAAAGAAATACCTTGTCCTCAAGGAGAAAGGAGGAAAACTGATGCTTCACCCTCTCATAAAGCTACCATGTCGCCTCATAATATAGAAGATCCTTTCACTTGATCAACACTTCCTTTACCCTATGCTCCCCTTGACTCACCCCTCGTAACTCAAAGGGTTCCAACATCACATCCAAGTCCTCTATTAGTGTCACTGGTAGCTCAGAATTGGCTGCATGCTTTCCAATCGACCTCATTAGTTGTGAGACATGGAAAACAGGATGTATGGTTGCTGAGGATGGAAATTTCAGCTTATATGCTACTTTTCCAATCTTCTCCCATACTTTAAATGGCCCAAAATGCCTTGGTGCAAGCTTCTCATTTGTCCTGTTGGTGATGGTTTTCTACCTGTAATGTCAGAGTTTTAAGAACACCCTTTCCCCTATCTCAAATTGGAAGTCCTTCTGATATATATAAGCTTGTTTCTTCATAATTTGCTGCTTCAGTCTTCCAACACCCGGTCTCGCTCCTCTAGACACTCCTCTACTGACGAAACTTGTGTGATCCTATGCCCATAATTCACCATATGAGGAGGGTTTCTTCCATATAACATCTTGAATGGAGTCATCTAAAAAGCATAATGATAACATGTGTTGTATCAATACTCAACCCATGCTAGCCACTTGGCCCATAACTTGGGTATCTCCAACACAAATAATCTTAGGTAAGTTTCCAATCTTCTATTGACCATTTATATTTGACCATCCGTTTGCGGGTGGTAGGCGGTGCTCCTCTTCAATACTTTCCCATTTAGCCTGAATAACTCCCTCTAGAAATAGCTGAGGAACACCTTATCCCTGTCAGATACTATAATATCTGGTACTCCATGTAGGGGTGTCAAAACTGGGTCACGGGTCTAGTTTCGGGTCGAACCCGATTTGACTCGGACCTAAATAGGTCAACCCGAACCCGACCCGTTTAGGGAAACAGGTCAGAATTTAGGACCCGAACCCGACCCGAGCAGGGTTCGAGTCAACCCGGATTGACCCGCCAACTCGTTTACAAGTAAATAACATGCAACCAATATGCAGCCAGTAGCTGGAAGCCTGGAAACCAACCAGTCCAACCCAGTTACCAGGTAATGTAAGTATGCAAATGCAACCAAGACAGCAACACAGGTAAACTAATCCACCAAGACAGCAACACAGGTAAACTAATCCACCAAGACAGCAAACAATACAAACCAAGACAACAATTTATTTTCTAAAAAAAAAGACAATAATTTATTAACTTATAAATTATAAAATATAATTACATAATTCTGAAATGAACAAATAAATTACATACCACATATTATAAATTACAAACATAAATTCTCAAATTACAAATCAAAAAGTTTGAAATTACAATTTATAAATATAAATTTGACTATTTGAAGAGCTTCGAACTCTGGAGACCAAAAGTCATTTGCCTGCCCTCATGGAGATTTACGCTAACTGCAAAAAAATATAAATGATAAAATTGATATAATAATAAATTCATGAATTAATTAAAAAATTGAGTCATTAGCTCAGATTAACCCTCCAAAAAATTCATCAAATAATGAAATATGAGTCAACAATACAGTTCCGATATTACCATTCAAGGCGACATTTTGTATTTTAGAATTATACATAGTATATGTTTGATTAGATGATGACACAAATGCCACCTATTGCAATAGCCAATAAATTTTTCCCCCAAATGACTTCACAATTAGTTTAGATGGGTACTCATCCCAAGGCCACTCAAGACATCTTCACAGGGAAGCCAAGAAAGCATCCCAAGGAAAACCAATTCGGCATCCCCCACAAACCGACCCAGCAACTAGAGCAACCAATGCATCTTCCCAGAGAAACCAAGACAGCAACCCAGGTAAACAAACCCACCAAGATAACAAATAATGCAAACTAAGATAGCAATTCATCAACTTATAAATTAAATATAATTCAGCAACATGCCAACATCCCAAGTTACCAAGACAGCAACCTAGCAAAGAATTTAACCCAGCAACCAGAGCAATAAAGGAATCTTCCCAAAGAAACCAAGACATCATCCCAAAAAAATCCACAATAAATTACAACAAAAAAACAACAACTTAAACATTGGACAATAGCTAACCAACTTGTAGTTCTTGAAACTGGTAAGGAAATATAGATAGACATAAAATAAATAATAGGCAAGCTATCTATCTATGTTGTTCATCCAACAACTGAGTTTTCACCAAGCTCTCCATCATTTTTGTTCACATCTAAATTAAAGATATCATCAGTAACCACATCAAGTTCCAGGTCTTTTACTGCAATTAATTATGTAATGAAAAACTAATTAGCACAATGAGATCTTAAACATAAAACAGCTTTAAGATGAACGAATAATCACCATGCTCTTCGTATAACCAATCCTTAGCACAAATTAGTGCTTCGATAATATCATGTTTCAATGCACTTCGATATTGATCTAAAATTCTCCCGCTATTGCTTAATGCACTTTCATATGCTATTATTGTTATTGGAATGCAAAGTACATCACGAGCCATAGCAGAACACTAGGAAATCTATACTGGTTCCCTTGCCAGAACTTTAAAATGTCTAAATCTACACTGCTATCAAGCTTAGGTTCATCTAGGTAAATGTCTAATTCAAATTTCTTAGGTGTAAAGGCATCCTTCTTAAATGAAGCAAAATCCTATTTTTTTGAAAGGGTATTAAAAACAAAAAATGAAAAACAAATGAAGTGGCAAATATACATATATGGACACAAAAACCTACATAAGCTTTGACTGAATCTTTGAAGGACACCCTTGTACCAGCACAAACATATTTGAACTTTGTCCTACTAAAAGATTCCTTCTTGAACCGTAGTTAGCAATTAATGAAATTAACTTAAGTTTCAGTTTCCTCAATTCGGAGAGGTAATTGCCACCATACAATCTTTGATAACACCACTCAACAAAAGTCATTTTGTATCTCGGATCTAGGATAACTGCTATTGCCAAAATATCACTGATTCAGACTATAGTATATTTCAAACTTTAAAATCATTCATGTTGCCATTATCTTTATGGAATGATCGCCACTTAACATTGCATTTTTTAGTTCCGCATAAGTTGTTGAAATACAGGGGAAGCATATATTTGTTGTAGGGTATTTAGACCCAGAAATGAGACAAGTTATTTCATAGAAAGGTTCCAAAAATTTGCTAATCTATTCAACTTTTTCCCATTCAGGAGATGTTGAACAATTCTTGTAATTTGAATCTACCAATTCTAAATGTTGAAAAGTACGTTTAAAATAAATTGCACTGTCAAGCATTATAA
Organism: Dendrobium nobile; assembly: GCA_022539455.1. Taxonomy (NCBI): domain Eukaryota; kingdom Viridiplantae; phylum Streptophyta; class Magnoliopsida; order Asparagales; family Orchidaceae; genus Dendrobium; species Dendrobium nobile. Next base: position 30,094,327 of record CM039718.1, on the reverse strand, counting down.
AGGTAGAATTCCATCGAGTTGGGACATCCTGACGCAAACCTCGTCTTCCATCCAAACAACTTTGTGTAGTACATTCAATAAACTTTTGTTTTCTAGCCTGAGAGCCTTTAACATACTTAATGCTCTCTCTTATTTTCACAATTGTATTATCAATGTCTTTCAAACCTTCTTGAACCATAAGATTAACGATATGTGATGTGCAACGTATATGAAAAAAATCACCATCGCACAACAAGCCACCCCGCAAATTTAAATGATTTCTTACATAATCAACTGAAGTATTATTTGCAGAAGCATCATCCAAAGTTATGCTACATAGCTTGGTTTCTATTTTCCATTCAATCAAAAGAGACTGTATCTTTTCAAACAAAGCAATGTCATCATGAGGGGGTGGCATGAATGAAAAAGTAATAATTTTCTTTTGCAAATGCCAATCATTATCAATATAATGAGTAATTAAACAAATAAACCCATCAGTATTTATTGATGTCCAAAGGTTAGATGTTAAGCAAACCCGTCTAGTGACTTTATATAACAGTTCCATTAAATTATGTTTCTCCTTAATGAATAATTTTTTGCAATAATTTCTAGTAGTGTTTCTAGAAATTAATTGCAAGTCCCGGCAAAGAACAACAAAAGTGCTCGAACTCCAACCCACTCCACACATTGAAATGGCAAATCGTGCATGATGATAGAAGCAGTAAACAAGTCACGAAATTCAGCATGATCAAACTTGTTATTAGACATAGACATTAAAGATTCAGTGTTGCTTTGTAAAATTAACTATCTTATATCACGCATACTTCTTTTCTTATAATTTTCGATGTTGCGTCTAAGATTATCAGTTACATTTTTTCTATCACATAGGTAAGTACTGCCACATTTCTTACATTTACATTTTTGTTTTACATCATTAATATTAGGTAACATCTCATAATGGCCCCAAACAAATGAGGTCGTCCTTCGCCTTTTCTTAGTAATTGTCCCCTCATTACATAGCTCGTTAGATGACTCTACAACATTTTCACAAGTCCGGTTCTTCATTTTCATCAATAGAAAAAATCTCAAGAATGATGTTGGAATCCTCCATCTAACCAAAACATTAAAATATATTACAAATTTATAGTACTAATTCTAACCTATTTGTTAATTTTCTTGTTTAAAAAATACACATAACACATTGAAACTTTAACTCATTAAATTATTCGCCAAATGCAAAAAAAAAACTTCTCCAGCATAACATGTATGACATAAAATATATGATTAAGAAAAATAATCAAGAAATCTCTAAGACCAAAGCCAACCATCTTACACTAAAAAGAATTAAGGAATTCATAGAATACTACATATTTCTACTTACAATATGCATCATATAGCCAATTTCATCAGCGAGTGAAAGTTAATACTTAATGAGTTGATGCCTTGCTGAACAGTGAACATAAATACTCATAAGAACAACTAAGAATGAAAGCATAACTGACAAATACAAATATAACAGCATAACATATCCTCTGAATATTAAAAAAACCGCTCCAAAACCAGATGCTCAACAGCAACAACATAATAGCATTAACTGAATAGAAAAACTAGCACAAACTGAACAGAAAAACCAGCACGTCGAGCTCCACTTGGCTCATTTGCACACCAACTGCGATTGATTAAAAACCAACAAGAACTTAATAGAAAAAACAATACAAACTGAATAAAAAACCCCTCTGAAACCAGATTTAACTGAACAGCACCTCATCAACTTTTCGGCCAAAAACAACCCCAAAACTGAAAGCATGCCAAACTTAACCAGATTTTCAAAAAAAATCGATATAATATTCGAGATAACAACAAGTCAGTAAGACAACAACAAATCGGACAAACCCTAAACGGCTAAACCCAAAAACTTCTCGCAGAACATCAAAATAATTTGATCAAACAGCAAGATAGCAAGCCAACCCTCTACTCTACTCATAGATCAAGCTTCTAAAAGGAGAAAATAGAAAGAAAAAAATAAGAGATACAAACAGCGAGCGATGTAGATGTTTGTGTTGAGCCAAACGAGATGTGCACGATGAACACCATGTATCAATAATATGCCAGAGAAGGAGAAAAGAGGAAACCGTCGACAAAGTGAGGAGATCCAAAGAGAAGAAACGGAAACCCTAAACGAAGCAGTGAAAAGGAGAGGATGAAGCGGATGCAAAATGAATACGCGCAGATGCAAAATGTGGCCGCCCTAACCCCTAATTAATCCATCGCGCGAAGTGAATACAACGTGAGTCAAAACAGGTTCGCTATCGGGTTAACCCAGACCCGACTCGACCCGAAAGTTGAACTGGGTCATTTTAATGAACCCAAACCCGACCCATTTTGAATTCGGGTTGTGTCAGACACGAAATTTTCGGGTCAGGTTCGAGTCGAGTTTTCATGTCGTGTCAATTATTGACACCCCTAACTCCATGCAGTCTGACCACCTCTCTGATGAAAGTTGATGACACTGTTATTGCGGTGTATAAATATCGTAGGTGAATGAAATGAGAATACTTGCTCAATCGGTCCACTACCATTAGGATCACTATGAACCCTTCTGATCAGGGCAGCCCATCTATGAAATGCATGGATACCTCCTCCCATAGCCGACCTGGTAAAGCTAACGACTACAGTAATCCCCCTGGAGACATGACCATATGCTTATTCCTTTAATAGATCTCACATCTGACTACCATCTCCTCCACATCCTTATGCATCCCCTTTCAATATAGCTTTGAAGCTAGTCTCTTGTATGTATTTTGTACCATTGAGTGACCCCCAATAATGCTCCCATGAAACTCATGGAGCAAGTGTGGAATATGGACTAATGTTTTAGGCATCACAAACCTTCCCTGGTATAGAAGTATACCCCCCCCCCCCCCCCCCCCCCTCTCCAAAGAATACCCCGGGTGGCTTCTCCCTTCCCTCAATAAATCAATCCTAATCTTTCCCAACTCCACATCCCTGGCACTCTTCTCCTTGATGGACTCCCACTCTAACATCAATGGATTGACATTGTTGTCTCATGCAACTCTCTCATACATCTGGACAAGGCATCTGCCACCATGTTCTCCACTCCTGGCTTGTATTGGATTTCAAAATCATACCCCAACAATTTGGACAGCCGCCTCTAATGCTCCTGTATCACCATCCACTACTCCGACAAGTACTTCAGACTCCGCTTATCCATTCTTACAATGAAACGCCTTGCTAATAAGTAGGGTCGTCACTTCTGGATGGCTAATATAATGGCCATTAACTCCCACTCATGAATTGATTTCAGCCTAGTTCTAGCTATTGACACTTGGCGAAAATAGGCAATGTGTCGATTATTCTTCATGAGTAGTACCCCCAATCCATATCCCGAAGCATCTATCTCCACCATGAAGACATGAGTGAAGTCAGGTATTGCTAAGACTAGTAAAATAATGATAGCCTTCTTCATGCTCTCAAAGGCTGTTATGGCTTCCTCCCCCCATATGAAATCATCCTTCTTCAACTGCTCTATTAATGGCCATGCTATGGTGTTGTACCCCTTCACGAACCTCTTGTAGTATCCTGTCAATCCTAGGAATCCTCTCAGCTCCTTTAGATTCTTAGGCTTTTGCCATCTCAACATAGCTTCAATTATTGATTAGTTTGCTGCCACCCCCTTTGTAGACACAATATGACCCAAATACTCCGCACTGGCCTAGGAAAAATAACATTTATTTAGGTTGACCCTTAGCTGGTGCTCCAGCAACACCTCTAACACCCTCCTCAAGTGCTCGCAGTGCTCCTTTGTCCTGTTTTAAACTAGGATATCGTCAAAGAACACCAAGACAAATCGCATGAGATAAGATATGAAGACCTTGTTCATGAGTGACTAAAACATGGCTAGAGCGATAGTGAGGCCAAAAGGCATCACTAGGAACTCATGATGTCCCTCATGAGTTCTGAAAGCAGTTTTGTGCACATCTTCCTTCTTTGTTCTGACTTGATGATATCCTGACTACAAATCTATTTTTGTGAAGATCACTACCCCACTCAACTCATCCAAAAGCTTAACTATCACTAGTATAGGAAACTTGTTTGGCACAGTCTCCTTATTTACTATCATGTCCACAAAAAAAATCCCAGCTTCCATCGTTTTTCTTCACCAGTAATACTGGGCTAGAAAAATGACTAACACTTGGCCTGATAATTCCCACCAGTCCTATTGCCTCTGATGCTGCCGTTTGAATTTGATTTTCCAATAGCTTCTTCATCATCGCACGAAGATCGAAAACTGTCTTCCACGGATGAAACCTTGCTTTTTACAGATGAGATTTGATCTTCCAGCATGGCTTTTATTTGGCTCATCTCCCCTTCAAGGCATTCCTCCAATGCATCTGCCTTCTTGGCCGCTATCAATTTTTTATTTTTAATTTTTATCTAAAAATCAACAATAAACCCTTAGGAAAAGATCATCACTGAAATTTCAAAAAAAAAACATCCCACAATGATCCCAAAATATGCTCTTATACCAGTTTGATATGAAACACTTGAAGATGTCAAGAAATCCTATTAATAAAGATAAAAACAACAAAGTGCTCAACAAATTCAATGGAAAGAACAACAAAACATTGATTTTTATTGAATAAAATCAAACTAATGGATGAAATAAAGCAAGATACAATTAATCTTCAATTCGAGAGGAGGATCGTTCTCTCCCAATCCCTAGACAAATCTAGGGCCCAAAACACCAAGAACAATAACTCCAAATCAGCCACAAAGCAAAGCATGCATTAACCCTAAACAACTCCTATTTAATACCTTAATTCCCTAATTTCAATCTCCTAATTCAACTTTCCCTCCAAATCCTAACTATCCCCCTCTCCTTCCCTAATTGGTTTGCCTAGTGGGGTTTACAAGGCTTGGGTGACAAACCTAAGGGGGCGGTTTTGTCCGCCTCCTGTAAACCAGAGCCGGCCCCCCCTTTGGTCGGATAGGCCAGTTCGGTGAGAACCAACCTAACAACCTCCTTCCTCGGTTTCCCAGCTATAGGCATTCCTTGGATCTTTTCATGTTGCCAACAAGAATGTCTCCACCATCCACCATGTCTTTTCTCTTTTGATTCACACTATTGTTTAAAATTATGTAATTGGAGGCGCACCTCAGGACTAGGCACAAGTAAAGTACCCTGAAGCTTACTTTTCATATTTGAAGAAAGAAATATGCACCTCAATTGTTTAAGGCATGAAATGAGGTGCCGCTTGAGGCAGATGTAATGAATTGTTAGCCTCTATTTTAGGGTTTAGACGGTATTTTTTTTACTATCCAAGGCCCAATTTGCACAATTACCTTATCCCGATCAAACCTTAACATAACTCGAGTGTTCTAACGAGCTGAGAACCCCATCTAGATTTCTACCCTATTGGACATAATTCCGATCCACTCAAAGATATGTCCCATGTTCTGGCTGGCCATAGTAGTTGGCAAACACTAAAGCTGGTCAACCAACACTTAGGCCCGGTATAATTTGTTAAAAAAAAGGCCTAAAAATAATGAAGAATTATGAATGAATAATAGGAAAAATAATAAAGAAATTCCATATACTTTAAAATGCAGAATTAAATAATCTTTTAAATCATCCAAGCTCTTTTCAAGTGTACCCATTATATGGAAATGCATGGGAGTCCTACTCATGAGTACACCTAACAATGTCTGTTTTAGGCCATGGTTAGAAGCATTTATATGCTACAATTTCTCATGTATACTAATGTTTTCATTTAAATATTTAGAACTCATTGATTTTGGTAATGCTCTTTATATTTTTGTAGTACGAGGGTGCATGGGTCGATGATGGAAAGTCTCCAAGCATCTGGGATACTTTTACACATGAAGGTAATTTCTCTAGAAAAATTTTGGGTCTGAATATTCTTATCAAATTTTAATCATGGGTATCATAGCTATTCAATTTACTTTAAATTCAATACGATACATGAGAAATAAATCAAAATTTATATTGTACTCACCTTAAAGAAAATTCAAGGTAACAAATTATTGGTAAATCAACATGCATGTTCCAAAAAAACTTGATTTTTACTAGGGTAAAATGAAAAAGATTTATCCTCATGCTGAACATTCATTTATGCATGAAACTATGAAACAAAGCTGAGGGTAAATTTGAATGAATTGGCAGTCAAGTTAAAGAAAATGTTTTAAGATGAAACAAATATTTTCCCAGGATGGGCTGGTGTCAATAACCCAGACACGGCTTCTGATGGTTATCACAAATATAAGGTACACGTTCCATTGCTAGCAAACTTATATTTCCCTCTGATGTCTTTGTATTCAAGGTTGAATATGGAATAGAGTCCCATCATATTATGTTTATGTACTCTTCAAATAATTAGATACATCGGACATGAAAGCCACAAAAAGGCTCTACTCTAAAGAATTTGGCTTACAAGATTTGAAGTCTGTTCTGTTGATTGCAAGTCTTTAAGGCCTGATTAAGTAATTTAATTTCAGTTCGTCCTCTTCAAAAAAATCTGTCGTTTTGCAAGTTTCAGGTACGTGGCAATGTGCCATGGAAAGCACTGTACTGTGGGCAACAGATTTGTGGAGCTGAAGGGTTGCAGTTAGTCTCTTTCATGGATATAGTATACCACAAACAACCAAACAAATTTTAAATGTTATTTCCCAGTTCTGATATACTCTATTTGAGTTATTAAAAATTGTTGCATTTAGAGGTAAAAAATCTCATTGTATATTGTTTCAGGTGACAAACAAATAAGGTAGGCACTTGTCTGAATAAAGATGATATTTCAATCCCAAAGTATTATCACCACACATTTGTTGGAAGAAAGTCTATTTCATTTTTATGGTTAGAATTTTCAAAAAGTAAAATATATTTCAGTGAGAGCAGATTGATATGGGAAAAGGATATATGTAGTTATGACGCTTTATTTATAATAATATGAGAATTATTTGATGACGTCTTGAAAGTTCAAATTAAAACATTGTAGAATGGATAATAGGATAGGAAAATGGGTCAAAATGGTCCTTTAACTGTTTATGAAAGATCAAAATGGTACCCAACTATATTAAAGGATTATTTTGATCTCTCAAATCCTTTAAAAAAACTGAATTAATCCCATTGTGAAACTATTTTGATTTCTCTTTAAAGAGTTTAAAGATCAAAATGATCATTTAATATAGTTGGTGATCATTTTAATCTTTCGTAAATAGTCAATAAACCATTTTAGTCCTTCTTGCTAATAGAATAGGTAAATAATTGATAGATTTATAGTTTTTCATATCTACCTTGTTCAAATTACATAGTTCATCTACTTCTTGAAAGAGCATTCAATGTTTGTTATTAATGATAGGAGTTATTAGAATGTTTAATGTTCTTAGCTTTTTTGTTTCCTTGAAAATCAGTAGCGATAGTTACAAGAAAAAGTGGGATGCTTGAGGTACTTTTAGGGTGTAGATTATGCCTTACTACATGTTTAATTTGCTTGACATTTTAATTTTTCTTGTTTTCTTGTTTGCCGACCCCGCGTAGTGGGATAAAGGCTTGATGTTGTTGTTGTTGTTGTCTCGCACGTTGTACTTATGTCACTAAATCCCTTAGGGAGACATCAAGCTCATGAGTGACACTGGTCTTGAAGCTTATAGATTATCAATCTCCTGGCCAAGGCTTCTCCCGAGTATGTTATCTATCAATAAAGCTAAACTTTTCCTTTTTATGTTTTATATAACTGTTTATGTTGACTAAATTTATCTTCATTCTACCAAAAGCAAGATATTCAATGACTGAGTTCTCAAAAGTACATGTTTGTACAATCAGGACCATCTTGAAACGGTAAATTAGATTTGTTACATTTGAGGTTGACCTCTAAAAAGAATGCTTGGTATGATTGACTTATTAAACTTATCATTCAGTCAATTAATAATGTATAGGCAAACCATTTTTAATTCTAAAAGCCTATCCATGAATTAGCAATTTATTGACATTTTCATTATTATTATTTTGATAAATAAATAAAAATACCATGTTAAGATACTCGTTGCCTTCCCATCGAAATTTATTTATAACTATAGACTTACCAAGATTACCATCATTTTGACCCTGTGTGCATGCAAAAATATGTAGGCTGCGTGGTGTTATCTAATGATGATCAACCATTCATTTCTGCTTAAGGTTTTCAGAAATTGCACGTGTTTTGCTACATTTACCCATATCATCAGCTTAAACAGTATTATAGCCTACTTCGGTATAATTATCCATACACAGGAGAAAACTAAAGTTTGAAACTTGGTTACGTAGACTTTTAGGAAAATATGAGTATGAATATGTATTCGGAGAGGATCTAAGAGCTAAACCAATATGAATAGTAAGTTGTTATAATGACTAGGCAGATATGTTTATTTCTTAGGGCGAGTACTTTATCCACCCACTATTTTTTTATTCAAATGTATTTAAGTTAGATGTTATCCTGCAGAAGGGAGAGGGCCAGTGAATCCTAAAGGCATTGGGTATTACAACAACGTCATCAACGAATTGATCAAACACGGTATGCTGATTTATTGAACTTTGAAATCATTTTATTAATCATGATGGAAAACTACTGAATTGGACAGTCAGATGCTCTCATCTCTTTTGCTACTCAAATAATAATTATAATAATAATAATAGAAAAAGAAAAAGAAGACTCAACAGTTTTTGCCATTTATGCCAAATTCGAGGCAATCAAATTCTAATCCAAAAAATTTAGGCTCTGCATTCCTACTGTAACTTCTAGTTGTAATCTCTTGTATTTCTTTTCCCTTTGAAATGAAATAGGTATTCAGCCTCACGTGACCCTGCATCATCTGGACGTTCCTCAGGTGCTTCAAGATGAGTATGGAGGATGGTTAAGCCCAAAAATCATGTAATTATCCAAATTTTTGCATAATAATTTAACGAAAAGAATGAGGCACGCCTGTATTTCTGACTAAACTGAAGATTTTTTTACAGCGATGATTTCAAAGAACTAGCTGATGTATGCTTTAAAGAATTTGGCGATAGGGTTTCTCATTGGACCACGATCAATCAACCCAACATTAACTCCTTAGCCTCCTTTGATTATGGTTTCTTCCCTCCTCAACGATGTTCATACCCTTATGGTGTGAACATTACAGGAAGTAGTACTAATTGTACAGGAGGTAATTCCACTGTGGAGCCATATATCACAGTTCATAATTATATATTGGCTCATTCTGCAGCAGTTGAGCTATACAGGAAAAACTATCAGGTAGGTCAATATTTCATACAATTAAAGAGCATAGTAGCAAATTTAGACGTTTCATTGCAAAAAAAATGGCAATATTTATATTTCCTCTTGAATATAATATGCTGTCAATTTCCTTTGGAATGTAAAGAAGATAGATTGCATGTTTCAATTTTTTTTCAAAATCATTACTTTACCAGTATTAGTTGATATTTTCATTGGTTTTTAGATCTAGCGAGGCAAAAGATTTGATGAAAAGAAAGAAACCATCCCTCAACTACAAACTTTATGCACTGAGACACTTACCTGAGCATTATGGCCTATAAATAAAATTGAAGTATAAGTTTATTCATTTCACTTTGCCTAACTTTAACTTCTCAATTTTTCTCTCAAATGAAGCCTATTAATTACAAGCAGTACTTTAACCTTATCGATGAATGTGCATTAATGATTATTCCCTATCCCGCATTTCATGGAACCACTATATCTAATAGATTTGATGGTTATGGTTCATACATACATTATATTTTCTTATTACCCCTATAAAGAACATCAAAGATTTTTTTCCACAGATTGATCAATAGCCAATAATATCTGATACTGGCTTTAATTAGACAAGAAAGAAATCTTAGACGTTTTTTTTTTATTTCAAGTTGTGGCCATGTTCCATAACCTAATAGAGAACAGGACGGGGTGAGGGAAGAGGGGCCAAAAGATTAAAATAGGGTGGCTTAGAAAGAGGGTAGTTAGAAGATGGGGGCTGAGGTTAGGTGAGAGAGGGGATTTTACGGGACCAATGTGAAGACAGCACCGTCTTAGGCAATCTTTGATTACATTAACTTGTCTTTTAATGAGTCATTTAGTCCTCAAGATAAAACCAAGTATATGACCATACCATACACTTAATCCAATGCCAACTATTGCATTCTGCTTGGGAGTTGAGAGAAGAAAACGAAGGGCTTAGAATGAGAAAAAAATGCGCAGGTTCCATCTGTTGGCTATTTGCATACGTCTGGCTATGAACTTGTTATACTAGTTTTTCTTAGTCATGTTCTGTAAGAAATGGTTACTTTGTTAATTGGTCAGGTTTTATAATGTAAAGCTCGATGCATTTTAAATTTTGAATTTCCGCTTTGCGTTCTCGAATATCTTTCTCTGTGTTCTCACTTTTGTTGAAGCAGAAATCTTATTTGATCAAAATGTTCTTTCAGCTTTATACTAACGCCTTCATTCTAATTGATAGTTTTTTAATTTGAATTGCAACAACCAAGGGTTGGGGGGGGGGGGGGGGGGGGGGGGTTTGTTATTTATTTTTAAACAAAGTTTTGAATTTTTTGAGACTATACTAAAACATAAATATCTATAAGCAAGAGATAAATATCATAATCATCAATATTGTCATTCATAGTGCACGAAGTAAAATTAGACAAAAGGTAACTATGTTAAAATAAAAAGCAAGAAAAAAATGCGATGCAATTTGACTTTTTTCTAGTTCTTCATTAACACCTCCTAGCCCATGCCTTGAGCCCTTTGACTCAATGATTGACTACTTTCTCCTTCAGCCACCATCAGACGGAGAAGCCTATCTCTTTAACAGGTCATAGATAAAATCTATACCCTCTTCTTTTACTCCAAGCGAGAAGGTCTCTACTCTAGCCCACTGACTAGTCTACACTTTCTTTCACTATAAATGCTTCGAAATCTCATCAACCTCTTACAAACTCAATCAAACAAAGACTCTCCACTCTCAACACCAAATATCTAGGAATACGGTAAAAGAGATGTGGGAAAAACCAATTATTGCACCAATTCATAAATGATTTTGGAACTTAAGGTCAATTTGGCACGCCAGTTTTATGTAAATGTAGTTGTGAAGTTGTAAGATGGTGGTGAAACCTGCAATGCTTTATGGTGCAGAATGCTTTTTTTTTTTTTGAAGAAAGCAATGTAGCATTACTAAAAAAAAGAGAGCAAAAAACCCTACAGAGAACAAGCTAAGAACTCCTCCTTCAAAAGATTAACAAACGAAGGAGAAACCTTATCAAGAAAAATATCATCCCAAAAAAAAGAGGAAAAAACTCCAAAGTTAGCACATAAGTCTGCTAACTTATTACAATCTCTTTTAATGCAATTGAAAATAACATAATTAAAACTATCAGCAAAAGAAATTTTATCCATACCTTTCCCTCCGTTTTTGAGAGCTTTATGGATGAATTTGATGACATTTGCATTATCACTCTCAATGATGATACCTTTATACTCATGCATACGATCCTTGATCACATCTTTAATAGATGTTATGGCAAGAAACTCCAGGTAAGTGATATCCCAATGAATATAAGGTCTTCCAAAAGCTGCCAGCATTCTTCATTTGTGGTCTCTAACCACTCCTCCAATGTCTCCTTTATAGGAAGGAAATAAATTTGCATCTACTTTTACCTTGATCCAATCGGGTGGAGGAGAGTACCAATGATTCTCCAACAGCGAAAGCTGATTAGTACTCAACTGGCCCGTGTAGATGTAATTAGGAGCATTAGAAACTCCTACATAGCTCACCACCTCAGCTGCTATGTGTACCAAACTCCTTTCCCTTTTTCCATGAACTAGTTCGTTTCTCTCCTTCCAAATAAAGTAAATGGCATTACATAGCAAACTAGATAGAAATGCATTCTGTCTTACCAGCCAATTATAACATCTCCTCCTTAGAGTTGAAAAGAGGGATATCAAAACCCCACATGTTTAGCTGCTGAATTACTTCTCCAATCTTGTGGCATCTGCTAGTCACATGACTAATGTTTTCTTCCTCATTACAACCTCTTGGACAATAAGCAATCCTTTGAAGTCTTCTATAAGTTAAAAATGAATTGGTTGGCAAAGCATTGCTGAAGATCCTCCACCAGAAAGCTATGGTGCAGAATATTGGCTATTAAAAGAGAAGCATAATATTAAGTTAAGTGTTGCATAGATGAGGATCTCTGGTGGATGAGTGACTTTACACTTAGAGATATGATATGAAACGAGCATATACGTGAAAAGGTTGTAGTAGCTCTAATGGAAGATAAGATTAGAAAGAGTCGCCTTAGATGGTTTGGACCCATAAAACGAAGTCCTTTCAATTACCTGGTTAGGAGAGTAGATGTAGATTTGTCCAATGTTAAGAAAGGTAACCGTAGACCTAAGAAGACTTGGTTAGAAAATACTAGAAATTACCTTTCTTTATTAGATTTAAATGAGGATTTGTCTCTTAACAAGACACAATGGAGGAAAAGTATTCATATTGCCTACCCCACATAGTGGGATAAAAGTTTGATGCTATTTTTTGTTGTGTAGTTGTGAAATTATAAGAAAATTCAACTTTTTTGAAAGCTATCATCTTATAAATATAATCTTTTTTACAAAAAAAGTTGAATATTTGCTTTCTTACAGCTACCACATGTTAGAAAATCTAGTTATAAAAACAACTTTCCACCATAGAAATTTATTAAAAGCAACAAGAAGGCAATAAGAAAATATTAGTTCAAATGGAAGTGTAGTTTCGTTCTAAAATGTAAACTAATGAAAAAGCTGCTTGAGACTTCAAATGAAAAGCACAAGTAAATCTCCCTCAAAGCACACCTCACTTTCTAATTTTTCTATCATTGCATATTTTTGGATTTTAAGAAATATATTTATATTAACTACCCAAAGAACAAACCTAAAAACTAGCTAATTTGCAAAACCTGAGTAAATGGTACAATATGATTAATTCAAACCAAGGTTTAAAATTGCGTAATTAAGCCTCGAGGCGGTCTTAGGCGTAAGCCTCACGGACACAGAATTGCGTAAATGAAAAATTAAGGGTTTTAGCAGGTAAATAATAGCAATATTCTATCTTACAATAAAAACATCTAAATGATCTATGAAAATAGTGGAAAGTAAGAAAATAGATGCAATAAAATCATGTCCCAAAGTACAAAAACATTAAATATTAGTTTAGCAAAACTTCCAAAGTACAAAGAACATATAAAATGCAATCATATCCATCTGCAATGACGCATTCCCCTTTTCCTTGCCTCTAAACATGTTCCCTAATGCAAGAATCCAAAATCACACAAAATAATTCAAAAAATCAAAAACCCTAGATTTTCTTTCACTTGAAAAATCTAAGCAAAAACTAAAAAAAAATACCTAAAATCGATTGTGGACTTCTCCTAGAAGGCGGACGGACACATCAAGTTCGCCGGAGAGAGGCGGCACCAGTGGGAGAGGCGGCGGGAAGGGAGGCCGACCATGCGGGATCCTCTCGGTTTCACGAACAGCAGCTTGCGGGAGGCGAATTTTTGGGAATAAGCCTGGAGCCGAACGGGTTCAAGGGAAATATGAGTCATTTTAAGTAGGTGGGGCCAATTGGATGAGGCGTACGCCTCACCTATAATTGCGCAATTGAGGCGCGCCTCATACAACGTGAGGCGTACACCTCTTCCAGGATCAAAATTGCGTGCGCCTCGAGGCGTTTTTGAGGAGAGTTGCGCGGAGGCGCGCCTCAAGGCACGCCTCTTGTTGCGCAATTTTAAACAAAGATTCAAACAACTAAAATTATAAAAACCTTTGCTATATCTCATGAACCCAATGTACACTAGAGTTTTAATGATCATAATATTGTTGGTTAAACTCATCTACATTTCAATCTTGTCTACAGATCATTTTCTTTATACTGATATTTTAGATAAAAGACACGAGGTAGAGTAGTATTAAACAATAAACCAGAAGAATAAATGGATCTCAAAATTGCAAAAGAAAAGACTATTGAAGACTATTAATGTGTATACTTTTTTTTTTATTCAATTTATGTTATAGATGTAAAATGATTAAACAACCAACCATACACTCACAAGTAAGAATAAAAATAATAAAAATAAAAAATAATTAAAATCACTTTATTTCTTTGAGAAATCGTATTGTACAATCTTGATCGTACTATACAAACATTTACTTCATTAATAAAAATATGAGTTTTATTAATAAAATAGAAATAAAGAATGAAAGATAACTAATCGTGCTTGTTCATCAATTATTTTAAATAAAGCCCGCATGTTATTTTGAATTTTTATAGTTAGGTAAATTTGAATTTGAACTGATCATACTATATAATATTTATAATACTTACCTTTATGGATCCATAAATGCTGGAATCAAATCAGGATCAAATGAACTTGAATATTTGTACAGTACAAACAAATAGAGAGCATGGACATGACAATTCATTGATCACTTAAATTAATCATACTGTATGATCATAATCATATAATTTAATCAAACAAAAAGGATTTTTTGGGTTTTATTCATATTGAACTAATCGTACTGTATGAAGTGATATTCGTACTGTACGATTTAGTCATCATAAATTGAAAATTAGTTCTTATTTAAATATTAATCTTTAGGGTTTCAAGGAAAAAGGAGAGTTGGTTCAAACAGTTGCTACAAAGAGTTTTAGGAGTGTCCTTTGGAGAGAGAGAGGGAGACTTTCTTATGAGAGCTTACGTAAACACTTGGGATATGAGGGAGAGATTGAGAGAAGAATCCTTGGGGTGAGTCCAAGAAATTATATAGGGTTGCAAATGAGCCGAGTTGAGGAGATGCTTGTTCATGCTTGAGCTCATTTATTAATAGCTTCTTTGAGCTCGATTTGAGCTCAATTTGTGCTTTTACATCTTTGTTCAAGCTTGATTTATTTAAAATGGCATATGCTCATGTTCGGTTCATTTTTTGCTTATTGAGCTTTAAATGAGCGACTCATTTAAATTAATAAATGCGCCTTATTGAGCTATTAACGATCGCGCCTTATCAAGCTATCAACAAATGAGCCTTATCGAGATGTTTATTAGTTTAACAAACAAAAACCTTATCAAGACTATGAACATTTTTATAATGCTATAGGTTTCCGGTGGATTTGCTATGGAATTCCATCGTAAACATAGAAATGATGACCGTATATCATATTTTCTGATATAACAGTACATCGCAAATTGAGGCGGTAGTTCCGCCATAATTTATGACGACATTTCAGCCGCAAATCCACCACAAATCCATCGTAACTGGCGATGGAATTTGCATCGGGTATCTATTACTATTCATTTCTAACATGTAAACATTATTTTATGTAAAAGTGGACAGATGACCGTTTGCGAGAGGTTTCATTTGGGAACTTATTAAGTTATAGAAGCTAGATGGATTGCATCTAAGCCAGGAACTTGTTCATAAATTAGAAGCATGGATTTTTTTAACTGCATAAAAACTCATTTAACCAAACCCTGACTCAACATGTTACAATGACACCATACACTACTAAACATATTGCGAGACTACCTCCTATATGCCAGGAGTCATCAAAGATATGCAGAGCATGAGTACCATTGATTATCTGGAAGAGAGTTTAGTGGCACATAGTTGATCGGGTGATGCGCTAATTTGGTGGGATTCAATCCACAGATGTACGACCCGATGAAAGGACCTTCAAGCGAGTTGATAGAAGGGAGGAGTTATCTGTATACATGAGATAGTACTGATCGTGGGCTTCCCTGTATATATTGAATGTTCCATAACAACCTCCAGAGACATTCTACTCAAGGTCTCCAGGCGAGCGGATGATTGTAAGTAAGGTTGATTAAGAAATTAAAGTTATTTAATTACTCATAATTTGAAGTAACATTGCATTGCCTAAAAATAGTCTGTTTATATCAAACGTAGCAGGTGTATTACTCACTAATTTGTCAGTCATAATGGGAAAAGTGCAAGTTCTATGAAGCAAGTAACTGACGATTGTGATGAGTTATATTCCAAGCTTTAAGCTTCTTTATTTATTGACGACAACTTGCTTAATTCTGCTGAGGAGCATGGGAGATAACGAAAGTCATGATGAGGCTCAGATGTCAAGGCTGTCTACATCTAATGCTCCATCCAGGATGATGGGAGAGAGCAGTCATGCAAGAGAGGCATATGAACCAACAAGTTAGTCAATATATGTGGGGTTTCACTGTGTTATCATAGTTCGCTACCGGATTTCCTAGCAATATTGGGGGGGGGGGGGGGGGGGGGGGGGGGCCAGGTTCATTAGAAGCAAAACCATCAAGACAATATTGGAATCAGTACAGCCTTCAATAGGGTAATAGTTCTCCTGCACACCAGACAGATATTTATGCATCGCAACAAGTGCTGCTACACACGTCGGGTATGCAGATCCCGACATGGATGAATCCATTCGGATTGTCATACTCTCCTACACAGCAAGATAAGTTCCTCCGGCCAACTCAACCAACACAAAGCTACATGGCATGTTAATGCACAATGAACAAAACATTATAAGGATCCTATGCTCTGAATGAGATTTTTGAACAAAGAAATCCAATGTCCACAATAATTACACAATAATTTCTTCTTATAAAGTTTATATATTACGAATGGACCATTAACAACAATAACACCAACATCAAGCATTTGTCCCACTATGTGGGGTCGGCTGCATGAATCATTTTTCTCCATTGTGTCCTGTAAAAGGTTAAATTCTCATTTACGTCTAATAAAGAAAGATCATTTCTAATATTTTCTAACCAAGTCTTTTTAGGTCTACCTCTACCTTTCTTAGCATAAGACAAATCTAAAACCTCAACTTTCTTAATCGGGTCATCGGAAGGCCTCCGTTTAATGTGGCCAAGCCATCTAAGGCGACTCACTCTAATCTTATCTTCCACTGGAGCTACTGCAACCCTTTCACGTAAATGCTCATTTCGTATCCTATCTCTAAGGGTAAAGACACTCATCCACCTAAGCATCCTCATCTCTGTAACACTTAACTTAGTATTATGCTTCTCTTTTAATGGCCAACATTCGGTACCATAAAGCATTGCAGATCTCACCACCATCTTATAGAATTTTCCCTTAAGTTTGAGGAGGACTTTTCTATCCCACAACAAGCTCGGTGCATTCCTCCACTTCAACCATCCAACTTGAATTTTTTTGTGAATTTTGCTGATAATATCCATATCTATTTCACCATCACTCTGAACAACAGATCCAAGATATCTAAAACATGTACTCTTATTAATGACTTGATTGTCAAAATTCATAATCCCCTCACTAGGTCTATTGCTACTAAAATTATACTCCATATATTCAGTTTTAAATCTACTCAAGCGAAAACCTTTGAACTCTAAGGTTGACCTCCATAATTCAAGTTTAACTTCAACTCCCTCTTTAGTCTTATCAATAAGAAGAATATCATCAGCAAAAGCATACACCAAGGTACATCCTCTTGCAAATATCTGGTGAGAACATCCATGACCAAAGCAAAAAGATATGGGCTTAAGGCTGATCCTTGATGTAATCCAACCGGAATAGGAAAATACTTGGTCAAATCACCTTGTGTTTGAACACAAGCAATAGCCCCTGCATATATATTTTTAATGATTTGAATATAATTATTATTAACTCATTTCTTTTCAAGAACTCTCCATATCACTTCTATTGGAACTTTATCATACGCTTTCTCTAAATAAAAAATATCATATGTAGATCGTCCTTATTCTCTCTATATTTCTCCATCAAACCTCCCAATAAATGTATGGCTTCCATAGTAGACCTACCCAGCATGAATCCAAATTGATTTTGAGAAACATTAGTATCACGTCGTAACCTACGCTCCATAACTCGCTTCCATAGTTTTAAAGTATGACACATTAAATTAATTCATCTATAATTTGCACACTCCTGTGCGTCATCTTTATTCATAAAAATAAGAATTAACACACTCATTCTCCACTCATTTGGCATCAGTTTAATCTTCAAAACAGTATTAAAAATTTAGTGAGTTAATAAATTCCATCATCTCCCAATAAATTTCACATCTCTATTGAAATATCATCAGGTCCAACAGCTTTTCCAGAGTACATTTTCTTTAAAGTCTCTCTAATTTCGATTTTACTAATACACCAATAAAAACAAAAATCTTTATTTTCATTTAGGGTGCTAAAGTTACTAAAGTCAGTCGTAGTTTCATATTCTTCATTAAAAATTTTAGCAAAATGGGTTATTCACCTTTCTTGAATATCATCTTCTAAAAAAAAGTATTTTTTTATCTTCATCCTTAATACACTTCACTTGAACTAAATCTTTACTACTCCTATCTTTTAGTTTGGCTAACTTATATATGTATATTTCTCCCTCTTTAGTATATAATCTATTATATAAATCATTAAAAGCTAAACTCTTTGAATCGCAAATAGTTTTCTTAGATTCCTTACGAACCTCTTTATAGTTTTTTCAATTATTAGAATTTTTACATCATAACCAATTTTTATATCAAATCTTCTTATTTTTTATATTTTCTTGTACATTTAGAATCCACCACCAACTATTTTTACTATTAGGACTTTATCTCTTCAAAACTCTAAGCACATCTTTTACAATATTCTTAATACACTAGTCATTTTTTTTCTACATAACATTAGCATTCTCGTGCACAGGCAAAATCTTAAGATCTAAAATCTTACTTTTAAAAATACTTTTGTTAATATTTCTTTAAATGCCCCCATCTAATCCTAAAATATCATTTTATTTTATTTTTTATTTTTTATTTTATGCTCTTTTATATTAATGTCCAAAACTAATAATCGATGTTGGGTACATAAATATTCACTCGGGATAACTTTACAATCTTTACAATCTAAACAATTTAATTTTCTTATAAGAAAATAAGCAATCTGCGTTTTACTATATCTATTTTTATAAGTGATAAGATGTTCATCTGTTTTCTTAAATAAGATATTAGCTATTAAAAAATCATAAGCTAAAGAAAAATCTAATATGATCTTATCACCTTCATTTATTGTTATAAATTCATGAACATCATTAATGCTTTTAAAATAATTTATCTCTCTACCAACATATCAATTTAAATCTCCTCCAATAAAACTTTTTTTCAAGATGTATCTTTTGTATTAGTTCTTTTAAGATATTTCAAAATTTTAATTTTAAACATAAATCTTTATTTTCATTTAGGGTGCTAAAGTCACTAAAGTCAATCGTATTTTCACATTCTTCATTAAAAATTTTAGCAAAATAGGTCATTCACCTTTCTTGAATATCATCTTCTAAAAAAAGTATTGTTTGATCTTCGTCCTTAATACACCTAACTTGAACTAAATCCTTACTACTCCTATCTTTTTGTTTTGCTAACTTATACATGTATCTTTCTCCCTTCTTAGTATCTAATCTATAATATAAATCATTAAATGCTAAACTCTTTGCATCGCAAATAATTTTCTTAGATTCCTTACGAGCCTCTTTATAATTTTTCCAATTATCAAAATTTTTACATCTGAACCAATTTTTATATCAAATCTTCTTATTTTTTATCTTTTCTTGTACATTTAGAATCCACCACCAACTATTTTTACTATTAGGAGTTTATCTTTTCAAAACTCCAAGCACATCTTTTACAATATTCTTAATACACTAGCCATTTTTTTCCTACATAACATTAATATTCTCGTACACAGACAAAATCTTAAGATCTAAAATCTTACTCTTAAAAATATTTTTGTTAATATTTTTTTAAATGCCCCCATCTAATCCTAAAATATCATTTTATTTTACTTTTTATTTTTTACCTCTTTATATTAAAGTCCAAAAATAATAATCGATGTTGGCTACATAAATATTCACTCGGAATAACTTTACAATCTTTACAATCTAAACAATCTAATTTTCTTATAAGAAAATAATCAATATGTGTTCTACTATATCTATTTTCATAAATAATAAGATGTTCATATGTTTTCTTAAATAAGATATTAGCTATTTAAAAATCATAAGCTAAAGAAAATCTAATATGATCTTATCACCTTCATCTATTATTCCAAATTCATGAATATCATTAATGTTTTTAAAATAATCTATCTCTCTACCAACATATCCATTTAAATCTCCTCCAATAAAACCTTTTTTCAAGAAGTGTCTTTTATATTAATTCTTTTAAGGTATTCCAAAATTTTAATTTTAAATATATATCCAAACCTACTTGAGGAATATAAACACTTATAATATTAACAATCTTAGCATTAACAACGACAATGTTTATGGACCATTAATAGTTATAAATAAAATATTTATTATCATCATCTATTCATTACTATTCAATTAATATATTATTTTTATACAAAAGTAATACACTATAATGTCCATAATACATTATTTAAATCATATTGTAATATTTTATTTAAATATATAACAAATTACATACATAATTAGTACAAATTATTCATAATTGAATTTATAATTATTTCATTTTAACTAAATTTAGAAATATAACAAAAATTTGTGACTAATATACTACCTAAATTTTGTTAAAATAAAATATTACTCATATAGTAAACTAAAAATAATTATTATTCATTTCAATCTTAATTTAAATATTTATTAAGAACTAATTCACTTAATATATTTATATTAATAATGAAGCGATAATAAATTAATCATTAATTAATTTTTTTAAATATAAGAATAATAAAATTTTAATATATAAGACAAATTAACAGTTGTTATTTTTAAATAAATTTAAAATATAATTTAAATACCGTTAAATAACTATTAAATTTTTAAAAAAAATTATCTGAGAAGTAAAATCATGTTTGTAATGAAACCGGTATGGTTTAGTATAAACCACTATAAAAACCAGATATTAGAGTTCTAGTTTCTATTGAAATCAGATAATTAAGTTCCGGTTCAATGAAACCGGATGTTTAAATTCTGGTTTTTAAATACGTGCCTCAGTACTCCACATTGGCTCCTTTCTAAATTAATTTGAGCATCCGCTTCTAAAACTTATTTTCGTATAAAAGATGCTCCGTTTTATAATTTGGCTGAGAGGGATTCGAGATTTCAAACGCGAGGAAGAAATGCAAAGCAGAGGAATTTTTTTTTAGCGTGGAATCGAAGAAAACGAAGGAAGGGACCTTCGTTGTCATTTTATTACCGAGAGCGAGACTTGATCGAGGCAAGCAAATCACACTAGATTTGAGTAGGATATTCGGCAGAGTGATGGGCTAGTTCAGTGCCTAATTGCAGAGGATTTGAGTGGGATTTGAGCAGGTAGCAGGAATAAGATGCATTTTTTAAAACTTAAATAATAATGATAATAATAATAATAATAACATAAATAATCTTATTATTTTTATTATTAAAAAGCCAAAAATACAAGAGAATATAATGTATCTGGATCTATGTTTCTTCTTCCAAATTCGTGCATCGTCGTTCGGGATCTGCGAATGGACATCGTTTAAGAAATATTATAGTTATTTTTTAATATTGTTGACATTCCGAATGCTACGATGAAGTCCGTTTTGGAATCGGACGTTGTTTGAGCAGCGTCAGGCATCATTTTTTATTGTCGTTCGTCGATTTCGACTGTTTATGTCTGATTTGACTACGAGGGGCTCCCTCATAGTTAAATTCGACACTCTGATTGCAATGACGCGAATGGTTTGACGATCGTAGGTCATTTAAGCATTTAAGTGGCGCATCATGCTTGCCAACCGTCGCTCAAATCACCAAATTCGCCTCTTTTGTTCGCACTGATTTGCCAAATGTGTGGAGGTGAACAATTCGCATCAAGCTTTCAACGTCTTTTGTGAAGAAAAAAATTACAAAACACAAACTCTTCATTTTGCTGCTCGTAATGTAGTTCACAAAGTTAGTACTTTAATCCAATCCTCTATTAATAAGAGAGTAGAGTTGTTTATATCTAAATTTAAAATAAAATATTTAAAAAATTTAATGATGGTTGCGTTGATTAAAACATTTACTGGACGAAATTAAATCTTTAAAAATGCCCCTAACTCACAATGCAGATCATTTCAGGGCACCAATCAAATAAAAATACTAAACCTTAAAAAATTGTATAAGAATATATAACTATTTTAAGTTAAAACTACTTATCATCAACATACAACAAAATCTATCCACCATTCTCAATCATTTGATGAGGATGATGACAAATTTGAGAACAGTCTTAGCTAATAATGGCATCACAAGTAAACAACTATGCTGGAAGCCCTTTAATCAAATCATGGTCACATCTAGAGCCCTCAAATTTCCCAATGACTAAAAAAATCTTTAGTAATAAATCAAATGGGGTACTTGATATGACACACAGCCTTCTATTAGAAAAATTTTCCCTTAAACATTATTAGGTTCCTTTGGAGAAAGTAACCCATAACTACTAATAATGATTCTTTGGTCAGGTTACATTGACTATCTACTCTAATTAGACAGACTAATGATTATGATAATCAATGATAATGGAATCATGAGATATTATTTGTCGTCGTCATTCTACATCATCTCTTTTAAGTGTAAGATGTTAAATTTCTAAGTTCATACTAAATTTGTTATACCTATATGCTAAGTGCTTAGCTTAATAACTAGCCTTAATCAAAAGTTCTCTTATTATAAGGAGAGGTAATTGACTTAGAAGGGTCTATGAGCATACGCTTATAAGAAAGCTAGAACCATATAATAAATTTCCCATGAAATAAGCACGAAATACCTTGATAGTGTTATCTTCAATCTAATCATTCTTTTGAAAATTTAACCCAGAACACACCTTAGAAGTCTCTCAGCAGAGGTCAGGGTGTGAATTTTTTCAGACCACAAGTTCCAAGCTTATACAACATCTTTAATTTTCATCCTCGTATGAATTTGTATTTGTTATTATACCTCCTACGATAAGTGTATTAGTCTCAAATATAATTCAATTCATAATTAAGATCGTAAAAATAATATATTATCAGTTAAAAGCTCATGGGGCCATCAGTTTTAAATAAGAAAAGAAAATGACAACGAGCTAAAAGAACAAAAAAAAAACCAATTTGACAAAATTCCATGTTAATCTCATATTCACTGTCCACCTCAAAATCCTAACCATGGATTGATCCACTTCATTTTCACCGTTGTCATCGTTTGTGTTGGTGATGGCAACAACAATGGCTTTGATAAGGGGGCAGTCTATTAATCATCTTTGTACTTGACATTGGTAAGAATTCGGCTACACTTTGATGAAGGGTGAGATTAGGATTTTCAAATGGATGAACTTGGGACTAGATTGATAGATTGAGAGATTTTTAGAGATTACAATTAAGGGTGTATGCACGGAGGGAATTGATCTTTCTTGAAGTGGTGGAAAACTTTAGGAGTAGATACAAAATGCCTTCATTTCTCAAAATAGCATATGTTGTGTATTATCAATAATCTGGTAACTACAATTATCTCTCCTGTATTTGTTTGGTTTAAGAGAGGGAAAATGTTCCATATTGTGGTAGTCTTTCATTTGTTTTCCTATGCTTTATACTACTGTTTACCTCCATTGCAGAATAGAAACAAAAACAAAAAAAAAATGAAATAAAAATTCTCAAAAAATCATTAACTGTAAAACCTGCATGAATCCTGCTCAAAATCCGGCGCATACCTCTGCAAACGGCGCCGCTCAAGTCACTTCTCGCGCGAGCATAAAACCTGCGACTTCCCGCCTTATTTGCATCGTTAAAATGAGAGCTCTCGATTCGCTTCTTAGAATTCCTCTTCCACGCACACAGAAGATGTCGAAGCTCTGCTCTTCCTGCTTCTTCGCTTCTCCAATCACAAACATCCCGGCCTCGAAAACCCTCACAGTCGCAAGCATCTTCAATCCACGATCTCCTCCTTCCTCTCCAGTTCGCAATAGGAGCGAATTCACTCACGTCAAATCGATCAAACTCATCAAACCTCCAATCCGATGCCGGTTCCGCTTGAAACCGAAGCTCCGACTCCTCTCTGCTTCTTCCGAACCCAAAGCCTCCGACCTCTTTTCCGCAACAAGCTTATCTCCTCATAAGCCGCAAGACCTCTCTTCCCGACTCCTCTTGCCGCAAGCAGCCTTCATCCTGCGGCTAACTCCATCGAACCCTTCAGTCGCAACCTCCTGCCCGACTCAACCTCGCCCATTCTTCCATAAATCGAAGTAACAAACAATCGTCGCCCGCCAGCAACTAACGACCGAACTCCCTACGATCGATCCCATCTGATCCGCAAGCCAGACAACTAGATCTCCCATAGCCGAGCCCTCTAAAGCCCCACGATTCAACCCTGCCGCAAGCCCTACGACCGAACCTACCCCCAGCCGAATCCTCCACTAGAGCCGCAAGACTCGACCTCCACCCCAGGCGACTGAACTCCCAAAGCTTCATCTTCCATCACTACCTCCCAGTTGGCCTAACACCCCATTGCCTCTTCCAATCTCTAAGCCCGACCGAACCCAGAGCCAATTACCTTCTCCTTATTGAAGCCGAAATCCCTCTACTTGACCACTTCTTGCTTCATATCTAACGGAACCAACTAAGGTTTACTTCTAAACCCTTCTTTTGACTATTATAATTATTTATTATCTTTGATTTATCATTGTTATTATTACTGTATTATATATATATATATATATATAAAGGAGAATAAAAAAAAAGAAAAAGTTTTCAAAAAAAAAAGTGAAAAGGAGAAAGAAAAATACAAAGAAAGAGAAAAAAAAGAAAATTTCAAAAAAAAAAAAAAAAAAAAAAAAGAAGAAGCAAAAAATATGTATTCTTTTTGTGTATTTCACCGCCAATCCCTTGTCGTGCAAGTATAAATTCTAAATTCAAAATCCCCATTTTCGTCATTTGTATTGAGTCAGAAAATTCCCTGAACGCGCTCTTGTAGAACAATATGAGAATATCCGGAACGACGCATTTGGCGAGGCCGGTAAGTTCTATACATGCTCTTGTTGAATGGTGGGGAGTCCCTAAGTACCTATACATGCCCTTGTGATGTGGCAGAGAAAGCCACTTGTGTTTTGGAACATGTATCTGAAGGCCCCATACACGCTCTTGTTGCGTGGTAGGATAGAAAATATACGACCACGGTGTCATCCGAGACCAATCATACATGCTCTTGTAACGTGATGGGATGGTCCAGTTTCCTGTAACTTCTCTTAAAGGAGGGAGACGTTGGGAGGCTACCAAAATTCCGTCTGAAAATGCACAGGACTTGGATAGTGGTAGTGGACATGTACTTGGACTTTTGGACATAATGCAAATGAATAATAATAATAAAGATTTTGGACCTAAATAAATTGAAATTGGAATTAGAACTAAGTAAATTTGAACTTGACTTGATCATTTGAACTCAATCAAAGACTTGAGTTGGACCACTGAAAACTTAGACAAGATTTGGACAACTTGAACTTGGACTCATATTCAAGCAAATGCAAAGAACTTGACTCAATATAAACCTAAATTGGATTCAAATATAATTGCGATGAATAATTTCTAGAATGATTAATTTCCAATGGAATGATAAAGAGTTTTAACTCTAATTTGAATGCAAATCCTAATTTAGATAAGTTTGAATCATATAAATCTCATGAAAGTAATCAATGACTTGTACTGGACAATAAAGTTACAAACACAAATCGCTCACAAGAAATACAAAAATTATAAATGATACAATATGATTTCGGGATAGGATAGGATGCCATTGATGGATAACAAAACTTTCATACAAATGATAACAATTGATTCACAATGTTCATCCCAATCATGCAATCCGGTGATTTGACATGATTTCAATAGATGTGGGGATTTTTTATGAATGAAGAACAAGCACTCAAGAGGCATGTAAGCAAGAGAAGATAAAACAAATTATCTCAGCCCATTTAAGTAAATCAATATGAATGCAATGATCAAATGAAGAAGATGATAATATGCCTACAACCAGTAACTTGAAGATTCCCACCAGGCTCAGAGCCTTCATGCCAAATGGGATATGAATATTGGAAAGACAATGATCGTTAGGGAGCTTTTTGAAGTCGCCTTTAAGAATGAAAGATCCATGATGTGTAAAACTAGCCACATATGGGTGATAGTAGAAGATCATACAATGACATGCTCATAAGCAAAGCATGAAAAATGTGCAATGCATGCAATACAACACCCACAAAGTAAGATGATTGATACAATCAGCATATGACAAATGTATCCTAATTATAATCAACAACCCTTCGACTTCAAGAGAACACACCAATTCTCCTAATTTATCAAAAAGTAATAATGTTGGATGTATCGCAAATGTGGCGGTTATCCTACCAACACATAAAATGAAATCATAACAACACCCTGCAATTAACATAAAGATGCATATATATATACAACATGTCTTCTGTGGTCAAAGACAGTACATCTGCAGTATATATATATACGAGGCACTTATGAGTTGTTACGACATCCTCGTATTCAACAAATCATACAATGGTACACGAATATAATGACCCTCATACAGGCAAAGGCAATATGACATCGACATATTCAAAGTATCTATCATCGTTGTAGCAAAGACACTATTGTCTAACATCAGTTAAATGCATCGACTCTCTACAAGCAAGAGTAGATAATACATAGTGAAGTGCAAATATCTACGGGGTTATAAGAGATCCGTCATACGCATTACATGCTATATGCAAGCAAACATTGGATAATGTGCAGCAGATAGAAGCTCCTATGAGCTTCTGCATGAGAACCGCTATGAATATTAAGTACTATCTACGAACAAATGCCAAAAGACAATGGTAAACGTAAACTCCTACAAGCTACTGTAGAAGACCTGTTGCACACCCAATGTGTAGTCCACAAGTACAATGCAAATTGACTACATCGACTATAAAAGTATACGAGTTGCAATAGAAAACTCGTTGTACATACAAGGGTTATTTGTGAGCAAATATGAAAGATCCGCAATATATACGCTTTCTCTATGAATATACACGTACGCGTCATGTGCCACCTGTGGGTTGATGTAAAGAAGCTTCAATAAATGCAGTATCTTCTAGCCAATTTCAGTATGTGAAAGAATATATCTACCCACCTACCTGCTGCAGTGGCGGATGTACTGCATGGGCCAAAAACCACAGCAAAATGCATAAAGAATGCGACAAAATCAAGTTCCTATGAGCTTTTATGGGAAATCCGCTATATACTCAACATGTTGTCTAAAAGAAGAATGCAAGTGAACTACAATAGTTAGCAACATCTACTAGTGATAGCAGGAGATTCAATAGTGCACTAAAATCGACCTACATATTTTTTTTTTTTTTTTAAATCGACCTACATAAAGCAATAAGTAGTGCACGACAGTTTGCCTGTATAAAATATGCAAATAATCGTAGTGTGATGCCACACTACTGGATCCGTAACATTCATACAAGCGGACATAAAGGGTCTAAAAGATCCCAAATAGGATTCTTGCATTCAAATGATGGTCGCCCGCCCAACCTAGTGACGTCAAATATTCCTGAAAATGCCCCTACACATGCACTTCAATTTGTATATAAAGAAAAACAAAAAAATGCATATACATTCATATACTCGCATGGGCCCCGAAGAGCGTGTTATTGCTACATAAGTGATGTTTAGGAATGTTGTGTGGGTTAATATGTAAATTCAAGTTCGATCTTGATCCTTCTACATGGATAGATAGGAGTTGACACAGCTCAAACTATCAAACAAATATATGATCAAGGCATCGATCAGGATATTTATTTTGATACATTCATATTATGCCTTCAAGGCTTATAATTAAGAGAATTTATTAATAAAGACATAAAGTCCATGAAACCCAATCCTCTCTCAACAACTTGATAAAGTCAACAAGATTCAACCGTAATGATGGCCATGTTGAACGAAATCTCAACTAGAGGGGTTAATCCCAATATTTCAAAATTCCACCAAAATAACCATTAAACATTTGAAATTCCAAAAATCCCAAAATTTAAAATATTTAAAAGTAAAATAAATCATAAAATATTTAAAGCAAAATTCATCCACCCTCCGCAACCATTTACTAAGGTGGACAAATATGAAAATAACTTCAGCTCATAAAGAGTTAATATCTAATTAAGAATATCACTAGGATTCATTCTTAAACAGTTTTGTACCAGTAAGGACATGGCACATATCTTCTAACCAGCGATTTTTCTGCCAAATGGTGTCGCAGGTAAACGGTTATGACCAGGGCCCTTTGAATCAGGTGGTACCAAATGATACCACTACATTATGACTATGGTCGGAGCCCATATGCTTCCCAATGGCATCAAATTCTTGAGATATGAATCAATAAGATATAATTGATAGAGCACAAAAACCTATGTCATATAAGGTGGATTCAAAATTGTCCCCTTAGACAAACATCCACCCATGTCTATAAGGTTCCCTTGGACGCACAACCTATGGCTGCTGACAAGGATCCTTCTGTCAGGTTGGGTCGACTACCTCATCTGACTAAGTAGACCAGAGACCATGATGGCCTGAGATGACAGAACCATGGGATCTTGATCAGGTCCATCATACATTCCCCCACCATCAGTTTTAAGTGCAAGATGGTGAAATTTTCAATTTTAAATATTAAACCCTCAAACCATAGCCCATGCTGCTACTATACACCCGATACTACATATCTCTACATATATGATTGACGACTAGCCTTAATCGAAAGTTCTCTCTCGTTATTGGAAGGGATAACTAACTATAGGGGCTTGCGCCTATAAGAAACCATAACTCAGATCATAAAGTCCTCGTTAAATGAGGGTGAAATCTTTGGGTAGTGTCTTATCTACAATCCCAATATGCCTTCCCAAAATTTACCTCAGAACTTAATCCGTTAAAACTCCCCCAAAAAGCAATGAGGAGGCCGGGGCCGAATTTTCGGAGCCCACAACTACTAACTCGAAACATCAAAAAATTCTATTAGTTCTCAATTTTATTATTTTTGTTCCTATTCTTTACTCCTACATGGAATGTTAAGCTCTCACCAGTTATGGTTTATAGCATGCCACTATGAGGCTCTATTCAGTGGTAAAAGTCTATTGTTATGCTGATCAGATGTCCCATGTAAGCTTTTCGTGAAGATTTCCTTGGAGAATAGTTCGATCACATGTGGACTGTGGCATGATAATTATGGAATTATCTTTAATAGTTGAGCCTATCAATGATAAAATGATTACGGTGCTATTCTACATATAGATGATCTCAACATTACTATTATTCCTTTGCAATCAGATCAAACAAAAAGGGCAGATTGGCATCAACATCTACACTATGTGGTTCAAACCATTGACAAATTCTACTGAGGATGCTATGGCAACCAAGAGAGCACGAGACTTCATACTAGGCTGGTGAGTTAATTGCTTAATTTTTGTTCATTCGTGCATATACCCACATACACGAACATTCATCATGTAGACAAAAATCTGAATTTTGTGTTAGTAGAATGTGCATATGTGCATGTGTCTGCATACCCAATCATACATACCTTCGGGGAAAGCCTGTTATCCTCACAAAAAATTATGGAGCCTCTATTTTCATAATAGAAAGATAATATTTTTCAATTTTTCTCTTTCACATGCATAGTATCAATAATATCTATTTATATGATGATAATAAAGTGCGTCAGAAAATGAAAGTTAATCTCTTCCAAATTCGAACAACCTCATCTTGGGTCAACTACCTCAAAGTCGTCATAATTGAAAGTAGGGACTACATTAGAAGTTTTGTATTGTGGCTTTTCATACAAAAATAATTTAATATGATCATCCTTACATGATGCTAAGAATACGTTCTGGAGTTTTGAATTGAACTAGTGGGTGTTTTCCCATCAGGTTTTAATACTGCATACAAAAATGACCTTTGCACAGTCATATCATCATGACAGTGTTATCCATTTGATTTGAAATCTGTTACCAATATAGTACGTCTCTTGTAATCTGCGTGGATGGTTATAGTCTTTGAAAACAATTTTGCAGTTACATTAAGGGTGGATGACTAGATGGTCCTAGCCTTTGAAAACTAGTTCCTTACGGCTTATGCATGCTGCATGCTTCTGTTAAATCAGAGTTCATAATCTTGGTTTTGAATTTGATGGTCTTGAACTAATGCTGGGGCTATTCTCCATTTACATGGCTCTCTCTCTCTCTCTCTCTCACCCCACCTCCTCTATTATTGGTCTATATGCTTGTGTGTATGGGAATGGATGCCCCTCTAATTGAACCTGCTTTTGTAAATTGCGGTATTTTTCCAGGATCTTAAACCCTATCTTGTTTGGAGACTACCCTGAGATCATGAAGAAAAATGCAGGCTCTCGTCTTCCATCTTTCAGTTATTCTGAATCTCAAAAAGTGAAAGGGTCTTTCGACTTTATTGGTATAAACTACTACTTTGCATTTTATGTGGCTGACGATCCTAGTATTCCCAAGACAGGTCTTCGAGATTATAATTCAGACATGTTTGCTAAGTTCACAGGTAGTTTTGTTTTGACGTAATTATTTCATAGATTGAAGATAACTTTGGATTTTGGAAATTCACATGCATTTCTATTGTAGCATTCAAAGATGCTCCGCCAGCAAGACGGGTAAGATTTCATTAATCTGCCATTTAAACTTCGGTTATGTTTTTATTAGTTTTCCATTAAGTTTTATAATGGGTTGACTAATAACATCTCTGTAAATTCAGATTATTCCACCTAGTCGACCAATCAATGATTTTGAAAGCCTTTGGAAACTGCTGAATTATCTCAAGAAAACATACAAAAATCCTCCTATTTTTGTTCATGAGAATGGTAGTCCATCATAAACCCAAAACACTATAGTATATTGCTTTTAGAATTTTAGCATATTAAGATTTTGTTTGGGACAGCTTTCTAACGGCTTTATGAAGCAGTTTTTTAGTATAAAAGTTTTAAACTAAAAAAAAAATTGTACTAAAAAACAGCTTTATAAAATAGTAAGAAAGTTATCCCAAACAAAGCCTAAGTTTCGAGAATGTAAATTTTAATTAGAAGAATAAGGATGATGTCAAATGCCTCAAGGTTCATGTGCAGCTGCCAAATTTCAAGAAAGCTTGATTGCCATGCAAAAGAATGAACTTTGTGATTGAGTATTGTTAAGAACTTCAATTCTGATTAACCATTTTTTTAAGATTAAACTATGTTATTGTTCTATTTCCTGAATTTTTTGCTTCTAAATAGGTTATGGTTTGGGAGTTGTTGACACGATGAATGATGTAGGAAGGATAACCTTTCTAAGTGGTTTCATCGGAAGCGTACTTGATTCTATCAGGTAACTTGCTATCTAATCTGTTAAAAAATGACATAGTGATCATCATCATTAGCCTTTCCTAACTACTTATGCTAACTTTTTTAAATTCTCTTTTTCCATTGATTTATATTGAGCACCATATGCAGAGTAAATCTTATATCATGTAAAATGTATTGAAATATTATTAAACGTGCTACATATTTTGACTTTTTTTTCTTGTTAAGCTTTTACGTAGATTTTATCTTTCATTATTTCATATTTGTTTGCATATGAAAGATACGAAGTAGAATTCATTTTTTATTTATCCATTTCTTATAGGTTTTTTTTATTTCTACATTGCTCACAGGGATGGAATAGATGTGAGGGGATATTTTATATGGACATTTATCGATGGTTATGAGTTGATATCTGGGTATTCATCAAGATTTGGCCTATACCACGTGAATTTTGAAGACAGTGAACATGAGAGGACGCCAAAGCTTTCTGCCCATTGGTACCATAACTTTCTCAAAAAAGGGGCTCTAATTAAGATGGAGAATAATGGTACGTATTGGGCCAAAGCTCATCGTTCAGAATAAATAGCCTGGCTTCTGACATGAAAGTCTTTTTATCTTTGGCCGAAGTTTTGTGATGTTTTAGGATAACCTTTTTGGGCGATGCTATTTTTACTGTAAGACAATGCTAAACTTGCTATTCTACTGAAGTTACCACCATGGATGGCCTTTGCAGCTTAGTTCGCATTCAAACTTTGCAGGCATCTTTTCACATCAAGTAATAATTACTGGAGAACAAATGTTCGATTATTTTAGGCTTATCGCCAACGTTGGAATATATTATAACCAACTTAACATGGAAATTTTCAGGATCTGTCTTGTTTTAATATCTATATTTTTTATCATCAAATTATTTTGCCCCTAAAAAATGATTGACTTCCATCATTTTTGACATTGATGTTCTTCAAAAGAGATACTAACAATCATCATCCTGAGTTGACCTATGGAATTTTTTATTTTTTATATTAAGTTGTACATTTGACTGGCAAAAAAGTTTGTTGCTTCTGAATGGCTCGAGTTTTTCTCTTATTATGTGAATTAGCTGAGCTTGAATAATTATTACTATCAATAATAAAACAATATGATAAAGTAAATTCATTTGAATAGAGGTCCAACTAGATTGTTCAAAATAAATAAATGTCTATAAAGTTGTAAATAATATTTCTAATACTGTACTCAAAATGGCATAACAGTAAAGAAATAGAACAATAAATATCTCATATTCATATCAAAATAGACAAAATTCATATCAATAAAGATCTCCCATAAGCCTTTGACATATATTAGAATTTAGACTTCAAGCCCTTATGACTATTAGTTCTAGTTTTTATTGTCCTAAATTTCAGTAAAAAGGCATGTTTTAGTTGATGTTGTGCAGGAATGTCTGATCAAGAAAAATTAAAAAAAATTGTAATGTTAGAACTAGTGTCAAAGTGCCACAAACACCAATGCTGCAGTGCCTTGGATGCCATGGCACTAGAACTGGACATCGCAGCGCTCAAGTCTTGAAAAAAAGTAATTAATTCAGCACCCCGACAGAAATATAGGCAAAGCTACTGGTGCCTCAACGCCACAAAGAGGACGCCACTATGCTTTGCTCTGTCAAATTGCAAGTAATTCAACCTTGAAGTGCCAACCTCTAGATCCAGCAGGGCCAGAAGTCATGTTTAAATGATGTAGCATCAATTATTTTGCAAAACTTTGACAGAGAAGTTAAGAAAGTAAGCGTCACATTAGGCCAGCCTACTGCCACATCTGGTCTGCCCAAATCCCGTAGTTGAGGCAACTAAGCAGCATTGTGGTGCTAGTTCATAATTATAAGATCGTGTCACCTATGTTAGTTTATTTAAAAATATATAAATAAGTTTTTTTGTTTTCTTATAAGTAGAGACCAGGAGAGTTTAGGGATAGTGAAGCTACATTTATTGGAGTGGTTGGTCAACCATGTAGTGAGCAAAACACTCCTTAGGAGTGGAAGGGAGTGTGAAGAGCGAAGGTATAAGGAGGGAAACACTCTACAAAGAGTCCATTTGTAGGTTCTATTTAAGATTTTAAACTCCGAGTAATATTTTCTTCATCTTTCTTTTTATATCCTTTCTAAAGCAAGTAATGAAATGTATTTTTCTTTGACTTAATTCTATGGCCGACTAACTTCTTTATTTTGAGCTAATGATGTGAATAGTCTTTGTTTCTCCTAATGTATAATCATGTATAGAAATGTGAATGGTTGTTCTCAATTATTCTCATGCTTAATTTAGTTTATGCAATTACCATGTAATAATTTAAAATCTAATGTGATACATTACCTCGATAGAGGATTGTTTTAACAATTAGGAGGATTGAGATATAATACTTTCATGCCTATATATAGGATGATTAGGATTCTAGGGTTTATGAAGATGGAATCGTTATAGAAAGCCATAAACCTTTCTTTACTCCCTTACCAGCTCGACAAAGATTTAAGGCTGCATATTCTCTAATTAACAATTATTGTAGATGATTTTTTTCCCATTTTCTCTTACAGACAAATCTAAAATGTTGGTAAATTCATTGCCACCAAGCTCCATAAACACTTGGAATGACTTGATATATAAGCTCCTAGGAAAGTACTTTTCAACTTTTGAGACTATTAATCTTAGGAATAATATTACTTCATTTTTTCAATATGACAGAGAATCAATTTATAAGAGTTGAGAAATATTTAAAAAAATGCTTAAAAAGTGTCCTCTTCATGCTTTTTTTTTTGAAGAAAATGCCAAATGCATTAAATGAAAAAACGAAATAAACCTAGATAGAAACTACTAGGTGATAGCACACCTATCATCGTCCTCCACCAATATAGACATAAAACTAGGAGACACATTATTACAAGTGAGATCATCCCAAATAAAATTTTCTTCTAAAGATAAAATAGCACAACAATGTGCCAACTTATTAGCATTTCTATAACAAAAACTGAAAATGACTAAACCAAAGTCTTTGAGAAAAGATAAGTCTTCAAACTCAATATCCCTATAGCTGCCATCAAACTTTTCCGCCAATTTTTGAAGATGCTTGATGACATTAAAATTATCACCTTCTATGATAATTCCTTTGGCTTCCATCATGCATTCTTAAATATTTTTTTTTTGAATAAAATGCAAAATTGCATTGCTAAAGAAATCAAATAAAATACAAGCTAAAGAAAAATTCAACCCAATCCTAATCCATCACATTCCTCCTTTAAAATAATAAAGAAGGAATGTGGGATCTCCACATTATTTAGTTCTTCCCAAATAAAACTTTATTTGCAACCCAAATTAGCACAAAAATAAGCTAATTTGTTACAACATCTATTAGAATGAGAAAAAAGAACCTGGTTGAAGTCTTGAATAAAAGCAAGATCCTCCTCAATTCTTCCATTCTTCTTCCTTTATGATCTTTAATTACCACCTTTAAATGTTGAAAAGCAGCAAGTTCCAATGCTCCTATATCCCAATGAGAGCATTTAACACCAAAAGCTGAGAGGAATCTCCCTTTATGATCTCTAAATACACCACCAATACCTGCCTTATATGACTGTGATAGAGCTGCATCAAAGTTGAATTTAACCCACTCGGGGTGAGGGGGTGCCAATAGGAATGGATCAGCCGAAGCTGGTTAGTACCCCAGGTTCCCGAGATTAGACAAAAATTCAATGCATTGGAGGCTAAACTGATAGCATTGGAAACAATGAAACTTACACTAAATTCTTCATCTCCATGCTTAATCCGATTCTTGCTTTTCCAAGAGACAAATACCATAGAGCAATACAAATTACCAATGAATTTATTTTTACCAGATAAAACTTTCAGTTCTGAAATGCATTGAATTAATGAAGAAAATGTTGGAATATTGAATCCCAACATGTTTAGCATGGATGTAACCGAATTAAGCAAAGAGCAATTCCCAACTACATGATAGAGATTTTCAACTTCCAAGCAACCCCTAGGACAAGAGTTGTTATTTAACATCCTTCTATAGAATAAAAACTCATTAGCCGGTAAGGCATTATTGAGCAAACGCCACCAAAAGCATTCAACCTATGGAGAAAGATTTAATTCCTTGATCCTTTTGTAATACTCCTCCTCATCAACTTTATTGTTATTAGCCAACAAAGTTGAAATAGAATTTTTGGATAATTTCAGAATCAATTCTAGCTGGTCATGGCAGTTATTATAAATCTGAATTTGAGAAATGCAATCCACCATACTCTGTCCAAACCACCTCCTTAACATTGATAAATTCCAGTTCCCATACTCTATAAACTCCCTTAATTTTGGGAAAATTCTTCATCATAACCAGAAACCACAATAAATGTAGGCCATTTTTCAAGACTTTTTATCAAAGATCCAAACATCTTTCATAATGTCAATAGAAGATCTGGAACCAATTTTCCATCTCACCAAGGATTTGAGAGCTTCCATACCACTTAGGAGAATTTTCCAAGTAATTGAGCTATTTTTCTTGACTTCTGCATTCCATATGCTCAAATATTTAGCCATAATAGATCGGTTTAATAAAGAATGAGAATTCTTGAAAAACTCCATGCAAATTTGGCTCTAAGAGATCCCGAAACAGAGATAGCTGAATGCAGTCCCCTTCCACCTTTAGAAACTGGTTTACACAGTTCATCCCAAGAAAGATAATGCATTCCTTGAATACCTCCAAGCTTATTCCAGATAAAGTCTCTACAAAGCTTGTCAATTTTCCTCAAAATGTTCAATGGGACCAAAGAGTGAGACACAAAAAATACGGGAATAGCTTGTAGCACAGTTTTTACCAAAACAATTCTCCCAGCTAGTGAGATGAATTTATTGCCCCAAACATTGAGTTTACCTTCAATTATCTCAATAATGTTTAGGAAATTAGATGACAACATCCTCCTGAAGGTCATTTTGATTCCAAGATAGCTAAATTACTTAGCTTCTTTGAATTTGAATAGTTTCAGAATTTTTTTCCTATCACTTCTCCCCACCATTTTCCCGAACAAGACATTAGATTTTCCTTGTTTACATCTTGTCCCGTCCATAGACAATAATTAGAGATAATTTTATAGATCCTTCTCATCTGGCTCAACTTAGCTTCCAAAAACAACAGAATATCATCAACATACATTAAATGATTTATCCTAGGAGCATTAGGAGCTACTTTAACTCCCAAATCCTTCCCTTTTTTATGAAATTCATCATACATCAATTGAGAGCAAAGAAGAAATATATAAGGAGATAGTAGGAAGCCTTGACAAAGCCCACTTTAGATTCAATTCAATCCGACTTTGTGCCATTCAATATAATGAAAAATTTGGGATCCATGACACATTCCAAAATTAGATTACCAAATTTTATAGGAAAGCCAAAATAATCCAACACATGCTTGATAGTCGGCCAAGCCATACTATCATATGCTTGCTCCATATCTATTTTTATCGCTATCAATCCTTTTTTAGATTTTGAAAATCTAAATTTATTAAACAGTTCTTGAACCAATAAGATGTTGTTCGACAACGATCTACCTTTAATGAAAGCCATTTGCTCCTCAGAAATTATTTTGTAAATTACTTTCATAAGTCTATTTAAAATGATTTTGGCAATCACCTTGTAAATAGACAAGCATAAACTGATCGGACGGTATTGAGAAGGAAGAACAAGATTTTTACACTTCGGAATAAGAACCACCATTATTTTTTTCCAATCATCATTCATTTTTCCATCAGTAAAGAAAAATTGAATTGCAATCCAAACATCTTGACTAATAACCTTCCAATAATGTTTAAAGAATGAGTAAGTTATCCCATCCATACCTGGGAAGATGTTCGAACCAAGCTCTCTCACCACAGCCTCCACTTCTTGGAAAGTTAATTCAGCCTCCAAACAATTTGAATCTTCTAAGTTTAGTTTATAGAGCGGATTGGGCCATCCAGATAATTTGCATTCCCTCCTCCATTTGTTTTTAAAGAACTACAACAAAATATTCTCAATATCAGTTTGAGACTCAACCAAATTACCTTGATCATCCTTCATTTGATGAATAGCATTATGATTCCTTCTGCCACTAGCCATTGCATGAAAGAACTTTGAATTCCTGTCTCCTTCACTCCACCATTTGATTTTGGCTCTTTATCTCCACCAAGCATTGATTCTAGCTAGTGTAATATTCAGCTCATGCACTTTTGCCCGAAGCAACAT
This sequence comes from Dendrobium nobile, assembly GCA_022539455.1. Classification (NCBI taxonomy): domain Eukaryota; kingdom Viridiplantae; phylum Streptophyta; class Magnoliopsida; order Asparagales; family Orchidaceae; genus Dendrobium; species Dendrobium nobile. The sequence goes on along the minus strand of CM039718.1, from coordinate 30,056,628 downwards.
CAGTTTTTCCTCATTTAAACCAACAGTCGACACTTCCACTTGCGGATCAGTAATTTCTGTTTTCAGTTTGTCCTTCAAACCATTCAGATTTTTCATTTTTTCTTTACTCCAAAAAAACAATGCCTTCAAAGTTCTGTTAAACTTTGAATTTAATTTTTCCATAGGGTCTACTTCATAGCTTCTATTCCAGAATTTCTGAACAATAGCAGCAGATGCCGGGTAAGATACCTAGACATCTTCAAACCTCCGGCAGTGATCCACTTTCTCCACAGGATTAAAAATCTTCACTAGGATAGGAGAATGATCCGATGAAATCCTATTCAAATGTCTTGTTGAAGCTTGTGGAATAATTTGAAGAGCTTTAGTATTTAACAAACACCTATCAAGCCTCTCCAAAATTCTAGCACTTCCACTTTCATCATTACACCAAGTATACCTTAGTCCCACAAAACCAATTTCATGATAATCATTGAGATTCATAAAGTTTTTCATCTCTTGTGGTCCTAGGGAAAATTTGAACTTTTTCCCTCTCCTCTTTTCATCTTGAGAAAGAACACAATTAAAATCTCCCCATAAAATAGAGGGAAGATTGCTGCAGTAAATGGATCCCAAAAACTCCCATAAACTCCTCCTATTATACAGATCACAGTCAGCATAAACTGTAGAAATCAACCACTTCTATTATTCTTCAAAGAAATCATTTCCCCAACTACACATTGAGAAAAACATTTCAAAACTGAGAACATAGCTAGATCAGTCCTCTACATGGTCATAATGCCTCCTGATTGTTCCTCCGAAGGGCAAATGAAAACATCCCAATTACTTCCCAAACTTTTGCACACATCTTATTTTTCAGTAGAAGATATTTTAGTTTCTACTAATCCAATAAATAAGACATCCCAATCCTTTACAACCTCTTTCAAATAAAAAGAGGCCTCCCTCTTGTTGGCCTCTCTACAATTCCAAAAAAGAATTGAACTCATTTGATATACGAGGGGAAAGGACCCTCGATCCTCCTTCTACTTCCACCATCATTCCTGTTGATTTTTTTTGAAGAACTAATCGGACCCAGTGACTTGATCTCCTTGCTGAGCTTGGTTTTTGAATTCCCTGTCAGAGAAACAGAGTCTTTGCCTGAAGCATATCCAGCAACTTTACCTCCTGAATTTCTTGCATTATCTACAGAATAACTTCCATTTTATGTAATCACATCTCTATTATCATCCTCTTTAATAGCAGACTTTCCCAGTTCTCCTTCTTCCAGATCAGGATTAGCATTTATTTCAATAGGATTCGCCACCTCCTCTTCAATACCATCCAGCAACCTGAACATATTATTTTCTGAAATTTGAATAAATTCCTTCTCCTGAACTTTTTCACTGCCTTTCACAGTTACACCACATCTTGAATCATCCATTTTGTTATAGTCCATCCTTTTCGAAGCATTTGAATCCAGAGCCATTAAGTTTTCTTCAGCATCTTTTTTACTTACTTCTTCATTTTGTTTTGAAATTCTGCCCTGAGCTTTCCCATTTTTAGGAATATACACAAACTTCTTTTGAACCTCCTTAGTCTTCATCTTTCTCTTATGATTAACATGGATCCAAGGTCTATAATTATCCTATTTTTTAATTTCTCCTTTCTTATCTTCTTGTATTTGGCCTTCAGAATTTGTACCAGCTATCACATTTTGATTCTTGGGCTTGTCATCTCCATTATTGATCTTGCAATTGAAGCTCAACTAACCGACCTTTCCACATCTATAACAAAAGGATGAAACCTTTTCATATTCCACCTTTTGAAAGAACCTTCCCTCTCTTCCATCTACATAGACTCCCAAAGGTAATTGTTTATCTAATTCCACCTGAACGCATATCCTCGCAAATTCGCGTCTTCCCCATTGGAACATATTGCTGTCGAACATAAGTGGTGTGCCTATGCACGATGCAATCCTTGCGATGTTGATCTCATCCCAATAGAATAGTGCAAGATTAGGCATTCTTATCCAAATTGGAGAAGAAAGGCCCTTAAGTGAATTTGTGGAAAATTGTGTGGACCATCTATCCATTCCCACAATGTGACCATTGACAGACCGTGGTCCTCCTGTTAAAACCTCCTCCATAGCATCTTCCGAAAATAAAAGCACAAGATCCATCTAGATCCCATCATCGTCATATTAAATTTTCCAATATGTGTCCATTGTCATTTCAGTTTAGCTCCTATTATATAATTAGGAAGCTCTCGGCCAAACACCTTGATCACAATAAAAAATTTGAGCTTCTCTGAATTGGCTAGAACATTTGGTTCAAAGAGTTTTACAGCTACACCATCTTCTGACATGAATAAATCTTTTTCAACAAGATTTATTTTGATGTGTGATCGCTTAGCCCAAGGATTGGCTTGCCCAGCATTTTCTTGATTAACAATAGGTCGAACTTCTTTATCAGCATAATCACAAACAGTGCTCGTGTCATCCGTAACCTTCTGGACTGAACGAGCTCCTTCCAGCTGTGTCATTGCCTTAGACACATTTTTATCGAATTTATGCACAATAAGGTTCATCCTAGTTGACGACGAAGATTCACGATCGATCTTTCTTGGAATTTCAACATATTTGGGAGTTTTTGCTTCAACCGAGCAAATAACCTGCTTTCCTTTTCCACAGCTTTGAACTATTTCTTGAACAGGGATCCCTAATAGTTCCCTGATCACCAGCAGATGAAATCCTTCTTGCATCTTCTGATTAAGATGCAAATTTTTGCTGAGGGATATTTGATCATCCAATCCCAAAGCTTTCCGGTCACCGGAGATGGTGACCGAAGAGCTCACCGGCATTCCTGAAAAACCCGCCAAGCAGTGAAGAAGATGAAAATTTAAAAAATTCTTATCGAAATCTTGGAGCTTCTCTCTCTACAAGTGAGCTATCACACACACACTTTCTCAGTGAATGTCTAGGAATGACTTAATAGTTGATACTGTAGCCCTCATCATGCATTGCTTGATTGGTTAGTGATTAAGACATTTTATAGTAGCCTTGTAGGATCCCATAGGTCAATAGTTGATACTGTAGACAAAGTATCTTTAATGTCAAAATCTTTTGATGAGGCTTATGCCTTGATAGAGGAAATTGCAAAAAATAAGTTCCAATGACCTTCTAATAGGGCGAATCTTAAGAGAATAACTAGTGTCTATGAGTCAAATGCTTTATCTATTTTGACTTCTTAGGTAGCTGATATGTCTAATAAGTTAGAGAATCTTGGAGTCAATATAATCTTAGGATCAACTATGCATTTTAATGAGAATGACTTGAATTTTGCTAGTGAGTCTTGTGCTCAAGGGGTTGAGAATGTGATTGTCTTTCGAAGATCAAATAACCCCTATTTGAAATCATAATACCCAGGTTAGAGGAACCACACTTTTTTTAGTTGGAGTAACAATAATGGTTAAAATTAGTAAAATGCAAACCTATCCAACCTTATCGGACCATCAAATAATTATCAACAACCTATAGAACCCTAGACCTTCTTATCCTATTGGCTTTAATAAGAATAATCAATTCAAAGATAGGAAGACATATTTGGAGGATTTAGTGCTTCAGATGGGATCCAATTGCTGAGTCAAGCTGCTACCATTCAAAATTTAGAAAAATAATTAGGGAAGTTAGCTATTTTCTTTAGTAGTAGGTCCTATGACACATTACCCAAAGCTACTAAAAATAATCCTAAGAAAAAATGGAAAGATCAATTTTCAGATTAAATGAGGAATAGTAGTGACGTGACACAACCAAAATGATAGATCTAGGAAAGTATAGTGGAAGACTATAAACTTTGTACTGGATGAACTGTTTGAAATTAACTAACCATATTATACAAAGTATACAATACGGGATGATTAATAGAGACAACTTTCAATCATCCCAGGATTCATTATATACGAACAGAGGAAATAAAATAGATCATACTGGACTATCCCTAGATCATACTTTATGATGTGTTAAAAAATTATGAACTGTTTGTTCTCTTTTGTACTGCACAGAACTAGTTTTGAACTCATTATACTACACGAACTTGGATCATACTGTACGAACAGTGATGAATAACTTGAATTTTTAGAGTTTCTTAATGCTTATTATAAAAACAATTCTTTAACCATTTTCTAAGTAACATGAAGAGAGGAACTTAGCTGAAGAATGAACTCTGAGAGGGAGCTTTTGAAGAAAATAAGGGTTTATTAGAGGAAGGAGAAGGCGAGCTTGAGTGTGAGGGGAATCACATGGTTGCTCTGGTTAGCTGCACGCTTGCTCCTCCTGTGGCCTTGGTGAGCCTTGTGGGATCTCTCTTGGGAGAGAGGCTTCTTAGTCAGTCCTCATGGTTCTCTACCTTCTAGGAGAGAGAAAAATGGGTTAATGTTATCTGCCTATAAAATAATTTTTGGTCCTCTGCCACACCGAGTTGGTGAAAGGAGGTTTGTAAGGGCTTCTCCGTCTTTCTGAGAGAGCAAAAGGAGAGTCACTTTATGTTAGTATAATACTAAGAGTGGAGGACTCCAGGGAGTGGACTTATGTTAAGGTTTGATCGAATCACTATAAAATTTGGTGTGTTCGTTTGATTTTACTTTCTTTATTTCACTTTTTGCACTTCATCTTAGCTATAACCGCTTGATAAATTTCTTAGATCAATATTCTATTATCATAATTAGAATTTCATCATCATTATTTCTCAAGACATATTTAATATGTTAGCTTCTGCATACAAAAATTATAATTATTTATTTCTAAGTGTTTTGAAAAATTCAAAAAATTAGTACTCTTGCTTAGGATTATTTTAAAACACCAATTCAACCCTTATTGGCGCATCTCGTACTTTCAAGTGTTATCTGAGCGGGGTCTCAAAAATAGTCTTTTAGAAAATCTTGAGATAAACAATCAATGACACATTTTGGTAATCATAACACTACTGAGGGTTATTGAATAACCTGTCCACCTTTATTTGAAAACATCTTATCTATTTCTAGAAAATTAGCATGTCCACATTTATGCAATTTATTGACTATAGAATTTGGCATATGATTCAAACTGGTTACTGACTTCCATCAAATATTATTAATGGTATTAAAACTGATATTCCTTTTAATGAATGAAGCAATGAGGATAGGGAACTTGCGCAGTTGAATGTTAAATGTTTGAATTATTTCTTTTGTGCTTTAAAATCCGAAGAATATATACGAGTTTCTACATACACTATCAAAAAAGAGATTATGGATAGGTTGTGTATCACCTATGAGGGAACCAATGAAGTGAAACAATCTAGGCTAAACATTCTTTTGCATAACTATGAACTTTTTTGCATTAAAATTAGCCAGGCTATGTCTAAAATGTACACTAGGTTCACTCTTTTATAATGAATTACTTATTATTTCTAAAAATATTCATGATTCATATAGGAAGCTTAAGAAAAATGGGTGATAGTCTTAGTAATGAATTTTCTACTTTGTAAAAAGAGCATGCTAGTTTAATTACCAAGCACTCTACTTTAGATAACGATCATATGGCTTTACTAGATGACTTTAATGCATTAAATAAGAATGTTGATTTATCTAATGCACATAATTCCCTGAAAATATCATATATTGAGCTAGAAAAAGCATTTAAGAATTTAGATGAACTTGCATGTCAATTAGATAGCAGTGATCATGCATTAAAAGTGGAAGTAGCAAGCAATGAACATGCAAATAAATATTTACAAGCAAAAATTATTGGAATGGAAAATAATAAACCACCATCATTAATGGCTCAGTGATGCAACTCCTCAACACTGTTAAGAGAGTTGCTATTTGCATGTTTTACATTCTTACAGCTTGTATAGTTTTGATGATTCCAAATATTATTATTTTATGTATTGATATCTCCTAACACTTTTTGAAAGATTTATTTTTGCTCTTGTGTGTACTAACATATTAGGAAAATCAAACTCCAGACCACTGAAGACTTCAAATCAAATTCAGCATGAGATATACTGTAATTTGAAGCTTGTACTTTTCTTTGAATTAAGTTTAAGAGGGAGTGATTGTAATTGAGTAAATAAACACCCACACACTTAAGGAGATCTTTAAGAATTTATACTGATCGTACGGGATGAACATAATTCGTACGGGATGATTAAGTTAGTTATCTCCTCCAAAGAGCAATGGAACGAATAGAAATTGAAGAAAATATTTCTAAGTCTTGATCGTCCAGAACGAATGTTTAATCGTCCCAGGATGAAATGTCCTCTGGAAATTTTTCGTTCAGATGAAATTCATATTCGTGCCAGGATGAAATGCTCCCTGGAAAATTTTCATCCAGATGAACTCAAATTCATCCCAGGATGAAATGTTCTCTGAAAAATTTTTGTTCAGATGAAATTCATATTCGTGCCAGAACAAAATGCTCTGGAAAAGTTTTGTCCAGACAAACACAAATTTGTCCCATGATGAAATGTTCTCTGTAAAAATTTTGTCCGGACAAACTCATATTCATCCCAGGATGAAGTGAACCGACTCTTCAAATTTTGACGACGTCATGCAGTTTTTGGGAACCAACCTATGGTATAATTGTTCGTAGCAGACGAACCTAGTTCGTACGAGAAGATGATCGGGTATGAATTCAGTTCGTACCAATATACATTTGATTCGTTTCCAACACATTTAAGTAAAATTGTCCAGGACGATCCACGATTGTACGAGATGATCAACTGCGTGTTGACTAGAAAATTTGCAATTTTTGGATGGTTTTTCTTGTCTTTCATATAAATAGTCCAATTTAGACTGCCACTTAATCTTTTTTCCTACTGATCTTCATGCCTATTGAAAGAAGAGTCAAGGAGAGAGTGTGAGAGAGTGTTCGAAGGAAGATTCTTACTACTGGAGCGTGAAGGCTTCACTTGGTATTTAAAGGTAAGAGTCTTTAATTTTGATTTGTGATTACTTCACTCTTTTCTTTCTTCTTCTAGATTTTTTGTGAGAAGTTCTATCAAGGAGATCTGGTTCTCTGCCGACACTTTGAGAGTGTGAACAACCGAAGGATTCTCTGTCGACACTTGTAGAGTGTGAACATCCGAAGGGTTTTTTACCCACACTTGGAGAGTGTGAACAGCCGAAGGGTTCTCTGCCCACACTTGGAGAGTGTGAACAGCCTAAGGGTTCTCTACCCACACTAGGAGAGTGTGAAAGGATGAAGGGTTCTCTGCCTATATTGGGAGAGTGTTAAAGGATGGACGGTTTTCTGCCAACACTGGGAAGAGTGTAAAAGGATGACAGTTCTCTGCCACACCGGGTAGTGATGGAAGAGAGTTTTTGTAAAGGCTTCTCTGCCTTGCTGTGGGTGCAAAAGGAGAGTCACTAGTGGTATTAGTGCAATACTCGGAGGGTGCCTTCAGGGAGTGGATGTAGGTCATATTTGGCCGAACCACTATAAATCTCGTGTCTTTTATTTTTCTGTTGTTTCTATTTTTATTTTATTATTTTTAACTTGTGGTTGAAAAATATTTTCTATAAAATTCACTAAAGTTAATTTTCTAGATTTTAAATTTTTAAATGAGGGGTAAAATTTTTAATTACCAATTCACCCCCCTCTTGGTTAGCCGCTGGGACATAAGCTTAGGTTTAACAACCTAATTCATAGTGAACAAGTTTTAATAAGTGGTATCAGAGCGTTGTTTCAAAATCATAAGTTTAGACTATTTTTTGATTAACGTAGATGGCTACATGTGGAAATCAAAATACACCTAAGGGTTACTCTATAACTAGACCTCCACTGTTCGACAATATACCTTTTGATTTTTGAAAACACGCATGTTTATATTTTTATAGTCACTTGATTATCGTATGTGGATCTTAGTTCAGGAAGGGTATACAAAACCAACTAGACTAGTTGATGGAGTTAGAGTTGAAACACCTTTTACATACTGGACAGTAGAAGAACATGACTTAGCACAACTAAATGCCAAATGCTTGAATAGTTTCTTTTGTGCTCTTAAATCAGAAGATTACATGTGAGTTTCTACTTGCAAAAGTGGAAAGGACATATGGGATAGACTTTGTATAACTTATGAGGGGACTAATGAGGTTAAGCAATCTAGACTTAATATCTTGTTGCATGATTATGAACTGTTTCGCATGAAACCAAATGAATCCTTTTCTGATATGTACACAAGATTCACACAAGTTGTCACATCTTTACATGCATTGGGTAGGGAACTAACGAATGCTGAAATGATAAATAAAATTCTTCGTTGTTTGCCTACTACTTATGATGCTAAAATTACTGTAATTATAGAGTCTAAAGATCTAAACATTTACTCTATTTACAATCTTCTTGGTTTGTTAATTGCTTACGAGCAAGGAGTTAGCAAAAGAAAGATTGATGCAGGTGAACCACGGAGGGAGAAGAACATAGCACTAAAAGTAGAGGGATCTGAAATTGAACACACATAACCTGAGGATGAAGACAACATCACTTAAATGATAAATCAATTCAGAAGCTTTCTGAAGAGGAAGCAGAAGAGACGCTAGTAATAGAATAGAGGTAAATTTAATAGAAATGCCAAGGTTTCAAATGATATAATTTGCTATGAGTGCAGGAAACCTTGACATATCAAGACTGAATGCCCAAAACTCAAAGTCACTCCTAGCATGGAGAAGATAGAGGAGAAACCAACTATAAAGAAGGGCAAGAAGAAGTTTCAAAGAGCTATCTGGGCGGACTCAGCTTTAGATTCATCAGAGACTGAAATGGAACAGGAAGTCACTAATTTGCGCTTAATGGCCGATAGTCTTGATCTGTCAGATCAAGAAGAGGTATGTGACTTAACTTATGATGAACTGTTTGAAGTTTCTGAACACATGCATGATGCATATAAGAAAATAAAGAAAATGCATGCTAGTCTAAGTTTAGAGTTTGAAGAACTACAAAATGAACATGAAATCCTTAGAAAAGATCATGCTTTAATTGATGACAATCACATGAAGTTACTTGATGAGTTTGATGACTTGAATAAAAATCATGAAAATTTAAAATCATCCTATGCAGAACTTGAAAAAGATTTTAAAAATTTTAAGGATGAATCTGAGAGCAAAATATATCGAATCAATTATACAAATCAAATCTTGAAAGATATGAATTCTTTTTATAAATTGAAGATAAAATCTTTTGAGGATAATAGGATACCCCCCAGACTTGAAGATTGTACTAATCCAATTATGTATCCTAAATTTATGCAATCCCTGAATAGACAAATGAATTGTAGAAAACTTAGGAATTCTTTTTCAAAAGTCAAATGTAATAATTTTGGATTGTTTGGACATATAGCTCACACCTGTACTTTGAAGATAAAAACTTATTTGGTGTGGAGACCTAAGATGCATAAACCTAGACATATCATACATGCATCTGATTATAAATTACCAAAAGAAGAACCCAAACTTGTTTGGGTTCCCAGGTCTAATATTTGATAATTTTGCAGGGTCGCTCTCACACAAGACCTCGTGAGAGCATATGTTACCTGGACAGCGGATGCTCAAAGCATATGATTGGAGATACTGCACAATTCATAACGCTGGAAGCCAGGAGTTGAGGCAAAGTTACACTTGGAGATAATACCACAAGGAAGGTGGTTGGATAAGGTATGATTGGAAATCTCAAGAAATTTTACATTGAAAATGCGTTATTGGTAGAAGGCTTGAAGCATAACCTATTAAGTATAAGCTAGCTATGCGATAAAGGAAAATTTGATTAAAAATTAAATGAAGGAATTTTTGTTGGATACTCAAGTTTTGGAAAATCTTATAGAGTATTCAATAGAAGAGCTTTGATAATTGAGGAGATCACACATGTTGTATTTGATGAGTATGAAAATTTGGAAGAGCTAATGTTATAGAAGATGAGATGAGATTGATGAGTATGATAAAATGAATGACTCAGGAGTAGTCATTAGAATTAAGGCTAGATTAGTTGCTAAGGGGTATAATCAGATTGAAGGGATTGATATTAAGGAGACTTTTGCCTCTGTAGCTAGACTTAAAGTAATTATGGTTTTGCTAGCTTTTTCCTATTTTAAAGGATTCAAATTGTATCAAATGGATATAAAAAGTACCTTTTTAAATCGGGTAATTCGAGAAGATGTTTTTGTAGATCAACCACCTGGTTTTGAAAATTCTAAATACCCAAATCATATTTTTAAGTTGAAAAAGGCATTATATGGATTGAAAGAGGCACCTAGGGCTTGGTATGAGAGGTTGAGCACCTTCCTACTTGAAAGATCTTTTGAAAAAGGAAGTGTGGATTCAACTCTCTTTTTGAAGAAATGTGGAAAGGATATACTCATTGTTCAAATTTATGTTGATGATATCATTTTTGGATCTTCAAATAAAAATCTTTGTAATGATTTTTCTAAAATAATGAGTAGTGAATTTGAGATGAGTCTAATGAGAGATTTAAGTTACTTTCTAGGATTTAGCATTAAGCAAATTGAGGAAGGTATATTTTTTAGTCAGTCAAAATATGTTAAGAACATCCTCAAAAAGTTTGAAATGGATAATGCTAAACCTGTTAGTACACCAATGAGTTCCTCAGTTTAGTTGGATAAGGACCCTAAGGGAAAATCTGTTGATCAAAAGAAATTTAGAGGGATAATTGGATCTTTACTTTAATTGACTGCTAGCCAACCCGATATCATGTTTAGTGTTTTCTTGTATGCTAGATTTTAATCAGATCCAAAAGAATCACATTTGACAGCAGTAAAAAGGATTTTAAGATATCTGTTAGGAACTCAAAACTTAGGAATTTGGTATCCTAAGTTTAGCTCTTCATTTGAAATAATTGGTTCTTCAGATTCTGACTTTCTACGTTATAAGGTGGATAGAAAGAGCACTTCTGGAACATGTCAGTTTATTAGAAATTCTTTAGTCTCTTGGTCTAGTAGAAAACAGAATTCAGTTGCCCTATCTACTACAGAAGCTGAATACATTGCATTAAGAAGTTGTGTGGCACAAGTACTTTAATTGAAACAACAGTTAATTGATTTAGGATTAACTATAAGCACTATTCCAATTTATTATGATAACACTAGTGTTATTTATATTTCTAAAAATCTTATTCAGCATTCAAGAACCAAACATATAGATATTAAACATCATTTCATAAGGGATCATGTATCTAAAGGAGAAATTGAACTAACTCATGTTTCTACTGAAAATTAACTTGCATACATTTTTACAAAACCTTTAGCCTTTGATTCTTTTAGTGCATTAAGAACAAGGTTTAGGGTGATTGATTTGAATGCTTAATTAAAAATGTTTTTGCAACATTGATATTTGTTTTTCTAGTTAATATTTTTGTATTTGTTATGTGTTTGTGAACTTGTATGTGTGATTTTCTTTATTTAGTATTTGTATTCTTCATTTTTTAGTGAGTTTTTTTAGTATGTTTGTGTTTTAGTTTTAATTGAGTGCATAATTTTAAATATTTAGTGTCCATCATCCGGGACAAATTTTTTTCGTATGGGATGATTTGTGTAGTGTATCTAATTGTCAGATTTTTGAACCGTTTGCGTGCAGTTTTTAGTTTTTTAATTGTCACTTTGTCTGTATGATTGTCACGATCATCTGGGATGAAATGTTTTTCAAACGATGGGACGAATGAATAAAATAGTTGAATGGATAAGGTAGTTTTTAATACTAACTTCGTATGTACGAACCTTTGGTTCATCCGGGCAAACACATGTCGATTCAAAGTAGGGGACAAATTTAACTGCCTTTAAAATGATCATAAATACTGATCGTCCCAGGACGAACACATGTTCGTCTGTACGATCAGTCTGGTCAAAAGTCTGTACGAAAGAACACTTTGTAAGTTATGTTGATTATGAAAAGCCATTTTATTTTGACGCATTGGTTTGTCCATACAAAATTTTTTGTACGGGATGAATCGAAAAGTTCGTACGGGATGAAATTTTTTCATCTGGTACAAACATGTCATTTTCAATAAATAGAAGGGATTTTGAACTCAACAGTCACACTCTAAACTTCACTTTCAATCTCTTTCGTACTTTAGATCTTTTTCAAATAGCAAGTTAAGTAAGAGACAAAAGATTCTGGCTAGGAAACCACATAGAAATTCTTCTGAGAACTTCCTTTCCAAAGCAAATGAGGAATCTTTTCCTAGGTTTGTCTTAGCAAAGAGCACACCCTCCAGAATCCTAATCTAAGAACAACTTACCTTTCAGCTGATGAACTTATTTGCTTCAACACAGTTTGGTTTTATCCTTAACCTCATCTATTTCTACAATAAAGAAACCTTTCACTACTTCCTCGCCAACATGTCCTTTAATTCTGATCATTCTATAATCTATTCCTTTGTCTTTAAATAAAAAGTTAAAATCACCAAGGCTAACTTAGGAGCCTTTTTAAATTTAAGGACAGATGGAGCTAGAGCTCATCACTTGATCAACACTCATGATTATGATGGTATGAAATTAGTAATATGATTAGAGGAAACAATTTGAATGAACATATGGCTAAAGTATCCGGTCTCGTTCGAAATGCACGTATCATCCAGCATATTCTTAGAACTTCTATAATTCCTAAAGCTGGTGATAGGATCAACATTACCCCTCTTCTTTCTATAGTGACCTTCTTGATCATATCTAAAGAACCTATATATGAAGCCCAACTTATCATTGACTATCTTTATGGGCTATCTGAAATTGGTCATGTAGAGCATAAGAGAAAGAAGAACATCGCCTTAGGGCATCTAGTTGCCTACATTCTGGATAAAAAAATACAATTGGGTTCATCCTGATCAAGGGTTTGAAAAACTGCTCTACTACAACGATGGATCATTTAGAGTAATCTTCAAAGAAGAACCAAGTAAAGCACATGTCATTAGTGATACTGAGGAAGAACATGAAGCTACACCTGCACCCGCCAATGAACCCAATTATCAGGATTTAGTTCAAAGATTTGATCGCCTAGAGACTCATTTTGATCAATATTTTGATCAAATTGAGACTCATCTTCAGCAGTAGGACGCACAGTATCAGCATGACATGAGTTTTATGAGGGATCAGATGAATGATATCAGTACCAATGTGCTTATGGTGAGTACTTACTTTAACATCTTTGGTGTTGCACCTCCTCTTCCTCCTCCAGATCAGGGTCCTTCTCAATAATAGTTGCACTTGATTTTATGTATTTTTTGTAGTTTCTATGTTAGTTGTTGTTTTAAGAAAGTTTGTTTTATTTTCTTTTCTTTAGATGTTTTGTTTTTGTATTGATATCCTGAGCTTAGGTTGTAATATCTTCATATTGATATCAATATATGTTCTCATGTTTTGGCTTTAATGGTATTAAAATGTGTGTTAGCCTTTATGACAATCATTAGATTTTTTCATCCTAAATAGTGATATATCTTGATTTGTAAGTTAAAATTAAATTCATTAGAAAATCTAGATTTTTTAAATTTAAGTTTTACTTATAACTTGATGTTATTAAGATTGTCAATTTCAGATCTCTTATTTAGACTACATTATTGTTAATATTATTATTACAATTGTGATGTCTTCTTATTTTATATTTCATTTATCAATTAATATTTATGAACTTAGATAAATTTGAAATTTTTTATTATTGATTTTGGAAAGAATACGATTACTCTTGAAAAATGTACAAATGTACAAAAATCAAAAGAAATGCGCAAAGATTCGCAATGTAAAAAAGAGGCACAAAATAAGCCCAACAAGTGAAAAGATGCACAAAAATGTGCCACAACTTAAAAAAAGATGCGCAAAGTGCCACATGTGATAGCTATTTCTTTTCAGACTCTTTTAATATCTTAATTCAAATTGATCTTATGTTTATTTATATTTCATATTTAAATTTGAAATATACAATTTTTATTTTCATCATTTCTGCAATAATTTTCTCTATCTTAATGTCTAAATTGACTCATGTTTTTGATAAATTCTTTTTATTATCTATGTTATATCTCTTCTTAAATTCTATGCATTACTATGATTTACCTAATGTTTTAAATTTATTTGCATACCTTATTTCAATCACTTTCAAGATTGAATTATCAAATGATTTTCATATGTCTTCTTACATTTCAAGTCTTTTTTTTCTTTACTTTTTGCTGTTGTCAAAAAGGGAAAAAAATTGTTTGATTCGTGGTATTTTTTGATTCGTATTGTATGTGTGTCTATTTTTGTTTTATGTTTTGTATATGTTGTATATGTTGTGTTTGTTTTATTTTTGTTTGTTTTATATTTCTAATTTTTTTTTAACAAAAAAAATAAATAAATAAGTTGTTCAATGCCTCCTTATTTTCACGTGTTTATCAATTTAGGGAGAGTTTAGGAGATTCTTAGAATTTGAAATTATACAAACAATAATTGTTTTGCCATCATCAAAAAGGGGGAGATTGTTAAGAGAGTTGCTATTTGCATGTTTTATATTCTTGCAACTTATATAGTTTTGATGATTTCAAATATTATTATTTTATGTGTAATTATCTCCTAATACTTTTTGGAAGAGTTGCTTTTGCTCTTGTATGTACTAACATTTCAGAAAAATCAAACTCCAAACTATGAAGACTTCAAATAAAATTCAGCCTGAGATACTTTATGTATTTAAAGCTTGTATTTTTCTTTGAATTAAGTTTGAGAGGGAGTGATTGTAATTGAGTGAATAAACACACACACTTAAGGAGATCTTGAAAAATTTGTAATGATCGTATGGGATGAACATAGTTCGTATGAGATGAACAAATCAGTTTTCTCCTCGTTAAAGCAATGGAACGAACAGGAATTGAAGAAAATTTTTCCAAATCCTGATTGTCCAGGATGAAGTGTATTCGTCCCAGGACGAAATATTCTCTAGAAAATTTTCATTCAGATGAAATTTATATTCGTTCCAGGGCGAGTTGCTCTTTGGAGTATTTTCATCCAGGACGAAGTGTATTCGTCCTGGGATGAAATCTCCTCTGGAGAATTTTCGTTCAGACAAAATTTATTATCGTGCAAGGACGAGTTTCTTTCTAGAAAAATTTCATCCTGACGAACCCATATTCATCCTAGAATGAAGTGAACTAACTCTGAAATTTTAGTAACGTTCTGCAGTTTTTGGGAATCGACCTATGAAATAATCGTTTGTACCAGATGAACCTAGTTCGTACGGGACGATGTGTGTGTATGAAGTCATTTCATACTCATATACATTAGGTTCATTTCCAACGCATTTAAGTAAAATTGTCCATAATGATCCACGATCGTACGGGATGATCCAATGCGTATTGACTTGAAAATTTACAATTTTTGGACGGTTTTTTGTGTCTTTCTTATAAATAATCCAATCTAAACTACCACTTAATCTTTTTTCCTATTTATCTTTGGGCCTATTAAAAGAAGAGTCAAGGAGAGAGTGTAAGAGAGTATTCGAAGGAGGATTCTTACTACTGGAGCGTGAAGGCTTCACTTGGTGTTTAAAGGTAAGAATCTTTACTTTTGTTTTGTGTTTACTTCACTCTTTCTCTCTTTCATCTAGATTTATTATGAGGAAGATCTATCAAGGAGATCCGATTCTCTGCCGACACTTGGAGAGTGTGAATAGCTGAAGGGTTCTCTGCCCACACTAGGAGAGTGTGAAAGGATGAAGGGTTCTCTTCCCACACTTGGAGAGTGTGAATAGCCGAAGGGTTCTTTGCCCACACTAGGAGTGTGTGAAAGGATGAATGATTCTCTGCCCACACCAGGAGAGTGTGAAAGGACGAAGGGTTCTCTACCTACACCTGAGAGTGTGAAAGGATGGATGGTTCTCTGCCACACTAGGAAGAGTGTAAAAGGACGACGGTTCTCTGCCGCATCGGGTAGTGGTGGAAGAGAGTTTTGTAAAGGCTTCTCCGCCTTGTTGTGGGTGCAAAATGAGAGTCACTATTGGTATTAGTGTGATACTCTGAGGGTGCCTCCGGGGAGTGGATGTAGGTCTGGTTTTGACCGAACCACTATAAATACCACGTCTTTATTTTTTCGCTGCTTTTTATTTTTGTATTTTTACTTTTAAAACTGTGGTTGAAAAACATTTTCTAGAAAAAATTCATAAAATTTTTATTTTTGTTTCCTAATTAAAAAGAGGGTTAACTTTTTTTTTAATTACCAATTCACCCCCTCTCTTGGTTAGCCGTGGGATATAAGCTGAGGTTTAATAACCTAATTCATAGTGAAGAAGTTTCAACATCATCAACATAAATCTGAATAATGAGTATTTCGTCTCCCAATTTTTGCAAAAAGAGAGTGGTATTCAAACATCCTTTTTCAAAAGATCTCTCTAATAAGAAAGTTCTTAACCTCTCATACCAAGTCCTAGGTGTCTGTTTCAATCAGTATAACACCTTTTTTAATTTAAAAACATGAGTAGGGAATTTTGAATTTTTAAAATTTGGAGTTTGTTTAACATAAATATCCTCTTGAAAAACCCTATTCAAAAAGACACTTTTAACATCCATTTGATACAATTTAAATCCTCTAAAACAGGTCAAGGCTAACAAAACCCTAATTGCTTCAAGTCTTGTTATAAGAGCAAAAGTTGAAAGTTCGTTCGGGATGTTAAGCCCTATGAACTTAGTCCCAAGCTAACCAAGAGGGGGGGCGGGGGTGAATTAGTATTTTAAAAATTCTTAAGACAAAGAAATAAATTCACAAACCAAATCACACCACCAAACCAAATGCGGAATTTGAAAGTGCGAAGCAAAAATAAGAACACAAGATTTATAGTGGTTCGGTCGACTCGACCTACGTCCACTCCTTGGAGGCACCCTCCAAGTATTGCACTACAAAACGTGACTCTCCTTTAGCCCCCATAGCTAGGCGGAGAAGCCCTCACAAGAAACTCCTTTTTGCCACCCCGGCAAGGCAGAGAACCTACCTCCTTTTGCTTCCTCCTGAAGCTGGCAGAGAACCACAACCAAAGGCAAAACTCCTTACCTCTACCGACCCTTCCACGGACGAGAAACTCCAGACAAAAGACAAGCAAAGCGATCCTTGAGCAACCCTTGTGAATCCCCTCACAAGCTCCCCCTCACAAGATCCTCTCTCTCTCCCTCTCTCTCTTTCTCTCCTCAAGGTCTTCTCAGGTCAAGGCAGCAGCCAAAGGTTTTTTCAAAACGTTGAAGAAGAGCTCTTTAAATAGAAGAGCTCAAGAGGAGCTCATTAATTGCAAGTAGCCGACTTTATCGTCCAGGCCGATATGGACATCGGCCTGGCCGATTAGTACAAATTAAGGAAGATCGGCCAGAGCACAGCCTTGGGAACAGTCCTGGACGATTGAAATTTGGCTTGATCGTCCAGGACGATATCACGATCGTCCTGGCCGATTAGTTCAAATCAGAGGTAAATCGTCCTGAGCACAGCCCTGGGAACAGTCCTGGCCGATTGAAATTTGGGTTGATCGTCCAGGCCGATCTCACGATCGTCCTGGCCGATATGATCGTTTTTAATCATCCTTAATTACTCCCTTGATTTCCTGATCAATTAAGGCATAATTTGGTAATTTCGTCCTGGCCGATCCTGGAATCGTCCTGGACGATAATTTAAAATTCAGTATGCCTAAACTGTCTAAGGCGGCTATCTCTTTCTATTTTGAGCTTATCGTCCTGGCCGATACACGTATCGTCCAGGCCGATATGTTAATGTCGGCTACCTTACTTAAGAATCCTTAATTAGACTTTCTGTTTTAAGCTGATCGTCCCGGACGATATACATATCGGCCGGGCCGATGTGGGCAAAAACAGAATTTCTAAGCCTCTCAAGTGTGTGTGTGAAGGGTTACTTAGCATTAGTCTTTTTTATTATTACAAGTAGACTAAAAAGGTGAAAAATAAAATTACAGACTGACTCAACCCTAAACCTACGCGATCCTGAACTTGGCTTCTTCTTGATCGTCCAATCTTCGATTCCTGAAAAGTTAGAAGCAACAAGTAGTCGAAGAGAAACAGTGTTTGTCAATCATCAAAACATAAGCCATGAAAAAGTAGCTCTGATACCAATCTCCCCCTTTTTGATGATGGCAAACACAAGTAGGAAAATTTTATAAAAACACAGCAAGGTTACAAAATCCAAGACCAAACAGCTTTTTCCTACACCTTAAAACAGCTTTTTCCTACACCTTAAAACAGCTTTTTCCTACACCCTACTCCCCCTTTTGTCATCACAAAAAGCGGGTCTAGAAACACAAGAAAAAGACTAACAAGCACACTAAAAAGACATGAAACAATCAACACAAAATACAAACTAAAACAACAAGGGATCCAGATCATCAGATGGAGGTGGTGGAGGTGGCTGCTGAAAGTAGGTGGCAAGTGAGGTGAACAGAGCATTGAACCAGGTGATGTCCTGGTCATGCTGCTGCTGCTGCTGAGTAACGAAACTGTCAAATCGGGCTAAATCCTCAGCGCGGTGTTGCTCGTAGCGGGTAATGTCCTCTGAGTGTTGCTGCTCCTGAGCAACAACGTAGGCGTCAAACCGAGTCTCCCAACGATCAAATCTCTCAATCAACTGATCAAAGGGTGAGTGCTGGTGGAGAGGGATAGGATCCGGAATGGGAGCGGGAGCGGGAGCCTCCTCCTCTCTAGTCCCCCGACTTTCCCCATCTCCTGGGTGAAGACGAGTACTATGAACTGCAGTGAAGGAATTGTTTGAGTAGTAGGTAGGGTGACGGTTAGGATGATTAGGGTATTGGAGATTGTATTTGGTTTCAAGGACATAGGCAATGATGTGTCCTAAGGCTAGATTGGGCTTTCTCTTATGGCCTGGGTCGCGAATTGTAGTTAGGTGATCGATGTAGCGAAAGAGTAGATTAGCGGTATTGAATTCTCTTTGGGCCATAATGTAGAAAGTAGTGAGGGACAGTAGAGGGGTGATGTGAATCCGGTCCCCGACTTTTGGGATTATGGATGTGCGAAGGACATATTGGATTGTCCTAGCATCTTTGACCAAAGAGCTAGTCTCTCCAACATGGAAATGTGTATTGGTTTGACGAAGGAAGTGATTCACCGTAGACCAGTCAAAATCAGGATCAGTGGCTATTTGGTGCAGCTTATCCCCAGTGGTGGATAGCTGTAGAAGATCAACACAGTCCTGAATTTAAAGAAACGGCCCTATCGTCCTGGCCGATCGCAGAATCGTCCAGGCTGATAGGGTACAATAATTGCGTACAGGCCGATTGGTCAAAGAGGCGGTCAGATCGGCCGGGCTGATCAGATATCGGCCAGGCCGAATAGACACAGGCGATCGGCCCGAGGAGTCAGGCCGAACGACCGTTGAAAAAGCAGATCGGCCGGGCCGATTAGGTGTATCGTCCGGGATGATGCATAATCATTGATCGTACCGGCCGAAGTTAAAACGTTTAAATGCTTGCCACGTGTATCGTCCAGGCGAACAGTGGATCGGCCCGGCCGATGGTCCAATAATGGATCGTCCGGGGCTGAATTTAAAGATCAAAACGTACTGACACGTGGATCATCCAGGATGATCCAGTGTATCGGCCAGGACGATGCACATAAAATGCATCGGCCAGACAAAATATACTATCAGCCAGGACTATCACCAAGAGTTCGATCAAATCGTCCAGGACGATATGGGATCGTCCGGGACGATGAGTTTATTGTTTTCAAACAAAAAGGATTTTGAACAGAATTTGTCATATCGTCCAGGACGATAAGGGTATCGGCCAGGACGATGTGACTAGAAATTGAAATGAAGAGGTGAAGGCTGATGATCAAGACTCTCAAAAAAAATAAAACAAAAGAAAAACAGTCAAAACAAAAAAAAATAAAAAGGGTCAATGAAAAATCAAAAATGAATATTTTTTGGATTTTAATTTTTCTAAATTTTTTGTATTTATGGAGGCATCATATGAGAATTCTTTTTCAAAAAGTTAAACTTTTAGAGTTCCAAGAGATCAGAAAGTTTAACAAATCTCAATTAGTAGAAGGTAGAACATCCGATTCTGTTAACCCTAGATCGGACATCCTTTTGGGTACAAAATTCTTTTGGAAAACAAAAAATCCAGCTTAGAATAACTAATAGGGATAATAAGATCCATTCAAAGCTTGTTTACAAAGAAAATATCTCATATTTAATAAACCAAAGTAGTTTTTCTCAATCATGAAAATTGAAATTAAGTCTTTGAAAACATCACATAATTAATGAATTATCTAAGTTTTAAGAGTTTTATCAAAGAGAGAATAGCTTGCATTTAGTGGGCTCATTTTATGCCTCTTGTCATTTGATTTGCTCTTTTGAGCATCTTTTGATTCTTTGATACACTTTTGTGTATATAGCATTCGTTTCAATTTTGGCTTCATTGGCCTCTTTCCTTTTTAACTTTTGCAAGCTAGAAATTCTTTAATATACCCTTAAAAAAAAAACTTAGTTGTGAGTATATCCTCCAAATATTAGAGAATAGGGGCTCTCTCTCTAACATAGGGAAGAACAATCCACAACACTAAATCAAAAACATGTGATAAATGCAATGGCAAGATTTCAAAAGCTTGAATGATAACTAAAAACTTTGGTTATTATACATAAGATAAATTAATGTAGCAAGATAAGAAAAAAATCTTAATTAACAAGCCATTGGTTAAACCGAGTTTAGACTTTTGTTTTAGAGTAGAAAAATCATACAACTAAATAAAGTCTGAAGGAGGGAAAACATCAACAGAAAACTCCCTTTAACCAATTTTGAAAAGCTAAATCACTGTCTCCAAAAACTCCAAAATTTAAAAGGTTAAAAGGATTAATCATATGGAAGGCCAAAATTAAAGAGCAGCGAGTAAACAAAACAAAACAAAACAAAACAAATGAAAAATAAAGCAAACTAAAATCAATACAAAGTGAGCACACAAACTAGAAGAAAAGTAAAAAAGACATACAAAACTAATGTTTCAAGCAAGTGATAAAGCAGCGAGTTTAAGCAATTTTTTTTAGCTGCAAGCCTCCTTATGTCCAGTTATCCTATGCTCCCACGAGGACTTTGGTGAGAGCACACCTGCAAAACTCAACAACAGTAAGATTTAGGAACCCAAACAGGTTTGGGATCCTTCTTAGAAAAAGTAGAATGTAATGATGGTAAGGTATGCTGTGAATCATGCATTTTAGGTCTCCACACCCAATGAGTACTACGATGAACGGTGCAAGTGTGTGAGATGTGTCCTAGCATGCCACATGAGAAACATCTAATTCCAGGAAAGGGATTTCTTAGATGATTTGAGTTATAATGCCTCTTCCTAGGTTTTGGCTTAAGATCAATAGTGGAAGTCATCCGATCATTTTGAATCCTCAAATTTGTTCTCTTTAAGGCATCAATCTCAAT
This sequence comes from Dendrobium nobile, assembly GCA_022539455.1. NCBI lineage: Eukaryota > Viridiplantae > Streptophyta > Magnoliopsida > Asparagales > Orchidaceae > Dendrobium > Dendrobium nobile. Next base: position 30,035,229 of record CM039718.1, on the reverse strand, counting down.
CCTCAAATTTTTCTCAAGATCTTTAGATTTCTTAAGATCAAAACTAAGTGAGGTGTGTGAAACTTTTAATACATTATGTTCATCAATTAATTCCAAATGTTTTTTGTTCAACTCATCAAATTCATCAAGAAGAGCCATGTGATTTGAATCAATCGTTGCATGGTCTTTGAGAAACACTTCATGCTCTTTTTGTAGATTTGAATGTTCTAATTTTAGGCTAGCATGAGTTTTCTTAAGTTTTTTGTATGATGCATGAATTTTTTCACAAATTTCAAACAATTCATCATAGGTTGGTTTACATACCTCTTCTTCATCACTTTGATTTTCTCCCATGAAACACAAATTTGTAGTCTCTTCCTCTGGTTCAGTCTCAGAGGAATCAGTACCAGATTCTGCCCGAAATCCTCTTTGGATTTTCTTCTTGTCCTTCCTTGACTTGGCTTTCTCCTCACCTTTTTCCTTTTCTTTGCTTGATTGATCTTGAAGTGTAGGGCAATCGGCTCTCACATGTCCAGGTTTCCTGCATTCAAAGCAAACAACATCAGAAGATCCTTTAACATATTTGTGATCCTTACCTTTCCTCCAATTTTGATGATGCCTATGTTTCTTCCTTAGAAAGCTTTTGAATTGCCTTGTGATGAAGGCAACTTCATCGCTCTCAGACCCGGAAGATTCAGAATCCGATTTGTGCGCCTTCAGAGCGATTGTTTTCTCCTTTTTCTTTTCACCTGCATCAAGATTTCTTTGATTCACACCTTGCTCGTAAGCAATGAGTGAGCCAAGTAAGTTATCAATGGAATAAGTATTCAAATCTTTTGATTCAGTGATTGCAGTTATTTTTGCATCATAAGACGAAGGCAAGCATCTCAAAATCTTGTTAACTTTTTCATAATTCGAAAGCTCTTTTTCTAGTGCATGCAATGAAGTAACAATCTGAGTAAACCTAGTGTACATGTCAGAAATCGATTCATGAGGTTTCATACGAAAAAGTTCGTAGTCATGCAAGAGAAAGTTCAAACGGGTTTGCTTAACTTCATTAGTACCTTCATAGGTGATGCATAATTTATCCCAAATCTCTTTACCAGTTTTGCAAGTTGAAACACGCATGTAATCTTCAGATTTCAAAGCACAGAAAAAACAGTTCAAACATTTTGCATTTAACTGAGCCAAATCACGTTCATCGAAAGTCCATTCAGTAAAAGCAACTTCAGTTTTAATACCATTAATTTCACGAGAAGGTGGAGAATAACCTTCTTGAATAAGCATCCACATGCGATAATCAGTAGATTGTAAAAACGTTGACATGCGGGTTTTCCAAAAATCAAAAGGTAAGTTGTCAAATAGAGGAGGTCGTGTAATCGAATAACCTTCAGTAGTGTTTCTATTTCCTATGTTAGCCATGGATCAAATTCAAAAAGTTTTCAAACTTAATTTTTCGAATCCTGCTCTGATACCACTTGAAAGTTCGTTCGGGATGTTAAGCCCTATGAACTTAGTCCCAAGCTAACCAAGAGGGGGGGGGGGTGAATTGATATTTTAAAAATTCTTAAGACAAAGAAATAAATTCACAAACCAAATCACACCACCAAACCAAATGCGGAATTTGAAAGTGCGGAAGCAAAAATAAGAACACAAGATTTATAGTGGTTCGGTCGACTCGACCTACGTCCACTCCTTGGAGGCACCCTCCAAGTATTGCACTACAAAACGTGACTCTCCTTTAGCCCCCACAGCTAGGCGGAGAAGCCCTCACAAGAAACTCCTTTTTGCCACCCCGGCAAGGCAGAGAACCTACCTCCTTTTGCTTCCTCCTGAAGCTGGCAGAGAACCACAACCAAAGGCAAAACTCCTTACCTCTACCGACCCTTCCACGGACGAGAAACTCCAGACGAAAGACAAGCAGAGCGATCCTTGAGCAACCCTTGTGAATCCCCTCATAAGCTCCCCCTCACAAGATCCTCTCTCTCTCTCCCTCTCTCTCTTTCTCTCCTCAAGGTCTTCTCAGGTCAAGGCAGCAGCCAAAAGGTCTCTTCAAAACGTTGAAGAAGAGCTCTTTAAATAGAAGAGCTCAAGAGGAGCTCATTAATTGCAAGTAGCCAACTTTATCGTCCAGGCCGATATGGACATCGGCCTGGCCGATTAGTACAATTTAAGGAAGATCGGCCAGAGCACAGCCCTGGGAACAGTCCTGGATGATTGAAATTTGGCTTGATCGTCCAGGACGATATCACGATCGTCCTGGCCGATTAGTTCAAATCAGAGGTAAATCGTCCTGAGCACAGCCCTGGAAACAGTCCTGGCCGATTGAAATTTGGGTTGATCGTCCAGGCCGATCTCACGATCGTCCTGGCCGATATGATCGTATCAATCATCCTTAATTACTCCCTTGATTACCTGATCAATTAAGGCATAATTTGGTAATTTCGTCCTGGCCGATCCTGGAATCGTCCTGGACGATAATTTAAAATTCAGTATGCCTAAACTGTCTAAGGCGGCTATCTCTTTCTATTTTGAGCTTATCGTCCTGGCCGATACACGTATCGTCCAGGCCGATATGTTAATGTCGGCTGCCTTACTTAAGAATCCTTAATTAGACTTTCTGTTTTAAGCTAATCGTCCCGGACGATATAAATATCGGCCGGGCCGATGTGGGCAAAAATAGAATTTCTAAGCCTCTCAAGTGTGTGTGTGAAGGGTTACTTAGCATTAGTCTTTTTGATTAATACAAGTAGACTCAAAAGGTGAAAAATAAAATTACAGACTGACTCAACCCTAAACCTACGCGATCCTGAACTTGGCTTCTTCTTGATCGTCCGATCTTCGATTCCTGAAAAGTTAGAAACAACAAGTAGTCGAAGAGAAACAGTGTTTGTCAATCATCAAAACATAAGCCATGAAAAAGTAGATTTGCAACAGTTTCTCCTCTACCTTCTCCTTGCTAGGAATGGCTTTGAGTTTTGGGCATTCAGTCTTGATATGACCATATTTCCTGCACTCATAGCAAATCACATCATTTGAAATCTTGGCATTTCTATTAAATTTACCTCTATTCCAAATGCTGGAGTCTCTTCTATTTCCTCTTCAGAAAGATTCTGAATTTTCTATTCATCAAGGCGATGTCGTCTTCATCCTCAGATTGTTAGTATTCACTCTCAGACTCTTTCGCATTTAGTACTTTTTTTTTCTCCCTTCATGGTTTGCCTATATCAATCTTTCTTTGGCTAACTCCTTGCTCGTAAGCAATTTGCGAACCAAGAAGATTATCAAAAGAGTAATTATTTAGATCTTTAGACTCTGTAATTGTATTAATTTTAGCATCATAAGCAGTAGGCAAACAACAAAGAATCTTATTAACCATTTCAGTATTTGTTAGTTCCCTACCCAGTGCATGCAAAGAGGTGACTATTTGTGTGAATCTTGTGTACATATCAGAAATGGATTCATTTGATTTCATGCGAAATAATTCATAATCATGTAACAAGATATTAAGTCTAGATTGTTTAACCTCATTAGTCCCCTCATAAGTTATACAAAGTTTATCCCATATATCCTCCCCACTTTTGCAAGTGGAAACCCACATATAGTCTTCTGATTTTAAAGCACAAAAGAAACTATCCAAGCATTTGGCATTTAGTTATGCTAAGTCACGTTCTTCTACTATCGAATCTGTAAAAGGTGTCTCAACTCTAATTCCGTCAACTAGTCTAGTTGGTTTTGTATACCCTTCCTGAACTAAGATCCACATATGATAATCAAGTGACTGTAAAAATATAGACATACGTGTTTTTCAAAAATCAAAAGGTATATTGTCAAACAGTGGAGGTCTACTTATAGAGTAACCCTTAGGTGTATTTCGGTTTCCAAATGTAGCCATCTACGTTAATCAAAAAGTAGTCTAAACTTATGGTTTTGAAACAAAGCTCTGATACCACTTATTCAAACTCGTTCACTATGAATTAGGTTGTTAAACCTAAGCTTATGTCCCATGGCTAACCAAGAGGGGGGGTGAATTGGTAATTAAAAAAAGTTAACCCTCTTTTTAAATTAGGAAACAAAAATAAAACTTTAGTGACTTTTCTAGAAAACATTTTTGAACCACAGTTTTAAAAGTAGAAACACAAAAAGAAAAAGTAGCAGAAAAATAAAGACACGAGATTTATAATGGTTCGATCAAAACCAGACCTACATCCACTCTCTGGAGGCACCCTCTGAGTATTGCACTAATACCACTAGTGACTTTCCTTTTGCATCCACAGCAAGGTGGAAAAGCCTTTACAAAACTCTCTTTCACCACAACCTAGTGCGACAGAGAACCATCATCCTTTTACACTCTTCCTAGTATTGGCAGAGAATCCTTCATCCTCTCACACTCTCCTAGTGTGGGCAGAGAACCCTCCATCCTTTCACACTCTCCTAGTATGGGTAGAGAACTCTTCATCCTTTCACACTCTCTTAGTGTGGGCAGAGAACCCTTCGTCCTTTCACACTCTTCTAGTGTGGGCAAAGAACCCTTCGTCTGTTCACACTCTCTAAGTGTCACCAAAGAACAGGATCTCCTTGACAGATCTTCCTCACAAAAAATCTAGAAGGAAGAAAGAAAAGAGTGAAATAAACACAAATCAAAAGTAAAGATTCTTACCTTTGAACACTAAGTGAAGCCTTCACGCTCCAGTAGTAAGAATCCTCCTTCGAACACTCTCTTACACTCTCTCCTTGACTCTTCTTTCAATAGGAATGAAGATTAGTAGGCAAAAAGATTAAGTGACAGTTTGGATTGGACTATTTATAGGAAAGACACAAAAAACCGTCCAAAAACTGCAAATATTTAAGTCAATACGCATTGGATCGTCCCATACAATCGTGGATCGTCCTAGACGATTTTACTTAAATGCGTTGGAAACGAACCTAATGTATATGGGTACGAAATGACTTCGTACACACACATCATCCTGTATGAACTAGATTCGTCCGGTACGAACGGTTATTCCATAAGTCGGTTCCAAAAAACTGCAGAATGTCCCTAAAATTTTAGAGTCGGTTCACTTCGTCTTGGGATGAATATGGGTTTGTCCGGACGAAATTTTTCCAAAGAGCAACTCGTCCTGGCATGATTATAAATTTCATCTGAACAAAAATTCTCCATAGGAGATTTCGTCCCGAGACAAATACACTTCGTCTTGGACGAAAATACTCCAGGGAGCAACTCGTCCTGGAATGAATATAAATTTCGTCTGAATGAAAATTTTCTATAGAATATTTCGTCCTGGGACGAATACACTTCGTCCTGGACGATAGTTTAATTTCTTTGTTATTGATATTAATAAAGGAAATTAGGTAGCTCTGGTTGTTATTTATTAAAAGATAAAATAATAATTCTTCTAATTTTGATTATGGGACATCACTTCAACTAATACTAATTTTTGAATGTACTCATCCATTAATTTTTTTTTTCCTTTTCTTTTTAGAACTATTTTAAGAGTTCTATTTTTCTTTTAATTTATAGAGTACATAATTAGTGATTTTGAATATTTATTTTTGTTTTGAACCTTTTTTACAATCTTAATGAGTTTTACAGCAGGTTGAGTAATGCTTCAATTACTCCTTGATTATTTTTCCCTTTATTCCATTAATTACTACTACCCATAATATTTGACCAATTAAAATTTGGATGATTCTTCCAACCATGATTATATGTATTTAAATATGGATTATCTTGTCTTCCAATTACATTTATATGTTCAATCCCTTACATATTATTATCTTTATTTAAATTTTGATCACATAAGATCTCAGTTCCTATTATAAAATTTATTCCTATGGTATTGAAATTTTTTGAAATTGCTGCAACTTGTGTAGTCAAAATTGATGAAATATCTAATTCATAAATTACATATACTTTTTTAGGATTTATCATACCAGCAAGTTATCGAAAATTAATAGTAGCAATCTCTTCAATTAATTCATAAGCTTTCTCTAATGGCTTAGACATTAATGATCCTCCAGCTGCAACACCAAATATAGCTTTAATAGATCCTACTAATCCATTATAAAATGTTTGGATAATCATTAATCAGGTAATATATAATGCGGACATTTTCTAAGCTTTTTTAAAAATCTTTCCCAACTCTAATAAATGAATTCTCCTTCAAACTGAGCAAAAGAAGTTATGTCATTTCTTAATTTTTTAGCTTTTTTTAAGGTGAAAAATATTTAGAGAGAAACTTATGGGCCAATTCATTCCAAGTGGTTAAAGAGCCTAGAGATAAAGAATTTAGCCATATTTTTGTTTTATCTTTTAGAGGAAAGGAAAAAAATCTAAGTCTAATAACATCATCACTGATACCATTGTACTTAAATATTACACAAATTGCTAAGAAACTAGCTAAATGTAAATTGGGATCTTCTATAGGAATCTTCAAAACTGAGAATTTTTAATCAATTGAATGATAAATGGTTTTAATTCAAAATTATTAGCTTAGATTGTAGGTATATTTATGCTCGGATGAATTCCGTCTACTAAAGGGATTGCATAATCCTTAAGATGTTAAAATGATTTTTCTTTACATCAAATTTAGCCATTTTGTATATCTTTTCAGTATTTTAATTTTAGAAAGGGCTCTCTCAAATTCCTGATCAAATGTTAATTATTCCTTTCTAAGGCTATAAAGCATGTGAGTAAAAATAATCAAAGTAAAAGAAAACAAAATAAAATAATAAAAATAAAACAAAATGTAAGTTGGTCTAACTATACAATTAATTCAATAATATAGTAAAAATTTTGCAAAGATCAAAATACTTCCCCGACAACGATGCCAAAAACTTGATGGGGGCTGTGGAGTAACCTATAGAATATTGAAATGCTTTAGAGCTCTATCAATCCCTAACTATGCTTAGAATTTCTTTAATATAAAATTATGAAAAACCTACTTAATATATATAAGTATACATGATGAATCAAGTAATATAGTGATAAAGTAGAGAATTGATCCCACGAGAAAGATATGCTTACTTATAATTCATTAGGACTATTATCTAAAATTATTATAATTATCCTACTCAAATAAAATATAAAGTCCATATAGGTTGTTAACCTATGCAAACGTCCCAAAGCTAACCAAGAGGGGGGGTGAATTGGTATTTTTAAAAAATTCTCTTAGATATTAAAAAATACTTATTTTTATATAGTTTGTAAAAATAATTTTTCAACCAAAAAATGAAAAATGCTGAAAAATAAAAGTGTGAACTAAAAATGAATATAAAGATTTATAGTGGTTCGGTCCAACAAGACATACATTCTCTCCCTGAAGAATCACTCCTCAGATATTGCACTAGTAATAAATTGACTCTACTTTTAACCCCACAACAAGGTGGAAAAGTCTTTACAATTTTCCTCTCTTCCACCAATCCTTGGTGCGGCAGAGTACCATCATTCTTTCACACCCTCCAAGTGTCGGTAGAGTGCTGTTATCCTTTCACACTCTCCAAGTGTCGGCAGAGTACCGTCATCCTTTCAAACCCTCCAAGTGTCAATAGAGTACTGGATCTTCTTCAAAGATCTTCTCTCAAATAACTAGAAAGAAGAAAGGAAGAGAAGTAACCAAAATACAAAAGAGATTCTTACCTTTGAGTAACCTTATGAACCCTTCACACTCCAATTGCAAAAAATCTCTCTTAAACACTCTCCCAAAACACTCTTTCACTTGCTCTCAAGGAAATAACAAAGAATAATATTTTTCCAAGTCACTTTCTAAGGACTTTTTATATGAAAGACACGAAAAATCATCCAGAAAATCGAAATTTGCAATTTTGAGTGTATACAATTGTATAGTATGATCGTCTATCATACATACGAAAAGTTTAAAAACTGCTACATATGTACCTGTATGAAATATTTTCATACACGATAATCATCCAGTATGAATCATGTGCATAGTGTTTGAACAGTTGTAAAATTTTTCTGCTTTGTCGGGATAAAAAGATACCCCATATTTTTGTAATATGGACGTAGTCTATACGAACCATGTATCTTATAGTATAATTAGTTCAAAAAAAATTTGATGTTAGTCGGGATGAAAAGGAACCCATTCTTTTTATACTCTTGATATCATTTGTATGAAGGTCACTTCATACAGTACAATAAGTTAAAGAAAATTTGAGATTCATCGGGACAAAAAGGAACTCATTCTTTTTGTACTCTACACGTCGTCTGTATGAAGGTCACTTCATAGAGTACGATCAGTTCAAAAAAATTTTAGAAATCATTAGGATGAATAGGGACGTATCTATTTCATACTATGGACATTGTCTGTATGAAGGTCACTTCATATAGTACGATTAGTACTTGAAAATTTTTCTTTCCATAGTTCGTTTAACTGCTCATATGAGGAAATATCTGAACAAATTGTCCCGTATTAATTAAAATTGTACAGTATGATTAGTTTAAAAATTTATAGATTTTAAATAATAACCCAGTATGTGTGTGCACAGTTGCTCAATTATAATTACATATCTTAGACTGAATAAAATTAAAAAATTATAAACTCTATTTACAATAAACCATAATATATTCTTCCTTGAAATCTTCAATAGTCTAGAGTACACACAAATAAAAAAAGCAATGTTAGGAGAAATAGTAATTAAAATAATAATAATTGGAATCATCAAAAACACCCATGTTGTAATAATCTTAATAATCGAAAAACTAAGTTGCAACAATCTCTCCCTTTTTTATGATTGCAAAATAATTATTATTTGAGTTAACATTTAAACCCTAAATTTCTCCTTAACTCCCCAAAAATAAATGAACATTTGAATATAGGGATATTCCATGAAGAGCAAAAACACTTAAAAAACCTAAAAATAACAAAAGACACGAACATAAATATGAAAAACATGAACAAAGACACGAAATAGACCCGAACACAAAGATAAACATAAACAACCACTAAAGGAAAGACACAAACACGAACACAAATAATATTTTTCTCCCCCTTTTGACAATAACAAAAAGGAAAGTATAATTTGAAATAAAATTTGTCAAATGAGAAATCAAAAGTATTGATCTTGAAAATTATGTTAAAATAATTTCAATAACATTATTAATTTCGTAAGACAAAATAGAAGGATTCAAAATTTTAAAGTAAAGAAGAACTAAGATGAGAAAAGTTAATAAATATTACGATTCAATTTAGATAAAATAAATTAGGATGATTATTGCAAAAATGATAAAATAAAGATTAGTTAACTTCAATTTCAATATAGAGTATAATAAAAAATTAGATTGGTTTGAATTAGAGATTAATTGATAGTGGAAAGAACATAATAAAGACAAATTTTAATTGGCGACATTGCGGATCTTTTTCAAATATATATGGCACACTTTATGCATCTTTTTTCTTCTTCGACTAATTTTGTGCCTCTTTTCACTTTGCCAATCATTATGCAAACTTCTGATTTTTGCACATATTGTGCATTTTTTTGTTATACTTTTTTCAATCTTTCTAAACTTAATAATCTAAAAACAAACTTCTCCAATAACAAAAATAATCATATTGCAAAAGAAATAAAAAATAACTAGACATAAATATTGCAATAATGATATTCAAATTAAGTTTTTCTAAAAGAACATAAAATTGATCTTCTTAACTTAATTCAGTTATAATTTAATTTAAATTTTTTAAAAATTAATTTTTGTAATGAAATTAATTGTTTAAAGCAAGTTAATTTATAACATATTTTTAGATCAATTCTAAAATTCTTTTCATATAGACATACTCACATTTCAAAATAAGGACGAAAAATAAATTCACAAAATAGAACATTTTTAATTAATATAAAAAAATATCAGATACATTCAAACCATTGATGCTAATATTAAAGTAATATAACATCCAAACATAAACATCTCAACTCTACATAAGTACTACAAAAGAAAAATAAAAAGATATCATCATATCACATCACATCATAGGTAAAGGACTAGCAAAAACAATGACAAAAAGTACATCTAAAAGTTAGAGGGGCCCTGATCTAGAGGGGGTGGCTGGTTGAACACTGAAAAATAGCTATTCATTATAGCTACATTTATATTAACCGTGTCAAACTAACCACAAATCCACCCCATATCCTCCTGGTACCTTACATTCTGCTGATTTAGATGTGTCTCAATTTGATCAAAATATTGATTAAAGTGAGTTTCATTTGATCAAAATACTGGACCAACTCCTGAAAGTAGTGTTGATCAAGTCCAGGTGTAGGTGCAGCAGCTCCCCCTTCTTCTTCAGAATCTTTAATAGAACTTTGGTCTCTCCCAAACAAAGATCGAAAAGAAACATCGATAAAAAAGATTGGCATTTTGGTGAGAGGATCAGGATGAATAATGTAATACTTCTTATCTAAAATGTATGTCACTAAGTGTCCTAGAGTAATATTCTTCTTTCTCTTATGATGAGGAAGCCCAATTTTAGAAAGATTATTAATGTGATCGATGATGTGTTGGGCCTCATCAAAAGGTTGTCTGGTCATGATCAAATATGTGACGGTGAATAGAAAAGGAGTCATATTTATACGATCACCAGCCTTAGGAATGATTGAATTTCTTAAGACAAGTTGGATGATCCAGACATTTTGGTTCAATGTGTAGACTCTCGCTAAGTGACATACTTAAGATACACCTCTAAAAATTTTATTGATCTCAAACTAGTCATAATCAGATTTAGAGGTTAATATGTGAGATCTAGTTCCATGAGTCCTTAAATGAAAAAAGTTCTTAAATCTTTCTTCATGATTTCGACACATTATTTTTTGACAAAAGAGGTTATCCTAGTTTCATCCTCATTGAACGTCATGTTTGCTAATAAATAATGAAAGGTCTCTTTGTGATAGGCGTACATCAAGGTCATAATAAAAGAGAATTTAGTTTAAGCAAAGAGTGGCATGAAAGAAAAATGGATTTCATCTTGGATGAGGAGTCTAGAAGGAGTAATTTTGGCAGCTATATACCGATAGAACACATCCTCATTATCCTTAGACAAAAAGTTGTCATCCCCACCCCGAGATGATGATCCCTTAGAAACTCGAGAGCATTTATTAGAGCTTGCCATTCCTAGATTAGAGGCTCTAGAAGGTTTTGAGAAGGCTTTGAAATTGAATGAAAATGATTTTAATGGCCCTTCTATATAAAGAAAAATGACCTATCATACAGTATGAAATTGGGTTTGCACATACAATCTTGAGATCATACAGGATGAAAATATTTTTGTACGTATGAAAGAAAAATTCCAAAATATATGGCTTTTCATAAACACACAATTTATGAGGTGTCCTTTAGTACAAGTTTTTTGACCATGTCATACAGATGAACAAGTGTTTATCTGAGACGATCAGTTATTTAAGATCATTTTAATGACGGTTAGGTTCGTCCCCCACAGAAACTAACAACTAGATCGTACATATGAAAGATGATTTTGTACGTACGATCAGTTATAATAACTGATTCTAACTAAATAACTGTCCACATATATACATACGAATATGTACATATCATATGGTACGATGATGTCAACGTTCAGTATGAAGTATATGAAAATCTAAATTTTGTATGTTCAACTCCAAAAAATAGACATATATATGCTATAGAGTTCGTACAATACGAAAAATATTTCATACAATACAAATAAAACACTTAGAAAATAAAGCATAAAAATTAGAAAAAATTTCTCAAAATCCATCATCCTTCGACAAGTGATAAATATCTAAACTAATAATTCACAAAATAAAAACAAAAATAACAACAAACAGAAATAGAAAAACTAAATCAAATACACATAAAGAACATATCAAGTTTATAAAAAAATTATCTAAGCATTAAGATCAATCACACCTAACCTATTTCTTAAGGTGCTAAAAGTATCAAAGGCTAGTGATTTTATAAAATATATGCAAATTGATTTTTAGTAGAAACATGATTCAATTCAATTTCTCCTTTGGCTACATGATTCCTGATGAAATGATACCTTATATCTATATGTTTAGTTCTAGAATGTTGGATAGGATTCTTTGAAATGTAAATGGAACTAGTGTTATCATAATAAATTGGAATTGTGCCTATTATAAATCCTAAATCAATCAACTATTATTTCAACCAAAAATATATGCCACATAACTTCCTAAGGCAATATATTCAGCTTCAGCAGTAGATAGGGCTAAAGAATTTTGTTTTATATTAGACAAAGAAATTAATAAATTTTCTATAAATTGATAAGTTTCAGATGTACTCTTTCAATCAATCCTACAACCTATAAAGTTTGATTTAGAATATCCTATAATTTTAAAAGAAGTGTTGTACTTAGATACCAAATTTCTAAGTTTTGAGTTCCCAAAAAGTATCTTAAAATTCTTTTCACTGCTGTTAAATGGGATTCTTTTGGATCAAATTGAAATCGAGCACACAAATAAACACTAAATATTATATATGGTTTGCTAGCAGTCAAATAAAATAATGATCTAATTATACCTCTAATTTTGTTTTGATCAACAGATTTTTCCTATGGGTCCTTATCCAACTGAACTGAAGAACTCATTGGTGAAGTTACTAGTTTAGCATTATCCATTTCATACTTCTAGAGGATGTCCTTAATATACTTTGACTGATTAAAAATTGTTCCCTTCTCATTTTGCTTAATGCTAAAACTAAAAAAATAACATAAATCTCACATTAAACTCATCTCAAATTCACAACTCATTATTTTGAAAAAATCATCATAAAGATTTTTATTTATAGATCCAAAAATGATATCGTCAACATATATTTGAATAATGAGTATATCATCTCCTAATTTCTTTAAAAAGAGAGTGGTGTCCACACTTTTTTTAGAAAAGATCTCTTTAATAGGAAAGTGCTTAACCTCTCATACCTAGCCCTAGGTGTCTATTTCAATCAATATAATTCCTTTTTTCTATTTATATACAAGATTAGAGAATTTTGAATATTTAAAACCTAGAGATTTCTCAACATAAATATTCTCTTATATCACCCCATTCAAAAAGGCACTCTTAATATCCATTTGAAATAGTTTGAAACCTTTAAAATAGGCAAAGGCTAATAAAACCCTAATTGCTTCAAGTCTAACTACAGACGCAAAAGTCTCTTCAAAATTAATTCCTTCAATTTGATTATACCCCTTAGTCCCGAATCTAGCCTTATATCTAATCACAACTCCTAAATCATTCATTTTATTTTTAAGCATCCACTTAGTTTCAACTACACTTTGATCCAATGGCATTTCAATCAATTCCCAAACAAAATTCCTTATAAATTGATTCAACTTCTCTTACATAGACAAAATACAAAATTCAACTGAATGTGCTTGATTAATATTTATGGGTTCAATCATAGAAATATAGGCATAATGGTTAACCTCTGTTATAAATCTGATTTCAGGGAATAGAATTTTAATGATAGTAAACACTTCTATTTCTCTACGACTGCCTTGCCTATTAATATTTTAGGTCCACAAGATCAAACTGCAAGTTGAACTAGCTCAAGAATAGGTAGATTAGGACTGAGTTAGTTTGTAATATACAAAACTATATCTTTTATTTTTGGAGATTATCCAGGACATCATCTTGGATAATGCAATGAAATTATGCCTAAATTAATCTAGTAATTAAGGAAAGCAATTAAGGTTTGATTGCTCGATTATATCATTCTGGACGATCGCATGATCGGCCGGGATAATCAATTCAAAAATCTATCCTGGACGAAAATAGCCAACATCTATTTAGGGCAATGCTCTAGATGATATGCACAGAATTGAACTAATCGTTTAGGACAATCATGATATCGGCCTAGACAATCAGGTTATTTTTCCATCGTCCATACATCCATTCAGGATGACATTCTAGACAATATTTAATGACTTGTACTAATCATACAAGATAATATTATATCATCCTATATGAAATGAATAAAAACCTTCAGATCATCTCAAATCATCCTGCTGATTAAGTTAAATTTGTACTAATCGTACAGGATGATATTTATATCATCATGGATGATAAAGTTGATTTGTTGTAATTAAGAGCTATTTTGAAGCTCTTCTATTTAAGACCTCTTATTCTTTCCAAGAGATCATCTTTTATTATTGTTCTGGCCTGAGAGAGCTAAGAGGAGAGGGAGAGCAAGAGAGAGAGAGAGAGAGGATCTTGTGAGGGGAGTTTATGAGGGGCTTCATAAATATTTCTCCAAGAAAGGATTCATCATCATCTTCTCTAATCATAGTCCCTAGTTCCTTGGGGGTTCTAGAGAGGTCTACTTCAGCAACTGATCAAGATTCTTTGTTTGCTTCAGGAGGAAGTAAAATGAGTTGAGATTCTTTACCTTCTTTAGGAGGAAGAAAAAGGAGTTGAGTTCTCTGCCTCACCGGGTTTGTGAAACGGAGATTTGTACAGGCTTCTCTACCTAACTATGAGAGCAAAAGGAGAGTCACTGAGTTTAGTGCAATACTTGGAGGGCACCTCCAGGGAGTGGACATTGGTCAAGTTAACCGAACCACTATAAATCTCTATATTCTTTATTACTGTTTTCGCATTTAATTTCTGCACTTTGATTTCTTTGTGGTCAACTTTGGTTTGAGTTTTTGTTTTGATTAGAGAATTTTTTTAAAATACCAATTCACCCCCCCCCCCCCCCTCCCTCTTGGTTAGCCTTGGGCTGATTCATAAGGGCTTAACATCCCTATCAAACTTTTAACCTCTTAACTAAGTCCATACCTAGTCCTAACACCCATACTAGGTTTCACCTAAAATCAATTCCTTAGGGTGATTTTTAGAAAATTTTAATTCTCTAGGCAAAGGGTTTTTATTCTCCAGATTTTTTTCCAAGTTTATATTCTCAATCCATTGGGAGTTATTTTATATATGATCCTCTCTCAAACTTGGCTCTTCCAAAATATTAGATTCATTAAATATAATATATATGGTCTCCTCAACTACCAAAGTTTTTTGTTAAACACTCTATATAATTTTCCAATACTAGAGTGTCCAAGCAAAATTCCTTTATCTAATTTTGGATCAAATTTTTCTAAAGGAGAATTTTTATTATTATGTATGAACATCTTACATACAAAAACATGTAGATATGACAAATTAGGTATTCTCCCTTTAAGAAGCTCATAGGATGTTTTATTCAATTTTGATCTAATATCACCCTATTCAGAATATAATAAGCTGTACTAATTGCCTCAGCCCAAAAATATTTTAGAAGTGAATATTCTACCAACATGGCTCTAGCAACTTCAATTAATATTTTGTTCTTTCTTTCGACAACCCAATTATATTGAGGGCTACTAGGTGTAGAAAAATTATGATCAATTCCATTTTCTTTAAAAAATTATTAAATTTTTTATTTTCAAATTCACTTTCGTGACCACTTTGAATTATTAAAATTTCACATCTTAGTTTTCTCTAAATCCAAGTCAAAAAGTTTGTAAATTTCTCAAATAATTCGCTCTTATGAAATAAAAATTTAACTCATGTGAATCTTGAAAAGTCATCAACAATCACAAATCCATGTCATAACCATGATTCATCAGAAATTATTTTTAAACAAAAAGCATTAAGAGATTTAATACAATTTAAACTTAGCATATAAATATTATTTATCCTATTTTCATGCAGTACATCAATTTCATTTTGGCTTAATATGCAACTAGTAGGAAATAATTAATATTATATCCTTTATCACATAGCTGACTAATACTCAAGAGATTATGCTTTAAGCCTTCTACAAGTAACACATTTTTAATAAAAAAATAATTTAAGTTACTGATCATACATGTGCTTATCACCTTCCTAGAGGTATTATCTCCCAGTGTAATCTTGCCTCCATTCCTAGCTTCCAACGAAATTAATTATGTACTGTCTCATGTCATATGCTTCATACAACTACTGTCCATGTACCAAATGCTCTCACGAATTCTTGTATGAGAAGGATTCTACAAAATGATCAAACATTACTCTTGGGAACCCAAATAAGTTTGGGTTCTCTTCTTGGAAAAATTAAACTAGATGCATGTATGGTATGAATTATTTTATGCATCTTAGGTCTCCATATTAAATGAGTTTTTCTCTGAATAGTAAAAGTGTGTGAAATATATCCAATGATTCCACAAGAAAAACACTTAACTCCAGGAAAAAGATTTTTTAATCTTCTATAATAAAACTATCTCTTCCTAGGTTTTAAGATTTTTTATTCTAAAATAGGATCATTAAAATCTTCAAGTTTAGGGTGGATCCTATTTTCCACAAGATCCTTCACTTTCACTCTAAGAAATGAATTTGTATCCTCTAACATAGTATTATCAAATTTTAAATAGTACTCTTTATTTTCATATTCATATCCTTAAAAATTTTAAATTGTTTTTCCAATTCAATGTAGGATGATTTAAATAATTTATTTTATTTGTTCAAATGATCAAATTAATCCAATAAACTCATGTTGTTGTTATCAATCTATGTGTGATCTTTTCTAAGGATTTTATACTCTTTCTATAACTCTAAGAAATTTAAATTCAATATAACATGCATTTTCTTGAGTTTTCTATATGTCGTATGAATTCTTTTAGAAACTTCTAATAATTCATTATGACTTAAGTCACATACATCTTTTTTATATGATTGATCAACATTATTAGCCATTAAGCACAGGTTGGTGACTTCTTCTTCCTTCTCTTATTATGATGAATTCGAAACTGAGTCTACCCAAAATTCTCGCTAAAATTTTTTTTTGCCCTTCCTTACATTTTTTTTCTCCTCCACCTTCTCCTTGCTAAGAGTGCCTTTAAGATTAGGGCAATCCAATTTTACGTGTCCAGGTTACCTATATTCATAGCAAATATCATCCTCATTATCAGGTTGTGACTGATTACGCTTTAAGTCATCTACTTTCAAAACAATGTTCTTCTCATTTCCCTTTTCTCCTATATCAATCTATCTTTGAGTCACTCCTTGGTCGTAAGTAATTAGTGATCCAAGAAGATTATTAATGGAATAAACAATTAAATCTTTCGACTATATAATTGCAGTAATGCTAACATCATAAGTAGTAGACGAATAACAATGTATTTTATTAATCATTTCAATATTTGTTAGTTCCCTACTTAGTACATACGAAGAAGTAACTATTTTAGTGAATCATGTGTATATGTCAAATATGGATTCATTTGGTTTCATGTGAAATAGTTTATAATCATGTAGTAAGATATTTAATCTAGATTATTTCACTTTGTTAGTCCCTTCGTATGTAATACAAAGCATATCCCATATATCTTTTCAAATTTTACAAGTAGAGACCTGCATATAATCTTCATACTTAAGTGCACAAAAGAAACTATTTAAATATTTTACATTTAATTGTGATAAATCTCATTCTTCTACATTCCAGTCAGCAAAGGGTGTTTCAACTCTAATGCCATCTACAAGTTTAGTTGGCCTAGTGTACCCATTCTGAACTAAAATTCATATGTGATAGTCAAGCGGTTAAAAAACATAGACATATGTATTTTTCAAAATCGAAAGAGATATTGTCAAATAACAGAGGTCTAGTGATTGAATACCCTTTAGGTGTGTTACGGTTTCCAAAAGTAACCATTATCATTTTTAAAAAGTAGTATAAACTTAAAGTTTTGAAACAAAGCTCTGATACCACTTATAAAGTCGATATAGGTTGTTAAACCTATAAAATGTCCTAAGGCTAAACAAGAGGGGGGTGAATTAATATTTTTAAAAAATTCTCTTAGATATTAAAGAAAACTGATTTTTATATATTTTGTAAAAAAAAATTTCCACCATAAAATGAAAAATGCTAAAAAAATAAAAGTGTGGAAATAAAAATGAAAACAAAGATTTATAGTGGTTTGGTCCAATAACACCTATGTCTACTCCCTAAAGACTCCCTCTTCAAGTATTGCACTATTACCAAAGTACTCTCCTTTTTCCCCCACACTAAGGTGAAGAAGCCTTTATAATTTTCCTCTCTTCCACCAATCCCTAGTGTGGCAGAGTACCGTCATCCTTTTACACCCTCCAAGTGTAGGCAGAGTACCATCATCCTTTCACACCCTCTAAGTGTCGATAGAGTATCATCATTCTTTCACGCCCTCTAACTATCGGCAAAGTATTGGATCTTCTTCAAAGATCTTCCCTCGAGCAACTAAAAAGAAGAAAGGAAAAGAAGTAATCAAAATATAAAAGAGATTCTTACATTTGAGTAACCTTGTTAACCCTTCATACTCTACTTGCAAGAACTCTCAATCAAACACCCTCCCAAAACACTCTTTCACTTGCTCTCAAAAAAATCACGAAGAACAACATTTTCTAAATCATTTTCTAAGAACGTTTTATATAAACGATATGAAAAATTGTCCAAAAAATTGAAATTTATAATTTTGAACGTATACAATCGTATAGTATAATCATCAATTATACGTGGGAACAGTTTAAAAATTGTGTGTGTGTACCTGTATGAAATATTTTCATTCATGATAATTGTCTAGTATGAATCATGTTCGTGTTCTATGAAATGGTTCAAAAAAATTTCTACTTAGTTGGGATGAAAAGATACCCCACATTTTCATACTCTAAACGTCGTCTGTACAAACCATGTATCGTACAGTACGATCAGATCAAAAAAATTTAATGTTCAATAGGATGAAAAGGAACCCATTCTGTTCGTACTTTAGACGTCATTTGTATGAAGGTCACTTCGTATAATATGAACAGTTAAAAAAATTTGGGATTCGTCGGGACAAAAAGGAACCTGTTCTTTTCATACTCTAGATGTCGTTTGTACAAAGGTCAATTCGTACAGTATGATCAGCTCATAAAATTTTCAAAAATTGTCGGGATGAATAGGGATGTATCTATTTCATACTCTAGATGTCGTCTGTACTAAGGTCAGTTCATACAGTATAATCAGTACTTAGAAAAAAAATTTCCCATAGTTCGTTTAATTGCTCGTAGGAGGGAATAATTGAACAAATCATCCCATATAAATTAAAATCATACAGTATGAATAGTTTAAATATTTACAAATTTTAAATAATCCCCCAATGTGTTTGTGCACAGTTATTCAATGACTATCACACTCTCTTAAACTGAATAAAAGTGAAAATTTACAGACTCCATTTATAATAAATCCTAATCTATTCTTCCTTGAAGTCTTCAATAGTCTGGAGTATAATTTTCTTGAATTATTAGTACTCACAAATAACAAAAGCAATATATATCTAATATATATTAGGAGAAATAGTAATTAAAATAATAATATTTGAAATCATCAAAAACACACATGTAACAATCTCAATATTCGAAAAACTAAGTTGCAACAATCTCGACAAAAAATTGTTGTCATGGATATTCAATCACTAAAATAAAATTAGATAAAGATAATGAATAAATTATATGAATATAATATTTTAGACTGATGAATTTAAATAACATATTTTTCCTAATGATTCTCTTTTAATTGTGATGTTATTTAAATCATATACATTCCTAGATCTCTATCGAGCTTGTAGGAATAAATGATGTCTGTCGACTTCCTACTATTATTTCATCTCCTTAAGAATTTAGTCTGTTTCATAACCTATGCCTAGGCATGATAAATACTAATTTAATATTTTGGTTATGCCTACTTCCCTCCATCGAGGCTCCACATTACACCTAATTTTAACTACATATCTTGCCACTATATGTATTAAATTAAGATATGGTAATATTAAAAATATCATTTTAATCATTTATGAAATAAGAGAACTCATTAGTACTTTTCATATGATACTACTTCATCAATCTAAAACTTGAGAATTAGCTAGACATGGAAAAAAGATGAAGCAAACTCATTTTTATTAATAGTATGATAGAATATATATATATATATATATATATCACTAGATAGGTTCAATGAATCTCCACTAAACTCCTTTTTATTTACAAAATTACTTCCACAAACACAAGTTAAATACTCTAATGATGGTAATAAGTACTTCTCTAAATTCTCTTAGTTGTCACCCTAAGTGAATTTCAGAGAATCACTCTAAATTGTACTGAAATTATCTAAGTGATTGAACTCCCTTATAAAATGATACAATGACTATTTATAAGAAAATAGAAATAAGCATTTAATGATGTGACACTATAAAGATCAGTGCTGCTACGCCCAACAAACAAACTAAAATCATTGTAATGTTGTTCTTGTTCCACCGCGATGCTGATGTAAATTAGTTACTTAGTGAACAGTCGTGTCGCTTCACTAACCAGTCTTGTCCTTAGAAAGTTACAACTGCTACGTCGTGAAGCTACTGCTGACTTTCGGATGCTACGGCACCAAAAGGGAAATTTTAATGCTGAGGCATTATTGATTTAAACACTGTGGTGCATGACAATAGAACACTCAATGTTGCAAAGTTGATATTTTACTTATATGGCACAGTTCGATAGAGAAGTCAGCACTACAACATTGATATTCTGGCACTGTGTAGGTGTCTTTGATGGCGCAACAGTGTTGTTTTTTCCAATGCCACGTCGCTATAAGGAACTAAGAATTTTTATGTCTTTTCTATGTTTTTCCTGCACAATATAACTAAAACTACATAAAATAATAAATTATTTACACTTATTATATATTTAAGCTCATTTATTGTGAGTTATGTGGAGCCCTTGGTTATGATTCCAATATTATGCAATATCTATAGGATATTTATATTGAAGGTAAGAACTTAATTGGTGCTCACATAGGGTGGCAGTGAAATTGTTATTTAGGGTTTGGATAGATTTAGTGTTGAGACATCTAAGATGTAAAAAATCAAATTTATATTTGAAAAAAAAATAATAAGAAGAACTTTTGATCAAAGCTTAAGGATATTAGAGAACTAATGGTGGTTTTATTATAAATTTTGGATTGCTGGTTTTGGAATTATAATATTATAAATCAGGTTGCTCATTATATAAATTTGTCTCACTATATTGGACTTTTGACTAGGGATATAGTTAAGCCCTTAGGAGGTTTTTGAGGGATGTAGGTGAATATTTGAGGGCATTTTTGAAGTGGTTGAATGTGTTTTGTGGTTGATTGAAGCTAGATTTAAGTTTGTATGGAGGAGATGGAATTGTGTTGGTAAAAATATAAAATATGGGTGAGAAAGATAAGTAAAGACTCGCCAAAATTCTAAAGGATCAACTAGTAAACTTTTATCTAAAAGTAAGACATCCACTAAGCATTTTCATACAAAATTTGTATAAGTAAAAATAATTTTTTTAATCAAAGGAAAGGTATAAATTAGATTTCAATTTATAATTCTTTTATAAGCATAGACAACTATAGAAAGTTTTAGGAGCCAATAAAATAGTATTACATGAATTGATGACTCATCAAAATATAAAGGGAAATAAAATAAGACATAAAATAAAGTTTAAATTTTCTACGAGTATAAAAATTCAAATTGGCCAAATAAAATAAGTAAACTGGTCCTAAAAGATTTTTACTTTTTTAAGCAGTATGACCCACATACTCATCAAAAGACCTTAAATTAAACTTTTTCAATTATTCAATCATGAATTTAAAGAGTTTATAGGTCATCTATGAGTTTATATGAAGAGTTACGTATGATGAACAACCCAAATCTTGAAGCAAAGTGTTGGATTATAAATTTGTTTTATTGATCTTTATCTTGATGCTGCATTTCTAATAGTCTGATTGATTGAGAGCTCTACCTAAAGTTCAAAGAGTAACAATGTGTGCTTTGCATGATTGTTACTTTGACATTTAAATTCAAAATATTTTGTGAAATTAATAAAAAAATTTATTTTCTTATGTTACATTACAATTTAAGGAAATCATTACATAAATATTTTAATTAATATATTTTATACAAATTAAATTTTATTATCATAAGATACCGAGAAACAATTATATTTATATTTAAGACCATAAGTTTGTAATATTTTGTATAAGTTTATGAAAGTAATTTTAAAATTTAATAGATTATTTTATAAATTATTTATAAAAAAGGAAAGTGATGAATTATTACTTCTAGAAATTATATTTTTATATTTTTATCATATTTTTCTTATTTGTGGAAAAAAAAATTTTAAGAACTCTCGATCAGATGTTTGAGGTTACTAGTATAAATGCACGAGCACAAAGTGCACATTGCTAGAAATGAATGAAAATAGTGCACTAATGTCATAGAAGAATCAAATAATGATAATCAAACTTTTTTTTTGAATAAAAAAAAAACACTTTTGAACGGCCCCTAATAGTCCAATAAATATGAATGAATCATATAATCGAGAAGAAATCCAGTGCACTTCCAACATAAGGAACACCAAATTTGGATGATTTCCTTTTTTTTTTTTTTTTTTTTTTTGAGGATAAATGATTTCCTTACATATCAAATTTTTTTCTCCTTTTTAAATATTTAGAAGAACAACATAAATTTTTTTATTGTAAGAAAAATAAAATCTTTTTCATCCATGCTTGGGGACCGGCATTGGCAGTTTTTAAAAAAATTATATAATGTTATCTCTATATAATTTATTGGATTTGTAGTGAGACAGCTAAACAAACCAAAGTTCATCAGAAATTGCTCATATGTTGAAGTAAACATCTAGTTAGGCTAAAAATAAAATATTAGTTCTTCTTGCACATATTTAATTAAAGAAATATATGTACTGCAACTATTGAAAGCATAATATCACAAAAATTATAAATTTTCTTGAAATAAAAAATGAAAGGTATAAATTACTTAGCTCAAGCATGGTATCACAAAATAAATACATAAAAACAAATTTTACAAAACATAAGGCAAACACAAAATATAAAATAAATACATAAAATTAAACATTTTCAATAAACAAATTTAAAACTTATAATAAGTATATTTAAGACAAAATAAATAATGCATATAAAGTATCTTCTTTGCAATATAGTAACACTATTTTGTGTCCTCGTAATGCTTGTGAATTTTGAGCGAATTTGTAATGCTTATAAATTGGTGCAAATTTCTTCGAAACTAAAATGAATGCATGACATATTTTTAAATGAATGCATAGCATGTTTTAGCTACTTTGCTTGTAGTTGTTGAACTGTCTAATTGATTGAATTTGTCATATTCATCTTGTTGTCTTGCACCCATGGGTCATCATAAATGAATATTGACTAGTTAAATTAGTTCTTTGTTGAATATCAATGCCCTGAAAATTTGTTTGTTTATTATTATTAATTTTTTTGTTAGAATGAGCTAAAAACATTAGTTGACACATATATATCTATTTTATCAACTTTAATTACATATACATAACATGTTCTCAAGTACTATGGTAATGATCTGCCATGTGCATTGTTCTAACTAATTGAAAATTAAACATAAGCAGTCAAAATTAGACTTTCACACTACTAAAAAACAGGACCTTTCGCAGCGGTTTTTTGCACCGGTTTTAAAAACCGCTGCGAAAGCAACCAATTGTGCTTGAAATCGATTTCATTTGCAGCGGTTAAAACCGATGCAAGTCACACCGGTTAAAACCGCTGGCAAATCCCATACGTAACTTTAAGACACCCAAATCCCTAATTCATCTTCCTCTGTGCTCGCGCATTCGGACCGAATCCAGACAGTCGTGCGTGATGAAAATCTCCTTATCTTGCAAATCCCAGCCGACCGTCCCTTCCATCTTCGTAACTGTGAGTTTATTTCCCTTCATTCTCTTCTTCTCATTGTTTTTCTTCATATTCTTCTCCCTTTTCTTCATTTTATTCATTTGCATTCCTTAGGGTTTAGGTTAATCACAACCCTAGCTTAGCGTTGGTTGTGTGCCGTGTTCCCACATGTTCCATATGCATATATTTAAAATGACGTAGTGGGCTAATTTGAGCGAATACAGTAAGAGAGTTGGGAGTTGTCGGAAACATGAACGGGAATACGATGGCCCGTCGGACACGATGTCATTTTTCCGACAACTCCCAACTCCTTACTTGAATATTTAAACCAACGCTACCATTAGACAAAAAAACAAAAACAAATGGATGTTATTACAGAAGATCAATTAAACAGAAAAAGCTCTTAAATGCACCGTGCAATTTCACACTTTTTGATGTCATACATGATGCATTTACATGTTTTTCTATATATTTGTATAATACTCTTGCTTTTTTTGATGCATTTGCGTTGTGTACTTCCATGTTTTTTAATGCACATATAGTGAATTTGAACACTTTTTGTTCATTTGCACACTTTTCTGTGGTTTTTGGTTCATTTGCATAGAGTATATACATACTTTTAAATGCGCCTGCTTGATGCACTTGTATGCTCTTTGATACATTTGCATGCATTTGCATAGTATATATTGAAGTATGGAGATCCATAATTGTGATATCCAAAGATGTTTTAAGTTGTGCAGCAGATTTCAAGTGAGAGGCTAGCATTATATCATTTCATTTGGCTAGAAATTAACTTCCTTGGTTATGTTTGTGGTGCGACTCTAATAGCTTTAAATTGTAGGATTGTGAATGGGGCAATGAAAATTATTGGGATCCAAGTGAAATTATAAATAAACCATAACAAATGAAATGTGGGTTATGCAAATATCTATTGCAAAATGTCCAGGCGTGAAGTTATTTCTATCTTTGATACATTGATAAAATATGATCCACAAACTCAGCCCTTTTTGGCCGGCCAGTGGGATTTTGTATCTCATTCTAACTCATCAACTTAAGCAGAACGTTTATATGTACCAGATATAAGGCCTTTAATTTTTTTTAATATACTTTACAAAGTATGTGTACCGGTCTCTATGAGAGACTTTACAACTAATGATCATACTCATCGATGGATCAAACATTTCTTAAATAATGGATCCAATTGTTTTTGTAAATTTCAAACGTAGGTCGTTTAAAATAGATTGGAATCAATAATTGGGTAGTTTATATGAATCCCCGTTCTCCATTTGTCCTTAGCATTGCATGAGATTGTGAGATTTTGAATCTATTTTACATTCTTTATCCAAGTTACCATCAACATACTCTTTTTTTATTTGGGGTTCGGGCCAACCCAAACTTGTGCTCTTCTTTACCATGCTTTTGAACCTAGTCAAAATCAGCTATAATTGTAAAATTTCTAATTGGTTGGAGAGGACAATCATTATTTTTCTTGATTGTCTTCTTCTTTCACTTTAATTGGTGATTTTCATTGATTGATTCCACTTAGATTTTTTTCTTTTATTGATATCATGTTGATGTGATGATTTCTACTAACCATCCTTTTCTTCTTTACTTTATCTTTTAATGAGGGGTTTGTTGCAAATTATGTCATATGTGTACACGTAGCATTATATGGGTGATTTGTGTAGCATATGGGTGATTTGTGTAGCATTATATTTTGCATTCTATAATTTTTCTCTATATTCTCTCCACTCTCCATTCTCTCATATTCTAGATCATTAAGTCAGCTATCTAATAAAATCTAATGTCATCCACAAGTAAATTTGGATCTAACAAGAATAACATTTAGAGTTGCTTTGTCATGGCTAATACCATGGAATGAAATTTCTACCATGGGTAAAATTTTCTTTCAATGCATATATATTTCCATACCACCATTAAATATATCTCTATTTTAAGCACTTTTTGATTGGCTACATTTACCCATTCAACCAAATATCACGAATGCATCTCCTACAAACTCTGTGAATAAATGGTTGTAAGAGTGCGATGAGAACATGCATTATTTGAAGGAAAAATTCCATGTGACTGAATTTAGTACATTATGATCTCTCTCTAGCTTTCATTTTAGGTTATAAATAGGTCCACAAGGCATGTATAATAGATTGTATATTAAGTAATGAAATAAAATTATATTGTTCATCTATTATTTTGTGTATGCTTATTAAATGTGTATTTCGTGAGTGCTTTACAGGCTTGATGGATAAGAGTTGGATGTCAAAATCAAAATGGAGTAGTGATTATATTGAAGGTGTTGATAATTTTTAAAATTTGCAACACAAGGTCAAAGTTCAACACAAAAAATTTTATGTCCATGCAAATTATGCATTAACAGATATTTCATTATGTAAAAGAAGTCAAGTTACATTTACTCTCCAAAGGAATTTTCCCTGGATATGTTGTTTGGAATCGACATGGAGAGGAACATGCTTTTTTAGCTGAAGTTACAAGATCAGATACATGTACTGATACTAGTAATGTTGTTGAAGTACAAACTGAAGGTGAGTTGCACAGATCAAATGATATAGAAGGATTGTTAAGGGACACATTATGCTCAGTCAATGCCAATTTAGATGATGAACATAATGAAAATAACATAGATTTGACAAATGATGAAGCAATGAAATATGGTGATTTATTGCTAGAAGCAGGAGCAGAATTATACCCTGGTTGTAAGTCATTCACAAAGTTATCCTTCATCTTATATTTATTTTGCCTAAAGTGCTTACACTCTTGGTCTGCAAGATCTTTTGATCAAATGATTGAGTTATTGATTGAAGCTTTCCCTGATGGTTCATTGCTACCTAAAAATACATATGAAGTGAAGAAGATAATGAAAGTATTTGATCTTGGATATATAAAGATAGATGCATGTCCAAATGATTGTTGTTTATTTTGGAAAGATAGATCTATTCAAGAGGTTTGTCATATTTGTGATTCTTCACGGTGGGCAGGGGCAAAAAAAAGTTCAGCTAGAGGAAAGAAAAATCAAATGAAGTCTGCTAAGGTTGTTCGATACTTCCTATTGATTCCTAGGCTTCAAAGATTGTTTAAAACAAAAAAATCTACTGAAGAGATGATTTGGCATGCCAAACAGAGAAATATAGATGGGTTGTTACGACATCCAGCTGATGGAGAAGCTTGGAAATCCTTTGACTCTCGATATCCTGATTTTGCTTCAGATCCACGTAATGTTCGTCTCGCTTTAGCCAGTGATGGTTTTAATCCATTTAAGATTATAAGTAGTACATACAGCATTTGGCCCATACTTTTGGTTCCTTACAACATGCCTCCTTGGATTGCAGTGAAACAAACGTCTTTCATTATATCTACTATTATACCAGGGGAGAAGAGTCCAGAAAATAATATAGATATCTATCTCCAACCACTAATAAATGAGTTGTCTGAACTATGGCATGGAGTCATTTCCTACGATGCAGCATCTGGACAATCTTTTAACTTACGAGCTGCATTAATGTGGATGATCAATGATTTTCCGGCTTATGGTATGCTTTCTGGTTGGAGCACTAAAGGTAGATTTGCTTGTCCTTGTTGTGCCGAAAATACAGAGTCTTTATGGTTATATAAGGGAAAGAAATTATCATATATGGGTCATCGTCGTTGGCTACCAGAAAATCACTTATTCCGTCGACAGAAACAGTACTTTGACAATACAGAAGAGATCCGTAAAGCACCTAGAAGGAATACTAGTAGTGATATTTTACTGAAATTACAAAATGTTCAGTTTGATTTGGGCAAATCTAGAAGCTTGAAAAGAGGGCGTACAGTAGAATTCAGTGAGCATCATATTTGGAAGAAAAAATCAATTTTCTTTGAGCTACCTTATTGGGAGTATAATTTACTACCACACAATCTTGATGTCATGCATATTGAAAAAAATGTATGTGATAATTTCATTGGCACTTTACTTGATCTTGATAAATCTAAAGATAACTTGAAAGCACGCCAAGATTTAGTTGACATTGGAATTAAAGCCGAACTGCATCCACAAATTCTTGAAGATGGTTCATATTTTTTGCCACCAACTTGCTTCACAATGTCAAAAAAAGAGAAACTGATGTTTTGTCAAGTTTTGAAAAATATGAAAATGCCCAAAGGTTATGCATCTAATATCTCAAGGTGTATTAATGTTGCTGAATGTAAGATTGTGGGCTTAAAAAGTCATGATTGTCATGTGCTAATTGAGGAACTTCTACCTATTGCTTTGAGGTCATGTTCTCCATCCGATGAAATTATACATATTCTAGTGGAGATTTCAAAATTTTTGAAGTCAATTTGTGCCAAGGTTATTGATCCAAAAGAGTTGGACATACTCCAGAATAATATTGCAATAACATTGTGTAAAATGGAAAGATCAATACTCCCATCATTCTTCACGATCATGGTTCATTTACTTATTCACTTGGCCGAGAAAGTAAAATTAGGTGGTCCGGTTCAGCATAGATGGATGTATCCATTTGAGAGGTATTTCAATTGTAATTACTAATTCAAGTTATTATTGTTCAACTTGACATAATCTTACGGGTATAACCGCCGGGAAAAGTCAAATATTATGCTGCGAAAACCCTATTTTTTGGTAGTGTCATTTGGTTGAAGTTTCTGGTTCTCTTTCCAAAAGAATTTTGGATTTCATTTAGCTTAGTATTAAAAACTTTCTAAGGAAACCAAATAAAAAAAACATATTAAACATGTCCTGAAATGCATTCAATTAATTGGCTTCCTAAATGCTACAAGTTCTATTGAATGAATTAGCTTATATAATAAATGAAGTACACGCATTAATTGCAATGTAACATAATTAATGAAGTAATTATATGTGATATTATAATTGGCCTATTTGGAGATTCATTCGATTGTCCTACTTGAAGATCATCTAAGGAAATAGAACCATGTTGGTAATAGTTTATGCTGCCTTAGAATTCCATGGAACTTCAACAGACTGTGAACTCAAATTGCATAATGGCAAAAGATTTTGATGCTTTGCATGTTGCAATATACAAGACATATACCAAGATTGTAAGCAACATTTATAATTATTAACTACTATTGAGTATGAACTCCATTATTGCAAGCACATTACTTTGAATAGGAAATTTAAATAAGAATTATTCTATTAATTTATCCTAAAATGAATAGGTGTAATCATCTTAAAAAGCAATAAGATAGATATCTCAAACAAAGTCTAAGAAGGATATAACAATAAATACACCTTTTCATTTTACTGGAAAACCTTGAGAAATAAGGAACCAAAATTTTAGTTGAGGCATACAAATAAAAATATAACTTATATAAATAAGGAAAATTTGGGATTAAAGGAAATAAAGGAAAAGGAGGAAAATAATCATGCTTAAAATTGTACTTAAATGCTTTAAAAAGCAAAAAGAAAGACATCTCAAATGAAGTATAAAAAGGATATAACAATACTTACACTCGTTCATTTTATCAAAAAATCTTGAAAAATGAGGAACAAATTTCATCTGATGCATACAAATAAAAATATAACTTACATAAATAAGGAAAAATTGGGATTAAAGGAAACAAAGCTAAAATGAAGAAAATAATCAAGCTTAAAATCCATATCCACTCACCTCAGCCAATGAGATCGAAAAGATATCGACAAGCTACATGCACTTCATCAATATACATAGACTTTCAGATAGAAGAAATAGGTCAGCAACCAAGATGCTTTAAAACACAATCATAAATTAATTAACATAATTTAAAAATTTGGCAGATTTCAAACATTAACGCAAGGAAAACTCAAGTGCATTATACGGGAATTTCATTCATAAACTTAGAAGCATTGCATATGTTTATAAAGAAAAAAGTGTTCATTCAATGACACCCTATAGCATAATTCAAAAAATAACATAATAATTTTCGGCATACCCTCAAGAAACCATACAATATCAATTTGAGGAAAAAAAAGCTTCATCTTCTCAAGAACATTTGTTTGATCTTCATTGAACATGCATATGAAGAAAGATAACTTCCTAAACTTGTTTAATTGAAACATGATTTTCTCAATAAATTTTGGTATATCTTAAATGAACTTGATTGGCTTGAATGAATAACATTTGGTTGGTTTGGTTGGCTTGAATATTTAACACTTGGTCAAATTGAGTGAACTGAATTTAGTTGGTTTAGTTGGCTAGAGGGAATTGCATTTAGTTGGCTTCAATGGACAACACTGGGTTGGCAGAGATAAATGAAGATAATATAACCAAACGATACAATAAGCAATCATAGCATACAATAATCTCATAGAAATTTTCAATTATGAGCAACGAAGAGAAATATCTAAATCATTGGATTCAAAAGGGGAAAAAAGGTATTTTATGAAACACAAGGAAAAAATAAAATACAAATTAAAACATAAAATTTAAGATCTTCGATAAACAAATTTAAACCTTATTATAAGTGTATTTATGGTAAAATTAGAAATGTCAACAAAAAAAAATTAACTTTCTTTTAAGTTTTTTTCATTTATAAAGCACAGTTCATAAGTGCCTAAAATAATAAAAGTGCTACAATTATTTCAACCATGGCATTCTATGCCCTATAAGTGCCATAAAGTTAAAAGAACTAACACAAATACAATCAAAACCAAAAAAACAAATGCAATCTAACATAGCAAAGCTTTAAAACTCAATGTTTATTAACTACCTCACCATATTAATGCATACATATGCATACAAATATGAATATTTAAATAAAAAAACTATGGCATACAAGGGTACACTACAGGAAAACCCCATATTACCGCCGGACGAAATCCGCCGGAAAACATAGATATTCCGACGGAACTATAAGTTTCCGGCGCATGTTTCAGCAGAAATTCATACGTCGGTTTTGGTCGCGTCGATAAATTATTTTCGGCGCAAATCTTACGCCAGAAATTTCTCCGGCACAGTTTTCGATGAATTACCGGCGAAAAAATGGATTGTTATCGACGTTAAAAGACGTCTTAATTCCGGCGCCATATGCGCCGGTAATTAGCGTCGCATTATGTGCCGGCCATTACCGGTGGGTAATGCGCCGCAAAGTGTGCATAGAAAGCCCACGAACTCGCGATGCAAAGTACACGCTGGTAATTACCGGCGGACTGTGCGCAGGTACATGCGCCGGTAAGTTCCGACAGAACAAAGACGACGGTACATACGATACGATTCGTTGTATCATCTTTTCCGGTGAACGTTCGGCGCAAAATCCGTCGGAAACCTGTAGCATTGACAAAAAAAAATTTCCTTCCCAGCCAACAATCAAATTTCCACACCTGCAAACCTATAAAAATATCAATTCTACAACATTTCAATTGTAACATTACAACATATCAACAATTTCACCATAGTTTCACAACAGTTTATAACATTAAAAGAAGCAGTTCAGTACTAACAATACACTAAAAACATCACATTAAAAGAAACTGTTCAATAAAACATGTTCATAGAAATAAATAAGTTCATATAAACTAAATTAAACTACTCTGACTCTGTGGACTCCTCCTCAGGTGGAGCTACGTCTTTTCCACTCAGCTGCTCCCTCATCTTGCGCATTTCATCCAACAACTGATTGTGTTGCTGAATACTTATTTGAACCTGTGCTTGCAGCTGAGCTTGAACCTGTGCTTGCAGCTGAGCTTGCCAATCAGCTTGTGATTTCCTTACTTGTTCTAGCTCAGCTTGAAGGGCACTTATTTGTTGAGCTTGTAAGGACTCATGCGAACTAGATGTGAAGCTGGATGCAGTAGAGGATGTCATCCCCTCGTATGCCTGAGCTTGCGCACCTAAGCCATATACTCTACCATGCTGCATTCCTCCGACGGCCTGCGACCAGATGAGATACTCAGAATACTACATAGAGCCGCCAGAAGAGCCCTCACCTGATGCGGCATGAGTCTCTCGAAGCCGTGTATAATCCTCCTGTGAAAGTATAATATAAATATATATAGTTAAACTAAAACTTAGAAAATATTAAACATATATAAAAATATACTTACATAGGCTTTTCTTGATTTCTCATCAATCCACTGTTGATCCTCCTGTCGCTTATGAGTGCGACTATGCAATTCAACAGGAGTTGGTTCTCTACCAAGCATCGCTTTCTGTTTGAATTAAGAGAATTTTATTAATATAGATTAAAGAACAATTTTAAAAAATATTTAAAATTCATTACCAAATGACGCCTGTGCTCAGTATGTGGAACAGAGCCGCCTGTATGAAGTGAACTTCCCAACCCACCAACATCAGAAGCTCTGTTCTGTCGATTTTGATCCCTCTTCCTACTGTACTCTTCGCTGCCCCAAGCTGCATTCAACTCAGCACATATTACCTCTCCAATCCACAATGGTCGCTTCCCAGACTTTCTAATATCGGTGAACATGTCGCGCATCCGAGTAGACCCACGCCTCTCAAAATTCTTTCTAATCTTGTCATTGTGTTGGGGCATCCAACAAAACTCTTTCTGCAATCAAATATATATGATATATAATATATAAGATTATTAGCTTAAGTAGGAAAGAATAAATCATTCAACATAAAAACTAAAACCCAAAAATACCTCAAACTCTCTAATATTGGTGGAGATATCATATGTACTTACTCCCTCTTCCCATAATAAACTTAAATCATCAATCAGAGGTTGTAAGAATACGTCAATCTTAAATTTTGGATTATGTGGCCCTGGAATTATAAGTGATAGAAACATATAAGGAGTAGTCATACATAACTCTGGAGGAAGATTGTAAGGAGTGAGTATCACAGGCCAACATGAGTACGGTGTAGCCGACTGACTGAATGGAGTAAAACCATATGCGCATAAACCTAATCTGACATTTCTTGGTTCTGCCGCGAATGTGGGATGTGTACGATCAAAGTGCTTCCAAGCCTCTGCTTCTGATGGATGTGTGATAACACCTTCTTGTGGATGTGATCATTAATGCATCTCATATGTGCAGCAGATCTCATGGATGCATAAAGTCGTTGTAGTCTCAGAATTATTGAAAAGTAGAACATCCTACTAACAGGCACATCCTTTTGCTTCCTTCTATTTCTAGATTTGGGTTTAAATCTTGGTGCATTGCAATGACGGCATATAATTTCTGCGATATATTCTTTAAAGTATAACATGCATCCATTCATACAACAATCTATCTTTATGTATGTCAAACCAAGTTTGGAAACTAACTTCTTTGTTCGATATAGATCTGTAGGAATTAAATTATCTGTCAGATTGGTTTCCTTAAGCAGCCCAATGAATTGATTAAAACATTCACGAGCAACATTATATTCAGCCTTGATGCTTAACATCTTCACAGCAACAGATAATTCTGAGTGAGTCATGCACCCTTTCCAGATTGGTTGCTGGGCAGCATGCAATAAATCATAAAAGTTTTATGCCTCCGTATTCGGTAACTCTTCTGTATTTTGTTCAGTTTGAATTCCAGTTGCATCATGAACTAATTCCTCAAGATTTGGACGGATGTTTTCAGCCTCAGCAACATTACTACTTGTAGAAGGACCGCATTGATAATCAAATTGTGGCTCATACTCACCATGAGAAGTCCAATACCAATACCGTGGCAGGAATCCTCTACGATACAGATCAACATTTACATCATCTGGTTCAAGATGCACTAGATTTTTGTGTTTAGAACATGGACAACGAAACTTTCCTTCTGATATAAAGCTGGGCAGCTGTTTCGCTTGCTGAATGAAAAAGTTCACCACATTGATGAATTTATCTGTTAATGTCTTCCGATCTTGAGATAATTGGTTATACATCTAACTTCTTTGATTTCTAATATCCATAACCTATATATAAGAGTAAAAAAGTAATGGATTTATATATATATCTAATTAGTAGATCCAAGATATTTAAAACGTGTTACACTTATTAATGACTTGATCGCTCAAAGTCACAATCCCCTCACTAGGTCTACTAACCACTAAAGCAAAAAGATATGGAGTAATGTTGATCTCCATAATCCAAGTTTACCTTCAACTCCCTCTCTAGTCTTATCAACAAGAACAATATCATCAACAAAAAGCATGCACCAAGGTACATCCTCTAGCAAATGTCTAGTGCTAACAATCATGACTAAAGTACAAAAAAATAGACTAATGTTGATCTCCATAATCAAATTTTACCTTCAACTCCCTCTCTAGTCTTATCAACAAGAACAATATCATCAACAAAAACCATGCACCAAGGTACATCCTCTAGGAAATGTCTAGTGCTAACAACCATGACTAAAGCACAAAAAAATAGACTAATATTGATCTCCATAATCCAAGTGTACCTTCAACTCCCTCTCTAGTCTTATCAACAAGAACAATATCATCAACAAAAAGCATGCACCAAGGTACATCCTCTAGCAAATGTCTAGTGCTAACAACCATGACTAAAGAAAAAAGATATGGACTAATGTTGATCTCCATAATCAAAGTTTTCCTTCAAATCCCTCTCTAGTCTTATCAACAAGAACAATATCATCAACAAAAAGCATGCACCAAAGTACATCCTCTAGCAAATGTCTAGTGATAATAACCATGACTATAGCAAAAAGATATGGACTTAAGGCTAATCCTATATGTAATCCAACCGAAATAGAAAAAAAAAATGAAAACAAATACCTTCGGTACCCTCCTCGGAGGCGCGCGACTAGGAAGGAGAGAGGCGGCGCGCGACTAGGAATGAGGCTCGGCCAAGTCCGGTGACCGTCGACGGCAAAGTCCGGTGACTGTTGGAGACGTCTAACCACGGCGAGCGATGAATGGCGACGGGCAAAGCAGTCGAAGTGAGAGAATGGAAGGAAACGAATGACGGCCAGAGGGGTTCGGTTTCGAGAAATAGGGCTTTTACCGGCGGAAGTACCGCCCGTTTCGATGCTAGTGACGTCGGTATAATTTCCGACGTCTCATCCATCGGTTATATTTCATTGAGTTTAAATACGCCGGTGCAATGTCCGTCGGTAACGTACACCGGAATTATTCCGCCGTAACGTGCGACGGAAATGGTTCAGACATCCCTATACCATCGGATTGGCCGGCGGAACCTGCGTCGGTAAATTTACAGCGTCTTTTGCGCTGGAAAGGTTGACGCAAAATTTTCGTCGAACAATTCCGCTGGTGACTGCGCCGTTTATTACCGGCCATAATTTTCCGCCGGAAAATCCGACGGTAATCTCGTGTTTTCCCGTAGTGGTATAGATAAGTACCCAATGATCTTGCATTTAATTCAACCAAAGAATATTGCTTTAAATCTCGACCAGGATTATGCACATTGAAAACTATAATGTGTTTATCATATCTCGACCAGCAAAGATGTTACATAATAAGAAGTTTTATTTAGGAAAGTGACTGGAAAAAATTAATTGTTTCACTATAATTAAATTATTTGTTGATGTGCACTATATATATATATATATATATATATATATATATATATATATATATATATATATATATATATATATATATATATATATATATATATATATATATATATATATATATAATGCTTTCAATTAGCAACCTCCCCACAATGACTACTAAGCAATACTACTTTGTAACATCAAATGCAAACAATGAATTACATTTTGATTGGGCAATTGTATGAGAATTTGAAACAAATTTCTATCTAAGGCTTAATAAAGACCTTTACTGAAGCCCTTCATCAATAAAAGATAACATTGTATCTTGGTATATATAGGTTAAGAAAATAGTATGCCTAGAACATTAAAGCCATAAACTTTGTTGATCATTTGAAACACTAAAGTCTTGAAATAAGAGTTCAAATTCCCATAGTTTGTATGATTGTACCCTTGAGTATTTCTTTATTTGTCATTTCTTGTTTAATGGATTGGATCATCTCATGTTTCTTATGAATTTAGGCAATTATTTGCCTAACTATAAAAATCTTGGCATTCTCTATGCATGGTATTTTTCTATGAAATTTGTAATTCAATGTAGTTGCTCCCAAATAACAATTTTGTATAAAAGTTAGGTGGTTTTCCTAATACTATGCTATGCTTAATCACTATACCGAACACTAATTAATTAACCTAATTCGATCTTTTTAGTATTCTTACATTAGCTTCATTCATCCCTATTACAAAAAATATCTATGAAATGAAGTTGCTAAAGATTAGCACTACCTTAATGACAACATTCATAAGTGGCTAAACCACTTTAAAGATTGTTAGCAATAGTTGCCCAACTTAGAATATTGAGATAACCAGGCGAAGAAGAAAGATGTAACCATATAAAGGTTAATAGTGACAGATGGAAAAAAATAAATGTAAAATTTTTCAAAGCTGGGTAGTAATTGTAAGAGATTCTCAAACAAATTTCTATTTAAGGTTTAATAAAGCTATTTATTGAATCCCTTCATCAATAGAAGATAGCCTTGTCTCTTGG
Source organism: Dendrobium nobile (assembly GCA_022539455.1). NCBI lineage: Eukaryota > Viridiplantae > Streptophyta > Magnoliopsida > Asparagales > Orchidaceae > Dendrobium > Dendrobium nobile. Next base: position 29,999,013 of record CM039718.1, on the reverse strand, counting down.
CATGTCTAGATTAAGAAAATAGTACGCCTAGAAGGTTAAAGGCATAAACTTTGCTGATCATCCGAAATATTTAAAATTCTTGAAATAAGAATTTAAACTCTAAAAGTTCATATGTTCTCCTAACGTCAATATCAAAACACTTTTAATGTGAAACAGAATACATAATAACCAACATCATATTCGACTACGACAATAAATTTGTAAGATTTCTTAAGAATTTAAGCAATAATAGAATATCAAATTCAAGCATCGATAAAGAGAATATACATTTATGGGTAATAAAACTTGTGTTAAATTCAACAAAATATGGAATGGCCAAGGTGGAGTTCGGAGATAAAGAACTAATGTTATTCATAAGAATTCTCATAATGATATGAACAACATAATGTTGTAACCATATAAAGGTTAATAGTGACAGATGGAAAAAAATAAATGCAAAATTTTTCATGTTGGTTTTTCAAAGCTGGGTAGTAATTGTAAGAGATTCTCAAACAAATTTCTATTTAAGGTTTAATAAAGCTATTTACAGAATCCCTTCATCAATAGAAAATAGCCTTGTCTCTTGGCATATATAGGTTAAGAAAAAAGGCTAAGAAAATAGTACGCCTAGAAGACACTACAAGAAAATAGGTAATTAGTGACCAACAAAATTGGTTGCTAAAAATGTTAATTTGGACGCTAAAACAAATAGCGACAAAAAATATTTGGGCCGCTGATTTGACGTTGTAGCGTCGTCGCTGAGGCTTTTAGTGACCAAAAAATTTTTTAGGTTGCTAAATTAGCGACCACTAATTAGTAATGGTCGCTAAAATTGGACATATTAGTGGCCATTTTGTTGGACGCTAATGAGTATTTATTTGGATACTATTTAATAATTTTAATAATTAATTTTATTTATTATATTTTTCCTATAGCAATCAAAATAAAAATTGGTCGCAAAATGATCAACCAAAAAAATACATGCCCCTTTAATTTCATTAAGTGTTGATATATATATTTATGGATATAAAATTTGTGATATTTAGTAAATAAAATTATTATCCATTTATTATGCATTCGCTATAACAATTAAAATCAATCCATCACTTCTTTCTATTGCAATTAATTAAATAAATTACATAATAGAGAAATAATACAAATTTTAATAGCTTGAGGAAATAATAATAAAAAGCTTAGAATAAAAAAAAAATATTTATTCATGAGTATCATTGTTAAGAATTTGCTAGGAGAAAATAAAAATTGTATTCATTCATATACTTTTACAAATACATCCATCAATTAATACAAAAAATATAATCTCAGACATCAGTAATCATAAAATCTTAATGTTTATAAAATGATAACATCTAATTAACATAAAAATATTTTATTAACTTTTATGTAAATAAATATAAAATTACAAAATTATTATTTTTTCCCTCATATAAACAATATCAAAAACAAATGACAACATCAATCTATAATCATGCTAACGCCAATCAATATCTTGTACTGCTATAGTGTGGGATCCAGCTCCATATCCATCAATACACATTTCGGATGCAAAGAACTTCAACTTGGAGTACAAGCAGGCAACCCCTACATAAAAATTTTATAAACAAGATTACTAAAATATTTCAATAATTCTGAGATAATTCAAGACAAAAATGTAGGAAACTTGCATACTGCTTGACAGCATGATGCAAGAATTCAAAAACCAATTGAGTTCTCAAGGAAGTGAGTTCATCTCCTCCTTTATAGCTGCAACTAAGTGATTGTAAGCTACAATCCATGCAGTCTTCATCTCTATGCTCCACATATGAGGAGCATACTCTTTTATCGTCTCCAGCAGAGCAAATCTGGTAACATGTAAGCAAAAATAAAATATTAAACATTATAATACATACAAGTAGAAAAATATTATAGTTTGGAGATTGTATTAATTCATCGTGGTAATACCTAAAAATGTTCATCAAGTACGCCATACACGATGTGTTTGGTACCAATCTTCTTCAATGTCGTTTCCCTCACAGTAACCTTCCCAATAGCTCTGAGTTGTGCTGCTTCTTCACATGTCTGTAGTCACAGCAATTATCTTAATAAAACAATAATGGTCATGAACTCTGCACGAGTGAGGAAGATGATTGGAGGTGTTAGCAAACTACCATGATGAAGACGGACATTGCATGGCCTTTGAGCTTGGGGTTTTTCTCAAGTGGAATCTGTGAGTCTCGCAAGAAGGAGAAGAGCTTTGCAGCCAAGGGTGCAATCTCAAATATCATGAAAATTAATATGTGTTGTGAAGTTCAGTAAAATAGCTCTTGAAGATGAAAAGTTTCACATCTTACCTTAAGAAGAACTTGAGACCAAGCCTAGCTAAATCCTTCTTCATTGTGTTCCTCGATTTCAACACAAGAGCTTCTTCTTCTTTACTGAAGGCTATCAATTCTTACCCATCTGAGCCGCTGACAACAACAGAAAGCTGGCTCAATTTTGCTACTCTGCTCTGTATTTGCTTGTAAGTTATGGAAATTGAACTGCTTTATAAAGAGAATATGGCCTCTGAACTCCAGAAGTGACCAAGTTAATAAATAAGAAAATGAACAAATATGATTTTCATGTGGTCAAATGGATAAAGAGATGGAAATAAATCTGGCCTGTTTGCTTACCGGCTCCTTGATGGTCCAATGAGATCAAATGACGGGAGGCTAGAATCCTTGGCTCTTCATTGTAATCTTCCCTACCCTACATCGACCAGAAGCTAGAATCCTTTGCATAGATATGGCAAGAACTCATTTGCCTCAAGCTTCTTTGTCATCGTTAAAAGCAAATCTAGATACTTCTCCATCGATGTCAACATCATCTCATACCTCCCTTCACCTCCAACAACATTGTGTGCTCATTTGGTATCACTTCTTTTAATTCACTAGTGGAGGCATGTTAAGATAAAATGTAGCAAATAAGATATTTGGTGATTTTTTAGGTTAAACTGTACACTTTATATGTTCAATGATAAGATGCGAGGAAAAGAATCTGAGATCACGAGAACTAGAAAGTGGAGATAGAATTTTGAGATAAGTTTCATGTTCACTATTTATAACATAAATTTATAAATGACTATAATTGAATTAGTATTTTTAATAATTTATATTGTATAAAAATTGTTAAGTCACATGAGATTTTTATGTTTATTCTCAATTTGAATAAAAATAACTGATTCACAGCCATAAATTTCACTATGCTATTTGACCCAATTTTCATCCTCTTTTCATACTCTCTAATAAGTTTTATTATGATCAATATAGAATAACATTGAGAAGACTGATCAAATCTGTAGCCAATATGGCACAAGATTAAGCTACAAGCCTTTAGTTTAACAAGCATTAGTGCAATTAAGTGTATTTATTGGACAAGGAAGAATATACCTTCTAAACCCGCACAGTCAATCTAGTCATTGCACTCTTCAATTTCCTCACCCGGTTCAGATTTCTGCTGCTAATCTACAGGTCATGATTACACCTGATAACCAATTCACCATTACAATGGAGTACAATATGATTGGAAAGAAGACCACAACAAACAACAGGATGAGCGGTCAATATACTCATTGCACTCTTCAATTAAAATGGTTTTATTAAGGTCAGAACAACTTCAATGTCACCAGCAATGTAAAGAAAATAATCAGACCCTATTTACCATAAAAAAGAGAAATATATATTTTAACATTAAGTTGAAAATAAACCTTTAAACATTAAGTACTGTAAAAACTACATACGATATAGTATACTTAGCAAATATTGTTGCAAATTGATAATAAGTAACATGCTAACAAAGGACTATAGAAAACGAACAAACTAATAATATCAGACAGTTCTACTAAAATAAAAAATATTTCATGCCATTTTTGTAGAACCAGTTAAAAATAATGGCTGTTAGGCAATGAAAGAATGAAGGCACCTGCTCTTGAGATAAAATACGGAGGAAGCTCCCCAAGGGCTGTTCCAAAGCCCCAAATAACAGCCTCTAGTTGAACTTGAGGTATTATGCTGCTGATTGGAACCCGAACCAGTGAGCCAGGTAATGATGAAAACTTGGGAGGGCCATAGATCGAGTAGTCATTTTCAAGCCATGAAGGTCTTTTATTGAATTGTATGGTATCACATGGAGCAGATTTAAAATCAATTCTTCCACACTGCATTGCTTTTATGGTAAAAAAAGCAATATGAGGTCCCAAATACAGAACAAATGTATGCAATCAATACCCTATCATAGCATAGTAAAAAGGAAAAGTTGGTCGGCGCCTTGGAAATTTCAACAACAGAGAACTTGTATGGTTTTTATTTTATTCAAATTAAACTAGTGAATTCTCAAATTAACCTAGATCTACAAGTTAAAGTTAACAATAGCGAAAAAGACAAGTTTTTAGATCATAAAAGCCTTAAAAGAGTCTATGTCGATCTGCTAAATCAAAATCCAAGAAGATAACATTTGGAAAGACCCTTCCTTCTCTAAGTGCCAGCCAGCATAAGAAAGATCCCAAATAAAAATTTAGCATAGTAAAAAATTCAGCAGCTTGACATAAAGTGTAAGGATGAGGTTCCAAACAAAGGAACATGGGTGCAAAGCACAACTGAACCCAAGACAAACAAAATCAGAGTTGCATGGATAAGGCATGTATTTGATTTGAGTTACATTACATCTGTAAATTAAATTTGATAGAGCAAAAATGTAAATACTACCCGACTATAACAACTGGAAATGAAAAACCTGAGTTTTAAGTATGGATATATTAAACAAGTGGAGGAAGGAAAAAGTGGAGCAGACCCACGGTGGATACAAAGGTTAACCGCTGTTCAAAAGATGGATACTGATCCTTAATAACATCTGATCAGCTTCAGTTGAATCAGTCTATCAGCAACATTCACAATAAATCTTTTAGCAAGCTGCATTTGCTTATCAGAATCCACAACCACCAAAGCTGAATGCTAAACAAGTGTAAGCATAAAGATTTCCCATTTCAATAACTGTAGAATAACACTTGATGGGAGTCATAATAAACATTATGTGAATTATCTTTTTCCAAATCAAATAAAAAATTAAAGTAATATTTGTTTTAATTTCATAATTAAGATTTAAATGTTTCAATATGATGCAAGTAAAACGCACCAAGTAACTTCCTACCTAATCAACCACTGAACGAAGAATTAATTTGCAATTACTAGTTAAGAATGTTAAGTATGCTCAAAATCCATTTGCTTTAACTCAAAGATGCTTTAAATTTTCAAGCACTAGACAAATTGCATGTAAATACTTCACATTTCTTCATAGCAGGAATACAAAGAGAAGATGTCACTCAATAGGGCCGAATGCAAGACCAAAAACATGTGAAAATAGGCTGCTTAATGCCAGCATGTCCAGGAAAACACAGGAATTATGATGATCTGATGCTTGTGAAGGTTGCTCGATATATAAAGCGTTGCATAGTAAGAGCATTCAAAATTTATTAAAAAAATAAACCCATATAAGTAGATAAAAGATTTGCAGTGAGTGTCAGCTAAGATGATTCTGAAACTGTTTAGTGGTCATAATATTTTAACATTAGCTTTAAGACTCAAACTATGCTTAATACATATAAGCAGCAACAATATGAGTATAAATGGCAAATACATGCACATAGCATAAGGAAGCTGATGAAAGATCAGAAAAAGGCAGAAACCTGAAATATAGATAACACAGTCACAGGATCAGTGGCTGATATAAGAGCACCAAACATCATGCATTCAACCAGCGGCAGACTATACATGATAAATATTAATCCACCAACGTAGCTGCAAATAGGCTACTATTCAGATTAAAAACTATAAAACATACTACCTTTTTGGCAAGAAAAAGAAGTTAGCACATTGGCATGCTTACACTAAAAGACCAGTAACAACTGATGCTATAAACTCACACATACAGAAAAGAAAAGGGGAAAAATAAGAAAACAGAGCAAAAGTTTGTGCACCTTAGTAGTATGACCCAGATGCACTACCATGCAAATAACCAGCGCCACCCAAGCTATGACCAGAGTTCATAGAGTAAGAGCTTCCTCCAACCTAAAATCAAGGCAATAATAGGTAGGTAAAGTTTTGCAATGATCTAAATTCACAGTATGAATATAAAAATCAATGTTGTAATGAATATGATAAAATCTCTAACACACAAACAAAACAATCACAAATTAGTTTAGATGATGGATCAAAGATACGGACAACCAAATAAGAAATCCACAACTCATACTAGGAATAGAAGAATTATACTTACAAAGTTGGCATCAAAACTTGTAAGTAGTCAAAGAATCTGCATCTTTAAACACACAAGAACAAAGAGAAAACATATATTGTTGTAAAATAATTAATGAATTTTACATATCACAAGAGTCATATTTATATCCCAATAATTCAAAAATAAATAAATTTTCTTAATCCCACAAGTTAAAGACTTGCAGTACAAGTTTAAATTTAGGAAACTTGGATTTCAGCAAGAACGAGAAGTTCTCAACCTTAGATTAAATTAAAACAAGAAGTTTCCATGTCAAGATCATGTTCCTAACAACGTTCAAATTGCTACTACGAGAATATATTACAAATACATAAAACAACCATGTGTTAAAAGAAGAAAATTGATGCAATAAAACAAGTTAGTTCAAAAGCTAAATTGAAAGAGACTTATTAACAATATAGTTTCAAAAAATAGAAATAAATCAGATCTCTAATCATCATTTTCTTCATTTGAGAAGTCTGGACCTACAAGAAGAAATTTATAATATTAGTTAAAAAAAATTCAATTTTATTAAGTCAACCTTAATGTACATATTCTAAATACTTATCATCATCATTAGGGGGTTGCCTGCCCATTTTTTATGTTATCATTTTTAACCAATATATAGTTTTTTGTTGAGATTTAATGATCTTACTCTATTCCTCATATTTCTCTTGTATAACTTTTAAACTAGTTTCAAGCTCGGTCTCTCTCTCGGATGATGCATTTGATCTGACAATTTTAGTTTTCTTTATCGGCTTTGGCCCATAACCAAGGCCCCGAATATATGATGATGTTTTACCTAAAACTTCAGCACAAATAATTGTCTCATCAACTATTCCTCCACTTCAATAATTTTCACATGAATTTCCATCATCTTGTCCTGAATGTTTTAAGAAAAATCAACACACAAAAAAGATAAAATATTACTAATAAATCTATTCTTAAAAATTAAATTTATACTAATATATTTTGCCTGGCAATCTTCAGAAACCCATTTCTTTTCTTTGTTAGTAAACTCCTCCTTGTATAACTCAATCCTACATAATTTCTACACCATAATAAAATATATATCACAAATTAATAGTTTTCAAAATCTAAACAACTAAAAAATTATAAATACCTGGTCATATAAATGAGCTACGAGGGACTTTGTGCCCATTCGGTGAATGACCTTCAACATCGAACGATTTTGAGAGTTTGATTCCGATTTTTTCTATATTTAAAAATATTTGATTCAACATAATATAACAAACAAAAAAATAATTAGTGGCCAAATTTAATCTTCATCTACTTGAAATTAGAAGATTTTTACATTAATGTCTTTTGTGTACATGTTCATCTCTTTTTGCTAATAGTATTTACTCTTTTTTTTTTGCACATATTCATTACATGATAAGAAGTTTCATATGTCTCTAATGGGAATATAAGTAAATTAGCGAACCTATACTTTCTTTCTTTTTTTTTTTTATGAAATGCAAATTGCATTAAAAATATAAAAGAAACAACCTAAAAACAAGATACTAAAAAAACCTTAAAGTCTCACATTCCTCCTTCAAACATAACAAGAATTAAGGAAGAATATCTTCAAAGCTAATATCCTCCCAAACAAAAGAACTTTTTAAGGCCAAATTAGCACAAACATCCGCTAATTTGTTACATTCTCTTTCAGCAAAAGAAAACAATACTTGGTTGAAATTAATAAGGAAAGTGAAATTATCATCAATATACTTACTAACTTTCCAAGTCTTCATAGCCGATTGTAGAAGTTTTATAATATTAGAATTATCTCCTTCAATGATGATTCCTTGAGCATCAAACATCCACTCCTGGGTAATGTTCTTCAAATAGAGAATAGCCATCAATTCAATTTGAGCAATATCCCAATGCAAAAGATTTGCTCCAAAAGCTATAAGGAATCTTCCTTTATCATCTCTTGCCACACCTCCAAATCCAGCTACATTATTTATTGAAATAGAAGCATTTACATTTATTTTAATCCACCCGGGTGGAGGAGGATACCAAGAGCAAGACAGCTTTCGCTGATTAGTATCCCAGTTGTCCGGAGCAAAATTAATAAAGTTGTTTACGGTTGCTGTAGAAACAGCATTTGCTCCTAAATAATTGAGCGAATCTACAAAGCCATCATGAATCAATTTACATCTACTCTTCCACACTAGCCAAGAAGTAGTGCAATACAAGTTTGCAATGAAAGAATTCATACCAACAAGCTTCTTTAATCCTTCCAAACATTCCTGAAGATTGACAAAAACAGGAAGTTTGAATCCCCAGCTATTGAGTATAGCAATCACATCTTGAAGCTTGCTACAATTCCCTGCAATATGACATCCATTCTCTTTTTGTTCACAACCTCTCGGGCAACCTGAGAAAGTACTCAATTTCCTTCTAAATAGAAAATCATTAGAAGGAATGGCATCATTGCAAAGCCTCCACCAATATAACTCAACTTTCGGTCTTAGCTTTAATTTTTTCATCCAGTTCCAGATGGCATCTCCTCCGTTTTGATCTATCAAAGCTTGAAAAGCTAAAGCAGCAAGTGATTTTCTAGAAAATTTAGATTTAAGCTCCATAAGATCAAACCTTCTATCGGCATCAATGGGAATTAGAGAAATGAGTTCTACCAGTTGCTCCCCAAATATCAACTGAAGTTGATCAGTATTCCACTTTCCTTCCAAAATAAAAGAGTTGAGTTTAATCTCCATTGGTTCCAAACAGTTAACAGAGGTCGGCCACTTTGCTAAACATTTGTCTAGAATCCAATTATCAAACATCCAATTAATAGAATTACCATTTGAAACATTCCATCTAACGATGTTTCTAAGATAATAAGCTCCCATTGTGATGATTTTCCACGTCGGAGAGCAGTCTCTTTTCATTGGAGTCGTCCAAACATCTTCTCCATATTTAGCTCTAAGGATTTGGTTCAATAAGGATGTTGGCTTCATACAGAAATTCCATGCCAATTTGTCCCGTAGAGGACCAACTCTTGACACATCTGAAAATAAACCTCTACTGCCTTCTTCTTTAGTCTTGCAAAGACAATCCCAAGAAGCAAATGAAGACCTGCATTCCCATCTTTCTTTTTCCACAAAAAGCTTCTACACATTTTATCAAAGTATTTAAGAATACTCAAAGGAACAAGTGAATTTGAAGTTAAGAACATTGGTAGTGATAAGAATGCAGATTTGATGAGAACTACCTTTCCTTCCAAAGAGATAAACTTTTGGCCCCAAATGTTCAATCTGTTAGCTGCCACTTCCATCAACTTAGAGAAATCCGAAGATACCACTCTCCTCAAGATCATCTTCACACCAAGGAAATTCAACTCCTTAACCACTTTGAATTTAAGAAGATTAGAAATCTTCTTTTTAATTCTATGGTTAGTATATTTCCCAAAAAGAATCATGGATTTAGAAATTTTAACCTTTTGGCCCGACCATAAACAATATTTAGTTATGATAGTCTTTAATTCCTTAATGACTTTAATCTTGCCTTCCGAGAAGATTAAAATATCGTCCGCATAAAGCAAATGGGCACTCTAGGAGCCTTGGGAGAAATCGTAATCCCCGCACCCCCTTTCCTACCATTTAGTGCATCTGATAGGATTTGGGGCATAAAATAAACAAATAAGGGGATAAAGGGCATCCTTGCCTAAACCCACATTTCCCTTCAATCCAATCAGTTTTCCTTCCATTGATCAAGATGCAATATTTAGGATCTAGGATGCATTGTAAAATAAGTTCCTTAAACTTGTTAGGAAAGTTAAAGTGAGACAGCACTTGCCTCAAAGCTTGCCAACCCATACTATCATAAGCTTGTTCCATGTCAAGCTTGATTGCCAAAAGTCCTTTCCTTGCTTTAGAATACCGGAATTTATTGAAGACCTCTTGTGCCAATAGAACATGATCAGACAAGGAACGCCCTTTGATAAAAGCAGCTTGGTCCACCAAAATGATTTTGTGAATAACCTTCTCCAATCTACTTAAAAGCATTTTTTGCAATAATGTTATAAATAGTCATGCATAAGCTAATAGGCTGATAATTGGTTACCTCTTGAGGATTTTGAATCTTCGGAATCAATACAATAGGAGTTTCTTTCCATGGCATGTGCATATCTCCAGAAGATAAGAATTTGCTCACTGCTAGCCAAACATCACCAGCTATCCATTTCCAGAAATTCTTCAAAAAGGAAAATGTTATTCCATCCAAACCTGGAGCAATATTACTACCAGATTTCTCAATAATAACCTGAAGCTCCTCCCTTGTGAACTCTGCTTCCAGAACAGCTTGATCAGCTTCATTAAAGATTTCCAAAGGCTTAGGCTAGCCACCCAGCATACATTGTCTGTGCTGCCATTTAAGTTTGAAAAATTCAGAAAAGACATTCTGAATTTCATTGACATCCTCCGTAATATTGCCATTAGTTGTCTTAATATGACTAATCCAGTTGATATTTTTCTTGAGCAAATGCATGAAAAAAACAAGAATTGTAATCACCTTCTTCCATCCATCTTGCTTTAGCTCTTTGCTTCCACCAGGTATTAAGCCGTGCAAGAGTTACATTGAGCTCAATAATTTTGAATCTTAAAATCTGCAGCTTTTCAAAAGAGATCACTACTTCAGCCTCTTCTATTTGAATAACCTGTATTTCATCCTTAAGCCTATCCCGAAGAGCCATTAGGTTCTTGAACTTAGCTTTGCTCCAGAAGAAGAGAGCTCTCAAGGTTCTTTTAAATTTAACATTAAGAGAAGAAGCCGGATCAATCCCAGCGTATTTGCTCCAAGAATTCTGCACAATCACCTCTGCTCCATGGTAAGTAGCCCAAACTTCTTCATACCGATCTCTTTGTTGTTAGCCGTCTCAGATTTGAAAATTTCCAATAATACAAGATAATTGTCCGATGCAATATGTGATAAATGCTTCACCATTGCAAGATGGATAGAATTCAAAGTAGTGGAATTGATAAGGCATCTATCCAACTTCTCTAGAATACGAGCTCCACCAGATTTGTTGTTTTTTTTTTTTTTTGAGAAAATGCAAATAGCAATAATTTTATTAAAACAAAACTAGATACAAATAAATTCCTCCTTCAAAAGTTGAAAGAAAGAAGGAGGAATTCTACTATCATTCAGATCCTTCCAAAAGAAATCTGAATGAAGAGCAAAGTTAGCGCACATATCAGCTAACTTATTACAATCTCTACTAGCAAAAGAAAAAATAACGTGTTTAAAATCTTTGAGAAAATCTAAATCCTTTGGGTTTAGAAATTCTTCTGAAAAAGAATTATTATGAAAAGCCCTTTGAAAGAGAAGAATAACATTATGATTATCACCTTCAATCATAATTTCTTTAGCATCAAGCATCCAATCTTGAACATACTTTCTTAATGAGAGAATAGAAAGTATTTCCACTTGAGCAATATCTCAGTGACTAATGTTGAAACCAAATGCTCCATAAAATCTTCCCTTGTCATCTTTGAAGACACCTGCAACACCAGCTACATAATTACTGGATAAGAAAGCATCCACGTTGCATTTAATCCAGCCTGGAGGTGGAGGAAGCCAAGCTTTCCTGAATAGCAATGAGTGCTGATTAGCTTCCCAGTTATTCCACACTTGATTGTCACAGAAAGAACCAGATTTGTTGTTGCACCAAGAAAATTTAGGACCCATTGACTTCACCTCATGAAGATCATTGTTGATCATAAAATTCTTCAGATCTTTGGCTCCTTGAGACAAGATAAATTTTTTCCCACCTCTCTTTTCATCTTGACATAGAGCACAGTTGAAGTCCCCTCCTATCACTATATATTGGCATATCCTCCCAGCAATGTTTCTCTAAGCTTTCCCAAAGGACTTTCCTGTCACTGGTTTTATTGCTCCCATACACAGTTGCTACCTCCCAAATTCCTTTGCTAAAAACCTAAAGTTTCCCCACTATCATTTGAGAAGATACTTCATCCACAGTGAAAGATGCCAAATCTTTCCTCCATAGAACCGTCAAGCCTCCAGATAATCCTTTAGAGGAGACCAAAAAAGAGTCCCAATTGTTACTCATGAATCTGAGAATGTATGAATTCTCCAAAGAATTCAGCTTAGTTTCCATCACATAATGCTTCCAAATTTGCCACATTATGAGTGTTGTTTCCCACAATTTCACCTTCTTCAGCAAAGTCACATTCTTGACCCTCCATATCTTTATTCAGTTTTGATTCTTCCAGAACTGCTAGAACATCAAACTTATTGAGAATTTTCAGAGCATAATCGTTCATTGTTACCTCAACATGTTGTTCTTCAGGAATTGCAGCATAAAGATCTGATCCAACATTTACTTTTGAAGCTTTTTCTGGCACCACAACAATTTCTGGAGCAGAATGTTCATCTCTCACACAAACATCTTCAGGTACAACAGTTTCTTTGAAATCGCTGGACCAATTTTTGGAACATATATCTTTTTCATAAGAGTAGAGATCTTATTAAAGAAATTTTTCCTGTCTGCCAATCTCTTAACTCTTATGTTTCCATGCCTCACCTGGATCCAGGAATCATTTTCCACATTCTTAGCTTCTGCAATCGAGCTAGCATCTGCCTTTTGATTCCTTGCTTCATTTAGATTAGTTGCATTAGACAACTCATTCACTGCAACATTGTCTTTACTAACTTCATTGCAACCAGTAACAACATGACCGATTTTCCCATAACGAGCACAAATTTTTTAAAATCCTTCATACTCAACTGTTTGATAAAATTTTCCAGTCATTCCTTCCACCCAAATACCTTTTGGGAGCTTTAAATCTAAGGGAATGCAAACACATACTCGAGCAAATTCCCTTCTACTCCATTGGAACATATTTCCATCAAGGAGGTAAGGCTTGCCCACCATAGATGCAATTCTGCAGATGTTTACCTCATCCCAGCACTGAAGAGGCAAATTAGGAAGTATGATCCACACCAGAGCTGAAATGCCTTTGAGGGAATTAGGATTGAATGAAGACGACCATTTATCCAATCCCACTACTTGTCCTCTCACCCACCAAGGCACCAGAAATGATGTTGTCCACTGCATAAGAATCTTCAAAAGAGCATAACATTCATCCATGTCCCAATCCAGTTAAGTGGAATTTACCAAAATTATTCCACAGCCTTCTTAAATCCATACTTACCAAATGAAAAGGAATGTCTTCACTAAAAATCTTCACAACTAGAGATTTCTCTAGCCTCTTAGCATTCTCCAATTCCTTCTCAGAAAGTAATTTAACTCCCTTTCCATCTTCTGTGAGAAATTATCCCAGATCCAAGCTATCAACTTTGATGTTCTGTTTTTTATGCCAAACAAAATTATTTTCCACATTATTCCGATTGATTGCTGGTTGAGAAGGATTTTTTAAAACTACATTAATACCAATCAGAGCTAAAAAGATGTCTCATCTACAATCCTTTGCTGCAATTCCACATTCACCTTATCTTCATTTCTGGATTTAAAATTCAATTGAGGGGATGGCACCAAGTCATTCCGACATGGTGAAGAAGGCAGTGAAGCATATTTGAAGCTTTTGATAGAAGCGATTTTTGGATCATTTGATGATGAAGCTTCCAAATTGAAATTTCTAATCACTTTTTTAACAGAAACAGGACTATTAAAGGATCTCTCTTTAAAACCTCCGTCATCCTTCAGAATATGTTTACCTTTCCCAATAACCAGAACTAGAGAAACTTTTTTTCCCAATAGACCACCCTCATTAATGACTAGAGGTTTAGCTTTAAGATTTTTGAAATTCTTATCAAAATCACCAAGAGTCTTAGATCCTCCATTGAAAACATATGACGACTTTTTCACTGGAATAGAAAAACCTTTTCTGTAATTTGCCCAAGATTCCGACGAGAGCACCCGATTGCGCTCCATAATCTCCTCCTAAGGACGTCGGATCACCAGACCCACCAGCCACAGAAGTTGAGGGCAGCTGAAGACGAACTGAAAAAATGGAAAAAAAAATTGAAATCCCACACTTTCTCTCACTAGCTTCTTCTCACTAGCTTTTTTGGTGTGGAATTCTAAATTCCCATCCTATATTTTCTTTTACATTAAAGAAATACCTTAAAAATTTCTGAGTCAAAAAAATTGCACAACCAAATCCAATCATCTAGTCTCTCAAAAAAAATTGCAAAACCAAATATTGATACCTTACCTTTTGTTTTGTAATGTTCCTCTAATGCTACACCTCTATTTGGGCCCCTTTGTTTTTTAGAATTTGAAACTAAAAAAAAGTAACATTATTTTTAACGTTAAATATGGAAATCATTTATATTTATCATATTTATTAAATTTGAACAAGTCATAAGTAATCATACCAATGATAGTTGTCTCATTTTCTGGTCCTGATGGATTGGGTAAACCTAAGCTATCATCTATTAGAGATGCTTCTCCTGTAGACAAACCTCCTTCAATTGATACATGCAAACAATTAAGTGTAAGAGCTTATAATGTACAAAAGAAATTATATTTATCAAACGATAGCATTTAAGATTATAAGAGAAAAAAGCATTAAAAGGATTTTAACCGACTAAGCAAGAAAATAACAACTTACCATTATTACCAGTAGAAAGGACACGTGAAGCATCATTTTTTATTGTAGATTGCATATTATGACTAGTTGACGATGCAAACAAATGTGAGTAGTTTGCAATTATTCGAGTGCTTATCCGTTTTCCAGGAGCCATGGCTTAATGAACTGCAAAATGGAACAACAAAAAAAATATTATTGAAAAGCAATGATATCATGTTATTATAATATATGAAACAAATAAGTTATAAAGAACAACCTAGTCTTTATCACTATCAATGTTGATATATACATTAACATCATCTTCACTACAATATTCAGCTAAGGTTGCATCATATTCCTCTTCTTCATCTTCATCACATATAAAATCAGCAATATGAGTTGATTGCACATGCACATTTTGTACAGAATCTAGAATTTCTGACTCTACATCTTCTCTATGTAAGGGACCCATCTCACCAAAATCACCTTGGAAGTTCATATCATTTTGCTCATCTTGTTAATACGCTATATTTTCAATTTGTTGATCAGTGTTAAGTTAATCTTCATTCAAGTAATTCATGAGGGTGGGATCAAATAAATGCCTATGTTGCACTTTCTATACAACATGCCAATCACCTCTTAACTTTGTATCTTGAACATAAAATACTTGAGTAACTTGACCTGCTAATATGTATTGATCATTATCACACTACGAGAAAACACGCGATTACCGTCGGATTTTCCGGCGGAAAATTCTGCGCCGATAAGCACGGAAATATTTCCAGAAATGTTTGTATTTGCGTCGGTAATTTGTCGGAAAGTGCGCCAGAAATGTTTCCGGTGCATTATATGCATCGGAAAACATTTATCGACGCGAGCCAAACCGGCACAGGGAATTCCGCCGGAAAGTGCGCCGGAAACCCATAATTCCGACGGATATCTTATAGTAGCGGCGGATTTTTTCCGCCGGTAATAACGGGTTTTCCCGTAGTGTCATACCAAGTTTTACTTATATTTATAGATGTGAAATCATCATCAATTATAATGGCCTTTTTATACTCAAGATCAAACCATTTGCACTTAAACAATACTACATGATTTCCATCAATATAGCTCAAATCAACAACATCAGTTAAAATTCTGTAGAAATCAATACTTTCAACTTTATGAGAACCCTGAACTGATACACCACTATTCTGGGTTACCCTCCGAATTTCACGTTGGTTGACTAGAAACTTAATTCCCTAAGTATACATTAACACGAATATCTGGACCCATTGCTAAAGAATTAAGATCTTCTTTACCTTCAAGTGATCCATGAAGATTCAAGTTCTTCATCTAAGTAAGAAAAGAATCCAGTTTTATAAAATTTAAAACATTAGGAAAAAATTTATAAATATAAATAGTAAACAAAATTTAGAAATTGAGTATCTCACCCTTTGTTCAAACCATAATGAAAAATGTTCTTTTTTGCTTTGTTGCCACATCTTGAATAAATGAATCTTCTTTTCTAAACTCATTCTCATGTTCACTAACACTCAATTTTTATAAAATTAAATTGCATGCAAATAAACCTCATCATTATAGAATGAATTCTTCTAGAGAAAATTGAAAGTTGATTTTCATGCAAATAAACCTCATCATTATATTCTTCATCTTGATTATTTCTACTCTTCATTCCACGGAGGTATCTAGAACAAAATGTTAATGCCTCATTAACAACATAAGCTTCTACAATTGATCCTTCAGGGCGAGCTTTGTTCCTAACATTCCCTTTATGAACACTTAGATTTCTAGCATATAAAAAAATTAATCAAAATTTGTGCAAATAATCATTAAAAATATATAAAAAGTAAAAGTTATTAGCACAAGAAGTAACCTTTCAATTGGATACATTCACCTATATTGAACAGGTCCAGCAAGCCTAGCCTCATGCGGCAAATGAATAGCCAAGTGAACCATTATGTCAAAGAAAGCAGATGGAAATATCATTTCAAACTGACAAATTGTATTGATGATCATATCTTCTAATTTCTCCAAGACATCTAATCTCAATGTCTTAGCACATAGTATCCTAACAAATCTTGACAAATCACTTAAAGCATTATGCACATCCTTATTTAAATATCCACGCAATCCTAAAGGAAGGATTCGTTATAACAGAACATGACAACCATGACTTTTTAATCACATAAGTTTACCATTTTGAATATGTACTGATCTAGATATATTTGCTGCATATCCCTCTAGAAACTTTACTGATCTAACAAAATTGAGAAACCCTTCTATCTCTTTTGGAGATATTGTGTAAGAGGCTGGAGGTTTAAGATACTTCTCACCTTGTTTTTGCAAATGTAGCTCATGTCTTATGCCCATATCTTGTAGATCCAAACGAGCTTTCTCTGTATCTTTTATCTTTCCTTCTATATTTAATAAGATCCCCATAATGCTATCACAAATATTTATTTAAATGTGCATTACATCAAGATTATGACGTAAGACGAGACTTCTCCAACAAGGCAACTCAAAGAATACACTTTTTTTGTCCAAGTTGATTCATGAAGGTTACATTTTCTTTTTCTGTAGCTAGTATGCTTTCCAAACTTCAAATCCTTTAATGATTCCATTTTTGATAAAATTTCATCTCTTGATAAAACTTGAGGTCTCACCCCAACTTCATGCTTAACTTTAAACTTCCAACTTTTTCTCCATTTGTGCTCTTTAGGTAAGAAGCGCCTGTGACCCATGTAACAAATTTTGTTTTGCAAATATTGTGAAGAAGTGTCACTATCACATATTGGGCAAGCTTTATAACCATGTACTTTATGACTTTATAATATATCATATGCTGGAAAATCATTTATAGTCCATAAAAGAGCAGCATGCATTTGAAAGGTATTCCTACTTATATAATCATAAGTTTTGACACCATTTACCCATTAGTCATTTAATTCTTCTATAAGGGGCTTTAAATACACATCTATTTCTTTCCCAGGAGCAACTGGACCAGGAATTAATAGTGTCATAAACATGAACTCAGATGACATACAATTCCAAGGAGGTAAATTATATGGCATAAGAATGACGGGCCACATGCTATACGAAGTGCTCATATTACCAAAAGGATTGAATCCATCTGAAGCTAATCCAAGGTGTACATTACGAGAATCTTCTGCAAACCAAGGAAAGCTAATATCAAAATCCTTCCAAACTTTAGAATCAACTGGATGCCTTAATAAATTTTCATTCCCAAACTGATTTTTCTTATGCCACCTCATTTCATGAGCAATTTTTCTTGACATATATAATCGTTGTAATCGAGATGTAATGGGAAAATAACATAGAATTTTATGAGGAATTTTCATTTCTTTTCCATCATTAACTTTCCATCTTGATTCCTTACACTCGGGACATTCTTCTTTATCCTCATAATCTTTCCAGAATAAAGCACAATCATTTTTACAAGCATGAATCTTTTCACATCCCAATCAAAGGTCTGATAGAATCTTTCTTGATTCATAATATGAAGATGGAAGTGTTTCACCCTTTGGCAAGATAGATTTTATGAATTCAAGGATCATATTGAATGATTTATTTGCCCAACAATTAAGAACTTTAATGTGTAGTAACTTTACAAGAGCATACAACATAGATAAATTTGAACTAGGGTATAAATCACGTTGTGCATCCTTCAGTAATCTATTAAATATAGTTGTTTCATCTTTGTCGATAATATTATCACATTTCTCATCTGGTGAATTGTTGGGAGTAGAGTTCATGAAAGTTCCCCTATGTATATCCTCCAAGATTTATTGAATCCCATCAACCTCTTCATTTGTATTATTAAGATAATTCATATCTCTTCTGCCTAAATCTGCATCACTGAAAGTTTGAGATGTTTCCCCAAGACATGTCCACTCAATGTATGATGTTTGCATTCCATTAATTAGTAAATGATTCTCTACGACACTATAAGTCTGAAAAAAAAACATTTGCACAGTATCGACATGGGCACCAAATCTTCTACTTTTGAAGATTATTTTCATGGTAAAATTTAATAAATGCAGTGACTCCATCTTTATATTGTCGCAGACGTCTATCGTTAAGATTAATCCAACTTTTATCCATTGAATTTGCCTGAAAAAATTATGAAGAAAAAATAATTATTGCATGACTAATCTTATACCCTTTTTCAAAAATTATTTAAATTTAGGTAAATATTCATAACTAATATGCTTCAAATAATTTCTCATTTAAATTTTTTTTTGTGAAGACAATAGGAAATTCATTGTTAATGAAAAGACATAAAGTTTGAAGAAGAGATTAAAATTTCATTGCAACTTGCTAGGAATGATGATATAATAATAAGATGTAGGGAAGGTCATCTACTTATATTCTAAAATTGTCCAGTTAGGTCGGTCATTTTTATCGCAGCACCTTCTCAAAACTCTAACGTAAAACACAAAAGAAATTAGATCAAATATGAAAGCATTTGCAACAAAGTGGTTAAAGATGTTGAAACTATAGCTACATTTTCCCTCGCAAATAGGAAATCTGAAAGCAGATCACATAAAAAATAGAAACCAGCTGCTTGCAAAGAAATCTCAGGAACCAAACTAATACCTTCAAATCAAAACTATGTCTCCCAATAGGTCTCGTGTTCCCAGTAGTAACTATTCCACGATCCCTTACTAGAAAGAACCAGCAACAAAGCCCGCAAATAGAGCAACAACTAGAAGGAAACCAAAGAAGACAGATATTTCCCCTGATAAAAAACCTTAACCACAAAAGAGTTTAAGCGAGGCCGAGAGCAGCCAACGACTGCGGCGATGGCAATGGTGAAGACTATGAAAAGCGAGCTCAGAATCTCAGATCCTAACGAAAATCAAACAAATATGCACAGGTCTATTGAAAGAATATCAACATAACAATTTGTTGAAGCCAAAATTTTGTAAGTCGAGATAAATTGCTATGGTTTCTAAAATATTCCTGCAGCGTCTATCCTATTTATGCAATTATATCCCTATTTTTATGAGATGCTTGCTGCTATAGCACTATTTCCAAGAGTTCTTACAGTGGTTAGATAAAATGTGCAGCTTTTCTTTGTGGGTTTGCTTAATCAACGTTCCTTCAATCGAGCTCTTCTTGTAAGTGCCCCTACAATTTCTAACTACAGCTTATATTATCAACTATTCCAATTAGGGTTTGCAACTTCCTTATACAAATATTATTCTACTATTTCTCCTCATATGACTTCACCAAAAAATTGCTACCCCTATCCTACCTCGTTATCATATAATTTAAAACTAAGAATTTTAAGATATGTACGAGAATAATATTTAGTTTGAATAAAATTTGCTTTGGATGTACAAACCATTTGATCCAGACGACTCAAAGTTTTGTTCACTAATACAATTAATATGATGCAAGTGTAAATACATCAAAAGAATATGAGGATTCACAAATCACAATCCCCCAAATATTTCAACCACTTGGTATTTTTGAAAAACAAATTGACAATACTTGAATTAATGCCCAACCAAAAACAAAATGATCAAAATAATCTAATAAATTCAACGAGGATTTAGAATTCTATTAAATTAGTGAGCTATTGTAATTTATTTTAGTTGGGTATTAATTGAATTTATGCACCAAATGAAAAAAAAATCAAGAGCGCTAGCAAGCCAATGTCAAATTATGTAGAAGAAATAAAAACAATGAACATAAATACAAAAAAAAGAAAAATCAAACCTCATGCTGTACAATAAGATGATTTCACTTGAAATTAAGTAGTATAAATAGTACCACATGAGAAAAATATGTCATCCAACTCACACTCACAAGACTTAAAATTGGAGAGAAAATTTTTATTTAGCAAAAAAAAAATCAATTACATTCCTCCTCAAAACATCAATTTGTAGAATCTCCCCACCCCTCCCACCCTTTTTATGATTTATATAAAATCACAAACTTATTCCAAATTAGGTCAATATAAGGCCATTTGCTAGCGGGTGTGCTTAGGCCCAATAATCTTTTTTTTTTTGGGTTAGTTGCACTAAGGTTTTATAAATCTAGTGGCACAAATGGCGAAGTGGAGGACTTTCTATAATTAAGGGTGACTTTTTGTTAAGGAATGCTGAGATAACTTGCCAAGAACTTTCTTTAACTAGGATCAACTTGCACTCCCATATGTTCTCAATTAAATTAAACATCTATTCTGGTTAAGCAAAATTATTTCCCGCAATACGCTCCAACACCCAACATAAAACATGGGGTGAAAGGGGAGCAAACAAAATAATTTAAGATTTTGGATATGGTCATTTCTGTATACTGTAGTACATTTTATTTCTTATTTGTTTAGCATTTACACATTAATATTAATTGTAACCGTAGAGCGTTGGACTACACAGCTTTTTAGAATACTGAAACTCCTGAAGCTAATTCAATTTTACTATGCTTCACTTTCTTCATATTCAAATCCAAACAATGACACCATTCCCATTTTTTCAGTCTACTCTTTCCAGCTATTTTCCTTAATGCTACAGTAAATATTTTTAAAATTTCCTATAAGATGGACATGATTGAATGCTTTGGCATGTCAAGAAGCAAACTTAAACCTGCATCAAAATCTCAAGATGAATGCTAAAAGTGAACTACAACTCCAGGTTTTCACCATCATCATCACATTCAGTGAACCGAATGTGACCCAAGATCAAAGGGAAAAAGCACTTATCAACAGTGAAGGAAATTAGTTGTTGAAAAGCACAAATTGAGCTTATTGCATGTCAGAAAGTAGACTTAAGTTCTATAGAGGCCTCTGAAGCAGAAGTTCGAGTTCACCTCTCTCTCTCTCTCTCTCTCTCTCTCTCTCTCTCTCTCTCTCTCTATCTCTCTCTCTCTCTCTCTCTCTCTCTCTCTCTATATATATATATATAACGATTTGTTGAAGCCAAAATTTTGTAAGTTGAGATAAATTGCTATGGTTTCTAAAATATTCCTGCAGTGTCTATCCTATTCATGTAATTATATCCCTATTTCTATGCGTTGCTTGCTGCTCTAACACTATTTACAAGAGTTCTTATAGAGGTTAGATAAAATGTGTAGCTTTTCTTTGCGGGTTTGCTCAATCAACAATTCTTCAATTGAACTCTTCTTGTAAGTGCCCCTACAATTTCTAACTATAGCTTATATTATCAACTATTCCAATTAGGGGTTGCAACTACCTTATACAAATATTATTCTACTATTTCTCATCATATGACTTCACCAAAAAATTGCTACCACTATCCTACCTCGTTATCATATTAATTTAAAACTGAGAATTTCAAGATATGTACGAGAATAATATTTAGTTTGAATAAAATTTGCTTTGGATATAAAAACCATTTGATCCAGATGACTCAAAGATTTAGTTCACTAATGCAATTAATATGATGCAAGTGTAAATACATCAAAAGAAAATGAGGATTCACAAATCACAAGCCCCCAAATATTTCAACCACTATAGAAATCAATAATGTTGAATGATACGATAAAAATGAGAAGAAATCAAAGTATAAAGAATATCATAAAAATTTTGAAATGAAAAGTGTAAGAACGGTATTAGGATTTAGGGATAACCTGAGAGGGAAAACCGATGGAAGCGAGTTTGCGGGATGTTCTGAAGAATTGTGAGGGAAGAAACTCATATCAACACGCGAGAGAGGCGGTTGTCGCTAACCGTAGAGTTCGTCGATTGCACGGGAATAGAGAAACTGAGAACAGTTGGAGGTCGTCGGCTCGTCGCTAAAGAGGTAGGGCACGGGATTAGCAAAACTGAGAGCAGTTCGCGTGCATGAGAGACTTCTCGTGCGAGAAAGAGTTAGGTTTTCTAATGTATAGTTTTATTTAAATAATTAATTGTTAAAATTTAGATAATATATATTATAATTTATTGCATCAATAAATTATTTAATTTATCATCATAAAAATATAAATATTAATTTCAATTCACCAACTTATTTATTAATTTGAATTTCAAAAATATTATTACATAAAAATTTGTTCCGGGGGCACGGAAACCCCTGCAAGGGCGCTGCCCCTTGACCCAGATCCCGTCAAGGGGCGCTACCCATCTGGACCCCCGATATATCTACGAAGCATACGACGATCAAGGATCTGAACAAATAGGGGTCGAGCCAAATTTAAGGAAACTCCAAAATATATTTTGTAGAAATTGAATGATTAATCAATTATATCATTTTGATTTTATTTACAAATAAATCATCCATACTTTAAACTAAATTTACTTTAAGAAAATTGTCATTATATAAATTGTTAATGATATTTTAAAAATGTATTATGTACATAATTAAAAAGAATAATTAGTCACTAAAATGACATGTATATATTTGTGAAAAACAAATCTCTAGACTTTTAGTGACAAAATTAGCAGTCAATTTTCTTTTTTGGTGGCTAATATCTAGATTCCTTATTATTTAGAGGCCACACTTACTTTTGGTCGCTAAAAGATATTTTTAGCCACCAAATTTTTTTTTGTCTCTAATTTTTTGGTGGCGATTGAGCCATTTTCTTATAGTGAGTTTAAAGGCATAAACTTTGCTGATCATAAGAAATATTTAAAATTCTTGAAATAAGAGTTTAAACTCCAAAAGTTCGTATGATCTCCTATCCTCAATATCAAAACACTTTTAATGTGAAACAAAATACATAATAACCAACATCATATTCGACTACGACCATAAATTTGTAATATTTCTTAAGAATTTAAGCAATAATAGAATATCAAATTCAAGCACCGATAAAGAGAATATACATTTATGGGTAATAAAACTTGTGTTAAATTCAACAAAATATGGAATGGCCAAGGTGGAGTACGGAGATAAAGAACTTATTTTATTCATAAGAATTCTCATAATGATATGAAATACAAAAAAGTATTATTTAGAAATATCATTAAATCTCTATTACCAAAAATATCTAATAGAAATATCAATAATAATTCTCTTAAGGATTTGAATAACATAAAAATTCAGCAAGTGATCGAACAAATTCAACCTCTATACTTCAACAAAAAAATTAAGTAAATACTTGATAGGAATGCATATAATTTGAAAACATAGCAGCAAGAGAACAAATGCTTTTATAAAACTAAAGCCAAAGAAAAGTAAATTCCATTCTAAAATCTATTTCAAGAGGAAATAAATCACATATTCATTTCATTCATGTATATATTTCAAAAGCTATTTAACAATAATATAAAAGCCATATGAAATAAAAGGTGAATCACAGTGTGAAAAGTAGCCCAGGTAAGTGTAGTATCACAAAATAAATAATGATTATAAATTTTATAATACCATATGATCCAAATGGCCCAACAAATTTAAAACAATTATAAGAAGAATACAAAATCAACTAAAATTATTATACTATAGTAAAAACCTACATTATCTTAATAACTCTTAATATTATGCCATAATTTCATTACAGACATCCGATCATCTATTCAAAAATCAATAACTACTATTATATTGAAATAATACATCCATTCCAAAGAGTTGCACACCTATGTACCATGATCTATAATTAAAATTGTTAATAAGTTTTGCCAAAAAAGATCATTTGTATAGTAAATTTTATGATCAAAGATTTATTTGATTACAATCATAACTAACCACCTAATCACCACACCATAGAGCAACATATAAAATCGACCACAACAAAATAAATTTGAAGCAAAAAGATATTTATTATTTTTTTATATTCAGAATAAAGTTCATCAATGATTGAAAATTGTATGAAATACATAAACTTTAAAAAATGCCTAAAATTCAAAAAAGAAAAAAAAACAATCTTCTAAATAATATTAATAAGAGAAAGAATGAGCCAAGACTATGAGTTAAGATATATTAATGATAAATTTAAATAAAAAAATTTAGAGAAAAACAATATATTAACCTGTGTGTGCCTCATGAAATTTCCTTTGCATCTTTAGGGATGCTCTTCAAGTAAACCAAATCTTATGAAGAACATAAATTGAGCTAACTCATGCACCATATCATGCAAAGTGAAACAGTTGTCATTCGAGAGTTGAAAGAATGACCTCTAACCAAATCTTCAAAGGTAAAAATGTTTTTTTAAATGCTGGATGTAAGACTCCACATACATATTCTGAAACCGAAAGGCTTTTCTCCATCTAAATCCTTCGATCAAGAGGCTTCGTCTTCTGGTATGAAAATCTTTGTGAACAGATTTGGGAATTCAAATGCAATCCTTGTTTATGACAACGAGATAAATGTGAATTGCTCTAATTCAGTTGACAAAAAATTTCATAATATTGTTAAGAAGAGGGTTGATCTTTCAGAGAATGTTGTGGAATGCAGTGAGTGCATAGCTGGCCCGGTGATTGAGAAATTATCTGAAAAAATTGAAGATAATAGCAGGATGGGTAATCCGTGGAGTAATAAACCTTATATCAAGTTGGATTTCAAAAGAGAGGAGGTTGTGCTTTCTAAAGATGGAAAAGCTGTCAAGTTAGATGAATCCACTGAAATTTTGAATGCTAAAAGGTTAGAGCATTCACTGGTTGCTAAGGTTTTTGGGAGGGAAATTTTGTCACATTTAGTTGCTTGGGAGTTGAGAAGACAATGGGCTTATTATGGACAATTTCATTTTACAATCTTAGGAATGGGTTGGTATTTGTGCTCATTCAAATCATAGGAAGCTATGGAAGGAGTTCTATCAAGTGGGCCTTGGTTTGTAAATGACCACATTGTGGGAATGGAAAGGTGGTCAATGGAGTTTTCACCGAGCTCTATAAAAGGATTAACCTCTCCTATATGGATTAGAATGCCACAATTGCCTCTACATTGTTGGGATGAGAAAAATGTTGCTATGATTGCTTCTATGGTAGGTGATCCTTTAATGTTGGATGGAAACATGTTTTAATGGGGAAGGAGGGAGTTTGCTAGAGTTCGTGTTTGTATAGATCTAGACAAACCTCTTCCCTTGGGTGTTTGGGTGGAAGGATTAGGAGGAAGATTCTTTCAAAAAGATGGATATGAGAGAATCTCATTATTTTGTTATGATTGTGGCATAATTGGTCATGAAAAAAGCAATTTTAAAAAGGCAAGTATAGCAGAGAAGAGTAATGTGGATGCTTCTTATAATCAAGCACAAGGCAATCTTCATATATAAGGCTCAAGAGAAGGAAATGATAGATAATTATGGACCTTGGGTCCATGTTAATTACAAATGGAATAAAAGGTTTAATAAAGAAGTAACCAAGGTGAGACAATCACAGATGAAAGTTGATATGAAATATCAAAGAAAAGCTAATTCTTTTCAAGCTGAAGGAAATTTGATGCCCAAGGATAAAAAAAATGCTGGGCATAAGATTGCCAACCAGTAGGTAATAGAAGGTGAAATCAATTTGGATGAAGAAAACTGTAATACAAATTCAGCAATAACGGATATCTGCTTCAATCCGGAAGTTATCTTGGAGAAAGAACTATCAGTTGACAAAAAGAATTCTCAGATTTCAGCTGAGATGATTCCGGGAAACAGCTTGGCATCGGTTAAAGTAATAACTGGGAACAAATTCAATTTGTTGTCCCAAGTTTTTGCTAAAGAACTGAGTAGAATAGATGGTGAAGATTATGGAATGCTAGCCAAAGAGAGCAGGGTAGATCCAGAATCTCATTGCTCGGTGATAGAAGAGGAAAATAAAAATTCTGGATTGGTTAATTCTGAACCGGAATAACTAGAAGATGGGAAAATAAATATAAATAATGAGTATGCTGGAATGGGAGAAGATGTGCAAGCTTGTTCTACAAGTTTAGAACAAGACGTGGTAGGCAAAGCAGAGGCTATCAGGTGAAAGAATGCTGTATACAAAAATTCTGTTATGAAGGAACTTTCTCTGGCTGAAAGTTTGAAGTGCAGAGAACAAAAGAAAGGATTTGAAATTCTGAATAGATTGCAAAATTCTGTTACTCCTTTGACTAAGATTAACAAAGTAAAGAGTAAAGAAGCCATGTTAGATGATGGGAAATTCTTTATTCCTTCCAAGACAGGGAATCTGAAGAAAAATTTTAATAAAGATTTAAATGTGTTTGGTCCAATCAAGGGAGTCTAAGAGGTAAGAAGTTGAGTATTAATGATATTGTTAGACACACTTCATCATTTGCTTCAGGAAATGCTCATTGAATCGTCTGGAGGAATCCATGGTTGGATTGTGGATTGGGTAAATATGTTGAAGATTGTGAATAACAGAATGGATGAAGAGGTGAAAATTCAAGTTTTCTTCTCAGCGGATGATTATGGATGTCAATTTTTTTTTTTGTTATGTGACTAGTTTTCTTGCTTTCTCTAGTTTTATTTTAAGCAATAGTTGGATTTTGGAAAGAGGATTTAGAATAATGGAATCTAGGCATCTCTTTATTTTTTATTTTTTACCTAATCGAGAATTCTGGGATACTAATCAAGCTTTTGGGTTGTTTAATCTTTTGTATCCCCTCCACCCCAATTGGTTTAAAATGATTAGTAGAGGATCCTACTTTCATTATGATTTTTCCTGTTTTCTGAAGTTCTTTTATATGCTTAAATTAATACAAATAAAAGCTTCCTTTCTCTTTCAAAGGAATGTCTAGGTTTTTTAGTTTGTAATAGTTTTTTTTAATTCAATGCTATATGCATCTTTCAGGAAAAAAAACCAAGTCTTCAAAGAATTCAAATGCAATAACTTCCAATGTCATAGATCGATCGCATCACAACACAACTATAGCAACCTTCCACTAAAATTAGTGTGAGTTTATGATTTCATTATTAATTATTTCAAAATTTAGCTCACGAAATAAGTTTGCACTACAAACCTCTTAATGTAAAAACCGATAACTCATTATGTAGCATTTACAAGTTACTAACACTATACTCTAATTATCACATATAAATATTTTGCCCCAAGCAATAGGAAAACTCATCAACTTTTATCGCTTGATGATTCATTGTGATGCTTCAAAAATCCTGCCAAAGTAATCTTTAGTGTTTCAAAATCTCGACTATTTTTGGATCATATTACAGTTATATTATATTATATTATTTGTCTCATTATCCCATAAGAAGAGATGACATATATTCTAGTTATTTATGTGCTGGAAAATAAGGTCAATCCTGAAGATGCCATGACCTCCATTTTGTGGAACAAGCCACATATCGAGAGCATGTCACTGTACTGAGACAAGAGACAAGGTGATGAATGAGCAAAGAAGTCGAATGACAACAAATAAATGGTTAAGATCAAATTTTGTTTCTATATAATAAAAAAAGTTGGAGAAATTTCAACAACATTGAAGAAAGCAAATTTCTCCCTTTGTCGAGTAGCAAAGAAGTTGAATAACAACAAACAAATGGAATAGACCATCTCTATAATATTCAAAAACAGAGAGAGAGAGAGAGAGAGAGAGAGAGAGAGAGAGAGAGAGAGAGAGAGAGAGAGAGAGAGAGAGAGAGAGAGAGAGAGAGAGAGAGAGAGAGAGAGAGAGAGAGAGAGAGAGAGAGGTGCAACTATAGACCTTAAGTAGAACCTCTCATGACTGAAGAAGCGGTTGCAATCGAAGAAAAACGAATAAGGCGAAGCTCTCGTAAAAGCTGAAGAACATGGTAGGGAGGCTTGTCGGGTATGAAGTGACGTGAGAAGGGAAGGAATAGGAATAGTGGAATGGGAATGCAAAGAGTGCAACTTCAATACTTTAAGTGCCATATGGACAGTTCAGATGGCATGAAGAATCTGAAGTGACTTTTTACTCAAATGCTATTTAGAAGAATTAAATTAATTCAATATGAGGTGTAAATTGTATAAGTATTATTTTTTAATTTATTAATTATTTAAACTATAATAATAGGATAAGCTTATTTAAAAAAAAAAAAAGATCATGAAGATTTAAAATGGAAGAAAATTTAAACTCCTTTTATAATAATAATATATATTTTATGGTCAATTGACTAGCGTGCAAAATGTTTCCCGTTATTTAACTCGTTAGCCTCCGAAATACGGATTCTCGTAGCAGTTGGATTTTATAAGGAAATCGTTTGGAAAGTTCACTTGAAAACCCATTTGCTCCCTCAGCTAAGCCGTACTTCCTGTTTCTCCGTTTGTCTTCACTCACTCTCTTCTACCGTCGACGCGTCTGAGCTCTAGCCGGAGAGCGCAGGAGATAGATAGCCAACGCTTCCCGTCGGCTCTCTCTCTCTCTCTCTCTCTCTCTCTCTCTCTCTCTCTGTGTGTGTTTACGTTGTCTTTACCACTGAATAAATGCCCTAATTCCAAATCGCATCCGTATTTTCTCTTTCCAGTGCTGTATAAGGCGGGAGATAGATACTGTTGCGTGGATCAGATGACACCGAGGGCCGTTAATACGCGCCATGCTCTCGAAGCCTGCACCCTCCAGCTCCATGCGTGGAAACCCTTCCAGATCCAAGCCCAACCCGTCGATCCCCCAAATCCTTACTCCTTTCGCTCTAAGAAGCCGTGCCGCTCTGACCGATCGACTGCTCCGCCCCTCACAGCCGACGGCGTTGAGTTCTTTCGGCTCTCTCTCCTTGACGATCCTACTCCTTCGAAGTCCAGGGAGGAGAGGGGGTTCCGGTGGCTAGTTCCACGGAAGAGGAGGCGGAGGGGTTCCCGGTCGGTGTCCGGCAGAAGCAGCGATCGGAGCGGGAGACGGCGGCGGGGTTGTTGTGGGGGCGCTTCGGCAGCGAACGCCACGTGTTCAGACTTCCCGCCGGTGACCTATGGGACGGATTCAAGCGGCGAGCTATTTCTGAACGGGGACGGGAGCTGGGGATCGGACATTAGCGAGGCAAGGGTAATGAGGAGGGAGGGAGGTGGTGGGGAAGGATCATCATTCGGATCGCATCCAGGTGGGCCCGATTCCCAGGGTAACGAGTCTGGTTACGGCAGCGAGAATGGATACAGAGGTGATGCCGAGTTTGGATATGGAGATGAGGTTGACGAGGAAGATGAGGACGGAAAGCATCTGTTTTGGGGTGGAAGATTTGTCGGTATGAATATTTGAGCACACCATAATTTGATTAGATGCATACATATTTGAAAACATAGTAGTTTGCATATATATATATATATATATATATATATATATATATATATATATATATGCAAGTTTTAAGTTGATTTTTTTATGAATCATTATTCGTGTTTTATTTTTCCAAAACGTAACTGTTTTGTTATTTTAGATCTACTGTGTTCTGAATTAGGCCCTCATCCTTGTTCACTTTACTCTTGTACGTGACAACTCGTGCTTGTTGTGCTAAATTCCTTCTGAAGATGAGCAGTCGAGAAGTCATATTTAATGATTTATTTACCGGCCGACTATGTCAGAGTTATTTCCCTGTTAGGCTTCTATATGTTATAATCATCAAATTTAAATTTAGGGGCTGTCTTAATGCAGGATTTCCCCTAAATCCTGCCAAATAGTAAAAATGACTTTTTTAAATCCTACAAAAACTTTAATCCTATTCTTCTCCGGTTTGCCTTAAATCCCAAATTTAGTAAATCTAGTTGTTCGGCAGATTTATGGGATTGAATCAAATAACGGTGCATAAAAGGGGTGAGAGATTGTTACCTTTGCAGCGAGCTCTCGTGGTGACTTTCAACCTGATAGGAACAATGTTGTTGAAAGAGGTGGGGATGATTCTTTAGCAGCTCTTTCAACTACTTTATGTGAAGCACGCAATGCAAAAGCAACAGCAAATAAGAAATACAAAGAAGAAGAAATGGTGATGTCGAAAAAAACAAACCTTAGATAGGCCCAAGGCTTTAGGAATAGCACACACAGACCAAAGAGAAGCTAAAATAGACAGATAATGGCAGAGCATAATACCATCACACCTCTCATAACTTCGTTTTCCCTCCTATAAACTTTTCTTATTTTTGCTTAATTTTTTTGTCTTCCCTACACACCACAGTAATAGTAGATCATTTGGCAAAGACAACCAATCATTTGGATAAAAAGATAATTCAATTTCTCATGTAGTGATGGTTTATTTCTAGGTCTTATTTTAGAGGTTAGAAGTTAACTAATCTTTTTTATTTGTCTTTCATTAGTTTAATTTTTATAAATAAATAATTACTTATTATATTAATATATAATAAGTATGATTTTATTAATTTACTTTGTATTGATAAAAAATTCCTAAAATAGAATTAATCATGTTTTTGAAAATTGGATTGGAGTGATTGGTTTGATTGGTTCAATCATGGAATTGTTATATGGCTGGTCCAGTCCATTTTAGATCTAGGAAATCAACAATGAGGTCTGCATGGATCAAGGACTTTAATAACCACAAATCTTCTTTTCTTCGCTTTCTTGCTTTGATCTTGTTTTGAGCCCTAGGCTTAGGTTTCTTAAATAATATTATAAAAATTATTATATAATTTTAGTATATTTATTTGTCTAATATTTATCTATATAATACTTTAATATTTCAATCATATTAAAATGCACATACAAAAAGATATCTGTTATTTTTAAGATTTACAATTATTAATATTTTTATTTTATTTTCTGTTTTGGGTGTTGTATTAGTATATTACAAAATATTTGTGTTATATATTGATACGTCATCGAAAATCATCTTAATCATATAGGAATTATATATTTTGATCTTCATTTAGAGGTTAAATAATTTTTTTTTTAATTTTTTCTTAGTTTAATATTTTACTAATTAATAAATACTTATGATATTAATTTATCTAAAGTATGATTCAATTAATCTAATTAGGGTTAATAGGAATTTTTAAATTAGAATTAATAATATTTAATTATAAATTTGATACAAATAAATTAATTTTAATAATTAACATTCATTAATTACCAAAACACAAAAGGTAAACACTTTTAGCATGTTATAATAAAAAATGCAAATTCAATTTGGGTTTCAATGAATTAATCGCCTTAAAATCCTGAGTTTCGTTGCAAATAGTTTCACAGGATTTAGCAAGTTTAAACATCTTTCTTGCCAAACTATTTTTCGGATTCAACATTCTCAAGATTTAGTAAATCATGACTTATAGGATTTATTGAATACTACTTGAATCCAAATTGCCCCTTCATCAAGTTTTGTTACACCATTTTGATTTTGCAATTAGATAAATATTGCTACCTTATATCAAGTTTCATTGCAACATTCTAGGAGCTCAAAGTTCAATGGATTTGTTAAGTTATTGATGAATGACATGCTCAAACATAAAATATTTTTGCATCTCATGGTCATACAAGGTGTAGCCTAATCACATTAAGACTAAAAGCATAATACTACCTCTCAAGGGAAACAACATCATCATCATCTTAATCATAATTCATCTTATCTTATTTGAGCTTACATTTATTAATATTGCTCCATTTAGTCCTATTAAACGCCACATTAAGTGTTAGCTCTAGTTTGTGCAAGTCTTTTTGCAGAACATCTAGTGATGTTATATATAAGCTACCTCTTTTATCTTTGTTATATTCCACTTCTTTTTTTCTATTTAACCCAGTTATTGATTTATTTACGTTCCAATCTATTCACTCAAATTCCAATCTATTGGCTCAAATTACCGATCTCTTTTTCACAATTTTATCTCTATTGTTTCTCTTTCAATCTATCTTATAAAAATAATTTCTTTTTTTTAATCTCACATTCATCTTACTAGTCTCAGTTCTACGATAATAGAACTTGGTTATTAGTGATTTCTACGATGCTGAACACTTGGATGCATGATAGCTTTGTTGTTTTAATTGCAGTTTTGTAAATTTTTCGATCATGTTTTTGCAAAATTCCCTTATCACTTAATATTTTTGGGGCATTTCTTAAGTTTTAACTTAGAATATTCCCATTCCTTTACATTAAAATCCAAAATGCTTCAATGCATCACACTTCTTTATCACTTGATGTTGTAGCAATATTGGCCGATAACGATTAATTTCACATTCAGCAAAGTTAAAATTCCTGCATGCAATTTTTGTTATAATAATCATTCTTCCATTCATACTTGTCAACGGCGAATGGCACAACACGGTCCAAAGTTCCTCGTGGAGCCATGACACATAGTACATGGCGTGGTGCGCGCCATTTTTAACATGGTGCAAACTAAAAACTAATTATAAAAATTATTATATGGCTTCTTTGTTAGATTATCAATCAAGTTGGGTAAGGCTTGGTTGAATATGTTTGTGGTCCAAAGTCCAAACCATTAAAGTGAGCTTTAAGTTCGTTCAAAATTTCTATTAAAATAAAGTCTTAATAAAGTCTAATAAAACCTAACTAAACTATTTTAATCATATCAAATAATTTTAAATTTAATTATTATATTATTTTAAAAATTTAAATATATAACTATATTAAAAAATTCCTAAAATTTAAATTGCGCGCCGTACACAATTGCACAATGATCCATTGCGCACACATGGCGCAAATAGTGTGTGCCAACTTGAACATGTGCGCTGCGCCATGCAGCTAGCGCCGTAGGTGCTCTGCGCCGCGCTATGAGCCATGACACACGCCATTTTGTGCCATTGACAAATATGCTTCGCTTACCTCAAGTGCGGCCACGATATTAACATAAAACAAAAGAAAGCTGATTTGAATGGGTGGATTCTATCTTTCTAGGGGGATTTAGAAAATAATATGCCTGGCTTTAGGGAAACTAAACATGTTCTTGTTTTTTATTTTCCTTGCGTTGCATGTACTTAGAATTCTATCATTATAAGGGAGTATTTGATCCGTTATATATATGAGTTAGCCTTTGTTTATTTTGGGTAAGGATAAGCGGGTAGTAAAAAGTAGGTGTGTGCTTTTTGAATGAAGAAAAAAAAAAAAAAAACCACTAGATTGCTTCCATCTTTTTTAACTTTTCCCAACAGTTGCCTTAAAAAACCACTTTGAATGAAAATTTAAATTGTGCCCAATAAGCCAGCTTTATATAAAATGTTCTCTGAAAACTAGAATAGCATAAACGTTCCAAATGAGGCCTTTAGCTTCATTCGGTTCAGTTCTTGTCCGCATAAAACAAAAGTAATTTTAGGATGTTTGAGAAAATAATTATCTGAAAAAAATGTAATTGTTTGAAAGCTAAAAGGTGGCTTTCTTAATAATGCAGTTTTCGTGGCTTCCCAAAAATTGCTCTTTGATGAATTCAAGCTTTTTTTTTATCTAATTATCAGTTAACTTTTTGATTATTCACATATAAATTCTGATTAAAAAATTATATTAATTGTATTAAAATTATAATAATACTCAATTTTGTTTTTCAATCAAATTGTGGAAGTGCTGCTTCAATTAAGATTATTGTGAAGAACCAAAATGGATGGTATTGTGAATTTTATACTACAATAATAATTCCTAACATTAAGTATCATAAAAATAACAAAAGATAGTTGATTAATGCATTTAGATTTTTTTGCATTATTTTGTTTTGAACAATGTTAGTTATATTTTATATTTTTGTTTTATTTTTAAGCTATCCTATGATGGAAGGCATCCAATGATCATGGTAGGAATAAGTTTGGGTTATGCTTACCTTGGGTTTGCTGGTTTTGGGGTCCATCTTGTCCTTTGGGTTGTTTGCTGGTTTCGGGTGGGCCTTGGCTGTTTTCGGTTTGGACTTTGGTTGTTGGAATTCTTGTGGTGCCCGCTCATTAATGTCAAGTGGGGGTTTAGCTCATTATGAGCTGATGTTTAGTTCTGAAATTTAAATAGAGGAGAGCATATTTAGTAGGGTGGAACTTGCCCTTTTCTCTCCCTTTTGTCTCTTGGGCTGCTGTGGTTTCTTGGTGGTGTTGATTCCTCGGTTTGCTCTTTAATTACTGTCCAGTGGTCCCCCTTTTCCTGAATTTGGTGTTAGCTCTTCGGATCCCATGCTGGGCTGCTTTCCCGTGGCTGCTGGGGACTTTTCTCGTGACTTTGGTGCTCTATTTCGTGTGCAGTTTTGGGGACTACTGTGTGATGGCTGTTGGCTTTGCATTTCCCTCATTTAATTAAGTACTTGAAGAGATTTTGGGGCTATTTGGTTTCCCCTCTCTTGCCTATAAATATAAGATATTTTGAGATGGAAAAGGTTGGTTGATTATTGAGAGCATAGTTGCTAAAACCTGAGGGTTCTTCTTGGAAAAGCTTGAGAGCTTGTTCTATTCTCCTTCTCCTCTAGGAAAGCTTGCGAGCTTCTCCTCTTTCTTCTTGGGCTTCTAACCTCTTTCTTCTCTACGCAAGTTCCACTCCACCTATATCTTTCTTCTGGTTCTGTTGGTAAGATTTGTTGGCTGTTTTGGAGGCATTTGCTAGAGGAGTTTGGTAGGACGTTGGACCCCTTTGCAGTGGTGGACCCTTGGTTTGCATGCCTAAGCATTATCTTGAAATATATTCCTACTTAATTACATGTGAGGAGTCCTCTTGTAGGATGTTCTGAGGATAGTTTTTGTTTGGTTTTATTTTGTTTCTTTTGCTAACTTTCTTTTGTTTGGGTTTGTTGGATGATTGGGTTTTTTTCTAATATGAATTTAGTCGTTTTAACTAGTCTATTTTGTTCTCCAAGTAGTGTCTTAAGTTCTAAAAGTGATTCTTGATTCTCTTTTAAAGTTGTTGTTTTCTCTGTGTGTTTTACTTCAAGTTGCATACATCAAACTTGGTATCAGAGCAAGTTCGCTTATCTTTGGGTAGGTGTGAGTCTCTCTCTTTTGTGATTAACAAATGGCTAATAATCAAGGGGATTTGCAACAAATGATGCGACAATTGAATAATTTGCAACAACAAATCAACACAATGGCTGAAGCAATTGCTAATCTGAATGTCAATCAAGCTAATATTAATCCTAATGTTCAAACTTCTGAAAGTGAGGATGAGGTACCTAGAAATCAAAATAGGCGACAAAGAAACTGGGATTATGGAATTAAAATCGATGTCCACAATTTTGAAGGAAAATTACAACCCGAACAATTTATTCAATGGGTAAAGAAAATGGATCAATTTTTCGAATGGAAAGAAATTCCGGATAACCGAAAAGTCAAATTCGCAAGTTTAAAACTAACAGGACATGTATTAACTTGGTGGAAAAACTTACAAAACAACAGATTAAGGCGAGGTAAAGAAAAAATTCAAAATTGGGTAGGATGAAAGAAAAAATGAAAGGAAAATTTCTGCCTTCTAATCATTCAAGAGCTATCTTTCAGGAATTTAACAATTTGCGTCAAGAAAATCAAACTGTGGAAGAATACACTGAAAACTTTTTTAAATTGCAAGCTAGAAATGATTTAGATGAATCTGAGGAGAAAACTGTAACAATATATCTTAATGGGTTAAAATGGACAATTCAGGATCAACTTAACTTGCATCATGTCATTAAGTTATATGAAGTTTATCGCATGGCCTTGAAAATTGAAAAACAACATTTGCGAGGAAGCAACAAAATAACTAAAACATATAAGCGGCGACCAACTAGCGGGGTTAAAATTCAATCTCAAACTTATGTTGGAACTTTAGATGTGAAAGTTAAAGCTTTTGAAAGTCAAAATCTGGAAAAAGGTAAAGGGTTAATGGGATCTAAATCTACTGAACAACCTAAACTTATTGAGTCTTGTTACAAATGTGGTCATTATGGTCATTTGTCGGCTACTTGCAGAAAAAATAACCCTCCACGAAATACCTTCATAGAAAATGAAAAAGAAATAGAGGAAGAGGAAGAGAACGAAATAGAATCTGAAAATGAAGCTGAAATGGAAAATTTTGATTTGGAAGGTGATGAAGGAGAACCATTGTTAGGAATTCGACAAGTTTTAACTGCTCAAATTGATAAAGGGGATAAATGACTTAGAAGAAACATCTTTAGGACTACCTGCACTGTTGAAGGAAAAATTTGTACCTTAATGATTGATAGTGGAAGTTCATGAAATTTTGTGTCACAACACATGGTAGAGAAGCTTAAATTGAAGTCATATAAAATATCTTGGTTTAAAGAAGGGGGTAAGGTTCCTATAACCAAGCAATGCACTGTGGTTTTAACAATTGGAGGAGCTTACAAGGATCAAATTATTTGTGATGTAGTACCTCTTGAAGTCTGTCATATCCTTTTGGGTCGTCCATGGCAGTATGATCATAAAACCATTCATAATGGGGAAAATAACACCTGTACCTTAATTCAAGATAATAAGGAGTTCACTCTTTTTCCACAAAGAAATATTTCTGACCCACCAACAAAGAACACTAAAACAGCGAAATCATCCGCTCCAGAGTTTCTTTTAAACATAAATGAATTAACACAATCTGATGTGGCATATTTGGTGCTTGGAAAAGATACTGACTTAGCTCTTGAAATTCCTGAAGAAATACAACCGTTGCTTAATGAATTTTCTGATATAACACCTGATGAGTTATTAATTGGTTTAATTCCTGGAGCTACATTGCCTAATCTTTCACATTACAGAATGAGTCCAAATGAACATAAGGAGCTTTATAAGCAAGTGCTTGAACTGTTGGAAAAGGGTTTAATAAAGGAAAGTCTAAGTCCTTGTGCCGTGCCTGCTTTACTTACTCCCAAGAAAGATGGAACTTGGAGGATGTGTGTGGATAGCCGAGAAATAAATAAAATAACCATCAAATACAGGTTTCCAATTCCTAGGTTGGATGATATGCTAGATATGCTAAGTTGTGCCAAAATTTTTGCTAAAATTGATTTGAGAAGTGGGTATCATCAGATAAAAATTAGACCTGGAGATGAATGGAAAATTGCTTTTAAAACTAAAGTGGGCTTCTATGAATGGCTTGTTATGCATTTTGGTTTGTCAAATGCTCCAAATACTTTTATGCGAACAATGAATCATGTTTTGAGACCTTTTATTGGAAAGTTTGTGGTAGTATATTTTGATGATATTCTGATTTACAACATTCATCTATTTGAACATCTTTTTCATGTCAAACAAATTTTGCAAACTTTGAGAG
The DNA here is from genome assembly GCA_022539455.1 of Dendrobium nobile. Classification (NCBI taxonomy): domain Eukaryota; kingdom Viridiplantae; phylum Streptophyta; class Magnoliopsida; order Asparagales; family Orchidaceae; genus Dendrobium; species Dendrobium nobile. Next base: position 29,961,178 of record CM039718.1, on the reverse strand, counting down.
AACAAAAACTGTATATCAATTTAAAGAAGTGTTCTTTTATGACTTCAAGTTTGACATTCTTGGGTTACATTGTGTCTGCTAAGGGAATCAAAGTAGATCCTGTGAAAATTGAGGCAATACAGAGCTGGCCTGTTCCTAAAAATATCAGTGAGGTAAGAGGTTTTCATGGGTTAGCATCTTTCTATCGTCGATTCATTAAAAACTTTAGTTTTGTAATCGTTCCTATCATTGATTATTTAAAAAAAAGAGTCTTTAAATGGACTCTTGAGGCTGAAAAAACTTTTCAAATCATCAAAGTCAAAATGAGTCAAGCTCCAATTCTTAGTCTACCAAATTTTGAAAAACTTTTTGAAGTTGATTGTCATGTTTCGCATATTGGTATTAGTGCTGTATTAAGTCAGGAAGAAAAGCTTATTGCATATTTTAGTGAAAAGTTAAATGATGTTCGATCTCGTTATTCTACTTATGACTTAGAGTTTTATGCTATTGTTCAAGCTTTGAAATTCTGGAGATGTTATTTGATTCAACGGGAATTTATTTTAAATACTGACCACGAGGTTTTATGATTTTTGGGTTCACAAAAAAATCTGAACAAAGGACATGCCAAATGGGTTTCTTTCTTACAAGAGTATTCTTTTCATATCAAACATAAAACTGGCGTGCTAAACAAGGTAGCTGATGCTTTAAGTAGGAGGTCACATTTATTGGTCACTGTTTATCCAACCATTTCTTCTTTTGAATTTTTGAAAGATACACATGCTACTGATTCTGATTTTAAAGATATTTGGGAAGTTTGTCTTTCTTCGGGAACTGATCCATCTGGTCAATTTATTATTCACCAAGGGTTTTGTTTAAAGGTTATAAACTTTGTATTTCAAAAAATTCTTTAAGAGAACAGTTGGTGCATGAACTTTATAGTGGGGGTTTGAGTGGACATTTTGGTTAGGGGAAAACTATTGCTATGGTGGAAGAAAAATATTTTTGGCCTCATATGAGAAAACAAATTGCTAAGTTGGTTAAACAATGTAAAATCTGTCAAGCTTTTAAGGGAACATCACAAAATACTGGTTTGGACACTCCTCTCCCAACTCCAAATAAACCTTGGGAGGATATTTCAATGGATTTTATTCTTGGTCTTCTGATTACTGCTAGAAAACATGATTCTGTTTTTGTTATTGTTGATCGTTTTAGTAAAATGGCTCATTTCATTTCTTGCAAAAAAACTTCTGATGCTTCACATGTGGTTGATTTATTTTTTAAGTGATTGTTCGTCTTCATGATTTCCCTCGTACATTTACTTCTGATCGGGATACTAGATTTTTAAGTCACTTTTGAAGAACTCTGTGGGCTAAGTTAGGAACTTCTCTTCAGTTTAGCAGTGCTTATCCTTAAACCGATGAACAAACTGAAGTTGTCAATCGCAGTTTGGGAAATCTTTTGAGATGTCTTGCTGGTGAGAAACCTTTTCAATGGGATTTAATTTTACCTCAAGCTGAATTTGCATATAATAATTCTGTTAATAGAACTACTGAAAAAACTCCCTTTGAAATTTTATATGGTCAGTCTATTCCACATATTTTGGATAGGAATGGTTTATCTTTACCTAACAAAGTAAGTGCCGAACCTTTAGAAACTTTTGATCATATCAAATCGGTCCAACAGCAAGTTCTTGAAAAACTCCATATAGCTAATGTCAAATACAAAGCTGCTGCAGATAAACATCGGAGAGAAGTTTTTAAAGAAGGTGATATGGTGATGGCTTACTTTCGTCGCTAACGATTTCCCGTTGGTACTTTTGGTAAACTAAGCAGAAAGAAATTCGGACCATTTCGAATTCTCCGAAAATTGGGCACAAATGCCTATCTCTTGGATCTACCTATTATTGTTGGAACTTCTCCTATATTTAATGTTTCTAACATTTCTTTATATGAAGGAAATATAGGTGATTTTGTGGATGTTGAAACGTTACCACTTTCCACTTCTGCTATGAACAAAGAAGATCAGATTGAGGATGTTGTTGATATGAAAATCACTAAAACAAGACATGGTGTACACAAAAAGTTTTTGGTCAAATGGAGCAATCGACCATTAACTGATTGCACCTGGATTGATGCTGCTGATTTGAAAAATCGAAATTTGGAGCTTTATGAAAGATTTACTGAAGCTTTCTCATAAGGAGATGAGATTTGCCCATCAGGGGGGAATTGATGCATTTAGATTTTTGCATATTTTTGTTTTGAACAATGTTAGTTATATTTTCTATTTTTTGTTTTATTTTTAAGCTATCCTATGATGGAAGACATCCAATGATCATGGTAGGAATAAGTTTGGGTTATGCTTACTTTGGGTTTGCTTTTGGGGTCCATCTTGTCCTTTGGGCTGTTTGCTGGTTTCGGGTGGGCCTTGGCTGTTTTCGGTTTGGACTTTGGTTGTTGGAATTCTTGTGGTGCAAGCTCATTAATGTCAAGTGGGGGTTTAGCTAATTATGAGCTGATGTTTAGTTCTGAAAATTAAATTGAGGAGAGCATATTTAGGTGGGTGGAACTTTCCCTTTTCTCTCCCTTTTGTCTCTTGGGTTGCTGCGGTTTCGTGGTGGTGTTGACTCCTCGGTTTGCTCTTTAATTACTGTCCCGTGGTCCCCCTTTTCTCGAATTTGGTGTTGGCTCTTCAAATCCCATGCTGTGCTGCTTTCACGTGGCTGCTGGGGTCTTTTCCTGTGGCTTTGGTGCTCTGTTTCCTGTGCAATTTTGGGGACTGCTGTGTGGTGGCTGTTGGCTTTTCATTTCCCTCATTTAATTAAGTATTTGAAGAGATTTTGGGGCTGTTTGGTTTCCCCTCTCTTGCCTATAAATATAAGATATTTTGAGATGGAAAAGGTTGGTTGATTATTGAGAGCATAGTTACTAAAACCTGAGGGTTCTTCTTGGAAAAGCTTGAGAGCTTGTTCCATTCTCCTTCTCCTCTAGGAAAGCTTGCGAGCTTCTCCTCTTTCTTCTCGGGCTTCTAACCTCTTTCTTTTCTACACAAGTTCCACTCCACCTGTATCTTTCTTCTGGTTCCGTTGGTAAGATTTGTTGGCGGTTTTGGAGGCATTTGCTGGAGGAGTTTGGTAGGACGTTGGAACCCTTTGCAGTGGTGGACCCTTGGTTTGCATGCCTAAACATTATTTTGAAATATATTCCTACTTTTGTTACATGTGAGGAGTCCTCTTGTAGGATGTTCTGAGGACAGCGTTTGTTTGATTTTATTTTGTTTTTTTTGCTAACTTTCTTTTGTTTGGGTTTGTTGGATGATTGGGTTTTTTCTAATATGAATTTAGTCGTTTTAACTAGTTTATTTTGTTCTCCAAGTAGTGTCTTAAAGTTCTAAAAGTGAGTCTTGATTCTCTTTTAAATTTGTTATTTTCTCTGTGGTTTACTTCAAGTTGCATACATCATTGATTGCAAATTTGATAAGAAAGCTAGAATATATAAAAACACTTCTCTAGGAAGCTACCTAAATTATTGTTTGAACTTTTTTCTCACAACTATTTTTTCAAATACCCTAGAAGTGTCTGTTTTTCAAGGAAGCAGAAACAAAACGCTGAAAATTTGAAAAATGTAGCCTTTGTATTCTAATGTGAGTTCAATTTTTCTCTTGGTAATCTTTACAAATCATCTTTATGATCATCTTGACAAGTGATGAAAAAGGTTTGTTGGGTAAATATTTTGGATATTTGTCAATTTTAAGGAAGACAAGCTACTGGGTAATGATTAGGATGATTTAAATAATGTGAGGGTTATCAAAATCCTGCTTAATTATGAATATTATGTCTATATATTGTAACTAGTTTCTTTTAACGATAGGTGCACAAAATTTTAAATTTTTTTATTGGAAAAATATTTCACTTATTTTTTTTTAATGTGGTGGCATTACTGTAGAGTAGCGCATGAAGAAAAAAAGTGCATTTTCAAGCATGAAAGATTACGTCCTTATAGATTGCAGAACATACTAATTTTAAAACTGTGAGAATTGGTGGTCTTTTCCTATTTCATAAAGCAACGATCCTTTGAATGTAGAGCTAAAAAGATGTATACAGTATTATGTATTTTATGTTCAGGCAATTTCTGTATTTAGTAATTGCTTTTCTGTATGAATCATTGAAAAAGCAAAAAAAGTAAATAAAAATATAAATAAATATTATGGATCATATAAGATTCGTGGCATCAGTCTAAGGCTGGTGGACATCATGAATCTTTATTTTTTTTTATTTGTTTCTGTTTAGGTTTTTTTTGTGCTGTTAACTTTTTTCTTCACAAATCAGTTTGAACATCTTCTATCCATGTAACTTTAGCTCTACCTCTATTGTGTCTTAATACTCATACACTAATTTTACTATCAATTCTCATAACAAGATTTTTTTATCATTTATGGTACATGTTTGAACTTCTAAAGTATTATCAATTATCTTATCTTCATAAATATCATTTCAACATTTCTTCTAATATAATCATTCCTTAATTTATAAATACAAAATTCACCATTTTAATAATCCAATTTCTGCTGCACCTAACTTAAATATTAATGATTCCTCAGCTCAACAATCTGATCAATATAATATCAATGTCTAATTGCAATTTTGAAAAATATATTTAGAAGCCATTGTGTTAGCCTATTATCAGGAAAAACTGTTGATATACTTTCCCATATTAGTAATCCAGTCTTAACTTTAGAATTTATTTCCTCATGCATATTCATTTTCTATCCTATAATTGATATAAAAGATATTTCAACCATTTAAATAATATTGAATGATAATTGTTAAAATCACACCCGCTAGTTATATATTAGACTTTGTCTTTGTTCTATAAACTCTAAGACCCTATCTTCTAAATCCTTTTGCTGTTGTTCTAATTCTTTACTTATTTTTTGATAACTTACAATTTTAAATATTATTATCTATCAAAAATATACATTAAGTTATCTCACTTTAAAAATATTTTATAAGTATCTTCATAGCTAGTATAAAATGATTTGTACTTAATATCGATCATTGTTGTAAAATTACGGTAATTGAAAACTCTTTGCTTTCTCGACAACTACGTCTAATATGAGTGCATAATCTTACATATTTTTAATAATGCCCACTTATTGTTGGCACACATTTTTCTATCTTAAAGCACATTAAATTAGTTCTCATGTTACTTGATCTAGGGGTGTCAAAATAGATTTTTGGGTCAGATTCGGGTCAAATCCGAAATTGACTCGCCTTCAATTGATCTAACCCAAACCCGACCCGATTAGAAAAAATGGGTTAAGAATTTAGACCCAAACCAGACCCGCTGAGTTAACTAGTTGACCCAAATAGACCTGTAATCCGCAGGTGCAAGAGCTCAGCACGAGAAAGTCGATTGCGTGAGCGGGTGAGGGCAAAGTGTGTGGGTGCAAGTGCAAGCAAGCAAAGGTGCTGTGTGGTGCGAGCATGTAGGATTATAGTGTGCTAGCAAGTGAAGGCGGGATACTAGACTATAAGCGTGCTTGACTGCACAGATGCGTGGGTGCATGGCGAGGAGGATTGGACTCGAGTGAAGCCCGCTTTACTTGTGAGGGCGCGCTAATGGGGGAAGTCCACTTGGCTTGCACAGGCTGTCTGGCTAGGTTTGATCTGACTCGGGTCAAATCTTGGTCAAATTCGGGTTAGCATGTTGGCTCGAACCCGACTCGATTTTTCAAACGGGTAAAAAATTGAAACCCTAATCCGACCTTGTTTATTAAACTAGTCAACTCAAACCTGGAGTTTCTGGGTCAGGTTATCGAGTCGGGTCAATAATTGATACCCCTAACTTGATTATATGTTTATCAAGATCAATAAGAATTATAGAAGATCTATTCTTTCTTCTCTATTTTCTTCCTTAAATTATTTTAATAAAAATATCATTTTCATAGTTGAGATTGTCGGCATAAAATCAAATTGTTTCTATAATTGGAATGATTTTCTAAATCTAGTTTTCATTACTTTCTCCTATAGCTTCATAATATGTGTTGGTTACAAAACTATTCATGTGTATGATAGGACCTTCTTAGAGATATGGATTGGAGCTAATTGACAAAATCAAAAGATATGAAAATTGATTGTGAAGCTCATGGATCTTCTTAGTTTTTTGGGGTTAGAAAATCAAAGACTGGCATGATATGTCCATATGTTGAGCTCATCATTCGACCTATTTATTGTTTAGTTTCAGATTCAACTCTAACAAATATAAGATAGTTTATATAGAAAAGTTTAATGAAGCTTGTTATCAAGTGGAAAAATCTGGTTGGTTGAGATCTGTTAAGTGTTTTGGCCACTTATATTTTTTGAGTGAGGTTGAGTTTCCTCGGTGGTTTTAAGGAATGAATTTCCTTGAGTTCTTCTAGAATGTTCTATGGGATGAATTCACTTGATAAGTTCTTCAGGTAAGTTCCCTTGACTTGTTTCAGGTTAGGAATTCCCGCAGTGAGTTTCATTGGAAAAATTCCTTGGTCGGTTCTTTTGGCATTGAGAGAACTTCTCAGTGGCTTGGCTTGGTGAGTAGTTGTTTTCGATGAACTCGGTTCAGTTTTATAACATAACTTTATTAATTTGATCTTGATGAACATGTATGTACATTAGGTCCTTGATTCTTTTCTCTTCAAGGAAGCTGAGAATAATAGGGGAATGACAAACCAAATAACGTATTTTTGCTTTGGTGTGATGGAGATATGAAGAATGCTTTTTTTTAACATCATGATGACAACTTTACACTAATTAATGTTTTGATGATAGTGTGGATAAAGTTGATCATACAAATGAAATCCGAGCTCATGATGAGTGAGAACTAGGTAGTGAAGTTGTGCATGATTTGGAGATGTGTAGTCTTGAGAGGCCACCCTTAAAATTTTAATTATTGAGGGAGGAAATACACACTAATAAACATGGCATTGAGGTCGAGAACGATAAAATTCAAGAGAAAGCATTCAGGGCAGAGGAGGATTTTGGGTCTGGGTTTTAGTATCGAGATGCCAATTCCAAAAGAAGTTATTCATAATGGTACTAGAGTTGACACCATTCCACCGACTTCAGAAAAAGGCCCTTCAAAGAAGGCAGCTTCAAGACTGATTAGGGTGGATAAATGAAAGGGGAAGGTGCCCTTCATCTACTCTTAAGTGACTTCAAAAGAGGTTTAGATGAATTGGGCAAGTCAACAGTCAATTAAGGAAAGGAATGCAGAGTAATAATTGACATCATGGTTGATCCACTTCTCCTCGAAACCAAAGTGAATTTAGTAATTGTGAATCAGAGCATGAATAGTTTTTCGTCTCTATTGAGCTCATTGGAATTCTTGTAAAGTTATGACTAATGCTAATTATTAACTTTACTGCATACACAACATCTCCATAAAGATTCCAGAACCCAAAAGATCTATGTCTATTTTAAGGATTTTATTAACGCTTCCCTAATTATTCCTCCGTTCCTCTGTCAAGGATATATATCATACTATATTTTAATTTTGTATAGGACCAAAACACAAATAAAACGAAGATCGGGGAAATATGAAACAAATTTGTAATATGAAATATTATAGTCATAATCTATATTGTACATAATTCTATTACCACAGCATAAATTAATAAACAATAAATTAGACACTAAGGTTTTGTTCAGATAACTTTTTTTAAAGCAGCTTTCTAGAATAATTTTTTTTAGCTTAAATTTTTAAAACTAAAAAATTGCTTTAAAAAGAAGTAAAAAAGCCGTCCCAAATGAAACCTAAGTTGCATGTTGAATAGTTAACAATAATATTTTCATTTCAGTTCTAAATAGAAAGTTCACAAGCGAAACAATCAAACCATGATAAACTCTGAAGGCTTACTCTCCTCAACAAGTTCACTCCTATATTGTCTTACAATCCACAAACACAAGTATGACCATCCCTTACTGAAAGAAAAGTATAGAAGAGAGTGATGTAGTGCCTGGAAGCAAGGTTTTAAAAGGCGAAATCAGGAATCGAGGTGTTTTTTCCAAGCGAGGCGAGGCGTAAGCCTCGAGGCGGAAGCCTCAAAACGATTAAAATAAATTAATTTAAAATTTTAAATAATGACAAAAAATAAAAAAAATATTATGTCAACTATGAATTTGAAGATTTGTTTTAAGATAATATTACTAGAATACAAAATTTAAAATAAACTCACTTAAAAATAAAACACCCCCTTAGGATCAAGACCCAAAGTAGGCTCATCATCACTTTAATCGTCTTCAGAAGAATATTCATAATTAATGTCAAAGTCATCCTCCAACTCTTTTTCATCTATAATATTTTTTCCTTTATCTCCTATATCAGTTAATATTTCATTAGCTCTAAAATGAAACAATAGTAACATACAAAATAATTCATTATATTTAAGAATACCTTTAAATTTTTTTGAAGCTTCAATCTCACTTTGTTTCTTTCTTTTATATACTTGGGTAGTTGCTTCATTGTTTTCTTCATTGATATGACTTTCTCCTTCTGCTTCAACTTCAAATACATCAGCATTCTTAGGAGTAACCCATTCATCATCAGATTGTAGCTCATCAACAAGCAAAGGGTCAATTTCATTCTCAATATTTCCTTGATTTTGCAATTTGAGATGTCTATCTTTCAATTTTTTGTTAAACATAACATAAACTAGTTTGTTCATTCGATCTGCCGTCAATCGATTTCTTCTCTTTGTATGAATTTGATTAAAGATACTCCAATTATGCTCGCATGTAGAAGCCAAAAAACGTTAGGCTAAGAACTTTAACTACAAAAGCTTTCAATTCAGGAACATCATCTCCAAACTGAGCCCATTAACGTTCTACATGAAGACAAACATAGTATTTTATGAATAGTGGTTGAAGTAGAATACTTGAATATAAATATTAACATTAAAATTATAAATACTCAAACTATAAACATACCAGGAAATCGTGTTTTGTAGCATGCTTGTGCTTCTCTAAATCCAAACATTCCCTTCTTCAAATAAAAATCCTCAAGTTGATCATTCATTTTGAGGTAGTCTTCTTCAAAAATAAGTCTGTCCATACATGCATATAAACTAGTTTTCACTTCTTTTTCAACATGAAAATTCTCATTATAATGAAATTGGGGATTTAAATAGTACGCAGCAGCATGTAAGTGTTTGTGTAATTGTCGATCCCACTTTTCATCTATAATATTCCATATTTCTTTGTCTTGACCTCTCAATTCTTTTGCAATGTCTTCTTTAGCCCTATTCATTGATCCATAAATAAATCCATAGCCGGGGTCCTCTCACCATCAACCATTCTAAGCACATTTAATAATGGTCATGTTGTCTTCAAAACATAATCTGTACTGCGCCAAAATGAATTGTCTTTCATAAAAATCTTTTTAACTTGTTTTCCTTCTTGTTTTTTGGCCCATAAACTTTTATCCCACTCTTCAGAAGCAAACATTGCTTCCAAAGGTTGTCTTAACTCCTTAAATCTCTGCAATGTTAAATATGCAGTAGCAAATCTTGTAACAGCAGGTCTAATAATTTTCTTGTCAGTGAATTTTCTCATCAAGCTGAGTACCCAAGAATGATTGTATATAAACTTACTAATGAATTTGGCCTTCAATATGACTGATTTATGTTGATGCAACTGTCCCAATCTCTCAAGCATCAAGTCAATACAATGTGTAGCACAAGGAGTCCAGTAAAGGAGGCCTCTTCTCCATTAACAGTCTTCTTGCAACTTTGTATGTACTTGCATTATTAGTAACAACCTGTACTACTAAGGCTTCTCCCACTTCCTCCACAACTTCATCCAACTTTTCAAACAATAATTGTGCATCCTTTACAAAGCTTGAAGCATCTATTGATTTGAGAAAAACTGTTCTATATGGATTGTTGACCAAGAAATTAATAATACTTCTATTTCGAATATCTGATCAACCTTCTGACATTATTATCACTCTTGTCTCAATCCAAGTCTTCTTAACATCCACCATTTTTGAGGTTGTCTTAACCTCCTCATTCAGCATCCAAGTCCTCAGCTCATATATGTTTGGAAGTCGTAATCCTCTTCCATAGCTTCCAACAGATTGTAACATATTGATCCACGACGGACTCCTAACAATATTAAATGGAATCCCATTTTCATTGATGAATCTGGCGATATACAAACAAACTTTGTTCCTGAGTTCCTTTGTAGCTGTAGGAGGCTGAATATCCCGAGTATTTATGTTTTCCTCGTTCTCAATATTTAGCATAAATCTATCCCTGGGTCCCCGACTGCCTCGGTCAGAAGAAACTAGATGGCTTATAGTACTGGAACCTTCATGCTGTGATTCATAGTAAGAAGAGTTTCCTATCATCTCTTCTATATTTCTTTGTGTGACCTCCTTTGTGGTGGCAAACTTCTTTAAATAATTTGTACATTCATTTTTCACCTCATCAGGAACTTTTGCACATGGTCCCACATTAACATGAGTGCAGGCTAGATGATTCTTCAATATCTTGACACCACTAGTTATGCTTTTCTCACATAAATTACATTTCATGTAAACATATCCCTTCTTTGCACCTTCGCCTGACACTTCAACTTGAGTTCCATATTTCCATGCAGGATCTTTCCTTCTTGTGCAACTAGTCATGCTAACAATAGGACATATTTTAATAATTATTTGTACTACCAATAATAAAACAACATGAATACAAAAATATACCAAATTGCCGGGGGTCCAAGGGGGCGTCTTCCCCTGGCAGGGTTCGACCTGCCCGGTCAGGTCGCGGGGTCAAGGGGAAGCGCCCCTGCGGGGGTTTCGGGGGGCAGCGCCCCCAGAACAAAATTATATTATAAGAGTAATTTTGAAATTCTGCTTGTTGTATATACTCAATACCGAGCGTACCAAGCATGTACTGCTTAGTACCGAGCATGTACCGCTCAGTACCGAGCATGTACCGCTCAGTACCGAGCATGTACCGCTCAGTACCTAGCCAGTACCGCTCAGTACTGAGCCAGTACCGAGCATGTACCTCTCAGTACCGAGCCAGTATCGCTCAATACCGAGCATGTACTTTCTCGGTACCGAGCATGTACCGCTAAGTACCAAGCATGTACTTGCTCGGTATCGAGCGGTACTGGCTCGGTACCGAGCATGTACTGAGTGGTACCGAGCATGTACTGAGCGGAACCGAGCTTGTACCTGCTTGGTACTGAGCATGTACTGAGCGGACGAATGAAAGAAAGCCGAATCAGGAGTAATTCAAGCTTTCATTATTGCACGTCAAAGTCAAGGCCACAACACCGCGTACCTACTCTTCCGACCTAACCGATGCCTGAACGTTTCATGCACTCACAACTTCGGCTTCGTTTCTTTCCCTGCGTCGTCTCCTATACTCACAGCTTCTTCTTCTTCCCTCACGGCTTTGTTTCTTTCCCTCACGGTTTCGCCTCTAGTTAGCCTTTCAATTCTCACAGGAAGCTCTAATCCTATACGCGAATGCACGAACACGAATCGGCTGCGTCGTATTTACATATATATCGAAGAAAAAAATTTCGAGGCAGTGCCTCATACTGCCTCGAGGCGTTACGCTCTAATGCGTACGCCTCATGCGAAAAAATCATAGGCTTTGCTGGATGGTTCGAGGCGTAAGCCCCGATACGCATGACTTCCGCCTCGACTTGAGGCGCGACTCAATGCGGACGCCTCGTCTGCTTTTTTAATGGTTGCCTGGAAGTCACCAGATCAAGGGCTAGCGCATATGAAGCTCAAGCCATGAAGGATCCATAATGATTTACATTATTTCATATTATTATTTTTATGTATTTTCATATTATGGATTGTATATGCAAAGACATACTATTGTGTGGACTTTATATGTTAAATAACTATTTTATGTATAGAAGGGCTAGGGACAGTGGAATGAAGTGACTAAGGAGTGATGTGGTTGGCCAAGAAAATGGTTAGAGATTAGTGGGATGATCAAGCATGAAGGATGGAGTACTTATGGTGGTTGCTAGTAGGTCCAAGCAAGGGGCCAAGCTCTCCCTCGTCACCATTCCTACTTATTTTTGAATTTAAATGAAGGGATGTATCTCTTTATGTGTGTTCTTGTTGTATAAAACATTCTAAGATTGAACTAAAGAAATGATTGTTGTGCTTACATATTTTGGAGAAAAGTTTGAAGTGGCTTTGGAGGCTCGGCGGTCGGTCATACTCAAAGAGATTAGGTGATCTCCCGGAACCACTAATTTGATGAGTGGTCCGTTTTTTTTTTATAAATTTTCTGCACTTTTCTTAACTAAAACTTGCTTTATTGGTGTTCTTTTAGTATTCCATCATTAAAAAATCCTAAATCCCATTCCATACCTCTTAATTCAATTATTATTACCCATAGTTAGTATTGGCCCTATTTTATGAAATTGCTGAATCAATTCCATTCTTGAAAACCTTTGGTCAACCTAAACTACTTAAAACCCACAAAAATTTTAGATTATTATTACACATTATATTATCTATACTTCATTAATCTTAAATTTATTTGGGGTTATTCTAGTCAAAATTCTGGAGATCCACTCAGCTGTTGTTGTATTTCCTATTTGCTATTCTAGTTCTACTACCTATCTCCAGTCAATAAAACTATAAAAAAATACATGTATATCAAAACTATATAAAAAGTCCAAAAACTTTTGAATCTTGTGTAGATGATGCCCATGATCCATTCCAAGTGGAATTTCTAAATCCAATTGATCTATAGAAATCCACATCCAAATTCCAAAGCTTGCTTGGTTTTGGATAGAATTGACCTATACTATTTGTAGAGCACAATTGACTCACTAAACTTTTTTTCTATCTTACCTAACTCTCTATAATTAAACATCCATATTTACAAATCAAGTACATGTTTGTTTGATTTTGAGATCTAAATAGGGAGAACCATTAGGGAAAAAATCGAATTTTTTTTTTCTGGATTGAATGTAGGAAGTAGATGCGGATGCGTACGAGCTATTGCAAGAAACTTATTGTGCATACAACTGCCTATATTTGAGCAAATACAAGAGAACTCTAGCGAATGCAATTATTTACCATAAAAAGCAGGATATTCGTTAGTGCACAACAAGCTACTTGCAAAAAGCAACAAGCAGTTCATGACAGTCTTCCTGTATGAAGCAACGAGCAAATGACCACAGTGCAACGCAACATCACCGGATTCACAACATCCTTATTAGAGGACATAAGGTGTGTATAAGCTTTCAAATGGAATATTGCACACATTCAAATGATAGTTTCCTACACAACTAGGATCTTCTAAAAATACCCTCCCCACATGCATTATAATATGTATATAAGGAGATATATAATATACCCACATGAACCCCACCGAGCGTATTGTATGAACACATGTGACGTCTAGGGATGGTGTGCGCGTCAATAAATTTGGATCCGATCCTCCTAAGCAGGTAAATAAGAGTTGACAAGGTTCAACAAATAATCATAAAATGCTTTCAAACACCCGCATGGGCCTCGGCGAGCTTGTTATGATTACGCACGTGACGTCTAGGGATGCTGCGCGGGTTCATAAATGAACGTAGTTCGAGCCTGATCCTTATATATGGATAGATAAGAGTCGATATAGCTCGAATTATCAAACAGATATCCAGCCAGAGTGTCGACTGAAATATCTATTTCATACGTTCATATAAGGTCTTTTGTTTCTTGATTGAAGCTTCTAGAAATTTTCTATGTATTCTTCTGCGGATCGAGTTTCTTGGCGAAGATTATTAAATTCTTGAAACAAAGTTCGGGAATGGTCAGAAGGCAAGAATTTTCCCTGCATTTTTCTTTCCGGAAAGCAGGGAGCAGGAACTGAACAACCCAAAGCAAGGAAAACTGTGAAAGCAGGGAGCAGGAACCAAACAACCCAAAGCAAGGAAAACCGGGAAAAGGAGGGGGGGGGGGCATTGCTTACATCAAATCTCCACTGGTTGACATTTCTCATCTCCTGATGAGATGATTTCAAAACCTCCTTTACTTGTCTAATGAATTTATCCAACTATGAAATGAAAGCCGCGCACTTTCTCTGGATTTTTTCTCTTTCTTGCTTAAATTGGGCCTGAAGGAGTTGCTTTCTTTTCTCGTATTTTTCTGTACACAAGCACATTTTATGTTGAATTTTGTAAAGCTCGTTTTGTATAGGATATGTAGAACTTCCTTGCGGCGGGATCCATCGGCTTTTAGGAATAGTTTCTTCAAGATAAATTAGCTGAAAAAGAAAGGAAGACCCAACAAAAACCTAAGGCTCTGATACCAATTTGATGGAATCAAAACTGTAGGAAAACTAAGATTGCAAATAACTATACGTCTTCCTGGCCATAGACATTACAAAGTTAAAATAAAAGGACACAACAATACTATATGGCTAATCAAGCCTTTCAACTTTTGAGAAGAAAGATGCAATGAAATTGTAACTTGTGGAGAGAAGAAATCTCCCATGGTTGAGAGTTCTCATCTCCTGATGAGATGACTTCAGAATCTCCTTTACGCGTCGAATGGACCTAATCCAATGCTGAAATTAAAGCCATGTACTTTCTCTGGATTTTTTCTCTTTCTTGCTTAAACTGGGCTTGAAGAAGTTGCTTTCTCTTCTCATACTTTTCTGTACACAAGCACATTTTATGTTGAATTTTGTAAAGCTAGTTCTGTATGGGATCTGTAGAACTTCCTTGTGGCGGGATCCATCGGCTCTTAGGAATAGTTTCTTCAAAATAAATTGGCTGATTTCCTCCAACTTTAGATTCAATTACATCATGATTTTTCATTTTTTTAAATACTTAAAAAAAGGAGGACCCAACAAAAACCTAAGATTGATACCAATTTGATGCAATCAAAATTTTAGGAAAACTAAGATTGAAAATAACTATACATCTTCCTCACCATAGACATTACAAACTTAAAATAAACACACACTACAACTTAAAATAAAAGGACACAACAATACTATATGACTAATCAAGCCTTACAATTTTTGAGAAGAAAGATACATTGGAATGGTAACTTGTGGAGAGAAGAAATAAGTAGAAAGTTCCAAGATGAAATAATAGAGGAGAAAGGGAAATGAGGCTAGCTCGCAAGCTAGATCAAAATCCGCAGGTTTTCTTTTCTAAAAAATCACTTCATTTCACTCTTAAATAGCCACAAACAGCCCCTATAAATAGGACAGAAAAGGAGGGCAAAAGCCATGCTCAGCTGCCCACTACACCATACCAAAAGGGGAAGAAAAAGGCAGCATTAAAGGCACTGTAGAAGCCCAACCGAACAACCAAAAATTGGGAAAGCTAAGAAGCATCAACAGGAACCGGACAGCCTGCAAGGGGAATCGGGAAAAGCAGGAACCGAACAGCCTAGCAAGGGAAACCAGGAAAAGGAGGGGGGAGGGGGGACATTGCTTACATCAACAAAATTTTGTTAAGTGATATTTGGTGACTTGCTTATTAAAGTTTTGAATCGTGTCGTGTTCTACTTACTTTAGTGTTCTTCATTGGGCTTTTATCTTGCTAGTTCCCATCAATTTGATATCAGAGCTCTGGTTTTTGTGTGTGTAGGTCTTCCCTCTTAAAAATAAAATGAATACTCCAAGAAATCAAGGGGATTGACAACAAATGATGCAACAGTTGGCTAACTTACAACAACAATTGAACGATATGGTTAACACTTTGGCTAACTTAAATGTGAATAATGCTCCAAATTCTGAAAGTGAAGATGAAATTTCTAGAAACCAAAATAGGAAAAACAAACAATGGGATTATGGAATTAAAATCAATGTTAAAGAATTTGAAGCTAAGTTGCATCCGGAACAATTTCTTGAATGGATAGAAAAAATGGATCAATTTTTTGAATGAAAAGAAATCACAGAAAATAGCTTAAAATTGACGGGTCATGCCTTAACGTGGTGGAAAAATCTTCAAAACAATAGGTTAAGAAGAGGAAAAGAAAAGATTCAATCTTGGGAAAGAATGAAAGAAAAATGCGGGAAAAATTCTTGCCTTCTGACCATTCCCGAACTCTGTTTCAAGAATTTAATAATCTTTGCCAAGGAACTCAATCCGTAGAAGAATATACTGAAAATTTCTACAAACTTTAATCAAGAAATGATTTGGATGAATCTGAAGAACGAACCATAACTTCCTCATTTTTTCTTTCCGGGAAAAGCAGGGAGCAGGAATCGAACAGCCCAAAGCAAGGAAAATCGGGAAAGCAGGGAGCAGGAATCGAACAGCCCAAAGCAAGGAAAACCAGGAAAAGGGTGGGGGGACATTACTTACATCACCTTCAAGGCCTCCAAAAAGGAAAATTCATTAACAAAGCCGTAAGGCCAGAAACAAACACGATCATATGTCGACAAATTGACAGAGTCGACAAGGATCAATTCCCAAATGGAAATAACCTCAAGCACCCCGATGATTACCGTGTTGAATGCAAATCTCAACCGGAAGGGTTAATTCTAAATAATTCATAATGCCACCCAAATACCACGAAGTTTAAAATCCCAAAATCATCCAATTCTGGAGTATTTAAAGTAAAAATAAACCCATCGAACACTTAAAGCAAAATCCATCCATCCTCCACAACAATTTGTTAGGATGGACAAATTGAATTTTACTTCAGCTCACATAGAACTAATGTCTAGTCGAAAATATTCTTAGAATCCATTCTCAATAATCTCCTACTAGTAAGGATGTGGTACGTGTCTTCTGACCGAAGGTTTTGCTGCCAAATGACACTGCAAGATAAACGGTTATGACTCGGGGCTCTCTGTACCGAGTGGTTTTGCCACGAACTGGCACCACTAAATTGCGGTTTTGGCCAGAGCCAATATGTTCTTTAGTGGCATCAAATCTTTGAGATATGAATCAATATAATATAATCGATAGGGTACAAAACCCTCTATTAGCTAGGGTGGATTCAAATTTATCCTCTTAGACAAACACTCCCTCAGGTCTACAAGGTATCCTTGGACGAAGCAACCCATGGCTGCCAACAAGGATCCTTTATCAGGTTGAGTTGACTAGCTCCTTTGACTAAGCAAACCAGGGATCACGATGGTCCGGGACGACGGAACATGGGATCTTGATCAGGTCTATCATCCATTCTTTCACCATCCGCTTTAAGTGCAAGATGGTGAAATTTCCAATTTTAAATATCACCCTTCCAAACACCATGCCTATACACTGCTACTATATGCCATATACCACGTATCTCTACGTATTTGATTGATGACTAGCCTTAATCGAAAGTTATGTCTCATGATCGGGAGGGGTAATTAACTATAGGGGCTTACGCCTATAGGAAACCAAAACTCAGATCATAAAGTCCATGCAAAATGAGGGCAAAATCTTTGGGTAGTGTCTTATCTACAAAGCCATCTGCCTTCCCAAAATTTATCTCGGAACTTAATTCTGTTAGAACTCCCCCGAAGAAAAGCAACGGGGGGAGGCCGGGGCCGAATTTTCGGAGCCCTAAGTGAGTGAAAGAAATGAATCAAGAAAAAATACTCAAAGAATTACATTTTGGTGTGTGAGGGAGTCACTCATGAGGAAGAAAAATTGCCTACATTATTATATTACAGGGTTGCTTCTAGCCAACCCTTCCAAAAGATAGAGTTCTCAAAGAGATGCGTTCAATGCCAAAGGTTTGCTCTCCTGTAACTACAACCTTCCCAATGCCAAAGGATATCACTAGCCCTTTGGTGAATCGCTGTTTGGAAAATGAATCTCATTGGTTCATTTTCTCCCACAAGCAGACAAAGATAGTTTATTCTGGTCATGATTGAATGTTTTCCCAAATGTATTGAAGCAAAGGTGCTCATCTTGACAATTGTTGAGATTTTTAGGTATTTTCTTATGGTTTGACAGCATCTACAAGTACTAGCTATCACTAATAATAAATTGCAATTCATTGATAGGAATATCAATGAATTCTGCCAGTTGCAAAGCATTCTTCTCAAGTTTGTCTTCATATATCACCCTTAGACCAATCAGCAAGTTGAAGCGGAAAATAAGCGAATATTAAATCTGCTGAGGAAGGTGGAAGGTATGATAGGCAGGGGCACATCCTAATCGACAAAAGGTCAAATGTCATTCACACTTGTTGGTGGGGCTGAGTCCCTATTACCAATCTAGTACAAGCTTCTTTATTAGCGAGTGGTCGTAGTAGCCAATTTCAAAGAAGTCAAACTCATAGAGTGGGGAAGAGAAATCAAGAAGGCATGGAGGCTACATTCTACCTCCTAGAAGAACTTAGAGCCTAAACTGCTCTCAAGCAGAATGAAGTGAAGAGAAAATTGACCAAATACTACATTACCAATGTCAAGGAAAAAGTCTTTCACCTCAGCAATCTAGTGCTGAAGAAGGTAAATGCAGCAACTTGCTAGTTGCTGCTGGGGAAACTTTGGTTATTATGGGAAGGAATTTACATAATTAAGAAGCAAGTTGGTGCCAAGGCATACAAATTGCAAACTCATTTAGGTAAGGAGGTGCCGAGGATTTAGAGCATTGACTACCTAAAATTTATCTCTTTCTAAGGGAAGTTGTGTTCATAGTACATTTTGCTATAATAATAATTTAAATTATTTTCTTTCCTTCTTTTCCTAACTTGGAGAGTCTCTTGTAAAACTAGTAAAACATGGATATTGAGAAAAAAAAAGGATATTGAGAAAATTAAAATTAAAGTAATATTTAGGGAACTTGCCCAGCTTCCTCAAACAAAAAAAGACTTACCCATGTAGTTGATGAAAACAAACTCATTAAAACTTTACAATGACACTCAGGGAACTTATACATAGGTTATGAAGATCAAGTAGAGAAATAATGGTCATGACAACAGCTTGACTTTTCTGGTTGCATTCGAAGTTGGCCAATGTCGAATATTGACAAATTTTGAGATACCAGAAAAAGTTCTAACTAGTAAGAATGACTCAACTAATACAATTTAAGAGATTTACCAAGTGGGTTAAAGGCTAATACACTATTGACGTTGATTTAAGCCTAAAAGTCGCTTGACTACTCTTTGTAGATGAGTTGAAGCCCCGACACATAAGTCCTATAAGAGAATCGATACTACTAAGCAGTGAAGTACTTATGTTTATGTTTGGCGAGGTCACCTTATTTTAATCAAGCCGCCCTAGAAAATTTGATTAATTCTAGGAAGCCAAACATAACCATCATTTCTTTCTAATTAACCCCTAAGAAAAGATTATAAAAAATTCTCTTCAATCTCACATAACATGCCAATTTGCACATGCTTTTCCTAAATTTCTAGTGAAAATTCACATGGAACTCATTAACTACACACAAAGGAGACCTTCACTTAATGCTATTTCCTGAAAGGCGACTCGCTCCTTCACGATAAAATTCATAATGAATAGCATATGATTTCCTTTAAGTTGACTTGTTTCGATGGCTACCACACCATGACATTATGCATAACATAAGGCGAGGCTCATTTAAGGTGATGGAAAGCCAAAGTCAAGTCATTTACAACCCTGGAATGCCTTTTGCGATAAGATCTGTAATACGAATTGGTACTTTCGGTGATTACCCTTGTGAGGCTATAAAATCTGTTGTAAGGAAAAGTCCACCTATGACAATACTATGTCGAGCCAAAAGTATGTACTCAAAAGAATAGCATTATGACAAATTCATCTATCATCAATGTGTTGATAGTATCTTGGTTTTTCTTCATCAAGTGTCGAGCTAACAACCTCAGGGAGTTTATTTCAATGGGCTTTTCTGATCAGAATTTAGTAGTGTTATAAACAATTGAATGTTATCCATCATTCACACAATCCCTTATTCATTCATTAAGCTCATCGAGTTAAGCGAGTAAATTTATTTTTATGAAGAAAGCAAGTTAGAAGTATTATCAACAAGTATTCTCAAGGCGAGTTTCATTATTTTCATTACAAAATCTCTATGGTTATGCTCATTTGGTAAAACTTGTTGAGTTTGAACTCACCAAGTCCATATTTGTTGGGTTAAGCACTTCGTCTCATTCAAGTAGATATTGTTATCTTCACACACCATTCCTTATTTCATTTAGTTTTGGTAAGTACTAATATATTCTTTTTGATAGTGGAGATATCAGTTTAGACGTGTTAATTTCTTAGTGAAATTAGCTAACTAGCTCCGTGGAGTCGACTAGTTTGTTCAAGTAGTACACGGTCCCAACATTGTACTTTTTGCTAAGGATTTTATAGAAATAGAACTATTTAGAATTTAAAGACACCCACTTGTTCTCTTTCACTATGAATTCATTTTCTTGTTAGGTGTGTTATTAAGAAAGGTAGGGGTAGACCTAAAAAGACTTGGTTAGAAAATATTAGGAATGACCTTTCTTTATTAGATTTAAACGAGAATTTGACTTTTAATAGGACACAATGGAGAAAAAGGATTCATGTAGCCGACCTCATGTAGTGGGATAAAGGCTTGATGTTGTTGTTGTTGTTGTGTGTTATTTAGCCAACAGCTTTCTCGTCGACTCAAGCTTTGAAGGACTCAAGTTGGTTTTTTAGCAAGTTAATAGCACGCGCTGAAGGGCTAAAGGGAAAGAAGTGTGGCTATATTGCCACCCCATGCTGGTATTTGTAGTTGGAAATAGTGCACTACGTCAAATCAATGTAATTATAAATAATCTTCAAGGTAAGCTCAATGCAGGAGTGTTCAAGTAGTACACGGTCCCAACATTGTACTTTTTGCACATTATTTAGTGAGTTCAAGTGTTTGTGTTTGTTTGTAACTGTCATATCATATACTAGGTTTTTCATTTTATTATAGATTTAAATTTTCATGTAGCTATTTTAATCATAAAAATAAATGGTAAAGTGGCATGGTCTGAATCATCCCATCCCTTGATCTTTTGATCTTTAGATGCAGTCCGAATATTCTCTAAGATAATACAACCTTAAACTAATTCTTTATACTCATTAATTTTTCTTAATTTTCTAGGCCTATTGCTAATAACCTACTAGTTGGGTCGGGTATCTCATTCATGGATAAATTTAAATCCAATAAAACAACGTCCTTTATGATTGTTATGCTGCATTTCTATTATTGTTACTAGCTCATGGGTACATGGCTTACAGAAACTTCGTGTTGTGGAGGTAGTTAGAGCTATTCAATCACTATACATGGCATCCATTTCATTTATTGTGGAGGCTCGCATCTTCTAGTTTGTTTCATAACCCTAAACTTAAAAACTAAAAAGTGATCTATTTTCAGTGCAGGTAATCTTTAAGCTTGTAATTGGCATTGTTGTGTTGAGAAACTTTGATGTTGTGATGCTAACGAGCTGCTTATTAATCTACTAAAGCTTTTCCTGATTTGGGTAATTGCATTTTGAGCAGAAACAAAGAGAATGGAAAATGTTGGCGAGAACAATTTTGGAGAACAAAAGGCTCATCACCGGTGCAGGCGAAAGAAAAGTGATTGGAGAGTATTTGCGCCCCCGAGATGATAACTGCATCGAAGTGGCATCATGGTCCAAAATTGTCGGTTGTTTATTGTTGATTAGTGATTGATATGCCGGTTGTTGGGGTCCATCTATTCATGCATTTTCTTTTCCTATTTTTTTAGTTGGAGTTCCATGGTATAAACCTTATCCTGAGAAATACAACTCGGCTTTTGCTGATTTTTCATGGTTCTTTTTTCTTTTTTTTATTTGATCCAAGTTGGGGCAATTTACTAATTAAAAAGGATGTTTTTTATTTCTCATCATATTTCAAGCAACCAAATGAAACCCTTAGCCCTGTATGTGTTAGTACTAAAAAGATTTGGTTTGTAAATTAAATATTCGAAATCACTTTTTTTTTATTAGGATGAGAATTTGATTTCTAATAGGACCTAATAAAAAAAATATTCATATAATTGATCAGACGTGGTGGGATAAAGGCTTTAACATTGTTGTAATAATGAGCATGTAATATTCCTTTATGAGAAAGTTTTGTATTAGAATGATACTAATACTATAGTAATTAACAAAATATTTGCATGCAAAATTTTGAAAAATATAATTAATATATCTCAAAATCGAATAAAATAAGTAAATATAATTAATTTAATGTAACTTATAAAGTTGAAATTATATATGCAAAATAATATATATATATATATATATATATATATATATATATATATATATATATATATATATATATATATATATATATATATATATATATATATTGATTTTTATGTTTTTCATGGAATTATATGAAATTATATATATTTAATTATCTTTTAATATATAAATATATCTTGATTTCTATGTATTTCTTGAACATTATTATTTTTAATTAACTTTTGATCCTCTAATTACATAGATAATTCAGTTCCAAATTATGTATTTTCTCCTATTGTTCTAAAGTTCTTAGGAAGTGCTGCAACTTGTGCAATCAAATTTGAAAAAGCATCAGATTCATATACTCTTCTTACTCTCAGGGGATTTATCTTTTTAGCAGGCCACTGGAAATTATTAGTAGTCATTAACTCTATTAATTCATATGTTTCTTCAAAATGGATAAAATATTAATAATCCTCCCACTGCAGCATTTATTTTTATTGTAGGAGATCTTACTAATGAATTATAAAATATTTAAATAATCAACCAAACACTTAAAGCATGGTGAGGGCATTTCCTAAACATTTTCTTAAATATATCTTAACTTTCATAGATTGATTCTTCTTCAAACGGAGCAAAAAAGTGATATCATTTCTAAGTTTAGAATTCTTTATAGGTGAGAAATACATAGCAAGAAATTTATAGAGCTTGAGGTAAAGGATTTAACTACATCTTAGCTATTTCTCTTAGAGAAAATGAAAACAATCTAAATCTAATAGGATCATCACTGAAAGAATTATACTTAAACATTGCATAAATTTTTAAAAAATTGGCTAAGTGTAAATTGGGATCTTCAACAGGAGTTCCCCAAAACTGATAAATTTGAACCATTCGAATTATGATTGGTTTTAATTCAAAATTATTACCTTTGATTATATATCCATAATACTCTTATAAATTTTGTTTACTAAAGGGTTAACATAATTCATAAGAGGTCTAGATTGATCTTGATCTAATGCAGGTTCAACCATCTTCATTATCTTTTTAGTTTTTTGAATTTTTGAAAGGGTTCTTTCTATTCCAGCATCAAATAACAAATGTTTATTTCTTTATATATAAAACATACAACCATGAATATGCAGTCAACATATAAAATAAAAGATATAAGTAGGTTTAACTATACAATTAATTTAATGATTAGTGAAAATTTGTAAAAAGCAAAATACTTCCCCAGTAACGATGCAAAAACTTGATGGGGCTATGGAGTTATCTTTTGAATAGTATTAAAATTAGGGGCACTATCACTTCTAAATAATGCTTAGGTTTTATTTGATATAAATAATAACAAACCCACTTAATATACATATGTATACATATTGAATAAATTAATAATTTGATATAGTAGAGTGTCAAACCCATGAGAAAGTATGCATGCTCACAACAAACTACTACTATCTACTCTAATTGTAATAATTATCCTACTAAAATAAAAATGATAGTTTGGAGATTCTATCACTGAATAAAATAGAAAAATATTTGATATAATATTAAATAAAAGTGTTTTAGATTGATTAGTATAAAATTGCATATGTTTTCTAACGAAACTCTTTAAAGTAATGTGATTTAGAGTACATGCATCCTCAGATCTCTATCAAACTTATAGGGGTAAAAATGATATATACTAACCTCTTATAGTTATAATATCACCTTAATAACTTGGAATATTTTACATCCTATGTTTAGATATGCAAAAAATCATATCTCAATACTCATTGCTATTCTTGCATTCCTCCTTCGAGGTTATACATCACATTAAGTTTTAACTATACATATGGCCACTATGTGCATTTAATAAAGAGAAGGATAATATTAAAAACATCTTTTAATAGTCTATAGAATAACTCTTCATTAATACTCAAGATATATTTAATATATCAATAAAAAATAAGAGAATTAGCTAGAAATATAATGAAGAAAAATCATTTCAATAAACTCATGAAAGAATGAAAAATACAAAAGAGTGATATCACCAGGATGGATCAAAGTATCTCCTTTACACTTCATCTCCCTTTAACTTACAATGTTGCTTCAAGAAATACATACAAAACACTCCTAATGATTGTATCTTATACTTCCTAGCCTCCCTTAGATTTTACTCTAAGAGAGAACTAGAGAAGTACTAATAAAAATATTGAAATTACATAAGTGACTGAACTCCCTCATAAAAATAGCCCCATAACTATTTATATAAAAACATAAAAATAGGAACTAGTGTTGCGATGCTTTAAGTAATGGCACTGTGGCACTCCTTAGATAAACTAGTGCCTCAATACTGAACCTTTTGCACTACCGCGATGCTCGCTGGCATGGATCAATTACTTGATGAACAATCACATCTCTTCACTAATAAAATGTGGTCCTTAAAAGTTACAGTTGTTACACCACAATGATGTGGATATTGGAGTGCTGCGGTGCCTAAGTGCAAAATGACATCCATGTATGAGAAATTATGGTGCTATGTCATTTAAAAATAGAGAATCCAATGATACCAAGCTAACTTTTTGAAGTCATGGCATTGAAAATACTTTGGTGCTCTTTGTGTTACCGTTGCAGCGCTTGCAAATAGGAAACTCAATGCCACAATTTTATAATTAGGGCTCCTCTATTTTATTGAAAGCAGTGTTGTGATGTTATTTCATCGGCCGCCATGGAAGTGAAGCTCCTTAGAATTTTTGCCAATTTTTTAGTATTTTTTTTGCACAAAAAATAGCTAAAATTACACATCTTTATTAAAAAAAAATTCATTAAGTAATAGATAATTTAAACTTATCACATCTATAAAGTAAAATATTCCTTGGGAGGATGCAATATTAATAATATGTTCTGGTATAGGGAGTGGAAATTTATCTTTAGGATAAGCTTTGTTCAGATCTATAAAGTTGATGCATACATGAATTTGACCATCCTTCTTCTTAACAAGGTTGGATATTTCTCCTCCCTAATAAAGCCTGCATCGATTAATTTCTTACTTTAGAATTCACTTATTATTTGATGTCAGGTTGCATTTATCATGGTGCTTTCTTAACTGGAATCATTTTTAGTTGAATTTCCAAGTTATAAACTGCTATATTAAAAGATTATCCATACATTTCTTCATAACTCTAGGTGAAATAATCTTTGAATTCCTTTAATAATTCTATCATTTCATTAGCCTCATTCTTATTCAATAAGAAACTTATAAAAATTGAATTAGGGTCTTCAATAGTTCCCATAATTATTTCTTTGAAATCATCAATCATTGATTTAATTTTCTCTTCATGTTCTTGAGGCGCATCCCTAATATAAGAGTTATCTAGATCATTTGAAGTTTCTAAATAAATTTCATGAAGGGTTTTAACATTTGTTCTAAATATACTATCACCCTCTAGATTATTTGATATAACTAAGCATTAATCACTATCAAATGAACTTAGAGTCATAAAGACAACACCATATCTTGATGCATATTTGTGTATTTTGTATTCCATATTCCATAGGTTTTCAAATTATTGGGCTTTGCCTCTAGTCCAATTTGATGGTGTTAAATCTTGATTAGCAAAGTTGCTTAAAAATTTGGAGTTCTAGTCAAAAGGGAGTTCCATATTTCACCCATAATTGGATCATTAATGGGTATATCAGTTTAAGCCGTTTTATTGGTAAAAGGTACAAAAATATTGACTTTGATATCTAGGTTTAAAAGAATAGAGGTTTTCACATATATTTTTAACCTTTCCATGGTTGATAAATCAAAATTAGCTTCCTTAGTGACTTAGACCATGTTCTCATCACCATCGGCTTCTATAAAAATTTCAAACTTTGGCAGCCTTAAATTATTTTTATATTTTATAGCTATTGGATTTTTATCAATCGCATATGATTCCTCCTATAAACTTGACTTGATATTGATATATATTATAGGGTCCTTTGTTTGTGCATTTTTCTTTTCATTTTATTTTTCTCACTTGATTTAGCAATCCTCGGCCTATTCTTAGGAGGAGCAGGTGACCAAAGCATATTTTGTTTGAGATTGGAGTAGTTTATTTTTTCCCTTATTTTCCATTCTTTCATTTTACTTCTTTTTTAGTCAGTTTAAGATTATTAGAGGAAATAGTTTGCTTTTTAAGCAGATAGTATGAAGCATTTTTATATATAATAACTTCATAAATTAAACATGACTATAGGTCACCCTTAATATAGTTCTCTTCTCCCTAATGAGAGTATTTGATACACTGATGAAAGGTGGAAGGCACCATTCTGTAATCATATAGCCATGGTCTACCCAAAAGAGCATTAAAGGAGGCTTTGGAATATATTACAAATTTTTATTTGATCCTTAGGTTTCTTTTTCCTAACAACAAAGTGATTGAACTTAAAGCACTCTCGCATTATTTGTTGACCCACATAAAACAACTTTATCAAAATTAAGTTTGTAAGTATCCACCTTCAGGTATGTGAGAGTTCTAAGAATAATAATATTGACCGATGCACCCATATCAACAAGGACACATAATAATCTAATTTTTTTTATGATATATATATAATGGATGATTATGATATGAAGTTATGAAGTTCCTAAGAATAGAAATTCATTTGAAAACATTAATTTTTTGGAATATCCTTGCAACTCAAAATTTCTTCAGACTACGTTGATTCTAACTTAGCCATACAGATCTTTAGGTCAAGCAAAAATTTGATTAAAGCATTCCTCATTTCTTTAGAAAGAACCAAAGCATTGTAGATACTCAATTTTGTATGCAATTTTCTAAGATGTGCTAATACATTATAAACCATAATAGGAATTATTAAATTAGCCACATCTATATATGGTTGTACTGGTGTTGAAGAATTTGGATTATTAACCACTTGCTTTCCTTTGTTGGCTACAAATGTTGATGGTGGTAACACATTACCATCGGATAAATTCACTTGAACTATCTCTTCTGAGGAATAGTCAGTCAAATCTTTTGATTCTATATGTTCATTTTCCTTTAATGCTTCATCTGATAAATTATCAGAATCAAACATGTCAATTTCTACATAGATAGGATCATCTAGAATATTGAGGATGTGGTAATAATTTTTAGAGAAATATTATAGAAATTCTTTTAATTCATTTATTTATTTTATGTTAAATTAAATATTTTTTATTACAACATTCATTTGATCATCACCAAATATAAACAAGATATATACTGAATCTTTCGTTTCCCCTAATGGGATGAAATAAAAATTATACAATATCCTTTATTATCCCATTAGAAGAAATTACAACTTTATTGTTACATCGCTACTATTATTCTTGAGCTATTCCTTCTGAACTACTTAAGATTGACCAGCTGATCTCTTTTTGGTTCTTAAAAATGAATTTTATTTTGGACTTTCTCTTTGGGAGCTACTAGATCAATGTGGATGCAACTCTACACTCCTTAGGATACCTGAACAGATGAATGATAAATTTTATTTAGAATTTTCTCAAAAGATTATGATAAAATTATATCCCAATTATTATTATGTTGTGAATTTAAGATTGATACAAAAGGCTCACAAAATACGTATTTAGCATATCCATGATTAGAATCAGCTAAATACTTCATTGTTGTCACAATCAATCCATCTTTTATGCTTTTCTCAAGCTATTCTTTAAATGTTAAGCAATCTTTTAACTCATAATTGATCATCTGATGATATGTGTAATTTCTAAGCTATCTTGATTTGCCCACATCCTTTGTCCTCTTTGGTTCATTGATTCTCTTTTAAATGAATAAGCTTTATTTTTTAGTGTTTCAATCTTTCTTCTTTTTTTTTTTCAATGATAAGATTGGAACAAGATTTAAATTATATATGAGAAGGCCTATCATACTATTGATTATATGATGAACAACTTATATTTTTTATCTAAATTTACATTAGATGTTTACCCTTATCAATTACAGATATTTTGACCCTGACTTCTTTTCAAGTATCTTTTGAGGTTTTAATTTTTTGATTTCTAATGCACAATGATATTTTGAGAAAATAAATTGAGACATTTCTTCTTGGAGATTAGAGGCCTTACTCAATAACTTCTTAAAAGTTTTGAGTGTGAATCCTTTTAATAAGAAGGCGATTGGACCGTGAATATTCTTTAGAAAAATTTCTATAGCATGAAGTGAAAGTTCGTTAGGGATGTTAGGCCCTATGAACTAGTCCCGAGGCTAACCAAGAGGGAGGGGGGGGGGGGGGGGGGAGTGAATTGGTATTTTAAAAAAATTCTTTAGAACCAAGAACAAATATCACAAACCAAAGTCACCACGTAAAAACAAGTGCGGAAATTAAAGTGCGGAAGCAATAAAAAAGAACACAAGGGTTTATAGTGGTTCGATCAACTTGACCTACGTCCACTCCCGGAGGCGCCCTATGAGTTGCACTACCAACGTGACTCTCCTTTGGCCCCCACAGCTAGGCAGAGAAGCCCTAACAAAACACCTCCTTTTTTCCACCCCTGGCAAGGCAGAGAACCCCACTCCTTTTGCTTCATTCTAAAGCAGCCAGAGAACCTTGATCGATCGCTAAAGCTTACCTCTCCCAACCCTTCCAAGGACAAGAGACTCTAGGGAAGAAGAAGTGGAACAATGCTTGTAGCAACCCTTGTGAACTCCCTCACAAGCTCCCCCTCACAAGATCCTCTCTCTCTCTCTCCCTCTCTCTCTCTCTCCTTTAGGTTTTCTTAAGTCAAGACAGCAGCCAAAGATGATAAAAAATGTTGAACAAGAGCTCTTAAATAGAATAGCTTCAAAGGAGCTCAATAATTGCAAGTTGCTGACTTTATCATCCAGGACGATAATATCGTCCTGTACGATCAGTTCAAAACTCAGACGATCGGCCAGAACATCGCCTTGAAGCTGATCTGGATGTTAAAATTTGGCTTGATCGTCCAGGCCGATCTCACGATCGTCCCGGCCAATCAGTTCAAATCAGAGAAAAATCGTCCAGAGCATCGCCCTGAATTTGAGCTGTCCGATCCCGATCGGCCAGAACATCGCCCTGGATTTGTGCTGGCCGATATTTATCATCCAGGAGCAACTAAGGATTTTTGAATATATCGTCCTGGCCGACCCTGTGATCGTCCAGGATGATGTGATAGTATCAATCATCCTTAATTGCTTCCTTAATTGCTGAATATTTAGGCATAATTGTGTCATATCGTCTAGGACTATATCAAGATCATCTTGGCCGATTTCCAAAAATACAGAATACCTAAATTGATCATGGCGGCTATTTCTTTTTGTATTTAGCAGATCGTCCTGGCCGATACAAGTATCGTCCAGGCCGATAAGTTAATTATGGCTGCCTTAACTAAGAAATCCTTATTAGAACTTCTGTTTTAAACTCGTTCATCCAGGACGATATAAATATCGTTCGGGACAATGTGAGTAAAAATACAAATTCTAAATCTCTCAAGTGTGTGTGTGTAGGGTTACTTAACATCAGTCACTTCAAATATTTACAATTGACTCAAGAAAGGGAAAAAGAAAAATATAGACTAACTCAGACTTAGTCTATCCAATCTTGAGCTGGCTCCGTTTGTTGTCAAATCTTTTGGTCCTGAAACGTCAGTGTAGGAAGGCAGCCAAAGTGTCTGCTAACATCAAAATCACAATCTATGAAACCAAGTTTGCAACAATCTCCTCCTTTTTGATGATGGCAAACACTTTGATGATTATAGCAGTGTAATTCAAGAATTTCAAAAATTCAGAGTAGAAATAAGTGCAAGTACAAACTAAAATAACAAGCAATCAATTAAGTACAAATAAGTGCAAGTACAAACTAACAAGTACAAATATAATCAATAAGTACAAACATATTACTCCTCCTTTTGACATCTCAAAAAAGAGGAGGGAACTAAAAAGCAACTAAAGTAAAAAAAAGTACAAAAAGAAGGAAAAACAAATATAAGAAACTACAGGAAATAAAATCTAAGACTAGACAAATAAGGGTCCCTGATCATTAGACGGAGGTGGTGGTGGTGGTGGTGGCTGCTAAAAGTAACTAGTCAAGGCAGCAAACTATGAGCCAAATTAGGCCATGTCCTGGACGTGCTGCTGCTGCTGCTGGTGAACTACAAAAGTGTCAAGATGGGTCTCTAATTGATCAAATCTCTCCACCAACTAATCAAATGGCGAGTGCTGATAGACAAGTTCAGGAACGGAAGTGGGAGCAGGAGTCTCCTCCTCCTCAGCTCCCTGAGGTTCCCCATCCCTTGGGTGGAGACGAGTACTGTGAAGGATATTAAAAGAACTATTTGAGTAGAAGAGAGTTGGGAGGTTGGGAGGAGCAGGATATTAAAGTTGATATTTGGTTTCAAGAATATATGCTATGAGGTGTCCTAAAGCCAGATTGGGTCTCCTCTTATGAAATGGATTGCAGATTGTTGTCAAATAATCAATGTAACAAAAAAATTAGGTCATTAGCATTAAATTCTCTATGGACCATAATGTAAAAGGTAGTCAGAGAAAGTAGAGGAGTGATATAGACTCGATCCCCGGCTTTTGGAATAATGGAAGTGCGAAAGACATGCTGGAATGTCCTAGCATCTTTAACCAAAGAGCTAGTTTCTCCAACATGAAAGGGTGCGTTGGTCTGGCATAGGAAATGATTTGCAGTGGACCAGTTAAAATCAGGATATGAGATAATAGTATGAAGCTTATCCCCAGTGGTGGATAGCTGCAAAAGTTCAGCACAATCTTGATATGTAATCTTGACTGGGCGTCAATTCACATAGATGGTTAGGGCTGTGTAAACAGAGTTTATGCGAAGATTTATGAAAAATTCATGAAGAAGATCAGTATTAAAGGGGATAGTGAGAGTAAGAATGAAGCACAGAGAGGTGTGGGTAAAAAGGTCTAATACCGAATATGAGAGGTGGATAGGGTTGATGATTCTGGAGACAGTAATTCCACACTCTCTATATCGATGGTAAGCAGCTTCATCTTCTGCCTCCCTGAAATGAGGGTCAATCCTAGCCCTTGAAGAGCTCCCAGAAGTTTGTCAGACTCGCTTGCCACCATCCACAGAAATAAAAAAGTAAGCAATTACGAGAGAAGAAGAAGCTTGAGGTGAAAATAATGGATGGAAAGGCCTGAATTTAAAGAAACGGCCACATC
Organism: Dendrobium nobile; assembly: GCA_022539455.1. Lineage (NCBI taxonomy): Eukaryota > Viridiplantae > Streptophyta > Magnoliopsida > Asparagales > Orchidaceae > Dendrobium > Dendrobium nobile. The sequence continues at coordinate 29,929,893 of CM039718.1, read as the reverse complement.
GTCCAGGATGATCGTAGAATCATCCAGGATGATATGGTTCAATTATTGCGTGCAGGCCGATTGGTAAAAAAGGCGGTCCGATTGTCCGGGCTGATCAAATATCGACCAGGACGATTAGACATAGACGATCGTCTCGAGGAGTCAAGCTGGACGACCGTTGAAAAAGTAGATCATCCAGGCCGATTAGGTGTATCATCTAGGATGATAATCAATAATTGATCGTATCGACCAAATTTAAAATATTTTAAATCTGTGTCACGTGTATCGTGTAGGATGAATAGTGGATCGGCTAGGATGATTGTCCAGTAATGGATCGTTCGGGGCTGATTTTAAGGATTTTAAATGTACTGACATGTGGATCTTCCAGGACGATTTAGTGTATTTGCCAAGACGATTCTCATAAATGCATCGGCCAGGATGAATATGTATCGGCCAAGACGATCAAGATGATTGTAGCAGAGAATGATCATATCATCCAGGATGATATTGGATCTGCCAGGACGATGATTTACAGTAAGCTCAGAAAAGGTCAGCAGATGGAATTTTAAATAGAAATTATCATATCGTTCAGGACGATAGAGATTTCATCCAGAACGATGTGACAAGAATTGAAAACCAAAGGAAAGATGGAGATGATCAGAAAAAATTCTAAAACAAAATAAATAAGAAAAATTTAAAAACAGTAATGAAAAACTAAAAACAAGCCAAGTAAAAAACAAAATTTTTGTTTTTTTTAAATTTTTATAATTTTTTTGTTTTAGCAAAGCATCCATATGACAAATTTTCCAAAACATTAAATTTTAGAGATTCAAAAGATCAATGAGTTAACAATATCACAATCTGAAAATGGTAGAATATCCAATCCTGTTAATCCCTTGCTCGAACTTCTTTCAGGGTAAAAATTATCTTTTAAAAATAAAATGCCAAACTCAGAATAACTTAATTGGGTAAAAAGAAGATCCGTTCAAAACTTAGTTAGAAAGAAAATATCTCATAAATAATGTACCAAAGTAATTTGTCTCAATCATGGAATTTGAAATCAAGCCTTTGAAAATATCAAATAACCCATGAGTTCTTCTAAGTTTTAAAAGTTTTGAAAAGGGAGGATAGCTTGCATTTTATAGGATCATTTTATGCCTCTTGATACTTTGATTGGCTCTTTGAGCATCTTTTGATTTTTGATACACTTTTGTGTATACTCGTTTTATTTCAATTTGGCGTCTTTGCCACCTTTTTTTATTTTTTTATTTTTGCAAGCTAAATTCTCTTTTACAATCTCTTAAAAATGATTCTTAGTTGTGAGTATATCTTATAGATATTAGAGAATAGGAGCTCTTTCTCTAACATAGGGGCGAACAAGTCACAAATCTCAATCAAATGATATGTGCAATGGCAAGATTTTAATCAACTTGAAAGATATATAAAAACTTTGGACATTATATTTTAAGATAGATCAATGTAGCAAGATAAAAAAGATCTTATTTTCAAAAACCATTTTTTAAAAGAGATAGACTTTTATTTGGAGAAGAAAATTATACCTACTAAATGAGGTTAGAATGAGAGAAAACATCAACGGTGTTTCTCCCTTTAACTGATTTAGAGATGCTAATCATTGGCATTAAATCTCCAAAATCTAAAAGCTTGAAAAATCATCATATAGAAAACCAAAATTATAATAAGATCAAATAACTAAAATAACAAAATGCTAGTATGAAAAACAAAAACAATAAAACATTTCAAGAATTTATGAAGCAGCAAGTTTAAGCAATTATGAGCTACGAGCCTCCGTTTTGTCCAAGTATCCTATGCTTCTCACGAGGTCTTTGGTGAGAGCAATCCTGCAAGAATCAACAACTATCAAATTTAGGAACTAAAAAAGGTTTGGGTTTCTTCTTATGAATAGTAGAAAGCGATGCTTGTGTGCTATGCTGTGAATCATGCAATTTTGGTCTCCACACCCAATGTGTACTATGGTGAACAGTGCAAGTGTGTGAGATGTGTCCTAGCATGCCATATGAAAAACAACTAACTCCAGGAAAAGTATTTCTTAAATGGTTTGGGTTATTTTGCCTCTTCCTAGGTCTTGGCTTTAGATTAAAAGAGGGTGTCATCCAATATCCCTTAAGTGAGTCCAATTCATTTTTAAGCCTCAAGTTTGTACTTTTTAAGATATCATTTTTAATCCTTAAATTTTGCTTTCTCTCTTCAGATTTCTTAAAATTAAATTCAAGTGAGGTGTGTGAAACTTTTAATGCGTCATGATCATCAATTAATTATGAATGTTTTTTGTTTAAATCATGAAATTCATCAAGTAGAGCCATGTGATTTGAATCAATCGTAGAATGATCTTTAAGAATAATTTCATTCTCTTTTTGTAAATTTAAAAGTTCCAACTTCAAACTAGCATGAGTTTTCTTAAGTTTTTTGTATGATGAATGAATTTTCTCATAAATTTTGAACAATTGATCATAAGTTGATTTACATACCTCTTCTTCATCACTTTGATCAAGATGATCTTCTACCATTAAGCACAAGCTTGTTGTTTCATCCTCAGGTTCAATCTCCGATGAATCAGATGCATAATCTGCCCAAAATGCCTTTTGAAGTGTATTTTTGTCCTTCCTAAACTTGGGTTTCTCCTCACTCTTTTCTTTGCTTGAGTGATCTTGAAGTGTAGGACAATCAGCTCTAACATGTTCAGGCTTCTTGCATTCAAAACAAAGAACATCAGAAGATCCTTTAGAATATTTATTATCCTTACCTTTTCTCCAATTTGATGATGCTTATGTTTCTTCCTTAGAAAGTTTTTGAATTGCCTTGCGATTAAGGCAACGTCATCGCTCTCAGACCCGAAAGAATCAGAGTTCCTGTTGTTGGCCTTCAGTGTCACTATTTTCTCCTTCTTTTCCTCACATGTATCAAGATTTCTTTGATTCACCCCTTGCTCATAAGCAATGAGTGAGCCAAGTAAGTTATCAATCGAATAAGTGTTCAAATCCTTATATTCAGTGATTGCAGTAATTTTAGCATCAAAAGAGAAAGGCAAGCATCTTAAGATTTTGTTTACTTTTTCATAGTTTGAAAGTTCTCTTCCTAAGGCATGCAAAGAAGTTACAATTTGAGTAAACCGTATATACATATCAAAAATTGATTCAGAAGGTTTCATACAAAAAAGTTCGTAGTCATGCAAGAGAATATTTAAACGAGATTGTTTCACTTCATTAGTTTTTTTCATAAGTAATGCACAACCTATCCCGTATCTCTTTTCCAGTAGAACAAGTAGAAACACGCATGTAATCCTCAGATTTTAAAGCACAGAAAAAATAATTCAAACACTTTGCATTAAGTTGAGCTAAATCCCTTTCATCAAAAGTCCATTCAGTAAAAGCAACTTCAGTTTTAATTTCATTAATTTCATGAGAAGTGGAGAATATCCTTCTTTAATAAGCATCCACATGCGATAGTTAGTTGATTGCAAAAAAGTAGACATACAAGTTTTCCAAAAATTAAAAGGAAGGTTGTCAAACAAAGGAGGTCATGTAATAGAATATCCTTTAGTCGTATTACGATTCCCAAAGTTAGCCATGGATCAAATTCAAAAAGTTTTCAAACTCAATTTTTATGAATCCCACTCTGATACCACTTTAAAGTTCGTTAGGGATGTTAGGCCCTATGAACTAGTCTTGAGGCTAACCAAGAGGGGGGGGGGGGGACAATTGGTATTTTAAAAAAATTCTTTATAACTAAGAATAAATATCACAAACCAAAGTCACCATGGAAAAAAAAAAGTGCAAAAAATTAAAGCGCGGAAGCAGTAAAAAAGAACATAAGGGTTTATGATGGTTCGGTCAACTTGACCTATGTCCACTCCCCGGAGGCGCCCTCCGAGTATTGCACTACCAACGTGACTCTTCTTTAGCCTCCATAGCTAGGCGGAGAAGCCCTTACAAAACACCTCCTTTTTTCCACCCCCGGCAAGGTAGAGAACTCCACTCATTTTGCTTCCTCCTGAAGCAAGTAGAGAACCTTAATCGATCGCTGAAGCTTACCTCTCCCAACCCTTCCAAGGACAAGAGACTCTAGGGAAGAAGAAGTGAAACAATTCTTGGAGCAGCCCTTGTGAACTCCCTCACAAGCTCCCCCTCATAAAATGCTCTCTCTCTCCCTCTCTCTCCCTCTTTCTCTCTCTCCTTTAGGTTTGCTTAGGTCAAGACAGCAGCCAAAGATGATAAAAAATGTTGAACAAGAGCTCTTAAATAGAAGAGCTTCAAAGAAGCTCAATAATTACAAGTTGCCGACTTTATCGTCCAGGATGATAATAATATCATCCTGTACGATCAGTTCAAAACACAAACGATAGGCCAGAACATCGCCCTGAAGATAATCTAGATGACTAAAAATTGGCTTGATCGTCCAGGCCAATCTCACGATCGTCCCGGCAGATCAGTTCAAATCAGAGAAAAATCGTCCAGAGCATCACCCTGAATTTGAGCTGTTCGATCTCGATCGGCCAAAACATCGCCCTGGATTTGTGCTGGCCGATATTTATCATCTAGGAGCAACTAAGGGTTTTTAATATCATCCTGGCTGATCCTGTGATCGTCTAGGACGATCTGATTGTATCAATCATCTTTAATTGCTTCTTTAATTGCCGGATCAATTTAGGCATAATTGTGTCATATCATCCAGACCGATCTCACGATCGTCCTAACCTATTTCAAAAAATATAGAATACCTAAATTGATCATGGAGACTATTTCTTTCTGTATTGAGCATATCGTCCTGGCCGATACAAGTATTGTCCAGGCTGATAATTTAATTACGGCTACCTTAACTAAGAAATCCTGATTAGAACTTCTGTTTTGAACTCGATCATCCAGGATGATATAAATATCATCCGGGATGATGTAAGTAAAAACACAAATTCTAAATATCTCAAGTTTGTGTGTGTAGGATTACTTAACATCAGTCACTTCAAATATTTATAATTGACTCAAGAAAGGGAAAAAGAAAAATACAAACTGACTCAAACCTAGTCTACCCAATCTTGAGCTGGCTCCGTTTGTCGTCAGATCTTTTGGTCCTGAAACGTTAGTAGAGGAAGGCAGTAAAAGTGTCTGCTAACATCAAAATCATAATCTATGAAACCAAGTTTGCAACATGAAGTTTTTGGAGTTGAGGCTCACATTTCATGCTAATATTTCTCCACCTTAGAAGATAGTCAAATAGACTTTTACTTGGTATTTTTCCACTACTAGGTCCCTTTTTGTGACATGATAATGTTCTCCAACAAACCTTTTAGTGAACATCTATTCTAATTCTACAAATATCTGTACTACTCCATTGGGTATCTCAACATACCATTCAAATGTAACACCTAATAAACTACTTATAAACTATTTAAATAGTAGAGCATCACTACCTCCTGCATTACAATAGCTTTCCCTAAAATGTGCTCGATGTTTCTTTAGGTCTCTAATAAGGTATTTTTTGGGCCTTGAGGGAGCATATATGATGCCATAAAAATGGGCATAAACCTAACAAATATTTTTATTAGGGCATGTAGGACAACATGATAAAGATTGGTTTACTCCTAATACCTATTTTTGGGGTCTTGATGGTGCATGTTGGTTGCCACAAAAATGGGCTTAAATCTAACGACTATTTTTGTTTTAGTATATAGTACACCATGTTAAAGACGAGTTTACTTATAATGGATATTTTTAGAAATTTAATGGAGGATATAAGATGCCATGTAAATGGGCATGAACATAATGGATATTTTTATCAAAGTTATCAAAGCATATAAAACTCCATGTTGAAGATGGGTTTATTCCCAATAGCTACTTTTAGGTAGATCAAAATAATTATGGAAAATCATATCCTTGATCAATCAAAATTCAAAAGAAGAGGCACAATCAAAAGTTTGCGCCATTCCTTAAGAATAGCTAAACTATCTAAAATGATCCCAAGGGAATGTTAAAGTGAATTCAATATTTTTAATTTTATTTTTTACACTAAGTACTATCATTTGGGCCTAGTTTGTTTATATAACTTTAATAGTGTTAGCAATTTAAACCTCAAAATTTCTTTTAATGCATCATCTATTATAGTCCTTCTTAGGTATCATCCATTGATAGGTTATATGGGATGATCTCATTTGCAATCATTCAATAGATAAAAATCTCTATGGTAGACTTTCACAAACATAGACAAACCATTCCACATTGGTTCAAAATTGTCACCTATCTTTTGATGGGTTAAATGGGTCATCGCAGAAGTAGGACCAAGTCTCCTACATGTAATGTTCTTAATCAAACCAATTTTTCATGAGCTGGAATATTTTTGGCTTTGTGTAACTCAAGACTTTGTTGAGCTTTCAGTCACTTCTCTTTTGAACTTTTGAGATATTTGAATCAAAATTTGGCATTTTTTTATAATGTTATGTTATAAATTACTATAATTTTGAGTGAATGCAATCATATCTATAAGGGAATGATAACTTCTAGACTAATGACTAAAGTTTATGAAGTAGATTTAGTTAGAGTAGTATACATGATTTGATACACCCACAAAACATCAACCAACTTCTTGTGCCATTGATGCTTATTGTCATCTAAGGTTTTCTTTAGGCTTTGAAGCATAATAATTTGACCTCCATCAATGAAACTGCTTCTACCCACTTTAAGGAGTAATCTATATCCACTAATATAAATCTATAACCTTTAAAAGACAAGGAATCAATCAGACAAATAATATCCTTACCCTATCTTTTGAAAGGCTATGATGCATTTGTTGGATCTAATATATTTGGTGGTTGATCTAGAATAACACCAAATACCTGGTATTGATGACAACATCATAAAATAATAATATAGTCATCAATCATTAATGGCTTAAAATATGCTATTTGTCAAACTTTTATCTTCATCATTGGTCAGGATTGATGTGCAATACACAATCCAGAATGTACTTCTTCTACCATTTTCTTTTCTTCTCATATATTCAAACACCACAAAAACATATGATGGAATGATCTTCTATGTAGGGTGATATTAATTAAGGCATATAATAAATATATTGTTTTGATATTATCTACTATTTATCTGCCACGAGGAAGCTTATTTTATTATAAGAATTTGATGAAGGGTTTTCTCTAATTCATCATTTCATCATATGTTGAAAAACAAATTTTCACCTCGATTAGGGGTTTTTTTGTTGATACACTTAATGTTTATAGATGAAAAGGCTCTTCAACCTTGTACTTCTATTACAAGTGAAACCTTTTCAGGACAAGCCAAAGCTTTAGCTAATTTTTCTAAGGTATCTGCCATGGAGTTCTTCCCATGAGGAATTTTATACAATGTTATATTTAGGATTTGTTCAAGAAGATACATTGTGAGCAATTTCATTATTATCTGGATTTGCTGGTACATTGCTATCTATTATGTTAGAGTCTTAGGTTTTATGTATCATTTGTTCACCAATTTTCCTATTAATTTGTATGTTGATTCCCTGTGTTCCTATATGGAAAGTCTTAGGATTTGATGTGAGTGACATTTGGGGTTATATCATGGAGGTTCAGGTACTACAAAATTGAGCTATGTACTAAGTGATGACTCCAGTTCTGCGGATATTTCATTTTCCTCTACTGATGTTAAGACCTATGGTATTTTTATAGTTCGTAACTATTTCAGCTGTGCTTTCCTTTCCTGTGTACTTTGGATCTATGTTCCATACTTTTGGGTTTTTAATATTATTGTTATAGTCTGTATTGTTGTTATAAGATTAATTGCCATCATAAAGTTTCCTATTGTGTTGCAAGCTCGGCCTTTCATTCACTCTTGCTGATTGATTATTCCTTTGAGATGTGTAAGAACTCTTGTATTATCATTATCACTCTCAATTATACTTATTTGCAAGACTTTTTTTTAGCTTGGTATTTGATTAAGTGGCTTAACTATGTTAATTTCTTTCCTATAGTTTCTCTGTATTTAAATTTTTGGTTTAGTGTCATTGCCTGCCTCTTTTTAGGTTTTTGGAGGCTCGTTCTAGTTTTGTGCAGGACCAGACTATGATTGGAAAGGTTGTACTAATTGTGAACTTCTATATCCTTTCTTTTTATGCTTTTAGAATGTTATTAGATTACTTTGTAATTTTTCTTTGTAGGGGTATCCAGCTCTTAGATTCTTTTTTTGACTTTTTTGTAGCTTTTTTAAACAGTAGTGAGTTGGAGGTCACTTTGAGGACCTAGTACTCATTTTCTTATATTAACATGTAGGCCTCCCAAGTGGGTTTTATCCAAAAAAAATAAAAATACAAACGCCAAAAAGAGAAAAAAAAGTATTATCATTAAGCTCGGTGATACCACCCAAAAAAAGAAGTATTATCATTAAGCTCGGTGTTGTCATAAAAAAAGGAGCCCTGTGTAGAAGGAAGAGAATTATCCGCACATTTATTCAGCTCAATCCAGTTGCTTAAAAAAACAATATGCACACACAAAGATAATTCAAATTTAACCTGCAAGGGAACACTATAATTCAATTGAAAGCAAAAAATTCATGAAACTTATATGATCCCACAGTATACTCCAAACATCACAAATAGAAGCAACACACCCCTCACTAGAACACAAGACTAAATAAATAATATAATATTTGTAAATATACCCACTGTAGTTACCAAATATGCCATGGCCAAGAACAAGAAAATCAATACAAACTTTAATATGAAAACAGTAAATATTCAAACTGTGGTAACCATAAAGGAAATAATAGGAAAAATAACACAATTCATAACCATCAACTCATTCCAATAGCATAAATATCAAGTGCTATAAAGCCAAGACCAACTGTAGTAACCAAGTATTGCATGAGCTATAATAGGAAAAATATCACAATTTATAACCACCAGCTCATTCTTATATCATAAATATAAAGCATTGGAACACACAAACCTAATACCAAAACTCAAATAGATAAAATAAACAGCCAAGAGAACCATTTGAACCAAAAACATCAATAATCAGAAGAAGAATTAAACAACCAAGTAGAACCATCTGAGCCAAAAATTCCAAACTAAAAAGGATTTCCATATAAGATCTTGCTTGTAGTATTAGTGATGCTACCAAACACAACCCATAAATTCCACTGTAATCTACTCCCAAACAGACCCAGGCACATAAAGATCATACATAAGAAATTCTCATTTGAATAGAAGAAAACATAGTTAAGCATTGATAGAAATAGCACATAGACACACACTTTCACCCAAAAAAAAAAAACTAAAAAAAAGCCTTAAAATCCATTAGCTTAAAATAACCAGCATTGAGATAATGCAAACAAGCTTTAGATATAGAAAAGAAAGACCAACCTAGTAGGCATGATAGAAAATAGAACTAAAAAAACCAATTTAAATTAACCCCAGTAGTAGACAAGTAGCACAAAGAGTACTGAACAACATAAGTAAGTCTGTAATCATTGCTTAAAATAAGCCAATCCTAATAGTTAACATCAAAATATAAGTCAAGAATGATTTTATATTAATTACCAAACCAATGATGGAAACCATATATAAATATTACAAGCCTTATTAAGATAAAAGATTAACATTAAAATTATGATTAATCCAGATCAGGCGGGGGTGATGGTAGCTGTTGATGTACTTATATATTGAGGTGAATTGATCTTTAATCTGGGAAAATTTTTCTCCAAACCATCACATATCTTCTTTGTGCTACTATTATTGTTGTTGAATGTGATAGTATAGTTGGGTTTCTAATCACTCAAGACTAAATTATTTCATTATGAGGGTAGGCTAGGTGGGTAGGTGCAACTGGTAGTATTGGTGGTGGTACAGGTCCACCTGTAGGAGCAGCTTTCCCTTCATCATCAAAATCTAGCTAATCATGTTCTTCCCCAAATGGAAAAGAATACAAAAGGAAGCATTTGTATAGAAATTAGGAAGATTATCAGGAGGATCAAGGTAGTTGATTTGGTATTTCTTTTATAAGATATATCCTATGATGTGTCCTATTGCAGCATTTTGCTTTCTTTTAGTATTGGGATGTCCAATTGGAGTCATTTTTTGGATATAGTTAATGACCAGAGCTTCATCAAATTGAGTATTTTACATTGTGAAATAGGCTATTAGGGAAATAAGTGGAGTGATGTTGACAAGATCACCGGCTTTCAGTATAATTGAAGTTTGAAGAATATAGTGGATAATTCAAACATTTTGATTTAGAGAGTGGACTAAGGGTTGATGTTGATTTATGGCCACATTTTGAATTGTTATGCTTACAACACCCTAGTCAAAATCAATTCTAGAGGCCATGGATTGTAGATGCAATCCTTCAGTAGAAAACAAATATACTCTCCTAAGTCTTCCTTATTAATTTCTACTAGTTGTCTACAAACTAAGATGTTATGGTGATGGTTTCAGCATTGATCCTAAGGTTGGCTTGGAATCATAGTGAAGCTCAAAATTAGAAGGAAATGCTTTGGTGAGTAAGAATTAGAGAGTTTTAAAAGCAGAGAGGTTCACCCCCTTAAAGTTTAGAGCAGGTTGATTAAGCATTCTTGATGGGGTGATTCGAGCCTCCTTAAATTTGTATTATGCATCTTCATCTATAACAAGTAAAAAAGATCATTGTAGTGATTAGAGGAGGCGGAGTTCCCTTGGGTCATTTGACCGTGTTTATATCCATTGGCTATTGGAGAATCCTAGGGTATGAATATTGGAATGTAGGAAAAGAAATATTTAAATGGATTGAAAGCATAGAAATCCTCTAATGTATAGAGTTTGAGTGGATTATACCATATGATTAGAGATTGTGTAGTACGATCAGGAGAGTTAAATCGCATAGATAACTTGTCAGAAAATGTGGTCAAATCGAATTAGATAATCTTAAGGAATTGCATTCATCTTGAGGAGTTGTTTAAACAAATTTTAACTAAATACATCATATAGTAGGAACAAGTATTCATATAGTATGAAATGCAGTTATGATCATCCTGACATATTCTAACATGTTTATTATATAGTAAAAACTATTCTTTATATAAAATGTGCAATTAAGATTGTACAAACTGAACTGAATTCATCCCAATAGATTCTAACACATGTATCATATAGAATAAAGGGTGATTCATATAGTATGATTACTAATAATTAAACTCATTTGGACAATTGATTTAGCTAATCGATGTAATTTGTTAGTAAATAGTCATATCATATAGTATGATGAAAAAATTTTGGTTTCATTTTTTTTTGATCTAGTGAAGAGTGTTTCTATGATGATAAAAATTAACTTTCAATGAAAATCAAAATAAATAAAATGCAAGAATGATGACATATAAATCAATAAGCACAAAAGTAAATACATACTATGTAACACATATGAATTGTTAATTTCAAATAATAATAAAATTTGATTTATCCTGTATTAAGCATGAATGTCTATAACACCTAGCCTCATTCCCAAGGTGCTAAAGGTATCATAGGCTTAGGGTTTAGTGAAGATGTCTATCAATTGGTCTTTATTAGCTATATGATGCAATTATATTGTTGTGAAACTGGATTCAGGGTAATTTTAATGATAGCAAACATTTATGACACTTCTAATTTTTAGCCTGCCTTCTACGCCAATATCTCCTTCCATATTCTTCATAGTACTCATCTCCACCCAGAGCATAAGGAAGCTGAGGGAGCTGAGGAGGAAGCTGCTCCAGCACCTTTCCCTGCACCTGCTCTAATCCGCCAGCACTGATAATTAGATTAGCTGGTGGAGTGATTCGACCAGTGGGTGGCCAGGTTTGACTCTTATGTTGCTACACAAGGTAGTAGCATGCGGAGGATGTCGCTAGATTTTATTCTTATGTGACTCACCAGCAGCAGCAACACAACTAGGATATGGCCTAGTTTGGGGAGTAGTTCACTGTTATTTCTAGTTTCTTTCAGCCACTAACACCACCTCCTTCTGATGATCATGGCCTTCCTACTTGTAGATTACTTTCCTTATGATGTTTTCTATAGTGTTTGTTTATTTTTGTATTTTCAATTTTTTTTTTCGAGTTTCCTCTTCCATTTTTTAATGTAAAAAGAGGGAGTAGTGGTAGTATTTTTGTTATCTTATTGTACTATTTTTTTACTACTTTTATTTTGTATTTGTACCATCTATTTGATTTTAAAAAAATTTGAATTTTTTGGTTCACAATGTTTTCCTTCACATTATGTTTTAATTAACTATGTTGAACTTTCTACCAAATGTTTGCCATCATCAAAAAGGGGGAGATTATTGCAAATCTGGATTTAGGGATTATAATTTTGATGATAGCAAACATTTTTACACTTTTATTTTTCTACGATTGCCTTGCCTACTAACATTTCAGGTCCACAAGGTCAATTACAAATTAAGTTAGCTCAAGATTGGGTAGATTAAGATTGAGTCAATTTGTAAGTGTACATCATGTGTTTTACCTTTTCTTGAGTCAAATATAATAAAGTCGATCTTGATCCCAAATCATCTTGGATGATTAGTTAAAAATAGAAACCCTAATTAGAGCATCCTGGTTAAGGTAGCTAAAATTATGAAAATCATCCTGAACGATATTAGCATCATCTATGGTGATAGGCTATAATCTGAGAGAATTAGTCACCAACTCTTTTAGGCATGTTTTTTAATTTTTTGACATCATCTATAACATCATCCTGGACAATATAATATAATTATGCCTAAATTAGTTTGATGATTAAGGAAAGTAATTAAGGTTTGATTGATCAATCAAATCATCCTAGATAATCGCAAGATTGTCTGGGATAATCAATTAAACATAATCAATTAAACAAACCTTAATTTTTTCTTGGATGACCAGAACAATGTTCTGGATGGTGTGTATTGATCTGAACTAATCGTATAAGACGATCGATAAATTGTCCTAGACAATTACTTATTTTTCATCATCCAAACATGTAAAGTTTGGCCGAAAAGAGTGATGGTCTGGATGATATTTGACTTTTTGAACTAATCATATAGGATAATCCAAAAATCATCCTTGACGATAAGTAATTCTTTCATCATCCAGATAGGTAAAGTATGGCCAAACAGAGTGATGGTATGGATGATAGTTGATGTTTTAGAACTAATTGTACAGGATGATGTCCCATCATCCTAGACAACTAGAATAAACAAATCCTTTAATCATATAGCCTCCCCCAAATTGTCTTGACTGATTGAGCTGAATTTGTACTGATAGTACAGGATGATCTTTGTCAATTTGGCACAATTAAGGGCAATTTTGAAGCCCTTTTATATAATATCTATTATTTACTCAAGAAGGTATCTTTTGTTGTTGTCCTGACTTAAGACATGCAAGAGAAGAAGGAGAGCTTGGGAGGGATAGAGGATCTTATGAGGGGGAGTTTGTGAGGGGTTTCACAAAGGTTGCTCCAAGCAAGGATCCATGTCGTCTTCTCCAATCATTTTTCCTAATTCCTTAGAGGTTCTAGAGAGGTCTACTTCAATAATTGATTGAGGTTCTTTGCCTACTTTAGGAGGAAGCAAAAAGAGTTGGGTTCACTTCCTTATTTAGGAGGAAGTGAAGGAGTTGGATTCTCTACCTCACCGGGTTTAGTGGATAGGAGTTTTATACAGGCTTCTCCATCTTGCTATGGGGACAAAAAGAGAGACACTAAGTTTGTACAATACCCAGAGGAGAGGCTCTGTGGAGTGGACGTAGGTCAAGTTGACCGAACCATTATAAAATTTTATGTGCTCTTTCTTATTACTTTTCCGCATTTAATTTTCGCACTTTATTTTTTAGTGAATGATTGTTTGATTTAAATCGAGATTTTTATTTGATAATTTTTAAAACACCAATTCACCCCTGCCCCCCTCTTGGTTAGCCGCGGGCTAGTTCATAAGGGCTTAACATCCCTAACGAACTTCAATATAAATCTCCCTTGGCTATATAATCTCTTACAAAATGATGCTTAATGTATATATACTTTGTGTGAGAGTGTTTAATTGGTTTTTGGTATATGCAAATGGCACTAATATTATCATATAATAAGAATGGTGCCTATAGATAGTCTAAAATCTAAGATTTATTACTTCAGTTATAAGATTTGAGCAACATGACTTCCTATAGTAATGTATTCCACCGTAGTGCTGGATAGGGCTACTAAGATCTATTTTTATTGGACCAAGAGAAAAAAAATTATCCTATGAATTGGCAGGTTCCATAATTACTTTTATAATCAACCTTACATCCTAGAGAGTCTGAATCAGAATATCCTATTATTTCAAAGGAAGTGCTATGCCTAGGATACAAGATTACTAAGTATTGGTTTCTTAAGAGATCTCTAAGGATTATCTTAATAGCAATCAAGTGAGATTCTTTTGGATCAGTCTAAAATCTAGCATAGAGGTAAACACTAAATATAATATCAGATCTGCTAGAAGTCAAGTAAAGAAGTGATCCAATTATTCCTCTGTATTTCTTCTGATCTAATAACTTTTCATTTGGGTCTTTATCTAATTATATGGTAGAGCTCTTGGGAGGGTCTATTACATTAGTATTATCTATTTCATATTTCTTAAGAATGTTCTTAATGTATTTAAATTAGCTAAAGAAGGTTCTATCATCCATCAACTTTACACTAAATCTAATAAAATAGTTCATCTCTCCCATTATGCTCATCTCAAACTCTCTACTCATTATTTTTAAAAATTCATCACATAGATTTTTATCTAATGATCAAAAAAAGATGTCATCCACAAATAATTTTGGGTCCACATTCCAAATGAGAAGTATGATATCTATTATGTATGGTAGTTGAAGTGATTGTATTTTTTGGAACCCATACAAAAGATGATTTTTTAGCATGTTGTGATCTACGAGCATAGCAATCAAATGAGATATGTTCTTTTCTACCACAATAATTGCACCAAATATTAGTGTTTGCATATAGTTTTGCATGGTTTCTATGTGACATATAAGAAGAATTTTTATTTGATGTTGTACTTGATGGAGATTTATAATAAACATGTGATTTCATGCATAAATCTAGTATTGTTTTTAATAGAATATTTTCTCTTTCAAGTTTACAAACAAGTAAAGAATGATCTAATAAAGAACTATTTTTATTTTTCAAATCATCACATTCATTTTTTAAATCATGAAAATGCATATCTAAATTTTTATGCTCTTTTTCTAAAGCATTATATTTTATTTTTAATTTTTATATTCAATGACTAATTCATTAAAAGCAACATCTAATTCTTCATATGAAATATCATTACATACCTCTTGAGAATCACAATCTGATTCTCCTCCTACCATAAGGCAAATGTTCACCTCTTCATCTGATGCACTTGATTCATCTTAATCTAGGTTAGCCCATAGGGCCTTCTTCTTCTTCTTCTTGAAATATTTCTTTTCTTTCTTGTCACTCCTCTCTACATCCATTTCTTTCTTCTTTGAATCAATAAGATCTGGACAATCTCCTCTTATATGTCCAGGTTTCTTACAATGGTAACAAATAATCCTTTCTCCTACAGGAAATTTCTTAGTATGAAATTTATAATTTTTGGATTTCTTATATCTTTGATTTTTCTTCCTTAGTAAGCTTCCAAGTCTTCTTAAAAGCATGGCCACCTCATCGCTATCTTCATTAGAGCTTGACGAACTAGGTTCATCATTATCATCAACCTGCAAGGCAATAATTTTACCTTTCTTTTTCTCTTTCTTTGAAGATCCATCTAATTTATCCATTTGAGCTATAATCTGTTCATGTGCTATCAAAGAACCCAAAAGTTGATCAAGTGGATAAGTAGATAAATCTTTAGCCACACTGATTGCAGTTACTTTAGCATCCCATTCTTTGGGAAGGCATCTAAGAATCTTATAGACTAAGTCTTGATTCTTATATATTCTTTCAAGAGAATGTAATGTATTAGTTATTTTCATAAATCTTATATACATATCAGAAATAGATTCAAAAGGAGACATACGAAATAATTCATATTCATGAATACGTCTATTTATATGAGCATCTCTAACCTCACTAGTACATTCATAAGTTATAATTAATTTACCCCAAATTTCTTTTACTGAATTTAACGTAGAAATTTTCATGTAATCATCTGGAAGAAGTGCACAATGTAAAGTATTACATGCCCTAGCATTTAACTCATCTAATTCCCTTTCTAATGCAGTCCATTCATCAAAAGGTTTTTCAGTTTTAATTCCATTAATTTCTTTAGTGGGTGTATGATATTGGTGTTTAAGCATGTGCCACATACAAGAGTCTTACCCTCTTAAAAATGTACTAGTTCTATTTTTACAATAATCAAAAGGAACATTATCTAACAATGGAGGACGATGAGTGGATTGTCCTTCGGGAAATGATCCCTTAGGAAAACCTTGTGCCATATTTGATAAGTGAATCTACTATAGGATGTTAAGCCAAAATAAAAAGAGCCAAGGCTCTGATACCAATTATTGGATGACTTTGGCACCACAAAAGGGGGGGTGAGTTGGGGTTCTTAAAATTTTTATTAAAAGAAGAAAATTAAAATAATTTTAAAGTAATTATAAAAAGAGTAAGTAGTCACACAATATTTCTAATGAAAAAGACAAAGAAAAATAAATGCAAGAAATGAAAATAAGAGGCACAATATTTTTACATGGTTCGGCCCAGATTCCAATCCGACCTACGTCCATGTTAACCAACTCTTGCGCTAGAATTTACTAATCCCAAGTTTGCTTAGCAAACCTCACTTCTTTAAACCAAAGAAGTTCTTTACAACCTAAGTACTCTCCTACACGGGCGAGTACAACCCAATCTAATTACAATTAAAACTACACTAAGCCAAATGGCTTAGATCAAGAAAATGAAAAATACAATTTCATGTAAATAATATAATCCCCAATTATCCTGCAATAAAATATCCATAATATTTGAGGTGATCTTAAAGATTAATTTTAATCACCTCACTACTTGCAAATGAAATATGAAATTTGCTCACTTTAAGATAGATTTAAATTTTATTTAAAATAAGAATAATATTTTAAATAAAAATATATTCTTGCTAATTTAAGCTTCAACTCATCAGATAAAATAAAATGAATTAGATCATAAATGTAAATCTATGCCACCTTAAAGAAGTAAAAATACTTGCTTTGCTAAACTTTATGGATTTAAAAGATATGATATAGAAAACTTTAATATAAAATTTCCAACAAGTATTTCATCATAAAATAAATATTTTCAAGAAAGAAACATATGGTGAAAGCTAAAAGAACCTCAAGTAAAGATTTAGAGAAGGAAAGCGAACTTAAGAACTCCAATAGATGTTATTCGGTTTTGTGTTGAAGCTTTTCAACCAGGATTTTATTCTCGCAAATGAAAAGAGTACTTGGAATAAAAATCAAAGTTTCTCCTCTAAAGATTTAGCATGTAAAGAGGAAAGAAAGAATAGAAGAATTGCTGGAGATTTTTCTTTGAGCTGCCCTTTCATGAGGAAGATAATAGGTATTTAAAGAGAAAGGGCAAGTAATGCCACATTTGAATAAAAATAGTATTCTAATATGTTTTCTGTCCGGTAATAAAATTATATTTCATTAAGAATTCCTTTATATTAAATATATATAAGATTCAAACAGCTATAAAATGGATAGCCACATGGGAAATTCAAAAAGTCTTCATATGCATAAAAAATAGGGCTAAAACGGCTAGCAGCAGATTCTATTTAATTCAGATAATGTTACGAAATTCCTTATAAATTTAAATAACATCTAAATGAGTCATATAACATATCAATTTATATGTACAGAATCTAAAGAATCTAATGCAATAACACTTAGATCACGATTCGGACAACATAATATCATATTCAGCAAAATGACAACTCATGCACATTTTTAATATTTAAAGATATGTTTAATACTAATATAATAATATTATGTAATAAATATATAATTAATTATTCATTAATAAATTGATATGAAACAAGATAGTTTAAATAATAAACATTTTACTATATAAGCTTATTTCCTTTAATTTCCCTAATTAAATAACTCTTCATATTTGATAATAATTAAGCAAAAAAATGAAGGTTATAAAGTTTATTTAATAAATAAATCTTAAAGATTTCTATATCAAAAATAATATATAATTAATAAATATTTAGATTGTGAGCAAATTAAATCATGCAAGTAATATTAGTGGACCACTAACATACTCCTATGATAATATAAAGTCCTTTAAGTTGTCCATCTTGGTCCATCTTAATCTCAACATTTGATTGAACTTGAGTTGTGCAATGTAAATCACATAAGTAATTATAAAGCACATCATTACACCTGAAATACTTATCACACAAATTAGAGCATCCAAGCATATGTTTGTTATCATCAAAATCTCTAAAATAGGTCATGAGGTAGATAATATCAATAGCCTAGAGGTTTTTATGTCCTTAACTGAATGAAATGAAGACTTAACTTATTTTCCTAGTTGGCATGCATCACATAGGTGGTCCTTATTGAAGTTTAACATAGGTAAACCTCTACATAGATCTTTTTGTGTATTCTTTTTAAGAACTTTCATGCTTGCATGAGATAGCCTCCTATGACATAGCCATGAATCATCAATAATTATTTTCAAAACATATGGAATTAGAATATTCAATGCAGCTCAAGTCTAGCATGTAAATATTATTTATTCATTTTTTTCTGACACAAGTTTTTGTTGAAGATTGCATTTACATTAATCAAACTATAAAAGAAATTACAAAAAAAAAATTTTAAATGCTAAGCTCTATTACTATTATCCCTTAACATAGACAAAACAATTAAGAGAATTTCACAACTGTTAACATCAATCCAAACAAAATTACTAAAAAGAGAAAAAAGACTGCAAAAGTCGGTGACCTTTTTAATATCCCAAGGAATATGCTTGAAGAGCAATTCATTGAATTTGGCTAGAAAAAATACATTTAGTGGGCCTTCTTATGTAGTTGAAACAATCCCTCCATATAAAAGTGGGTCTTCTTATGCAGTTGCAACAATCCCACATCCACTTGATTGCGTTTAGGCAATCCCACTCTATGATGATTCCTTCAAGATCAATCATTCACTCATATATCACCTCCTTAACCATGAGATCCTCAATAAGCTCTGCCTGGGGCTATCCCAGTGTTTAATGTGTTTGCTAACCACAATAATAAGCTTTTTATGATGATTACAAATAATAAGACAAAGTCCTACATTATTAAAAGACCTCCCAATCAATGAACTGCTTCATATCACCAACCATATGCCTCGAGCATTCATTATCCAAGTACCACATGCTCTCATTAGGTCATTTGTTAGAGCATCCCTATAATGCCACTTAAATGTTAGATTTGGGAACCAATGTGAGTTTGGGTTCCATCTTATGCATTGATGAATGATATGAATGCATTCCTTGGTGTGATGAATGAAATATAAGCCTCCATAGTAGATGTGTCTTATGGTGGGTTATGTAAGTAAGGGCTATGTTACCTTACTTTTTTGCTTTTATAATGCAACCTGCAATTATCAAAAAAAAAAAAAAAAGAGTAACATCTTGAACCTCTTATGTGGTTTATGTGATTCATGCTATTTTTAGGGGTTATGAAACTATTATAAGGTAAGTAGTGGTTTGTTATTCTCAAGTGTAGTTAATTTTTCTTCTAGATTTTTTTTTTCACTTTCAAAAATAGACATTTCAAATTTTAATATATGCTCCCTATCATTTATTTCATATGTGCATGCTTGTTATCCTTTGTATGCTTTTTCTAATTTAGTATGTGATGCTCTCAAGGAATTATGTGCATTAGTTTGTTTGATATGAGTCTTATTTAATGCATCATATTCATCAAGCAAGGTCATGTGATCACTATATAAATTAGAATGCTCAAAAATTAAACTAGTAATGTTCTTTTGCACATGCAAAATTCAGTATTGAGAGTACCATGCATCTTTTTAGCTTCTATACAAACCATGAATATATTTTTTAAATAAGAATTAATTCATCATAGAAAAGTTAACATACTTATTCTAATCTGATTGATCAAGATTATCATTAGCCATAAGACATAGGTGTATTACCTCTTCCTCTGCTTCTTATTTAGATTATTCTAAAGCAAAGTTAGCCTAAAATATTATTTGTCTCTTTTTCTTGCCCCTCTTGAACTTTGGATTCTCTTCACCCTTCTCTACTATAGAACTGTTACTATCAAAATAATTAGCTTTTAATGATACACTTCCCTCCTTCTTTTCTCCTGCATTACTTTACCTTTGACTCACTCCTTCCAGGTAGGCAATGAGTGATCCAAGAAAATTTTTAAAGGAGTAAACATTCAAGTCCTTATATTAAGAAACTATTATTATATTAGAATCATAAGAATTGGGTAGACATCATAGAATCTTGTTAACTTTTTTTAGAATTTTTATGTTCTCTACCAGTGCATTTAGATATGTCACTATTTATGTAAACCTAGATTACATTTCAAAAATTTATTTACATCACTAGTTCCTTCGTAGGTTATGCATAGTTTATCCAAAATATCTATTCCAATCGTATAAGTTGATACACACATATAATTTTCAAATTTCAATACACAAAAAAAAAAGTTTAAACCTTCAGCATTTAGTTGGGCTAATTCCCATATCCGAATTACATCATTTGTTAAATAGTAGTTTAGTTTTAATGCCATTTAAAAAATGAGAAGGTTTAAAATTTCTTTCTTTGACTAAAAACCATATGCAATAATCAACAGATTGAAAAAAGGTAGACATGCAAAATTTTCATAAATCAAATGATATATTATCAAACAATGTGGATGGATTATTCAATAAACCTCTGTAATATTTTGATTACCAAGTTACACATTTTATCTTTTTAATATGATTTCTAAAATCTTATTTTTAAAACTTGATTTAATACCACTTGAATGTTTGAGAAGATTGTTAAACCTGATAGAACTAGCACGAGCAGCACCTAGAGGGCATGGAATTGGCAATTTTAAAAATCCCTAAGCATAATACTACTTTTTTACTTTATCCACAAAATAACTTAATAACTTCATTCAGATATATTAGTCAAAATAACAAGAAGGAAAACATATAGAAGCTTTTTTTATTTTTTTAATAGATGAAAATATTCTTTTAATAAAAAATTTTAAACTTAGTGCAGTTGATTGATAAGATTAAAACTAACAACTCATTTGGAAATGAATTAAAATTGTAGGAAATGAAAATTGCATAAAATAAAATAAAAACACACTAGAAAGTTTTTATAGTGATTCCATTAACCTTGACCTACATCCACTCTCTAGAGTCCTCCACATAGGGTTTTGTACTAACACACAGTGAGTCGACTTTAGCTTCCACAGCAAGGCAAAGAATCCCTTACCAATACACTTATTCCTCACCAGATGCGGCAGACTGACAGAAGCTTTGTCACCTTCCTCGTTGATGGCAACAAACCTTAAATTATTTTTCACCCTTAGAGAAGACTGAGAACTTAAATCTTTTTTATCCCTTCTGGAGAAGGCAACATACCTCCAATCTTTTTCTCTCTCTTAAATAAGTTAGAGTACACTAAGGACTTGATTTAGAAGCCTCTCTCCCATCAGATCCTTTAATAACTCACCAAAGCCATAGGAAGAGCAAGGTAGTAGCTAGCCCGGAGCAACCCTGTAATCCCCTAACACTTCTTCTCCCTCAAGCTAAACCTCACCTTCTCCTTCCTATTAAACCCTAGATCTATCTCAAAAGCATTTCTCATTAAGTTTCTTCTGCATTCACACAATCCTCTCTTTTTTTTTTTAAAAAAAATAATTTCTAAAAATATTTTTGAAGTATTAGGCTTCAAGAAACCTTAAAAATTCAAGTTGGTTATCACTGTTTGTATAGTACCATTAGAATTTGTACAGTACATTCAGTTCAAAAACTATATTCATACATTACAATGTAAACAAACGTTTAAACAAACTGTTCAATATTTTGAATACATCGTATAGTACGATCCAAAGATCATTCTGTTCTATCTATTTACTTTATCATTATTTGTACATGATGATTCCTAAAAAGAATGTAAATCATTTCTATCCATCTCATACTTCTTTCATCATACACTACAAATATTTAATTTTAAGTTGGTCATCAAATATGATATGAATATCATATATTATGATTAGTTCAAAAATTATGATTTGGTTTGTTATGATCTTTGGGATAACCAAATTTCAAATCTATGTATGTATGATCATGATCATATAGTATAATATACTATTATTAATTAAATCATGATTTGATTAGCTAATTATAATGGTTAATTTAAGAAAGATTTTAGATTTTCATAAAGTATGAATCACATCATACAATATGATTAGTTAAAAATTCATATTTTGAATATCTTAATTTATCCATTGTCAAAGGTGAGTAGTACAATATGAATAGTTCATAGAGACTAAATTTTCAATTATCTATTAAGCCCATTTTCTCTATAATTGATCGTATAGTATGATTGTAGGTCGTACAATATAATTAGTATAAAAGAATTTAAAGTTTAACTTTTTCTCACTCACCCTGTGTGTGTGTATGGTCACCAATTTTCACACAGTCTTATTTGCTAAGACTCAAGAAATAGAAAATAAAAAAATAAATGTATAGAATCTTTTACTTGACATCCTATTATAACCAGTCTTGAGCTTCATGTAGCCTTGGGCAGTGTATATTTTATCTATAATGATAATGCTTATAGATAAAAGGAATATAAAAAATATTCTATGAGAAAGAAAAAAATTAATAAATAATATTTGTCATCATCAAAATCACAGACTAGGGTTGCTGGATTTCAACTTATTCAATATACAGTAGACCAAACATGAATCCAATGTCATTTTATTGGGTTTAGATCTGTTTAAAAATTCTACAAAAATAGTTTATATACTATGGGGTTTTTATTTTGGATTTGAATACTTAATTTTGAAGTATGGATTTTTCATTAGATTTAAGTAAAGGATTTGGTATGGATTTGATTTGATAAATTATTTAGAGGAGTTACGATTTAAAATGCTAAGATTATTGATAATCATTGTTAATTTTTAGTGACTTAACATGTGATCATATGAAAATCGCTAATGATAATGTTATGACTAATTTTATATTTTATTTTGGTTTGAATTTTGAATATGATTATTAACTTCAATGATGAAGTGAGTTTTTTTTATTTTTGAATGATCAATTGGAAATCAGCGGTGATTGTCAAGCGATGATTTGAGGTCAGTGAACTGATCAATATGCCCAAGCATAGTGGTGAATGAGAATTCAAGTTTGAAATAGAGTTCAATGATCTATATGTGGGGATTAGATTTTTTATTTTGAGAGTTAGTATCACTCAAAAATGAGGTCAATAAAAGTGTGAAAAAATAAATGACTTTGCATTTCTTTTATAACT
The DNA here is from genome assembly GCA_022539455.1 of Dendrobium nobile. Lineage (NCBI taxonomy): Eukaryota > Viridiplantae > Streptophyta > Magnoliopsida > Asparagales > Orchidaceae > Dendrobium > Dendrobium nobile. Next base: position 29,906,403 of record CM039718.1, on the reverse strand, counting down.
AAGGTTAAACGAATAAACTATAAAATCCATCATCTCAAGGAGTCATTATTATGAATATTGACCAAAAGGTATTGTACAATATAATTAATAATTCATATAAAATGATTAATAATAATGAATCATCCAAAGAAGTTAATATGATAATTATTCATGTCAACAGTGAATCCTTAAAGGATTGTGTAGAATGATAAGTGTATCGTACAATATAAAATAAAAAAAAATTGGGTTTTATGTTTAATTCTTAAGAAATATGCTACAAGAAAAGGAAAACATACAAACAATCCTAATTCACATTGGAGATAAAAAATGGTTTTTAAAAATAAAACACATGACATAAAGAAAGAAGAAAATAAATTAATAACATATAAATAAACTTTAACATACATTTCTCTAACCCTAAATATAAATGGCAACTACTTTAGTTAGTCCATAGTGTGCTGAATATGTCATAATATAAAGGTTTGCTAAAGATGTCTACTAATTAATTTTTAACATCTATATGGGGTAATTTTTTGTTTCCCTTTATTACATGATCCCTAATGAAATAATGTCTAATGTCAAGATGTTTTGTAATGGAATGTTGGATAAATTTTTTTGAAAATGGATTGAATTAGTGTTATCACACAGGATATGGATGTTGTCTATAAATAGTCCAAGGTTAAAAACTTTTTACTTCAGTCATAAGACTTGGGAGGCATGCTACCTATAGCTACATATTCTATTATAGTGGTGGAAAAGGCTACAAAATATTGCTTTCTTCTGTACCAAGAAACTAAGAATTATCCTAGAATTTGGAAGTACCAGATGAAATTTCTTATGTACACTACACCCTACAAAGTTTGAATTTGAATATCTTATAATGTTAAAATTGGTATTATGCATATGATATCATATTCCTTTTTTTTGGGTGGCTATCAAATATCTAAGGATTAATTTCATGGAAGTCAGATGGGATTCTTTTCAATCAATTTAAAAATTAAGACTTGACATACACTAAACATAATATATGGTATGTTAGTAATAACATAAAATAGTGATCCTATTATTCCTCTATACATCTATTGATCAATTAATTTTCTATCTATATCCTTATTTAGTTGAATGTACATTGAGCTCATTAGTGTTTTCATGTTTTTAAAACCTTTCATATCAAACTTTTTCAAGAACTCTTTGTTGTATATAATTTGATTTCGGAATGTACCATCTTCTCTCTACTTTACACAAAGTCCAAGAAAATAGGTCAGCTCTCCCATCATACTCATTTCATTTTCCATGTTCATAGTAGATGAAAACACATTAAAAAAAATTTTATTTGTAGATCCAAATGGTATATCATCAATATAAATTTGCAATATGAGTACCACATCACCAACCTTCTAAAGGAATAAAGTTAATGTAAACAGTACAGTCAACAAAGGATTTATCTAGGAGAATTGTTCTAAGTTTGTCATATCATGCCCTATGTGCTTATTTCAACTCATATAAAGTTTTCTTAAATTCATATACATTTGATACAATTTAAATCCTCTAAAATATATAAATGCTTGTAGAACTCTAATAACTTCATACTTGGCTACAGGGAAAAGGTCTCATCAAAATTAATACCCTCTATATGGTTAAACCCTTTAGCTAAAAATTTAGCCTTATTCATAATCACAGACTCAGTGTCATTCAACTAATTTTTAAAAACCCATTTAGTGCCAACTATACTTTTATTCTTTTGTTTTCTAAGTAACTCCCACATGCCATTCCAAATGAATTCATTTAATTCATCTTGTATGGAAAAGATCTAAAATTCACCATTGAAGGCTTGATCTACATCTGTTAGTTCTATAATGAAAATTAATGTGGCATGGTTAACCTCCTTCATGAATCCTTTCCAAGTCCAAATCCCCATAGATGGATCTCCTAAGATAACCTCTAAGATAACTACAAGATTATATCCAATATCTAAGAAAAGGCTCCTAAGATTCTTCTCATCCTAGGTCAATACTCTCTACTCCATTAGTAATCTCAACCTCATAATCATTTTCTATCCTAGGCTCAATGGGTCATTTAACTTATCAAATATAATGTGGGTGGATTCATCTATAGCTAAAGCTCTTTTATTGAAGAACCTATAGGCTTTACCAACTGAGGAATAACCTTAGAAGAGTCCATCATCTTCATTAGAATCAAACTTCCTTAATTGAGATTTACCATTCACAAGCACAAAATATTTGCAAAGAAAAAACATTCAAATGAGAAAAGTTTAATGTCCAAACATTAAGTAGTTCATAGAGTTTCTTATTTAGGTTGCACCTAGTATTTACCCTAATGAGCACATAGAAAAGATTATGTATTGCTTCTACAAAAAAAAAAGTAGGGTTATGTCTACTAATACTGCCCAAACTACATCTACCAGTGTCCTATTTCTGCTTTCATCTATCACATTCTATCGTGATATCCTAGGGGGAAAAATTATTATCAATCCTAGATTATACATAAAATAATTAAATTTTTTATTCTCAAACTCTGTTCCATAATCACTATGAATTATAAAGATCAAACATCCTAACTTCCTCAACATCCAAGTGGAAAAAATTTATATGTGGACCATGGTTTTTTAAATGGCCATATCATTGGACTATATAAATGGTCCCCAAACTTTTCTCCTTCTTCTATGATGGTTCTAACTTCTCCTATTTGGATAAGAATGTCTCAATTACCATTATAATGTTGGGATGAAGTTAACATAACCATAATTGATTTTATGATGGGAAATCCATTGATGTTAGATGGGATGTTTCATTGGGTTGGAGAGAGTTTGCTAGAACTTCTGTTCATATGGACTTAGACAAGCAACTTCCTTTAGAAGTTTGGGTGGTAGGGATGTTGGGAAGGCTTTTCCACAAAAATTGAATTTGAGAAGACCAGAACATTTTGCTATGAATGTCTAAAGATTGGAAATGTAAAGAGTTATTGTTGCAATAAAATTTCATAGGACAAGGCATCTATGGATTGTACTAGTGTACTAATTTATATTCAAGATGATGTTGAGAAGAAAATGAATTTGATAGAAACTCATCATATTAGGCTTTGATTCCTATGAATTATAATAAAAGAAGAGATTTTTTTATTCCAAACTAATTCAAAAATGTTGGCTAGAAGACATTTAGAAGGATAAATCCTAGAATTTCATCTTTTGAGAAGAAGGCTATTAATGATAGAGCAGTTTTAAGGAAAATTTTAAATTCTACTAGCATGATGCTAGGAAGTACTAGTAGAGATTTTAATATGGTTGATAAAGAAGGTGAAATCTTTCCAAGAAACATTGTTGAGATAGATGTTGTAGTCTAAACTGAGGGTGATTTGAAGCAAGACCTGGGAGGAGTAGAAGTGATACATGCCATTTGTAAGCCCGTACAGGGAGGTGATATCCTTCTAGTTTATAATGTTATAAGAGATGTTGTAGTATATAATAAGACTGAATTGAAGAAGGACTTAGCAGGAACATACGTAGTGCATTCCTTTCTTGAGCTGGAGCAGGGTATAATCCCTTTCACTATTGATATTCCTATTGCTGTAAATAACTTTCAAGCTTTGAATGGTAGTTGTGATAGTGTAGTAGAGAACATATATTCTTCTAAGTTCATATAAAAAATTGCCAATATTGTGGAGGTGACAAATATATATATATATATATATATATATATATATATATATATATATATATATATATATATATATATTTGAAGAACTGCATAATGCATTAAAAGGAAAAAAAAGAGTATAAAAGACTAAGCGATAGAAGATCTATCACTTTCCTCCTTTAACAAAGAATAAAAGGTAGGAGGTACCTTATTTACTTCTAGAACATCCCAAAGAAAATTACCTCTTAAAGCATGGTTAGCACACCAATGAGCTAACTTATTACAGTTTCTATTAACAAATTGAAAAAGGATCACCTGAAACCTTTTAAGAAAGTCCAAGTCCACTTTAGAAGCTTCATCCATTAGTCATTTGTCCAGCTTTGTCAAGTTCTTAAAATGAGACATAACATTGGCATTGTCTCCTTCCACTATTATGCCTTTAGCATTGAACATCCAATCATCAATGACATTATAGATTGACCAAACAGCCATCCATTCAAGTGTACCTATATCCCAATGTATAAGTGAAAAACCAAAAGATAAGAACATTCTACCTTTGTGGTCTCTAAAGATTCCACCAATCCCAGCTTCATTAGAGCATTGAAGAGAAGCATCTATGTTTACTTTAATCCATCCGGGTGGAGGGGGATGCCAAGAAGAAGAAATCAGCTCATGCTGGTTAGCACCCCAGTGGTCCGAATGAAAATAAGAAAAAGATGTAGATGCATAGGTAATGATATTTGTTACAATCGTGCCATCATCCATCTCTTTGCCTTCATGAATTAACAAACTTCTACTCTTCCAAGAGTTAAAAACTAAATAGCAATAGAGATTCTGTAAAAAAGGATTGACCTTTCCTTGATTTTTCAAATAAGAAACAACCTCATTCAAATCATTTAGGATAGGTAATTGAAACCCCCAACTGTTGGCTTTATTGATAAGCATTTTTAGTTTCAAGCACGTAGCAGCCACATGCTCTCCATTTTCAATTAAAAAACAACCTCTAGGATAGAGGTTACATCCAATCAACCTTCTATGTAACAAGAAATCCGTAGTAGGTAAAGCATTTTTTAAAAGACTCCACCAAAAATGAGAAACACGAGGATTTAATTTTATCTTTTTAAAGTAGCTCCAATTATTAAGAAATGAGATGTCAACCTCAACCTTATCAAAATTAGCTGTTTTTACCAAAGCTGAGATTATTTTACCCAAATGTAACTTCAAAAATTCCAATTTGTCTTCAAGATTATCCCTCTCAATCTTCAAGTTGTAGATTTGCTTGACTAGTTCATCCCCAAAGTATTTGCGAAGTTCTTCTTCATTCCAATTTCCTTCCATGATGAAACTTGAAAGGTCAGTAAGGTTGTCAATCTCAAATGAAATAAAGGTAGGCCAACTTTCCATTCTTCTATTAAATAACCAAATGTCCTTGAAAATATTTATGGATGCCCCATCTTTATTCTTCCATCTCACAATTTGTTTTAAAGCTTTAGCTCCACTAAGAAATATCTTCCAAGTTGAAGAAGTGTTCTATCTTCTTTCTTTATTAAAATTAATATTACCATACTTAGCTGATATGGTTCTACTAAGCAAAGAATTTGGCATGTTTAAGAACTTCCAAGCCAATTTTGCTCTAAGAGGTTCTACTGATTGAACTACATAATTGATACCAAGCCCTCCTTGATTCTCCAGTTTGCAAACTTCACTCCAAGCTACATAGTGCAAACCATTATCTCCATTGTTTTTATTCCATAAAAAATCTTTGCAAAACTTGTCAAGTTTTTTGAGCACAGATAACAGCACCAATGATAATGTAGAGTAGAAGACGTGTAAAGCTTGAATCATAGATTTAATGAGGGTAATTCTTCCAGCCGTAGAAATGGATTTCTTCCCCCAAACATCCATTTTACTAGCAACTTTTTCCAAAATGTAAGAAAAATCTGATGCCACAAGCCGCCTCAAACCTATCTTATTCCCCAAATAACTGAACTCTTTGACTTCTTTGATTCCCAAGAGCATTTATATACTCCTTTTCCTTCTTCTTTTCATAAATTTACTGAAAATTATGGAAGACTTGTTAATGTTAATGACCTGCCCAGTCCAGCTGCAATACTCCACCATAATCTTCTTAATTTTCCTTAAATTTTCTTCTTTAATATTGGAGAAAATTAAGATGTCATCGGTACATAGTAGGTGTGAGATCCTTGGAGCTAGGGGAGCAACCTTTAACCTCAAATTTTTACCAATAAAAGCATTTGTATGTAATTGAGAGCAAAGAATGAAAAGATAGGGGGATAAAGGACATCCCTGCCTAAAACCACTTTTCCCTACAATTTTATCCAAGACCACTCCATTAACTTGAACCAAGAAAATTGGATCAGTGACACAATCCATTATTAGATTAGAAAAATTAGTAGGGAAGCCAAATAAAACCAAGATTTGCTTAAGGGTATCCCAAGCCATACTGTCGTATGCTTGTTCCATATCAAGTTTCATTGCCACCATTCCACTTTTAGAGTTTGAAAATCTGAACTTATGGAAAAGTTCTTGTGCTAGAAGCATGTGATCAGATAAAGCTCTACTTTTGATAAATGCTACTTGCTCATCCGTAACAAGGTAATTAAAGACTTTCATTAATCTATTTAATAATATCTTAGCCACAATTTTATAGATGGACATACAAAGGCTTATAGGCCTAAAATTGGATGGAGCTAGAGGGTTGCTTACTTTTGGTAAAAGAATTACCAAAGTTTCCTTCCAATAAGAAGACATTTTACCTGAAGTGAAGCAAAGTTGTATGGCTTTCCACACATCCCTCCCTACTATATTCTAGTAAGCTTTGAAAAAAGAATAAGTAATCCCATATATTCCAGGTGCAATATTGTTGCCAAGGTCCTTAATCACAATTTCCAATTCCTCTTGATTAAATTCAGCCTCAAGTAATTCACAATCACCTTGGTTCAAGACGTTTTCAAAAACAGGCCAATTTGTTAAGATACTTCTTCTATACTTCCAGTTCTTCATAAAAAACTAAGAAAAATAATCTCTTATTCTGGCCGGATCTTCAATCATAACACCATCCTCATTTTTCAGTTGTTTACTAGAGTTGGCATTTCTCCTTCCATTTGCAAAAGAGTGAAAGAAAGAAGAGTTCAAATCTCCTTCTTTCATCCATTTAGCTTTTGCTCTCTGTCTCCACCAGGTATTTAATCTTGCAAGAGTAGAATTAAATTTAGAAATTTTGTTTCTCAGGATCATGCCTTTGCTGGCCGAGAAAACCTGATCAGAAGCTTCTTCCAGCTGTAATTCTTCTATTTCCTTCTTCAAGTTCTTCTTTAATACTTCTAGATTTTGGTGTTTTGCCTTACTCCAAAAAAATAAGGCTTTTAAGACTCTATTCATCCTTTTATTAAGGGCTACCATGTCATTACCTCTCACTGGTTTAGCCCAGGATTTTCTTACCACCGAAGTAGCTGCTGCATAAGAAAGCCAAACGTCTTCAAATTTGCGTAATCTACTGCCATTAGGAGGTTGATTAAACATCTTCAAAACTATGGGGCAATGGTAAGAGGATTTCTATTCAGATGCCTTACTGAAGGTTGATTGCATTGTTCCAATGCCTTTGAATTCAGCATGCATCTATCTAGCCTTTCTAGTATCCGGGCACTTCCACTTTTATTATTACACCATGTAAATTTAGAACCAAGAATACTTACATCATGCAAGTCATTCATATTCATAAAGGATTTCATCTCCATTGGCCCATCTGAGAATGAGTATTTTTTCCCTCCTTTCTTTTCATCTTGAGAAAGAATACAATTGAAGTCCCCTCCGGCTATAAAGGGAAAATCTTTATTAGCATCTCCATCTAGAAATTTCCATAATTCTCTTCTTCCTTGTACTTCTCTGCTACCATATATAGTAGCAACCTTCAATTTGCCTTTGTTGAAAATCTCCAATTCACCTAAAATGCACTGATCCGAGGAATGTAACAAGGAAAAAACTGCAACATTAGAATTCCAAATCACCATGATACCACCAGAATTTCCTCTAGAAGGATGAAGAATGAAATTCCAATCCTTCCCCATCATTTTACTAAAGTCTTCTTTAGAGAGAGAAGGTATTTTTGTTTCTACAATACCTACAAAGAAAACATCCCATTCTTTTATAAAATCCTTCAAATATAAGGAGGCTTCTTTCTTGTTAGCCCACCTACAATTCCAAAAACTGATGGAATTCATTTGGATTTGAATGGGAAGATACCCCCACCCTTAGTCTTGTTAACACTATTTCTTGTATGTCTTGATGTTAAGTTTAAAGGTCCCAAGTGTCTTACTTCTTTAGCAAGCTTTATTTTTTGAGAAGAAGATTTCCCAATGTTCACAGAATTGTTTACTCTATGCAAGATTTCCCAATTCTTCAACAATTCCTTGAGTATTTGTAGAAACAATCTTATTTTGAGAATCTTTCCTTTTCCAATGTAACTTCACCTTCCTCTATTTCTTCTTCCAAGTGTTCCACCTAAGAATTTATACCAATGCCATTTTCACAAAGATCACTTAGCAGGTCAAACTTGTTGCTTGGATCTAAAAAAACCTTTTGATTTGAATCAACCTCTAGATTTCCATCTGGAGTCCTGTGTTCAGTTAAAATAGCAGTTCGAACTGCATTTGAAAATTCATCAACTAAATTCAATGCAGCATCGCCAACATTCCGAATTCCCACTTGATTAGCTTCAGCAGAAGATTTATTAGCAATGTCTTCATGAACTTATTGTACGTTAACAGCATTTTTATCCTGTCTCACCATTTCCTTTCATCTCCAAAATATTATGGACTTTGTTCAAAGGAATACATTCCTTGTCAACGTGTCCAATCTTTCCACATACAAAACAAAAGTTTGAAACTTTTTCATATTCCACTTTTTGAAAAAACCTTCCACCCATGCTATCGACCCAAACTCCTAAAGGAAGTGGTTGATTAAGTTTGATCCTCACACAAACTCTAGCAAACTCTCTTCTTTCCCAAATGAAACATATTTCCATCTAGCATGATTGGTTTGCCAATTCTTGAAGCAATGCAAGCTACATTCTTCTCATCCCAACATTGTATTGGTAAGTGTGGCATTCTAATCCAAATAGGAGAAGAGAGGCCTTCAATAGAAGAAGAATTGAATTCCGGAGTCCATTTCTCCATACCTACAATATGTTCATTAACAAACCAAGGCCCTCCTGAATGAGCAGCTTCTACCATCTCCTCCGAAGTGAAAGAGCACAAAAACCATCCTTTTCCCAATGTAGTGAAATGGAATTGTCCAAATTATTTCCTTTGCTTCCTTAATTCCCATGCCACTATGTTTGAAGGTAAATCTCTTCCAAAAACCTTGACTACCAAAGAATTTGATAGTCGTTTAGAATTTTTCTCCTCCAAATCTTGATTAAGTTTAACTGCCTTGCCATCTTCCGATAACACCACCTCTTCATCTTTGAAATCCAATTTGATGTAAGGCTTATTACTCCAAGGATTAACTTGAGCAGCGCTAATGATTTAGGCAAAACATCATTCATCTTGACTACATCCGATGCTTTTTCCTTGTTCAGGACAGAATGTAGATTATTGTTAACCAAATTCAGTGAATTTTCATTTATCACGCTGCAACATGGTCCAGGGATTGCATTCGAATTCACGAATCGGTTAACAAAAATCTTCATTCCGGAAGTAGACGCATTAATATCCGATGTAGTTTCAGATGATTTCAAGTTAATAGGAGTCGCAGTTTCCTCCGAATCTGTAATTTCTTTGCCTTTGCCTTCCACATATTTGATCTGCTTTGGCGGTGAATTAGAGTTTTCCTTGATCACCAAGGCTCCTTGATGATTCACCCAGTGTGATTTAATCCGTTGTTGAGATTTCACATTTGATAATCCATCTCCCGTCTCCATGTTATTTGATTTTCCTGCACCAAATAGAGAATTCGACGACAAAAATTATTTATCAAATTTTCGAATACTGAACTCGTCGGACGTTATTGACGATGCTCCTCATCTTCATATCCTTAGGAGAAGACCTACGATCATATCTGGGACAATCGCCGGCGGAGTGCCGGCGATCCTCCACCGCCATTCCCATCACCAAACGTTACCGCCTAACAGAAATTCAAAAAACTTACTTTCTCTCTCTACAATCTCAGACTTTCTCTCTCTACCGCTTAACTGGAGGTGACAAATATTGGTAATGTAGTTTTTGGGAGTTCAAAGATAGCAATATTTAAACTTGCTAAAGAGCTTAAGTCTCTTGAGCTTGTAGAATTTCTTTCTCATGGAAGAAAGATGGATGGAGTGAATAGAATAAAGGGTGGAGGCTCATCCCCCTTTATTCATAAATGAGTTCCATAGCTTTCCAAAATTATAGAGGGGCAATGAAGAAAGAGGCCTCTCTTTATTTAATAGAATTTGTAAAAGAGTTTGATGTATTTTTATGGGTATTGTGGAGACTAAATTGTCTATAATTGAAAGAATGGAATTCAATAAATTTATGGTTTCGAATTGGGATTATTTCTTATTTTCATCTGATGGCTTATCAAGTGGAATTATTATTATTTGGAGATCTAATTTGGCTTCTTTTTCTGTGTCAAAAACTTTAGCTCAATGTGTGATTGGTGATTTAAATATCCTAAATAAGGGACAATGGATTGTTTCTACTATTTATGGTAGCAAGGATGTTTATATGAGAAGGACTTTGTGGGAGAGTCTTCAATTTTTTTCTCATAGAAATATCACTTCGGTGATAGGAGGTGATTTTAATTGTATTCCATCTCAAGATTAAAAAAGGAGGGAAAGAAGTTTGTTTTGTCTCAAGGTCCTACATAAATGAGTGTTTTTATGAATAATAATGATTTACATGAATTTGGGTTGGTGGGACCTAAATTCAATTGGTGCAATAATTAAAGTGGTAGTGGAAGGATTTTGGAGAGACTGGATAGATGCATATTGAACTCAACTACTTTGGAGAAAATTCATATGCCAGTTGTTAGACATATTACAGAAATAGCTTCAAACCATTATCATATTGTATTGAAGATCTTCAATCCTTCTTCGAAGAAGAAAAAAATCCTTATGATTGATGATGTTCAGGATTGTTATCATGCTTCTTCTATCATTGTTTAAAATTACTAGAACAAATATGCTTCGGGTGATGCATTGCAAATTCTTAATAAAAAGTGTAAAAGGGCTTTGAAGGCTTTTTTTCTGGAGTAAAGCTAAACTTATGGATTTCCTACCTTTAAAAGAATCTCTTAAGCAGAAGGTGTTGCAACTTCAATTAGAGGAGGCTGAAAATGAGTGTTTGAGTGAAGAAAATTTTTATCTTTTGAGATCAAAAGTTTGTGAGCTGAAGGTAAATTTGGCCCGACTAAATACTTGGTGGAGACAAAGGGAATATGTAAAATGGATTGAATAGGGGGATTCTAATATAAAGTTTTTTCATATTTTTTGCACCTGCTAGAAGATAATGGAATTGGATTAACCGAGTAAAAGATTTTAGTGGAATTCTGCTTAAAGACCATAAGGATATTGAAAAACTGTTCTTTAATTATTTCCGAGACAAGTGGAGATATATAGAGTATAAGCTGAGTAATTGGCATCTTCCATGGAATTTAATTGATGATGGTGAAAAAGTATATTGGATGTTGAGTTCTCAAATAATTAAATCATGGAAATAAATTAATAATTTGGTAGGAAATAAATCTCCAGGTATTGATGGGATTTCTCATTCCATTACTAAATTATGTTGGAATATTATTACATATGACTTTTATAAGGTTATTAATCTGTTTTTTTTATTGTGAAGCTTTGTAATGAAGGAATGAAACTATTATTGTGTTGATTCCTAAAGTTCATAATCCTATGATGCTTTCTAAATATCAGGCAATCAACTTGTACAAATCTATTTACTAGATACTGGTTGGAGTTTTGTTAAATAGCCTTTTATTGGTGATTCCCAAAGTTTTTTTTTAAGAGCAGGTGGCTTTTATTAGAGGAATATCTATATTGGATCATATTATTTTGGCTCAGTAAGTGTATAATAAAATTTGATTTTCAAAATCCAAGGAAGGTCCTTTGGCTATCAAAATTGACATGGAGCTAGGTTATGACAAAATGTGCTGGACTACTTTAAAAAAGGTTTTGGTTTACCTTGGACAAAAAATTAATTTCTATAAATCTTCTATTTTCATTGGCAAATCAATCAATGTAAGGAGATGCAAGAAAATTTTGAGGTATTGGGCTTTAAAGTAGTGGAAGAAACGGAATATTTAGGAATGAAAATAGCGTCAAGAAAGATGGTGAAATATGATTTCAACACTTGATGGAAAAATTTGGAAACAACCTAAATATTATGGGAAATAGGTTTATTTCTCTTGCAGGAAGAGTAATTTAGGTTAAATTAGTTTTTCTTCCTATTCCATTATTTCTAACTACACATACTTTGGTTCCTTGAGTTTATTGAAGGAGTTTGATAGAATGAGTAGAAATTATATTTGGAATAAACATAATGGTAGCCAGGGTCTTCATTATGTGGCTTAGGATATTTCTTGCAAAACTAAGAAGAAAGGTGCACGAGGACTTTTTTTAGCTTTTTCTAAGATGGGACCTTTAAGAGCAAAATTTGCTTGGAATCTCATTGATAATCTGGGCACACTTCTTAAAAGGAATTTGATTGCAAAATATGTACATAATTGGTGGAATGCTGATGTGAAGGGAAGCAGCTCTATTTCGTGGAAGATTATTCTAAATGGATGGAAATCTCTTAGCAAAGTCAAGAGATGGAGAATTTCTTTGGGTTCATCTATTAGTGTGCTTAAAGATGTTTGGATACTTGATAAAAGCTCAGATAAGTGGCTTGCCTATATTTTATATTTGTATGATGACACACACCACCTGGATGAATTTATTTTGAATGGAAGATGGAATACATATCGGTTAAAGCAGCATGTTGGAGAAGAACTACTGGAAATTATATCTCATATTCCTATATCTGTAATTTAAAAGAAGATTGAATGGAGATCTAGTTTAAATTGTCTGGAAAGACATTATCTACTATGATTTCATATTCAATGTATGAAGATGATATGGGAGATAACTATTAGATGTGGACATGGAAACTGATGTTGAATTCTCAGATGGAATTGTTTTTATGGCGCGTATACGACAATGATATTCCATTTACTAATTTTCTAATGCATTGAAATTTGTTGGATAGTAATTTATGTCCAAGAGGTTATAATGCTAGTGAAGATTGTGATCATATAGTAGTTAATTATTCAAAATTAATCCATGTGATTAATTATTTGAAAGTATATTCAAGTTCCTATTTTCAGCTCTTTACAGGATTGTACATTGGCATTGGAAAGGTTAGCTAATACTAATCCTTTATAGCTAAGTTGTATTGTACTTTGCTATACTTTTCATGTAAAAATATAAATAAAGTGAAGCGTGGAGGTAAGAAATATATTGCAACTTTTATTTCTTCAAAAGTTACAAATTTATCTTCTTCTTCTATTCATAATAAACTTAGCTCAAAAAATTGGGGTGTTAATCAACATCAACTGTTTTGCATTTATTATCACCCCTCCTTCCCTCAAGCTGATTAAGATTAACATTGATGCTTCTTTGTTGAGATGTAATAAAGCAGGTGTTGGTGGTGTGGTTAGATATAATAAAGGAAGATTATTGTTGGCATTTAGTTTTGGTTGTATGCATTGCGATATTGCACAGATTAAACTATTAACAATTAAATCATTAAAGAAGGTGGTTCATACATGGTTTTTTGTGGTGGAAGACATTATTTTTGAAGGTGATAATCAGAAAGCTATCAACTTTATTCAACACTCTTTTTGTAAATCGAATTGGATGATGGGGCACAAGGAAGTTGTTGAATTATATTTTAAAAGGTTATAATAATGTCTTATTATAATTTATATCTTTCTTAACATTTGGTTACTAGGGTTTTGACAGAGCATAACACTTCATGTAGTATGAGTTAAAATTGTATAGTACAAATTACTTCATACAATACAAAACAAAGATCATACAGTACAAATTACTTAAAAAAAACTCTCTAATTTTTTTTTATCCCAGCCCTTATATGTGTGCATGGTTCCTCGGTAATGATATTAACCCAATCACTTGCTATGACTCAAGAAAGGAGAAAATATAAAATAAAATTAAAACTTACTGTAACCTAAGTCTACCCAGTCTTGAGCTGATCCAAACTACAAGTGAGTGGTGGACTGATTTTTTGAAACATTAGTTCACACAAAAATGAAATAAAATATCATAGAAATAGGAGAAAGTAGGAACAGACACAATAATTTTTGTTATCATCAAAATAACAGTGTTTGAAATAGGTTTGCAAAAATATTTCCATTTTTTATGATGGCAAATATTATTATTTTTTATATTTACAAAAAGTTACTTTCCTCTAGGCTCCCCCTTAGATGAAAATCAATTGTAATAAGAGTTTAAATTTTTTTAAATAAAATACAAATAAAAATAACAACAACAAATAACAAAATAAAATAATAATAACAATAACAAATAACAAAATACTACTCTCCCTTTTCACATCACAAAAAGAGGGTAAATAGATGGAAGAAGAGAAAATAAGAAAATAAAATAAAGAAATGCATAAAATCTAACACAAAATGACTAACAACCCAAGGTAAAGTACATCAAAGACATGTGAACTCTCATGGGAATTTTTCAAAATATAATAAACTTACTATACAAATAGAAAACATAAAAAAGATATGTAAGGACTTTATTTGCATACAGAAGATATGGAATTTAGAGTTTGCTGACTCAGCTTAATATCTTCACAAGCTAAAATTCTTTGATTTAAAAAAAAAAATTTAAATCAAGAATTATAATTAGAAACAAAAACTTTTTAGACTACTAGCACGAAATATATCGAATAGAATTTTACTGTTGAAGTGATTAATGAAGAACCAAGATTTTCTAAAATCAACTATTAAACATATTATATAATAAAGGAATTTTCTAATATTTATTGATTTACTAGAAATAAAAAAGCTAATTAAAGTTGGGCACATTTTGTGCCTCTTGAATCAATTTATGGCGTGCATTGTGCATCTTTCATTTTTGATACACTTAGTGCATCTTTTACTTTTGGCTTCATTGTAAGTCTTTTAATTTTGGATTCATTTTTTGCCTCTTTTGATTTTTTTTTTTTTTACAAATTGTTTCCTTTCTACATTTTTAAGAATCTCTGTTGTAAAGATTATCTTTTAAATAGAATAAAAGAGTAACTCGCTCTCTTATATTGGGAGGCATAATCTACAAAGAAAACTAGGTATTTCTACTAAGAATAAACAACCAAATTGATGAAAAATAATAAATCTCATTTATCAAATTATAGAAAATATTCATGATATAAAAAAATACATTAGAATAAAAGTATTTTCAACTCAACCATCTCAATTCCAATTTGATTTAGATTTCAAGTTCATATAAGGAATTATTATGAAACAGAAATAAGAAGGGATATAAAAATTCCTGTGATTCGTTTATCATTTGAGTTTTAACAATGACACTAATTACTTTTTAAATTTTTAACTTAGAATAGAAGTATGTTTATTATAAAAAGAAAAGAGCATTATAGATAGTTAATTTTATACAGTACAATCAAAGTCGTATAGCACGAGTTCAATCAGATTGTATGATCTAAATCATATAGTATGACCAAAAAATAAACACTTTTTCTTTAGCTATAGATTTCTCAAGTAAAAAGCTCATAAAAGAGATCTAAGAGCATTAAACTAGCTAGATAGAAATATAAATACCACTTGATAGTGAGGACATAAACACGAAGTAATTTTTTTTTTTGAAAAAAGCATTTAACTAAAATGAAAAAAAATAACACAAGAAGGTATGAATGGAAATTTTATTATAAGAAATGGTAAAAATAAGAAAGCTTAGATAAATAGGAAAAGTACAACACTATAAAAACTAAAAAAAAAACTAGGACAGTGGTGGATCCTAATCATGAGGTGGTTGTGGAGGTGGTTGGAAGTACTGACTAAAGCTGTCGTATTGCTACTGGATGGTGGTGAACTGTTGTTAGATATTTCCAAATTATTCCCTAATCCAATCCATATCATTATCTTGCTGGATTTCCTATTTATTTAGGCAAATCTCAAGTTTGTCAAATCATTGAATTAACTCCTCATATTAACGTGGTGGGAGGAGGTGTAGGTGCAAAATAAGCTATAGGGGCAGCTTCTCATTTTTCATCAAAGAGTGGGTCTCCTATCTCTTGATCTCTATGAAAGAGCATCCAAAAAGAGGCATAAAAAAAGAAGATTGTAGTGGGGTCAAGAGGAGCAGTATATGTGATGTTGTATTTTTTATTCAATATATACCCAATCATATGTCTTTGAGTGAGGTTTTGCTTTCTCGTAGTGGCTGTGAGTCAAATGGAAGTAAGATTTTTGATGTAATTAATTATCATTTGAGCTTCATCCATTTGGGTGTTTAACATTATGAAGTAGGTGACAATTGATAGTAGGAGAGACATATTTATCCAATATCTAGCTTTAGTGATGATTGATGTTCTCAAAACATGTTGGATAACCCTAACATTTCGATTTAGAGTTTGTACCAACGGTTGGTGGTAGTTCAAGGAAACATTTTGAAGTAAGGGGTTCATAGTACTCACGTCAAAGTCAGATCTACAGGCCATGGCAAGAGCTTTATTTCCTTGGGTGTTTAGTTAAAGATAGACTCCTATATCCTCTTTGGTGATTTTCCTAATTTGCCAACACATATGGGAAATCATTACAGTAGCATCCCCACTAATCCTAAGGCTTGCTAGAAACTCAAAAAGAATTTTAAAGTGGAAGGGATAGTCCAAAGTCAAAAGAAATTGTAGTGCAGTGGAATTAAAGAGGTGCATTACCGAAAAGAAAAGGGTCTGGTGATTAAAAAGCCTAGAAGGTGTGATCTTGGCTTCTTTGTATTTTTTATAGGCAGCTTCATTAGAAGCCATTATAAAGACATCATTAGTTGTGTTATAAGAGGAGAAAGTACCCTAAGTTTGTCGACTTCACTTTCCACCACGAGCCATTGTAATGGTGGAGATTGCATGAAGGAAGGATTATAAGGTTGTGTGAAAAAATTGATGGAATTGGGATTTTAAGTAGAACATCAATAAATCATATCATACAATCATGAGATCATACGAGAAGATCAAATATTATTATTTTAGCCACATGATCAATCAAAAATATGTGTTTGATTGTATAGTATGATCAAATTTTATATGGGATAATTAGAGTCGTAGAGCTCATCCCGAGGAGTCAAGCTGTAAGACTTTTGACAAAAAAAATCATAATGCATTAACAAGTGTTCTTACAGTATGATTAATAAAAAATGTCATACCAATTGAAATGAATTCATCCACATCTAGATTGACACAAGGATCATATTGTACAAAAAAGGTGTTCGTACAAAAAAATGGTCAAAGAGATATACAATTTGGATCATTCATGAAGGCAAGGGTTGTGATCAAAGTAGTGCACATAGTACAGTGAGGTTAAGTAAGGTCGTTTGTGTGATGATCAGAATAAAATCATAAATAATGATAATAACAAAACCAAAAGAACAAAAACTAGAAGAAAAATAAAATAACAAAAATCACAAGTCATGTACACATATGTTGAGAAGCTCATGAATGGCTGATGATATGTATTCTAATGATCATAACCTATGAAGGAACAAAATTAAAGTGATAAGAATTAAAAATCATGTCCAAAAACCACATTCTCCCACTAGGTCTATTATAAGAGCCATTAAATCCAAAGATCATGAAAGAACAATTTTGGGAGCCCAAGTAAGTTTGGGTCTCTTCTTGAGTCTAGATAAATTATCTGAATGCATATCATGCTGTGTTTGATGCAACTTTGGTTTCCACACCAAGTTTATTCTATAGTGAATAGTGCAAGTGTGGCTAATATGTCATAATATGCCACAAGAATAACATTTAACATTAGGAAAAGGTTTAACTAACCTATGATAGTTTTAATTCATATTCCTAAGTTTATGAGATGTATGACATGGTGAGTTTGTATGAACAGGTTTATTTTTAAAATTTTTTACTTTTTTAAACAATATTTCATTAGCACTTTAAGTGTAGATATTTTAATTTTTTAAGAGTGCTCGCTAAGATCTTAAATGTTAACACATACTTTTAACTCTTTAAATGATTTTTCTAAATTAAGATGCAATGCTTTCAAAGAATCTTGTATTTCATATAAAGGAAAGTATTTCTTATTCAATTCATCAACCTCATCCCTTAAATTAATATGATCCTTATCAACATCAAAACCATCTTTTATAAGCTTTTCATTTTGCTTTTTAGAACTAAGCATTCAGTTTTCAAGCTAACGTGCTTCTTTTTTAGTTTCTTATAAGAATCATGAATCTCTTCTAACACCACAAGTAATTCAATATATGAAACTTTGTTGAGTCTAGAAATTAGGTTGTTAAGCCTAAGTGAATGTCCCAAGGCTACCAAGAGGGGGGTGAATTGGTAGTTTAAAAGATTTAAGTCCCCTTTAGAAAATTATTGAACCGAAATAAAATTTCTTTTAAATTTTGTAGAAAAATGTTTTTCAACCACAGAGTTTTTAAAACTGAAATATAAAGTGCGAAAACGTAAAAACAGTAAAGTAAATGACACCAGATTTATAGTGGTTCGGTCTATAACCAGACCTACATCCACTCCCCAGAGGCACCCTCTGAGTATTGCACTAATACCAATAGTGACTCTCCTTTTGCACCCACAGCAAGGCGGAGAAGCCTTTACAACACACTCTTTTCACCACTCCCTAGTGCGGCAGAGAACCGTCCGTCCTTTTACACAATCCCCAGTGTTGGCAGAGAACCGTCCATCCTTTCATACTATCCCCAGTGTTGGCAAAGAACCGTCGTCCTTTCACACTCTCTTAGTGTGGGCAGAGAACCCTTCAGCTGTTTACACTCTCCAAGTGTGGGCAGAGAACCCTTCGGCTGTTCACACTCTCCAAGTGTAGGCAGAGAACCCTTCGGCTGTTCACACTCTCCAAGTGTCGACAGAGAACCGGATCTCCTTGACAGATCTTCTCACAAGAATCTAGAAGGAAGAAGGAAAAGAGTGAAGTAATCCCAATTCACAAGTAGAGACTCTTACCTTTGAACTCCAAGTGAAGCCTTCTCGCTCCAGTGGTAGGAATCCTCCCTTGAATGCTCTCTTCCACTCTCTCCTTGGCTATTCTCTCAAGAGGCACAAAGATCAAATGACAAAAAGATTGGGTGGCAGTCTAATTTGGACTATTTATACAAAAGACAAGAAAAACCGCCCAAAAACTGCAAGTTTTCAATTCTGTACGCAGTGGATCGTCCCGTACGATCGTGGATCGTCCTGGATGATTTTACTTAAACGATCTGAAACGACCCTATTTGAATATGTGTACGAAATGTCTTCGTACAGCTGATCGTCCTGTACGAACTAGGTTCGTCCAGTACGAACAGTTATTACAAGGTCGGTTCTAGAAACTGCTGAAAACTGTCCTAAGTCGGTTAATCGTTTGGACGAAAATTTATTCGTCTGGATGAAATTTTTATAGAGGACCGATCGTCCTGGACGATTCTTGACTTCGTCTAGACGAAAATTTTCCAGAGGACCAATCGCCACGAACGATAATTTAATTTCGTCTGGACGAAAATTTTTCAGAGACCCGATCGTCCTGGATGATTTTTAATTTCGTCTGGACGAAATCTTTCCAGAGAACCAATCGCCACGGACGATAATTTAAATTTGTCTGAACGAAAATTTTACAGTGAACCAATCATCCTGGACGATAATTAATTTCATCCTGGACGAATAGGACTTAGAAAAATTTTTTTCGAGCAAGTTCCTATTCGTTCCATATTCTCTATAGGAGATAACTGTCTGATCGTCCAGTACGAACGGATATCGTCCCGTACGATCAGTATAAATTTTATATGATCTCCTTATGTGTGTGTGTGTACAATCACTCCCTTTCAATTTGATTTCTAAGAAAAGTGCAAGCTTCAAATTTTACACAGTATCTCATGCTGAATTTAATTTGAAGTCTTCGTAGTCTGGAGTTCATTTTTCCTGAAATGTCAGCACACACAAGAGCAAATACAATTCTTCTGAAAAATGTTAGGAGATAACTACACATTTGAACAATAATGTTTGGAATCATCAAAACTTCATAAGTTGCAAAAATGTAAAGCATGCAAATAGCAACTATCTTAATAATCTCCCCCTTTTTGATGATGGCAAAACAATTATTGTTTGTATGATTTCAATTTAAACAAATCTCCTATCTTCTAAACTCCCCCTGAATTGATGAATACATGAAAATAAGGAGGCATTTTGAACCATAAAATAAAACACAAAAATTTTTGTTTTTAAAAAAAATAAGTTTTTCAGAAAAAATAAACTAGAGACACAAACAAAAAAAAATAAACTAGAGACACAAACAAAACATACAAACAACAAACACAATGATTTCTCCCCCTTTTTGACAACAACAAAAAGTGAAGAAGAAAAAGACGAGAAATGTAAGTAATTGTATGGAATTCATTTGAAAATTTAATCTAAATGGTGATTGACACAAGGTATGCAATTTTAAACTAAAAACATTAGGTCAATCATAGAAATTCATGAAATTTAAAAAGTGATATAACATTGTAAGTAAGAAGAATTTATCAAAGACATGATTCAATTTAGACATTCCAATATAGAAAATCATTACAAGAGAGATGAAGAAAAATTCGATATTTCAAAGTTCAATAGAATATAAATGAACATAAGATCAATTTGAATTAAGAGATTGAAAGAATTTGGAAAGAAAAGAATTACCACATGTGGCGCTTTGCGCATCTTTTTCAAAATTTTGGGCACATTTTTGTGCATCTTTTGATATTGGGCTAATTTTGTGCCTCTTTTCCATATTTGCGAACCTTTGCGCATTCCTTTTGATTTTTGTATTTTTTGTACAATTTTCAAGAGTAATTGAGACCAATTCTTTCCAAAATCAATAATCTAAAATTTCAAATATTTCTAAGTGCATAAATATTATTTGAGCAAGGAAATATAAAATAAGAAAACATCTAAATTGTAATAATAATATTAATTTTTATGTAGTCTAAATGAATAGACATGAATTTAAAAGTTCTAATTACAACAAGTTATAAACAACTTTTAAATTTAGAAAGACTAAATTTTCTAATGTAGATAATCTCAAATTACAATCTAATTTAAGCACTATGAAGATTAAATAATACTAATGAAATTCATAAAAATTAACCACATTTCAAAAACAAATCAAATTTGAAACAAGAACTACATGCATTGATATTAATGAAAGGATTACACATTTCATAATATCTAAAAATATTTAAGAACATACACTTAACTTAAAAGTAAAAACAAACATAAAAACAAACACTTAACATAAAAACTGATACAACAAAACATAAAACACGAGTACAACAAACACAAAGAAATTCATCTCTATTGTTCTGGAGGAGGAGGAGGAGGAATGCCGCCAAAAATGTTGAAGTAGGAGGCCATCAACATTACATTGGTATTGATTTCATGTACTTCATTTCTAATGTTACCAATGTCTTGTTGCTGCTGCATAAGTTGAGCATCAAATTGATCAAACCTTTGATCAACATGAGTCTCTAATCTATCAAATCTTTCAATCAGATTCTGATAATCTGACTGAGGAGCAGAAGTTTGCACTCCTTCTTCTTCTTCTTCTGAAGCACTCGCATGTGCTTTTTCTTTTTCTTTTTCCTCCTTGAAGAGCAATCTGAAGGAAGCATCATTATAGTAAACTGGCTCTTCGTATTCTTCATCAGGATGCACTAAGTAGTATTTCTTTTCCAAGATGTAAGTAACTAAGTGTCCCAAAGAGATGTTCCTTTTTCTCTTCTGATCTGCATGTCCTATTTCTGAAAGCCCATAGATATGATCTATGATAAGTTGGGCTTCGTCTATAGGGTGACAATCTATAATCAAAAAAGTTAGAACAGAAAGGAGAGGGGTAACATTGATCATATCACCAGCTTTAGGAATGATTGAAGATCTAACGATATGTTGGATGATACGGGCATTTTTGATCATCCCGGAGACTCTAGCAACATGATAGGTTAGACCACTTTTTCTAATCGCATTATTGACAACATCCCATTTGAATATGTTTTCACTCATTAGGGTGTGGGCTCTATATCCTTCAGTCCTTAGTTTTAGAAAGGCTCCAATGTCATGCTTAGTGATTTCCACTTTTTATTTGAAGACAAAGGAACTTATGCTAGAGTGGTCGGAGTTAAAACTCATGTTTGCTAGGAAATAGTGGAAGGTTTGCTTGTTGTAGAAGTGGACGAGAGAAAGTATGAAATGAAATTGGGTTGAGGCAAAAAGGTGCATTACCTTAAAATTTATCTTGCTTTGGATTAAAATACGAGAGGGAGTTATTTTGGCGGATGCAAAACGAGGAAAGGATTCCTCATTCGCCTTAGACAGGAAGTTTTCTGAGGCATTCCTATTGGGCTTCTTCACTAACACCTTTTGTCTCTTGCTTGAGGAGGCCATTGACAATTTGAAGTAGAAAGGGATTGAAAGTGAAATTTGGAAGTGTGATTGTTAAGTTAGAAAGCCTTCATATTTAAAGAAAATGATACGTTCGTCCTGGCCAAAAAAACTTCGTCCTGGACGAAAATCATCGTTCGTCTGGACGAAAATAATTCGTACAGACGATCAAATTCGTCCAAAATGTAATGGCTTTTCGTAATCAACACAACTTACGATGCGTCCCTTCGTACAGACTTTTTGACTTCACTGATCGTACAGACGAAAATATTTCGTACAGACGATCAAAAAGTAACTCGTTTTAATGTCTTTTGAAAACCGTCCCCTACAATGAAACGACATTTGTTCGTCTGGATGACAAAAAATTCGTACAGACGAAATCCATATTTAAAACTGTCTTATCCACTCAACCGCTGCATTCAATCGTCTCGACGTTTTGAGAGAAAAAAAATTTCGTCCTGGACGATCGTCAGATCGTACAAACGATCTAATTAAAAACTGCTCTCAAAACGGTTAAAATTCGCGCAAACCGTTCTTTCTCACATCGTCTAGTACGAAACCAAATTCGTCCCGGACGATTTCCTCCAATTTTTGAATTTTGAATTTTAATTTAAGAAAATCAAACTAAACATTCAAAAACATAGAAAACATAAAACAAAAACATAGACCCAAAAATAAATTCATTCAAAACACACAAAATTTCACAAAATAAAAAACAAAACAAAACAAAACATAAATATCAATGTTGCAAAGACATTTTGTTTAGGCATTTAAATCAATAACACCAAGCCTTGTTCTTAAAGTACTGAAGGTATCAAGGGCTAAAGGTTTTGTAAAAATGTCTGCAAGTTGATTTCAGTTGAAACATGTGTGAGTTCAATTTCTCCCTTGGATACATGATCCCTTATGAAATGATGCTTTATATCAATGTGTTTGGTTTTAGAATGTTAAATAGGATTTTTGGAAATGCAAATAGCACTAGTATTGTCACAATAAATTGGAATAGTGCCTACAGTTAATCCTAAATCAATCAACTGTTGTTTTAACCAAAGTACTTGTGCCACACAACTTCCTAATGCAATATATTCTGCTTCTGCAGTAGATAGGGCTACTGAATTTTGTTTTCTACTGGACCAAGAAACTAATGAATTTCCAATGAATTGACATGTTCCAGAAGTGCTTTTCCTATCCACTCTACAGCCTGTAAAGTCAGAATCTGAATAACCAATAATTTCAAATGAAGAGCTAAACTTAGGATACCAAATTCCTAAGTTTTGAGTTCCTAGTAAGTATCTTAAAATCCTTTTCACTGCTGTCAAATATGATTCTTTTGGATCTGATTGAAATCTAGCACATAAGCAAACACTGAACATAATATCTGGTTGGCTAGCAGTCAAGTAAAGCAAAGATCTAATAATCCCTCTATATTTCTTTTGATCAACAGATTTTCCCTTAAGGTCCTTATCCAACTGAACTGAGGAACTCATTGGTGTACTAACAGGTTTAGCATTATCCATTTCATATTTCTTGAGGATGTCCTTAATATATTTAGTTTGACTAAGAAATGTCCCTTCCTCAAGTTGCTTGATGCTAAAACCTAAAAAGTAATTTAAATCTCCCATTTGACTCATTTCAAATTCACTACTCATTGTATTAGAAAAATCATCACAAAGATTTTTATTTGAAGATCCAAAGATGATATCATCCACATAAATTTGAACAATGAGTATTTCCTTTCCAAATTTCTTTAAGAAGAGAGTTGTATCCACACTTCCTTTTTCAAGAGATCTTTCAAGTAGGAAAGTGCTCAATCTCTCATACCAAGCCCTAGGTGCCTGTTTCAATCCATATAATGCCTTTTTTAACTTAAAAACATGATTTGGGTATTTTGAATTTTCAAATCCTGGAGGTTGTTCTACAAAAACATCTTCTTCAATAACACCATTCAAAAAGGCACTTTTGACATCCATTTGAAACAATTTAAAACTTTTAAAACAGGCAAAAGCAAGTAAAACCCTAATTGCTTCAAGTCTTGCTACAGGGGCAAAGGTCTCTTCAAAATCTATTCCTTCAATTTGATTATACCCCTTAGCAACTAATCTAGCCTTATTTCTAATGACTACTCCTGAGTCATTCATTTTATTTTTGAACACCCACTTAGTTCCAACAACACTTTGATCTTTTGGCCTTGTAGTTAATTCCCAAACTTTATTTCTGACAAATTGATTTAACTCTTCTTGCATGTTCAATATCCAAAATTCATCAAAAAGTGCCTGATCAATATTAGTGGGTTCTATGGTTGAAATAAAGGCTGAATGATTGACTTCCTTATTTAATCCACGCCTAGTTCTAACACCCTCACTAGGTTCTCCTATAATCAATTCTCTTGGGTGATTTTTAGAAAATCTCAAATCTCTAGGCAAAGGGTTTTCTCTTTCCAAATTTTCTTCCATATTTTCTTCCAAATTTAATCTATCAATCTTTTGGGAGTTTTCCTCAATTTCTTCTTCAACAATATTTGGCTCTTCTAAATTTCCAGATTCATCAAATACAACATGTGTGGTTTCTTCAATAACTAAAGTTCTTTTGTTGAATACCCTATAAGATTTTCCAACACTTGAATATCCAACAAAAATTCCTTCATCTGATTTTGGATCAAATTTTCCTAAGGCAGATTTTCCATTGTTATGAATGAACACTTTGCAACCAAAAACATGCAAATGAGACAAATTTGGTATTCTACCTTTAAGTAACTCATAGGGTGTTTTATTTAACTTCGATCTCACATTCACCCTATTCAGAACATAACATGCAGTGCTAACCGGCTTAGCCCAAAAATATCTAGGAAGTGAGTATTCTGCCAACATTGCTCTGGCGGCTTCTATTAATGTTCTATTTTTCCTTTCAACTACCCCATTTTGTTGAGGGGTTCTAGGTGCAGAAAAATTGTGATCAATCCCTTTTTCTTTACAAAAATTTTCAAATCTTTCATTTTCAAATTCTCCTCCATGATCACTTTGTAAAGATATTATTTCACATCCTAGTTTTCTCTGTATCCAAGTTGAAAAATTTCTGAATTCCTCAAATGATTCATTTTTATGAAAGAGAAATCTAACCCAAGTGAATCTTGAGAAATCATCCACAATAACAAATCCGTATACCTTCCCTCCTAGACTTATAGTTCCTACTGGTCCAAAAAGATCCATGTGAAGAATTTCCAATGGTTTACTAGTTCTAAGATCATTATTGGACTTAAAAGAGGACTTCACTTGTTTTTCTAATTGACATGCATCATAAAGGTGGTCCTTAGTAAAGTCTAGTTTTGGTATACCTCTTACTAAATTCTTTTGGGTAATTCTCCTAAGATTTTTCATACTAGAATGACAAAGTCTCCTATGCCAAAGCCAAGATTCATCAGAAACAATTTTCAAACAGAAAGCAATAGGAGTATGAAATGAATTCAAATCTAGCATGTAAACATTATTTACCCTTTTTCCATTTAAAACTTCTTTCCCATTTAGGCTTAATATGCAGCTAGTAGGTAAAAATTTCACATTATATCCCTTATCACATAGCTGACTTATACTTAACAAATTATGCTTTAAGCCTTCAACCAATAACACATTATCTATAAAAAAGTTTTTGAAATTACCAATCATACCAGATCCAACCACTTTCTTTGTGGTATTATCTCCAAGTGTAACCTTGCCTCCATTCATGGCTTCTAGCGATATGAATTGTGCAGTGTCTCCAGTCATACGCTTTGAACATCCGCTATCCAGGTACCATATGCTCCCACGAGGTCTTGTGTGAGAATAATCCTCTTCTTGATCTGAGTGATCCACATTGTCTGCCATCAAGCAAAGATTAGTGACTTCTTCTTCTTTTTCCGTCTCAGATGAGTCTGAAGCTGAGTCCGCCCAGAAAGCTCTTTGAAACTTCTTCTTGCCCTTCTTTACCATAGGTTTCTCCTCCACCTTCTCCTTACCAGGAGTGGCTTTGATTTTTGGGCAATCAGTCTTGATATGACCTGGTTTTCTGCATTCATAACAAATCACTTCATTAGAAACCTTGCCATTTCTGTTAAACTTACCTCTATTCCATTGCTGGCATCTCTTCTGCTTCCTCTTTAAAAAGCTTCTGAATTGTCTAGTTATCAGTGCAATATCATCTTCATCCTCAGGTTGTGAGTGCTCACTCTCTGACTCTTCCACCTTTAGTGCAATATTCTTCTCCTTTCGTGGTTCACCTGCATCAATCTTTCTTTGACTTACTCCTTGCTCATAAGCAATGAGTGAACCAAGAAGATTGTCAATAGAATAAATGTTTAAATCTTTAGACTCTGTAATTGCAGTAATTTTTGCATCATAAGCAGTAGGTAAACAACGAAGAATCTTATTAACCATTTCAGCATTAGTTAATTCCCTACCAAGTGCATGCAAAGAAGTGATAATTTGTGTAAATCTTGTGTACATGTTGGAAATAGATTCATTAGGTTTCATGCGAAACAATTCATAGTCATGTAACAAGATATCGAGCCTTGATTGTTTAACCTCATTTGTCCCTTCATAAGTTATACAAAGTCTATCCCATATGTCCTTTCCGCTTTTGCAAGTGGAAACCTGCATGTAGTCTTCAGATTTTAAAGCACAAAAGAAACTATTTAGACATTTGGCATTTAATTGTGCTAAGTCATGTTCTTCTATAGTCCAATCCGCAAAAGGTATTTCTACCATAACTCCATCAACTAATCTAGTTGGTTTTGTGTAGCCATCCTGGACTAGCATCCACATGCGATAATCAAGTGACTGTAAGAAAGTAGACATGCGTGTTTTCCAAAAATCAAAAGGAATATTGTCAAACAGTGGAGGTCTAGTGATAGAGTAACACTCAGGTGTGTTTTGGTTTCCGAAAGTAGCCATCTACGTTAATCAAAAAGTAGTTCAAACTTATGATTTTGAAACGAAGCTCTGATACCACTTGTTGAGTCTAGTAATTAGGTTGTTAAGCCTAAGTGAATGTCCCAAGGCTACCAAGAGGGGGGTGAATTGGTAGTTTAAAAGATTTAAGTCCCCTTTAGAAAATTATTGAACCGAAATAAAATTTCTTTTAAATTTTTTAGAAAAATGTTTTTCAACCACAAAGTTTTTAAAACTGAAATATAAAGTGCGGAAACGTATAAAGAGTAAAGTAAATGACACCAGATTTATAGTGGTTCGGTCTATAACCAGACCTACATCCACTCCCCAGAGGCACCCTCTGAGTATTGCACTAATACCAATAGTGACTCTCCTTTTGCACCCACAGCAAGGCGGAGAAGCCTTTACAACACACTCTTTTCACCACTCCCCGGTGCGGCAGAGAACCGTCCATCCTTTTACACAATCCCCAGTGTTGGCAGAGAACCATCCGTCCTTTCACACTAATCCCAATGTTGGCAGAGAACACTCATCCTTTCACACTCTCCTAGTGTGGGCAGAGAACCCTTCAGCTATTTACACTCTCCAAGTGTGGGCAGAGAATCCTTCGGCTGTTCACACTCTCCAAGTGTAGGCAGAGAACCCTTCGGCTGTTCACACTCTCCAAGTGTCGGTAGAGAATCGGATCTCCTTGACAGATCTTCTCACAAGAATCTAGAAGGAAGAAGGAAAAGAGTGAAGTAATCCCAATTCACAAGTAGAGACTCTTACCTTTGAACTCCAAGTGAAGCCTTCTCGCTCCAGTGGTAGGAATCCTCCCTTGAATGCTCTCTTCCACTCTCTCCTTGGCTATTCTCTCAAGAGGCACGAAGATCAAATGACAAAAAGATTGGGTGGCAGTCTAATTTGGACTATTTATACAAAAGACAAGAAAAACCGCCCAAAAACTGCAAGTTTTCAATTCTGTACGCAGTGGATCGTCCCGTACGATCGTGGATCGTCCTGGATGATTTTACTTAAACGATCTGAAACGACCCTATTTGAATATGTGTACGAAATGTCTTTGTACAGCTGATCGTCCTGTACGAACTAGGTTCGTCCAGTACGAACGGTTATTACAAGGTCGGTTCTAGAAACTGCTGAAAACTGTCCTAAGTCGGTTAATCGTTTGGACAAAAATTTATTCGTCTGGATGAAATTTTTACAGAGGACCGATCGTCCTGGACGATTCTTGAGTTCGTCTGGACGAAAATTTTCCAGAGGACCAATCGCCACGGACGATAATTTAATTTCGTCTGGACGAAAATTTTCCAGAGACCCGATCGTCCTGGACGATGTTTAATTTCGTCTGGACGAAATCTTTCCAGAGAACCAGTCGCCACGGACGATGATTTAAATTCATCTGAATGAAAATTTTACAGTGAACCAATCGTCCTGGACGATAATTAATTTCGTCCTGGACGAATAGGACTTAAAAAATTTTTTTTCAAGCAAGTTCCTATTCGTTCCATATGCTCTATAGGAGATAACTGTCTGATCGTCCAGTACGAACGGATATCGTCCCGTACGATCAGTATAAATTTTATATGATCTCCTTATGTGTGTGTGTGTACAATCACTCCCTTTCAATTTGATTTCTAAGAGAAGTGCAAGCTTCAAATTTTACACAGTATCTCATGCTGAATTTAATTTGAAGTCTTCGTAGTCTGGAGTTCGTTTTTCCTGAAATGTCAGCACACACAAGAGCAAATACAATTCTTCTGAAAAATGTTAGGAGATAACTACACATTTGAACAATAATGTTTGGAATCATCAAAACTTCATAAGTTGCAAAAATGTAAAGCATGCAAATAGCAACTATCTTAACAAACTTTACAGACCTCATCTTGATCAGACTGATCAAGATAGATGTTTGCCATTATGCACGAATTTTTGATCTCCTCTTCTACTTATATTCCAGATGAATCTGAAGTAGAGTCATCTAAAAAGGCTTTCTATTATCTTCACTTTCCTTTATAAGACTTTTGTTTTTCTTTAACATTATCCTTACTCGGGTGACCTTTGAGATTTGGGTAATCAATTTTAATGTTTCCTAGTTTCTTGCATTCATAATAGACCAAAATCATTAGAAGCTTTAGAATTTTGCATTCATTGCACTATCATTACCTTTTCTCCCTTGGAAAGCTTCTAAATTATTGAGCCATCAGTGTAATTTCCTCCTCTCCTTCTTTAGAAGAATTGTCTGAATCATTAGCCTTTAAGGCTACAATTTTCTCCTTCTTTCTTTCTCCCTGATCAGAATGCCTTTGGCTTATACTTTATTCATAGATGATTATAGATCCAAGTAAGTTCTTAATATAATAAACATTTAAATCCTTGGATTTTGAAAAACTAATTAATTTGACATCATATGAACTACGTAGACATTACATGATCATATTGGCTTTTTCAAAATTTGATAATTCTCTACCTAAAGCATGTAGGAATGTAACAATTTGTGTGAACCTAGTATACATTTTAGACTAGGTTTCACTAGGTTTCATGAAAAAGTGTTCACAATCATGGAGTAGAGTATTTACCTAGATTGTTTCACTTTAGTTGTTCCTTCATAGGTTATGTAGAGTCTATCCAAAATTTCTTTTCCAATTAAGCAAGTAGATACACATATGTAATCATTAGATTTCAAAGCATAGAAAAAATAATTTAAACATTTAGCATTCAGTTGAGCTAAATTTTTATCATTTATACTCCATTGAAAAAAAGGACGTTCAATTTTTAGGCTATTTACTAATTGTGATAGTGCAAAATATATTTCCTAAACTAACATCCACGTGCGATAATCAATTGATTATAAGAATGTAGAAATGCAAATTTTTCAAAAATCAAAAGGAACATTATCAAATAAAGGTAGTCAGGTGATTGAATATCCTTCTGTAGTATTTCGATTTCCAAAGTTAGCAATTCATCATTTTTCTAAAGTTTTCTAAATCTTTGTTTTTAAATCCTACTTTGATACCACTAGAAAGTTCATGAGGGTTGTTAAACCTTTATGAAATAATCAAAAGCTAACCAAGAGGGTGGATAAATTGGTTATTTAAAAAATATCTTAATAGAAGGAAATCTTTTTGAAATCCTTTTTAATATTTAAAAATAAACTATTTATGTGGAAATAAAACTAAATTCACAATAATAAAAATTAGAGATTTTGATCACATAACAAATCATAAAATAATGTGAAAATTAAATGCAAAAAAGTATATAGAAAGAACACACCATAATTATAGTGCTTTGGTCAACTTGACCTACGTCCACTCCCCAAAAACCTCTTTTCTAGGTTTTACACTTAAAGTATCGTCTCTTTTTTTGCCCCCGTAGCAATGTGAAGAAGCCCTTACAAAATCTTTCCTCCGACCCAGTGAGGCAGAGTACCTTGAATCCTTTTACTCCCTCCTAAAGTAGGTAGAGAACATGAAAATTGTTTTAATCCTTCTAAGATTAGGCAGATAACTTTGGAATCCTCTTACTCCCATCTAGAGTTGGTAGAGAACTTTGGAATCGTTTTACTCCCTGTTAAATTAAGTAGAGAACCTTGGATCCCATGCTGATGAAAGTCTCCTTAGAGCCACTAAGGAGCTACCAAGGAACTATGGAAGAAGCTTGACAAAGATGGTGGAAATATTATGTGAAACAACTATTGTGAATCCCTCACAACTCCCCCTCATAAGGATCTTCTCTCCTTTCTTCCTTCTCTATGCTCTCTCTCTCTAAGGTCAACCAAACAGTAAAAGATTTCTCATCATAGTATTACAAATCCTTAAATAGTGGGCTTCCAAAAATCCTAAATTTCAAGACATCCATTTTCTATTTGTGCAGTAGATACATGTATCATATAGGATGAGGAGTTCCATTTAGATTAGTCCAGTAAGATTATTCAAACAAGTTATTCAACTTTTAAGACATTGTATAGTATGATCAAAACCTCATATGGTAAAATCTGTAAAAATTCTTTCTATTTGTTTGGGGTGATCCTTACAGCCAACTTCGTACATGGGTGATCATCCAACACTGTGGACATAATACAATACAATCGGTATAAAAAACATGGATTTTGTTTCGTATGATCAGTTGTATGAAAAATTTTCTAGACGAGTATTTATACAGTACGGACTATATCGTACAATATAATCAATAACAATAATTATCCATGATTTGGTTTTATGATTTTAAAGGATTAATTAAGAATGATTTTAATTAAGGCATATAATATAAAATAACTCATATTATATGACCAGTACATAATTTATATCTTTCTTAAACTTTAGTGGCTAGGGTTATGTAGAGCACAACATTTCATACAGTATGAGTTAAAATTGTATAATATGAATTACTTCGGACTGTACAAAAACAAGATCATATTGTACAGATTACTTAAAAAAACTCCATCAAAAATTTTTTTATCTCACCCCCTGTATATATGCAAGGTTACTCACCGAAGATTTCCACCCAATTATATGATTCTACTCAAGAAAGGAGAAAATATAGAATAAAATAAAAATCAATTGTAACCCTAGTGTACTTAGTCTTATGATGAATAAAATTTCAAGTGAAAGGTAGAATAATTTCTCAAAACATTAATACACTCAAAAATAAAATAAAATATTATAGAAATATTGAAATTACTAGATGCGCCAAGAGGGGGGTGAATTGCAAAAAACCTTTTGCAATAAATATCCTAACAGAAGTTCTAATATATATATATAAATTTTTGACAGAAAAATTTAACTAATGTGAAAGCAAGTCCTTGAGCATAGTTTGCAACAACTAATTCCACAACGTTTTTCACCAAGCAGTTATAATGAAAATAAAGTGCAAGCAAAAATAAAAGAGGTAAAGGAAAAAGCACACCAGAGTTTTTACTGTGGTTCGGTCACTTGACCTACGTCCACTCCCCAGAGTCCTCCAATATGGGAATTTCACAACAAAACTATAGTTCTCCCTTTGCCCACTCAGCAAGGAGGAGAAGCCCTTACACGACTCACTTACACCAACCTGGCGTGGCGGAGTGCCAAGCGCTTTTCTCACCCTCCTAGCGACGACACCCTACGTTCTTATTTTTCTCCCTCCTAGAGAAGGCAGAGTACCTTAGAGGACACGGATGTAGAAGACTCTCCCCCTCAGAGAGCCTCCCACAAGATCTTCTCGGGCCATAGGAGGAACAAGGTGCTACAAGAATGGAGCAACCGTATGATCTCCCTCACACTCCTTCAACCTCACCAAGCCCACCTTCTCCTTCCTCTCACAAACCCTTAAATCTCCTCAAGAGCTCTCTCCCAAGGAAACCCTCTCTAATCATGTTCCCCTCTCTCAGTCACATATATAAAACATAAATTTTTGATACTTAAAACGGGCTCCAAAAACCCTAAATTTTTTCAAAGTAGACATTACTATTATACCGTACGATTCCATATCGTACAGTACGATTCCATATCGTACAGTACGATTAGTACAAATGAGCTTCATCCTTGTACAAAGGTTTACAAACAGGTCAAAACTTTTGAATAAGTTCGTATAGTACGATATAATCTCGTACAGTACGATAGGGAAAACTCTTCTATTCATACAGGACGATAGTCGAGATTATCAAAACTCATTTTTATATATTGTAGGGTATGACCTACTTTGTAAAGTATGATTAGTCAAAATCAAGGTATCATCCAGGATGAAGTACTGGATGATCAAAACTCATCTCTATACATCGTAGGGTACGATCTACTTCATATAGAATGAATAGGAAAAATCAAGGGATCATCTAGGACGAACTCCGGGATGATAAAAAATAGCCTAAGTTCATCGTATAGTATGAACTATTTCGTATAGTCTGATGACCAATAAGAAATTAATCCTTGATTTATTCCATTAATCATGGATTAATTTAAGTAAGTATTCAAAATACATTGTATAATACGAAGGTCTTCATACAGTACGAACGGCTATAAAACTTTCTTAAATTAATTCTGGTGGCAAGGGTTTTTGATATTTAACACATCATACAGTACGATAGTAGTCCTATTCACAGACATACATTTTAGCCAGTTCAGATCATATAGTACGATATAAACTCGTACAGTACGATCAATAGAGAAAAAAAATCTATATTTTAAAAACCCTCTCCCCCTGTGTGTGTGTGTATGGTTGCTCAAATTTACATACAATTTGTGGCAAGACTCAAGAAAAGAGAAAATAAAATAAATTAAGAAATTATAATATTACAAACTCGCACTTCTATTCTACCCAAACTTGAGTCTTCTTGTTGTCCTAAGTAACTTGTGATATCCCTAAAATGTTAGTACTCACAGATACTAGTAGAAATAAAAGATATTCAATAAAATGGTAAATTAGATGACATTATTTGTCATCATCAAAATCTCAAACTAGGGGTCATGGATTGCAATAATCTCCCCCTTTTTGTTGATGTCAAATAATATTGCATGACATTTATTTTGTTTATTTTTCTTTTTTTTAATTAAAATATCAAGAAATAGACGAAAAAAGAAAATTCATTTAAGTAAATATAAGCAAAAATACATAAGCAAGATAACAAGAATATATAAGCAAGACAACTGACTATAATAGAATTAACTGACTACAACAAGACTTCCCCCCTCCTTTTGATATCACCAAAAATAAGAGACACAAACAACACTAAGAAAGAAAGTACAAAATAGATACACTTCAAAAAGGAGGATCCAGATCACTTGGAGCAACCTTAGAAATTTTTTAGATTTTTTGTTTTTGTTTTTGTTTTTTTTATGCATTAATGTCTATGACACCTAGTTTCGTCCTTAGAGTCTAAAGGTGTCGAATGCTAGTGGTTTTGTGAAGATGTCTGCCAATTGATCTTTTATAGCAATGTGATGCAATTCGATATCTTCTTTAGCAACATGATCTCTTATGAAATGGTGTCTAATGTCTATATATTTTGTTTGAAAGTGTTAAATTGGATTTTTAAAGATGCAAATTGCACTTGTGCTGTCGCACATGATTGAGATGGTTCTTATAGGTAATCCAAGATCAATAATTTATTGTTTTAACCATATTACTTGTGCAATACAGCATCTTACTGCAATATATTATGCTTCGGCCATTGAGAGGGCTACCAAATTATTCTTACTATTGGACCAAGAAACTAAAGATTGTTCTATGAGTTAGTAGGTACCAGAGGGGCTTTTTCTATCTACCTTGCATACCGCAAAATCAGAATCTGAGTACCCTACAATTTTAAAGGAAGTGCTATGTCTGAGATACCAAATTCCTAAGTTCGGAGTGCCAAGTAGATATCTAAGAATTCTCTTGACTGATGTTAAGTGAGACTCTTTAGGATTATCTTGAAAATGGGCACAAATGCACACACTAAACATTATGTCTGGTCTACTGACAGTCAGGTAAAGGAGAGACCCGATCATTCCTCTATTTTTTTTCTGGCCTACTAATTTTCCATTCGAATCTTTGTCTAATTGAATTATTGAGCTCATTGGACTGTTCATGGGTTTATCACTATCCATTTCATATTTTTTTTAGAATATCCTTAATGTACTTGGTTTGGCTAAGAAAACTTTCGTTATCCATTTGTTTTACACTTAAGCCAAGAAAGTAGTTTAGTTCTCCCATCATGCTCATTTCAAACTCATTACTCATTATTTTTGAGAATTCATCACACAAATTTTTATCTGAAGATCCAAATAAGATGTCATCCACATAGATCTGAATAATAAGAATTTCATCTTTAACCTTTTGTAAGAAGAGTGTAGTGTCCACACTACCCTTTACAAATCCTCTATCCAATAAGAATGAGTTAAGTCTTTTGTACCAGGCTCTAAGTGATTGCTTTAATCCATAAAGTGCCTTTTTTAATTTGAATACATTGTTTGAAAATTGTGAACTTTTAAATCTAGGGGGTTGCTCAACATAGACATCCTCCTTAATTAACCCATTCAAAAAAACACTCTTTACATCCATTTGATAAAGTTTAAAATTCTTGAAGCAAGCAAAAGCTAAGAGCACTCTTATGCCTTCTAGTCTAGCAACAGGGGCAAAGGTTTCTTTAAAGTCTATTCCCTCAATTTGATTATACCCCTTAGCTACTAGTATGGCTTTATTTCTTATTATGGTTCCTAAGTTATTCACCTTATTTTTAAAGACCCATTTTGTTCCAACTACACTCTATTCTTTAGGTATTTTGTCCAACTCCCAAACATCATTCCTGGTGAATTGGTTCAGTTCTTTTTATATTGCTAGTATCCAGAATTCATCTCCTAAAGCTTAATCTATACTCATGGGTTCTATCATAGAGATGAAATCTGAATTACTAACCTCCTTCCTAAGTACATGCCTAGTTCTTACACCTTCTGAAGGGTCTCCTAAAATTAACTCTTTAGGATGACTAGAAGAATGTCTCCATTCCTAGGTAAATCTTCTGAGGTTCTACCCTTTCTCCTAAGGTCATAGTCTCTACTCCTTGAATTACCTATATTTCATCTTCTTCAATTTTAGATTTAGAGGGATTATTTAGTTCATCAAATACTACATGGGTCGACTCTTCTACTATGAGGGTTCTCTTATTAAAGATTTTATAAGCCTTACTTACAGATGCATAACCTAAGAAGACACCCTCATCAGACTTGGGATTGAATTTTCCTAAGGGAAGTTTGCCATTATTCAAGATGAAGCACATGCAACCAAAGACATGTAGATGTGAAAGATTCGGTGTCCGATCCTAAAGGAGTTCATAAGGAGTTTTATTTAGCTTTGATCTAATGTTCACCCTATTTAAGACATAACACACCGTGTTTACTACTTCTGCCTAAAAGTATCTAAGAAGGTTGTACTCAGCTAACATTGCCCTAGTAGCTTCTACCAAGGTTATATACTTTCTTTCTGCTATTCCATTTTGTTGTGGAGTCCTATGGGCTGAGAAATTATGCTCTATTCCTATCTCTTGATAAAATGATTCAAATCTTTCATTTTGGAACTCTCCACCATGATCACTATATATCATTGAGATTTTACATCCTAATTTTTGTTGAATCCAAGTGGAGAAAATCTTAAATTCCTTAAATGACTCATTCTTATATGCTAGGAATCTTACTAAAGTGAATCTAGTGAATTCGTCTACAATCACAAATCCATAATTTTTTCCTCCTAGGCTAGCAATGCTAACAGTTCCAAATAAATCCATGTGAAGAATTTCTAATTGCCTAAAGGTGATTACATCTTTAATTGAATGAAATGATGATTTGATTTATTTTTCTAGTTGGCAGGCATTGCATAGATGGTCCTTAGTGAAGTCTAACTTAGGTACACCTCTAACTAGGTTTTTTTGAGTAATCTTTCTAAGTATTTTTATACTTCTGTGGCATAGTCTCCTATGCCATAGCCATGAGTCATCTATAATTATTTTCAAGCAAAGTGAATTTGAACTATAATGCAATCAAGGTCTAACGTGTAAATTCATTTTCCTTCTAAAACTAGTTTGTCATTTAAACTAATCAGGCATTTGTTAGAGAGAAATTTTATGTCAAAACTTTTATCACATAATTGACTAATGCTAAGTACGTTATGCTTTAAATCATAAACTAATAAAATATTTTCAATAAAAAAAATTCTTATCATTACCAACAATACCTGAGCCCACCACTTTTCTGGTGGTGCTGTCTCCCAATGTTACTTTGCCTCTTGTCCTAGTTTTTAGTAAAATGAACTTCTTCATATCTCCAGTCATATATTGTGAGCATCCATTATCCAGGTACCACATGCTCTCACTAGGTTTTTTGTGAGAGCATCCCTATAATTTCATTCAAGGGTTAGATTTCGGAACCCAAGTGAGTTTGGGTTCCTCATACTTTCATGAATGAGATGTATGCATGCTATACTATGATGGATGCAATTTAGGTCTCCATACCAGGTGTGCCCTACGGTGCATCGCGCATGTGCGGCCTATGTGACCTAGCATGCCACAAGAGAAGCACCTAACATCGGGAGATGGGTTTACTAACCTATGTGAGTGGTGTTGCCTCATCCTAAGGTTTTGTGATGCATGCAGTGCTGGGGATTTGCTAGATTATGCTAATGTGAGTGATGCATTTTCATTTCTAATTCTTTGATTTTTTATTTAAATGTATTGTTTTGATATGTTAATCTGTGAACTTCCTATTTTAATAAATGTTCACTGTGATCTACCTCCAATGCAAGTTTTTTTAGTCTATCAAAAGCCTCTTCTAGTTCAACAAACATTATTTTCAAGGATTCATGTGCTTTTATTAATTTAATATGCTTCTTATTTAATACATCATACTCATCAAGTAGGGACACGTGATCTCTATCTAAATCAGAATGTTCTTTAACTAGGTTAGCATGCTCAGTTTGTAAAGTATTAAAATCAATATTAAGATTAGCATATATCATTTCAATTTCCTATGCGAGTCATAAATTTTTTCAAAAATAAGCAGTAAATTTTTATATGAAAGTTGACATACCTCATCTTGATCCGATTCATCAAGATTATCATTATCAATTAGACTCAAATTTGTTACCTCCTCCTCTGCTTCATCTTCTGACAATTCTAAGGCAGAGTTGGCCCAAAATACTTTTTGTGTCTTCATCTTCCATTTATTGTACTTGGCTTTATCCTCGCCTTTTTCCATAGCTGGTTGGCACATTAGGTTGGGGCAATTAGCTTGAAGGTGACCTATTTTCCTACTCTCAAAATAGATTATATCAGATGAAACTTTAGTAAACCTTAAGCTTTTACCTTTATTCCAATTGTTTTGATAAAACCTTTATTTTATTTTCAAAAAGTTCTTGAACTATCGGGTCATCAAGGCTATGTCATCTTCTTCCGCCCCTCCAGAGCTTTGACTTTATGAATTATTTACTTTCAATGCCACCGTTTGCTCCTTATTCTTTTCACCAGCATCACTTTGCCTTTGGCTCACTCCTTGCTGGTATGTAATGATTGACCCAAGCAAATTGTTAATAAAATAAATGTTTAGGTCTTTAGATTTAGTGATGGCAGTAATTTTAGCATCATAGGAGCTAAGTAAGCATCTAAGAAACTTGTTAACTTTCTCGAAATTTGAAATTTCTCAACCTAATGCATGCAAGGATGTCATAATTTGGGTGAATCTAGTATACATGTTAGATATTATTTCACTGGATTTCATACGGAAGAGTTCATAATCATACAATAGAATGTTAAGCCTAGACTGTTTAACTTCACTAGTTCCTTCATATGTAATCACAGTCTATCCCAAATCTCCTTACCAGTAGCACAGGTAGAAACTCTCATATAGTCCTTAGATTTTAAAGCATAAAAGAAACAATTTAAGCAGTTCACATTTAATTGAGCTCATTCCCTATCCTCATTGCTCCATTCATTGAAAGGCACTTAAGTTTTCATTTTATTCATAAGTTTAAAAGGTGCAGCATTACCATCATTTACTAACATCCACATGTGGTAATCAATAGATTGTAAAAAAGTAGACATTCTAATTTTTCAAAAATCAAACAGGATATTGTCAAAAAGAGGTGGACGGATTATTGAATAACCCTTCGTAGTATTACGATTACTAAAATACGACAGGATTGATTTTCAAGGTTTTCTAAAATGCTATTTTTGAAACCCCGCTCTGATACCAATTGAAATTACTAGATGCGCCAAGAGGGGGGGGGGGGGGTGATATGCCAAAAACTTATTATAATAAATATCCTAACAGGAGTTCTAATATTTTTTTTAGTTTTAAATTTTTAATTGAAAATTTAACTATTGCGAAATCAAGTACTTGAGCATAGTTTGCAACAACTAATTCCATAATGTTTTTCACCAAGCAGTTATAATGAAAATAAAGTGCAAGCAAAAATAAAAGCTATAAAGGAAAAAGCACACCAGAGTTTTTATAGTGGTTCAGTCACTTGACCTAAGTCTACTCCCCGAAGTCCTGCACTCTAGAGATTTCACTATAAAACTATAGTTCTCCGTTTACTCCCTCGGCAAGGCAGAGAAGCCCTTACAAGACTCACTTTTACCAACTCGGTGTGGCGGAGTGCCTAACGCTTTTCTCACCCTCCTGGTGACGGCAGCGTGCCTTCTCATTTTTCTCCCTCCTAGAGAAGGCAGAGTACCTTAGAGGATACGGATGTAGAAGAGTCTCCCCCTCAAAGAGCCTCCCTCAAGATCTTCTTGGGCTATAGGAGGAACAAAGTGCAACAAAAATGGAGCAACCATTTGATCTCCCTCACACTCCTTCTCCCTCACCACACCCACCTTCTCCTTCCTCTTACAAACCCTAAAATCTCCTCAAGAGCTCTCTCCCAAGGAAACCCTCTCTAATCATGTTCCCCTCTCTCAGTCACATATAAAAAACATAACTTTTTGATACTTAAAACGGGCTCCAAAACCCAAATTTTTTTCAAATTATACATTACAATTTCTTATCATACAGTATAATTAGTACAAATGAGCTTCGTCCTAGTACGAAGGTTTACAAACAGGTCAAAAATTTTAAATAAGTTCATACAGTACGATATAAACTCATACATTATGATAGGGAAAACTCTTTTATTCGTACAGGATGATTATCGGGATAATCAAAACTCATCTCTCTACATCACAGGGTACAACCAACTTTATATAGTATGACTAGTCAAAATCAAGGTATTGTCCAGGATGAAGTCCGGGATGATTAAAACTCGTCTCCGTACATTATAGGGTACGATCTACTTCGTACAGTATGATTAGGCAAAATCAAGGGATCATCAAGAACAAACTCCAGGACAATAAAAAACAGCCTCAATTCATTATATAGTATGAACAGGTTTGTACAGTATGATGACCAATCAGAAATTAAAACTTGATTTATTCCACTAATCACGGGTTAATTTAAGTAAGTATTCAAAATACATTATATAGTATGAAGGTGTTCATACAATAACAATGGCTATAAAACTTTCTTAAATTAAATCTAGCGGGTAGAGTTTTTGATAGGTAACCCATCGTACAGTACGATAGTAGTTATATAGTATGACCTGTTAACAGACATACGTTTTAGCCAGATCAGATCATACAGTATGTTATAAACTCATACAGTACGATCAACAGAGAAAAAAAAAACTATATTTTAAAAACCCTCTTCGCCTGTGTGTGTGCATGGTTGCTCAGATTTACATGCAATTTGTTGCCAGACTCAAGAAAAGAGAAAATAAAATAAATGAAGAAATTATAATATTACAAACTCACACTCCTATTCTACCCAAACTTGAGTCTTCTTGTTCTACTGAATAACTTGTGATCTCCTTGAAATATTAGTACTCACAGATAATAGTATAAATAAAAGATATTTAATGAATAGTAAATTAGACGACATTATTTGTCATCATCAAAATCTCAAACTAAGGTTCATGGATTGCAACAAATATAAGAAAGTAGTAATAGACATAATAATGTTTATTATCATCAAAATCACAATATTTAAATAGGTTTGCAATAATGTTTTCTTTTCTTTTCATGCATTTAATTTGGCTTGTAAAAATTTGTTTGCACTTTCAAGAATTGAATTGTCAATTTTCAATGCATACTTCCTATCATTATCTTAATCTAAACATGCTTTTTATTTGTTAAAAGAACTTTATATATATTAACATAAGATGTTTTTAAGGAGGCATATTAAACAATTAAATCAAGATGCTTCTTGTTTGAAGTATCAAGTTCATCTAATAAATCCATATAATTATTTTCCAAAGTAAACTGATCTTTCTTAGGGCATTCATGCTCTTTTTACAAAATTGAGAAATTAGAATTGATGCTTGCATACATTTTCTTCAACTTTTGTTTCTAGAAACTTCTAATAGTTCATCATAGGAAAGCTCACATAGCTTCTCTTGATCAAAATGATCAAGATGGTTATCTATTATTTAATATCGGTTGGTTACCTCCTCTTCAAATTCTATCTCAGATGAGTCTGAAGCAATGTTTATCAAGAAAGCCTTCTGAGAGCTTTGCTTGCCCTTCTTAAACTCAGCTTTTTCTTCACCCTTTTCCTTTATTATGTGAGCTTTAAGATTTAGGCAATCAATCTTCAGGTGCCCTGGCTTCCTGCATTCAAAATAGATGACATCAGAAGAGGTTTTAGAATTTTTATTAGGTTTTCCTTTATTCTATTGCTGATAATGTCTTTTTTTTTCTTTTGAAAGCTTTTGAATTATCGCATTACTAGCGCTATATCATCATCATCCTCAAGTGCAAAATTTTCATTATCAGAATCATTAGCCTTTAAGACTACATTTTCTCCTACATCAAGTTGTCTTTAACTCACTCCTTACTTGTAAGCAATGAGTGATCCATATAAGTTATCAATGGAGTAAATATTGAAATCCTTAGATTCAATAATAGTAGTAATTTTTACATCATAAGAGTAGGTAGGCAACACAAGATCATGTTAACCTTTTCATAGTTAATAATTTATCTTCCTAATGCATGTAGGGAAGTAACAATCTGAGTGAACCTTGTATACATTTTAGAAATTATTTCACTAGGTTTCATGCAAAAAAGTTTATAGTCATGGAGTAGAATGTTCAACCTAGATTTTTTTTTTTTACTTCATTTTCTTCTTCATAGGCTTTGTAGAACATGTCCCAATATTCTTTATTAGTTGTGCATGTAGAAAAACACATGTAATCTTCATATTTTAATACACAAAAAAAACTTTAAATATTCAGCATTCAATTTTGATAAATCTATATAATCTATGCTACATTAAAAAAAAGGAAGATATGTTTTCATGCCTTTAAAAAGACGTGAAGGTGCAGAATATTCTTCTTGAACTAACATCCACATGTGATAATCTATAAATTGCAAGAAATTAGACATGCAAAGTTTTCAAAAGTCAAAAGGAATATTATTAAATAATGATGGCCGTTTGATTTAATATCCTTCTGCAGTATTATGATTTCCAAAGATAGCCATTGATCCTTTTTTAAAATAAATTTAAAACTTAAATTTTAATATCCCTCTCTTATACCACTTCAAAGTTTCTGAAGTTTATTAAACCTCTGAGTAATAGATTAAGGGTAACCAAGAGAGTGTTGAATTTGTAATTTAAATAGTTCTTTGAGCAAAAAGAAAATATTTTCATACTTTTTCAAACATTAAAATTAGAAGATTTTAACAACAAATGCAGAAATGAAAAAATTCATAGTAATAAAATAAATTTGAGTTTTCAACCATAAAGTAATTTATAGAAAAGTGTGGAAATTAAAATGCAAAAAGTAAAAAATGAACATACTAGATTTTATAGTGGTTCGGTCAAATCTTACCTATGTCCACTTTCTAGAACCCTTTATTCTAGGTATTGCACTAAAAGTAGTGTCTCTCCTTTTGCTTTTTCAGCAAGGCGGATAAGCCATTATTAAATTACTTTCACCTTCTTCATGTCGCAGAGAACCAAAAACCTTTACATCCTCCTAGTGACGGTAGTGATCCTTTAATCTTTTACACCCTCCAAGTGATAACAGGGAACCATGAATCCTTCTTGTTCCTCTTAGAGATGGTAGAGAACCACAGACCTATTTATGTATAAGGTCTTCTTAGAGCCTCCAAAGGATAAAGATAGAAGATTGAAGAAAAAGATGAGGAACCTTGCTTGGAGTGACATTGTGAACCTCCCACAACACCCCTCACAAGAACTCTCCCTCCCTTCTCTCCCATAGACTTCCTCAACTCTCTCTCTCTAAGCTCCCTCTCAAGACTCCTGGCAAAAAAAAAATCTCTTTAAAAAAAGAATTAGAGAAGCATAAATAGTAGGCTTCAAGAAACCCTTATTTTCAAGATAGTCATCATCTGTTCATATTGTACGATACAAACATCATACGGTACGATTAGTACAAACCTAGACTCAGTATCGTGTGAACAGTCGTTCAGACAAACTATTCAATTCTCATAACACTTCCTATTATATGATCATAAGATTGTTTAATATGAACTATAAAATTTCTTTCTATTTATTTGAGATGACTTCTAGAATGTCCAATTTTGTACACTATAAATTGTCTAGTACTTTGAACATCATCATACAATATGATTAGTACAAAAATTATGGCTTTCATATGATATGACCTTTAGGACAACTAAATTCATACACTATCGATCGTATTGTATGAACATTATTTTACTGTACGTTCAGCTGACTAAAATTACCCATGATTTGATTGCCTAATTTTGGGGTCAAATGAGGCATGATATTAATATGGACATACAATATGATTGTAATCGTATTATACAATGAGTAAAAAAATAGTATATTCCTTAATTCTTTGGCAGGTAGAGTTTTGCAATATGAACTTAATCATATAGAATAATTAAAATTGTATAACACAAAAAAAAAAATCTAAGATTACGTCTTTCTATCTCCCCCTCTATGTGTGCATGGTTACTCAATAATATCCTCCAAATTAAATGATTTGACTCAAGAAAGATAAAAAATATATAAATGACTAAAAATACATATTACAGCCCCAGTCTACCGAATCTTGAGCTGGTCAAAGTTTGAAGTGAATGGCAGACATATTATTTGAAATGTAGTATGCACATATATACTAATATACAATAATATGTTAGAAGAATCAAAGAATTCAAAATAAAAATATTTGTTATTCTCAAAATCACAGGTTAAGATCCTGAGATGCAACAAGTTTGGGGTCGACTTTATGCTTCCATGTACAAATGTTATGCATGCTATGTGATGATAAACCTTTAGGGCTCCAAACCAGGTGTGTTCTATAGTGTAAAGTGCATCTACATGCTACATATCCTAGAATATTACAAAAGTAACATCTAACTCCTTGAAATGGTTCACTAATCTATATGGGGGGTTATGCCTCTTCATAGAAAGTTACATGCATGCTATGCCCTAGATTGTGGCTTTGTATGTATTTGACAATGTGTTATTTTGTAGTTCATTTAATTTTGTAAGCAAGAATTGATTTACTACAACTAGTTCTTAATGCTCTTTGCTATGTAATTCTAATGCTAATCTGCCTAGCTCCTGAAATGTTTTTTTCTAACTCAATATGCTCTTATTTCAAGGAATTATGCAACTTAGTTAATACAATATGCTTGTTATTTAGACCAATAAACTCATTTAACAATGAAACATGTTAAATTTTAAGATTATAACGCTCTTTCACTAACATTTCATGATC
Organism: Dendrobium nobile; assembly: GCA_022539455.1. Taxonomy (NCBI): domain Eukaryota; kingdom Viridiplantae; phylum Streptophyta; class Magnoliopsida; order Asparagales; family Orchidaceae; genus Dendrobium; species Dendrobium nobile. The sequence continues at coordinate 29,861,916 of CM039718.1, read as the reverse complement.
ATTTTTTAAATGTGTGAATTTTTTTCCAAACATGTATGTTACCTTTTCATATTCCTATATGATTCATGAGTTTGCTAACAAATTAAAAAAACTCGTAGTAGGTTAGCTCACATTCCTCTTCTTGATTGAAGTTTTCATTGGCCATTAGGAAAAAAAATTTAATATTCTCTTTAAATTCTTATTCTTTTTAGTCTAATGTAAAGTATTCCTACAAGGCTTTTGCATTCTTTATTTTCTCCTTTTCATATTTTTCTTATTATCACCCTTTTCTTTTGTATGGTGACTCTTACAATTGGACCAAACAAACCTTAAGTGTTTGGGCTTCCTACACTCAAAGCAGATAGTGTCGCAAGAAACTTTATTAAATTTACCTATTTTACCTATATCACTTTCATAGTATCTCTTTTGATTTGCCTTCAAGAAGCTTCTAAATTGTCGAGTTATCAAGGCTATAGTCCCACTTTTATTTAGTTCTTGATCTATTGCTATATATGTCACCAGCCTTTAGCGCCATAGTTTTCTCCTTTCCCTTGTCTCCAAGATCAAGCAATCTTTGGCTCACATTTTAATTGTAAGTAATAAGAGAGCCTACTAAATTATCAATAGATTATACATTTTTTAAAGGGGAAACCCACAAAGGGGCTTACGCATTAATAAAGCAAAAGGTTACACAGTCCTTAAGGGGACCTCAAGTTCTCTACTCCTCAAAAGAGCTAAAAAAGTAAGGAAGAAAAAAACATAAGAGCTCAAGTTCCCCACTACAGAATAATACAAAAATACCTAAGTACATTCTACAGTGCTCATGAGACAGCACCCAACAAAAGGAAGCAGACCAAAAAATAGCAAAAGGCTCCAATTTTCCAGCCCCAGAGTCATCCTTACAATCATTAACCAACCAATTAATCACATAAATAATGAAACAATAGAGAAAAAGAGCATTTGGAAGCAAGAAAACCATAGGATACAACTCCACCAAGACCACAACAAGAAGGAGACGGAGAAAGCCACCAGTATCAATAAGCAGCAAATAAACAAACCAAAAAACTACAAACAGCTTATAGCTAGACAACCCGGAGTAGACACCATTGCACCCAGCTAGATAAGCAGACAGCCAAAGAACACAAAAGAACCCATGCAAACAAAGGCAATAATTTAACACAGTAAAGAAAATACTAGAGTAATCAACCAAAACTCGCCCACCAAATTGCAAAAGCTTAGAAAAACTAACCCCCAGCAAACATAAGGATAACAACCCCAAAAAAGGCAACAACCCAAGTAAGGCCAACCCCAACCCGCAACCAAGCAATAACCTAGTCGACTAGAATCCAACAGATCAAGGCTAGCACATAACCAAGAAAAATAGTCCATCATTAGCCCTACCAGGCATTAAGGCAGTAAGGCTAAATACCAAAAAATGTACCAGGAGAACCTACACCAGACTGTACAACAAAAAAGGAGCACTGCATCAAGAGACAGGTCGATAGAATAATAACTACTCAAGGAGCCAATAGACTAAAACCCATCAAACTAGATATCCATACAAGTCCCCCCAAAAATAGCCAGCAGAAAATAAGAATAATTGAGCAAAATAAAAAGGACCATGCCAATTCGAGAGACAATATAACCGGCCAAATAGAGGCAAAATAACAAAAAGCGCCAAAGCATAATGTAGGAAAACCAAATAGCTGACAATAAAGAAGCCCCCAAAGATAAGGAACAAAAAGAATCCAACCAAATAAACACCTTAAATTCTAACATAGGGTAAATCAATAACATCGTGTCTAAAAAGCCCATTAAGAGCCACCAGAATGTTGGACCCAATAAAAGTAGAAAAACACTCTAAACCACACCCCCAATTAGTAATCCATGTAGCACAAGCATTACCATCTTTTCAAATATGATAGAAATAATAATTTAAGAAGATCAATAGATTCTTAATATCCCTCACTTGATAAAACAAATCAAGATTACACCATGTATCATCAACAAAATTTAGGAATTGGAAATTATAATCAGAATTTACCTCAATAAAATACTAGTTAAGTTAAGAGAAATACATATCCTTAAACCATAAAGAATAGCCAAGGTGGTAGCATAGAACACATCACCATTATGTATTTGACCAGTAAAGGCCATAATAAGACTACCATTACTGTCTCTGATAGCCCCACCACAACCCATGGAAGAATAAATGCTAGCACCATCCACATTCAGCTTATAGAAGTTTATGTGGGGTTTGGTCCAATAAATAATTCTAGAATCTTTAGCAATATGACAACCCTCCAAATTAAGACCTAAAGCAAAACCAATAAAAGAAATTTTTTTAAAACTCTTAAAAAAGAGCAGTTTAACAGACATAAGAGCAAAAATCTTATCTTTCACATTCTGGATATCCTTATGATGATTTATACGAACAACATTAAAAATAGAGTTATTACTTTCTAACCATAAGTACCATAGAATGAGAGAAGGAATAACATTTCTAATGTGCCCTTTAAACTTAATGAACCAAGTATTAAGCATAGAATTAAGGGATAAATAAGCACAATTCAATTAAAATATGTCATCAAAATAAACCCAAGGTTTAGCAGCAATAGGGCCAGAAATAAAAACATGATGCAGATTCTCCATATCGTAACATCATTAGCAATTGGAAGGCAAAATAAATCCTCTTTTGATGAGATTATCATCTACGAGAATGAATTTATGCAAGATTCTCCAAATAAAAATAGCCACAGTATAAGGTATACTTTTATGCCAAATTATAGAGAAAATATTATCAATATTCTTCTTACATCTAAAAGCATGACAAACATAATTTAAGTTAAAGTCACAATCTTTAGACAAATCACATAAGATAATATCATTAGAAGCAGTATTGATATGCAAATTAAGAATTTGATGAATAATAAAGTCAGGAATTGCATTAGAAAGTTTCTCATACTCCCAACAATTACTAATAAAGAAAGAATTAACCTTAATAGCTGTAATGGAAGAGGAATTCAAAATGGAGTCAATAGACTGATTACTTAACCAACAATCTTACCAAAAGAAAATATTACCTTCACCAAGTCCCCAAGAAATGAAGGGCTCAACCACCCATTTAACCTTGCAAAATCTCTGCCACACTTTAAAATATTTCTCATACTCCCAACAACCACCCATAGAACAATCTTACTAACATACTTTTTTTAGGAATAAGCATAATGGAAGTAGAAGGAAAAAACATAGGAATAAAATTACCAACAAAGAAATCCAAAACAATAGAAAAAAAGTCATTACTACTAATGTGCCAAGACTTTTAAGAAAATTGAGTGGTAGAACCAACAAGCCCAGCCATAAAATCACCATTCATACCAGAAAGAATCTCTTTAACTTCCATAAAAGAAGGATTTTTATAAAGAAACTCATTCTCCTCTTTGGATATAAGGCTAGGAATAAAGGAAGGGTTATCAATTTGAGTCGGACTAAAATTCTTATTGAGACGATTTTAAGAATATTGAATAAATAAATAAGCAATTTTCATGCTATTCTCAGTGATAGAACCATCCTTCCAGTGAATTTTATTAACACAATTTATAGCCCTTTTCCTCTAGACCAAGGCATGAAAATATTTAGTGTTATTATCACCATCAGCCAGATGTTTAGGAACAACTTTTTATTTGCAAAAAACCTCCTACTGTGCTTGTAATTTAAAAAAAGGCAATCTTTAGCATTCCTTAATAAAATAAAAATTAGCGTCAGAAGGATCAACTTGACAAGTAGATTCAAAAGTGTTCACTTGCTCCTCAGTTTTAAAAATATTGGTAATGTTTTTTTTAAAAACATTATGGTTCCACCACTTGACTACTTGCTTAAGCCTTTTCAACTTAAACCAAAGTCTCCACATTCAAAAGCTAGAATTATCTGGATGGTGTGGAGCTTGCCAATTATTTTGAATAACATCTAAAAAAGAGTCACGAAGTAACCACATTTTTTGAAATCTTAATTAAGGAGAGCATTAAATTATCAAAAATTATGGCTTATTAACAAAGGGGAGAGGTTAAAAAGTCTTGCTAAGATGTTTAATAGTAATAGAGTTAAAATAATTAAGCCAAGAATCATTAAAGATAAGGCGGTCCAATCGTTGCCATAATTGACCCCTATTCCAAGGGAAATTTTTACCAAAAAAACTAATATCAATTAAATTACAATCCAAAATTATGTTACTAAAGTCCTCCATAGACTGATAGGAGGGGAAGGATCCACCTATCCTCTTAGAAGGATTAGTAGTAGCGTTAAAATCACCACCAACAAGCCAAGATATATTACAAATACTATGAAAGTTTATGAGTTGATCCCAAAGTAATTTCCTAATATAACTGGAAGAAGCATCATAAAAAAAAGAGGCACAACAATGAAAATTAAAAACCTCCACATTATAATGAATTACTTGAGTAAATTCACCAATAGCATCAATTCTAATAGGATTCTTCCATAAAACCCAAATCTTATTAGCGACATTCAATATAGCATAAATAAAACCCAAAAATTAAGGCGTACTAACCAACTGAGTAGAGGAAATAAAATGCTCAAGCAAACTAACAATAGAAACATTATGAACATGACATAAATTCTTAACTCTTAATCTAGAAGAGGGACAACCAATGCCCCTAACATTCCAAATAATAGAATTAAACATAAAAAATAGAATTATTGAGAATTATGCAAGCGGATGTTCTAGGAGATATTAGATTTTATTTCTTCATACCTCTCTTACTATGAAATATAACGTAACTAGTATTATTATCATCTTTAGCAAAGCATTTAGCCATAATATCCATATCCTCAATATTAGTAAAAGCATCAATATGAAAGTGTGGTTTTAAGAAAATGCTAACTATCATCAGTCAAACCTTTCTGCCAAAACTCCTGCTGTAATTCATCTCCCTCAAAGCTACATCCATCCTCCACACTAGATTTACTTTTGCCAACATTACCTTCCACCATACCACCTTGGCCTTCCTCCTGAGCAACAACAATAGATTGACTAGGCACTATATTAGAACAATTATTCTTAACCATCATCGAATCCATATTAGTCGAGTTATTGTTAGTTACACATTAAATAATAGCTGAAGATGATATAATATTTTGATTAATAATAAAATTTGGCCTTTCCTCATCCACAATTTGACCTTCAATATGCAAAAATGAGATAGAGTTTTATCCCTGATCATAATTAGGACCAATAGTAAGATTGGAAGGAAGTTCCTTATGAAGTAAGGCACATTGTATCGATTTGTCTATAGCATCCTACCCCTTAGCAGCATGACCCTCAATCACTTCAAGAATATTATTCTTAATAGTATCATGCAAACTATAAACATTTCCCTCAAACATTAGATTAGGAACCACAATATCAACATCAACCAAATGGCCATCAGTTCTATGCATCACTTTTGTTGAATCCTTCTCCTTACTAAGTTGAGGACGCAACCTAAAATATTGATTAACCGCATGATCATGCATCTTATAATGAGAAAAAAATGGGTCGGTTTTCATTTTCCACCTTTTGGAACTAGCCATTCAATTCTGAACCTATCCAAATCTCATTCGGGTGTTTTTTATAAATATCAAACTGAACTAAAAGATGAATAATAGATGGCCTAGAGATAGACGCAATAACTTAGTTAGTTTGTAATGGCCTACCAAAGATCGAAGCCAAACCGAATAATATTTGAGAGTTAAAAAATTTATGGTGAAATTTTGGGAATGAGATCCACACAGGCAATATAGAAGATTTCTTGCTCACATCAAAATCTATAGTCCATTTATATAATCTAATTTAACAAGCTTGTGTATATTAAGATCTCCTTAAGAAAATGTTATTTTAATTAAGATCATGGGTAAGTTGAATTGCAATATGATGCGGATCTACCAAGCCAATATGAGAGGAACTGGATAGTTTAAGGTTAACAAAAAATTTTCAAATCACATCTATGTTAGGCCGATGAAGAACAAACTTGCCAACTAAGGAAAGAGCGAAAGGCACAGCAAGCTACAACACCACAGAATCATTAAACATCAAAGTCGGACATCCCTTAAAGGAAGTATGAACAAAATGAACTTTAGCAGAAGATGAAGAGGAACCTGCCAAAACTTCCTTAAAGGAATGAATTTTCCCATTTGGGAATGATGACAAAGCTGTGATAGATGACATCAGGGAAGTCATCTCCCACAACCAACAAAAATGAAATAAACCTCAAAACAAAGCTCTAGAAACACAAAACAAGCAACTCTAGGAGAGAAAAGAGAAGGCGGGAGAGTAGGAACCCTAAATCTCCTCATAATCGCCAGAAATAGAGAGCCGTTGCATAGATTTTTTTTATCCTTCTCTTTGAACCAAACCATTCTAAAATAATATACATTTAATTCTTTAGGCTTAGAATTAGGGATGGCTTTAACATCAAATGAATCAGGAAAACAATATAAAATCTTATTAACGTTTTTAGAATTGGAGAATCCTCTTCCTAAAGCATGCAATGTAATTACTATTTTGACAAACCTAGTGCACATATCAGATATATATTTGTTAGATTTCATATAAAATAGTTCATATTCAAGAAATATTAAATTCAAGCATGACTACTTGACTTCATTTGTACATTCATATGTGATGCAAAGTCTATCCCATATCTCTTAACAAGTTGTGTAAGTTGAAACTCCCATACAATCATTAGATTTAAGTGCACAAAAAAAAAAAAAAAAAAAAAAAAACATTAGGCATCTAGTTGTGCCAAATCTTTATCCTCCATGAACCATTCAGTTTAAAAAAATTCAATTTTAACATCATTAATAATTAGTGAAGTGATAGAATAACCAACTTGTATCATATGCCACATTCTAAAAATAATTCATTGCAAAAATAATGACATACAAATTTTCAAAAAGTTAAAAAAATTATCAAAACATGGTGGCTGAGTTATTGAATAATTTTCAACAATATTTTGATTCCCAAAGTGTTTCATCAGATGTATCTTAGTGTTTTAAGCCACAAATTCAGAGAACCCACTATGATTTTAATTAAAAGTTCAAATAAATGTTGTAAAATCACTTGAACTATTGAATGAAACACTTAGGGGGAGATAACTGGTGTTTTTAAACAAATTTTAAAAAAATCCTCTTTTAAACTAAAACTAATTTCTCAAACTTAAAATTGAAATTAGACTTTCTTAATACAGGTGCAAAATCAAAATCTATTTTTTTAATTCTTTTGGATATTTTGCAAAAAAATAAATATATAATTATCTTTTATTCTTTTTATTTTTTTATTTTTTTTCTTTTTTAACTCATAAATAAATTGAATCAACCAAAAGTCTTGTATCATAATAGTCATGAACACAAATCAAATTACATGAAGTAAATTTGTAAGATACTAAAAAACAAAAAATAAAGTGCAAGAAGTAAAGGAACAACTACACTAAAATTTTATAGTGGTTTCATCAACTTAACTTAGGTCCATTAACTAGAGTCCTCCTCCATATGTATTATACTGAACAATTTAGTGTCTCTTTATTAAACCCCTCGGTAAGGAGGAGATGCCCTCACAAAATTTACTTCCACCCTTCGTGCAACAAAGAACATCCCTCTCACATTCTCCGATGCGGAAGAATAGTCAAATCTCTTTCACCTTCCCTAATGTGGTATATTAGTCAAATACCTTTCACCTTTCTCGGTGTTATGGAGTTGTGAATGGCCCTTTAACTCCAAAAGCTTATCAAAAAGATTCCTTCAATAAGTACCTTAAAAAATTGTGGAATAACATGGATGTTTATTGGAATAACCATGCAAAACACCCTCTCACACTCCCTTAAACTCACAAGGCTCTTCTCACTTTCTTGCTCAAATCTCTTTCTTTAACCATTGCTAATAGAAAATGCACACCCTTAAATAGCCAAAATACTCTATCAAATGAATTAAGAAATGTTTAAATAGTAGGCTTATAAAATACCCTAATTTTTAATTGCGCAATCACTGTTCGTTCAGTATCATTAATGGATCCTAATATATGACTAGTTCAATTATCCGATTGTAATACTATATGACGACTATTATACAAGATTATCAATTTAATTTCTTAAATGGTCGTATTGTTCTAAGGATTAGTAGTGTAATATAAATAGTGCAAATAAATGATTAGATGGTATAGGATGAACAAATTTCATCTAGAAAACCCTCTAGTGAGCTATACAATATGATCTTATGATCGTACTATATGAACAAATTTTCATATAAAGGCTGCTTAGATGAGTCGTATAATACAACCAAATATTATATAATATGATATATAATAAATATGATTTGATTTGATTTCTAAATTAATTAATATAATTAAGCAATGATCTAAATAATCATGTAGTATAGAATGATTTATACAATATGAAAAGTTTAAATACTAAAATTTAAATTTAGCTATTTTACTTAAGATAGAATCGGCAGTAGGGTTTCTAGTTAAAGTTAATAATCCAATATGACGTGGTTCTTATATTCTATCATTATTTATAATTAAAATATATTTTTAAATTAAATTAAATATTATAATCAATGATTAGTTTAACTAATCATATTATTTGATTGAGATTATATAGTATGATTTAATACAAAAATTATTTTTCACTACACTTATGTGTGTATGTTCACAATTTCAAAGCTAGCATACAACTTTTTACATACATTAACTACAAAAAAAGGATTAGACTCATCAATATATAGTCTAAATCAGAAACTCATAATGCATAGTTTTGAGCTTGAATATTCAGAAATTCTTTGTGTATTCTATTACCTACACGTTTAGTTGTGCAAAACAAATATACAAAATAATATACAAAAATAAGTAGATAATCATCCAACAACATTTGTAACCATCAAAATATAACTTTAGGCTCCCAGATTATAATAAACCAAGATTATCCATTAAATGGGTTAATGCTTGCTTAATGATAAATGTAAAAGTCCTATGTATCAATACTTGGGTTTTGGATCAAGTTTCATGCATAGGTTTCTAATTAAGATTATAAGGGTTTGATGGTCAACCAAGGTCAACCAAGGTCAGTCATATCAATGATGAATCTCTTTGATCATAATTCATTCAAATGTTGCATGAATAAGTTTATGACAGTCCTTAAGGTTAAGGATGAAGTTTAGTTTAATATGTCATGTTAAGTGGCTTGGGATGCAATTATGTCGATGTTTTATTTAAATTTATCTTTTTAATAGAGTTTGAAATTTGGAAGGGTGTGAGAGCTTTCAATGACTACTAGTTATCATCCAAGGAGATTTTAGGAGATTTCAGGTCAATATGAAACTTGGTAGACTGGTCCTAGAGGCTTCATAAATGTTTCTACTACTTTAGAAATCATATTATAAGAGGGTTTCTATATACTGTAGATTTAAAATAATGATATTGACTACATACAAAATTGAAATCAATATTACATGTTGAATATTTTATCATGGAAGAGCAATCACCTTCTATGGTTAAGTTCTTATAGGTGTTAATTTTTTTGTATTCTCATTGTCTCCATAAGAGGTTTGCATAAGCATTGTAGAAGAAATGTGGTGAATTGGTGAATTAAATGATCATTGTTAAAGAAACTTTATATTTTCCTTCGAACACTTGGTTGAGAGGGGAAGTTAATGCGAGTTGTAAGAGACACTTTAACTTATTAAGGCTACTCAACTTGAATAAAAATGTGATGTCAACAGTCATAGACTATCCATCACTCTAAGTACTTTTTGATCTTGAATATGTGCAAAGATTATGATAGTCTTTGTTAAAGTTGGTCAAACTTTTTATTATATTGGTCTAGTTGATATGAGCTACAATTTCTCTTACGAGTCTAACCAGTCATCATAACCCAAAGTTTGTTGGCCTCTACCTTAACACCTTATAGTTTGTGTTTGTTTGAAGTCTTCTTGTTCCTAGGTTTGTGTTTTTATATTTGTGTTTTTAGTACGTTTGTTTCTTTCTTATGTTTGTCTTGTGTATTTACTGCAAGTTTAGTGTATGTTTTTAGAAAAATTAAATTAAGAAAAGGATGAAATTTGTTTTTTTTTCCATGATTTTTATTTTTTATTCATTGAGGGGTAGTTTAGGAGAAAAGAATTTTAATTTGTAATTCAAAAATAATTATTTTCATCATCATAAAAAAAAATTTATTACAAATAATAAATACAGATTGATATTATGATTTTTTATTATAACAAAATATTTTTGTTCTGATTTTATTATTTCTTCAAGCATATATTGAATATTTTTTGTTCGTACTGTCATTTTAGAGAAATCATATACTACTCCAGATTGTTGAAAACTTCAAGATAAGGTATAATAGGATTTTTTTTAATAGATTATATTTATTTCTTTTTTTATTTCTTGAGTTTAAGAAAGTGTGAATGTAATTGGATAAACTTGGACACACACAAGTTTTATGTCAAAAAAGTTTGTACGAACAATCTTAAAAAAACTTGTCAAACAATTTTGTACTAAGATTGTTGACATAAGACGATTGGGTAACCTTTCTCAATTAAGTTCGTGCAAACTAAGTTCATCATAATTTTTTTAAGACTAGTCATACTAAATGATTTGACATGTTTTTCCTCTTGAATACAGTTAATCAAATCATGGCTTGAATTCTGTAAATGTTTATGTTGTACAATGTCAAGTCGTATGGATGACTTATAGAATACAAAATTTGGTTCATACCAGATCGTATCGAATGAATACATAGATTATTGACATAAGATGATTGGGTAACCTTTCTCAAATTACGTTCATGCAAACTATGTTCATAATAATTTTTTTAAGACTAATCATACTAAATGATTTGACATGTTTTTCCTCTAGAATACAGTTAATCAAATCATGGCTTGAATTCTGTAAATGTTTATGTTGTATGATGTCAAGTCGTATGGATGACTTATAGAATACAAAATTTGGTTCATACCAGATCGTATCGAATGAATACATTTATTTTCTTGAAAGCCTGTGTAGGTTGTTAGACCTTATAGAACTATCACAAGGCTAACAAAAGGGGGGGGGGGGGGGGTAAATTTGTTATTAAAAAAATGTTCTTATATTTTTTAGAAACTTTTTTGATCTTTTTAGAAAATTTAATCACTAATCCTAAGACATGTGGTTATTTATAGAAATGATTATCGTAGAGGACTTTTCAACCATAAAATTTTAAATACAAAAAAAAATGAGGGAAAATTTATAGACAATATAAGAACTCCAATTTTTATAGTGGTTCAATTCAACATGACCTACATCCACTCATTGAGGATTCCTTCCCCAAGTATTGCACTAAACAATAGTGACTCTTCTTTTTCCCCCACAGCAAGGTAGAGAAGCCCTTGTAAACTTTCTTCCACCAACCTGGTGTGGTAGAGAATAATCCCCTTTTACACTCTCTAAGTGATGGCAATGTACTGTTACATCCTTTCCCATCCACCAGGTGAAGGAAGAGAATTATCACCTTTTATACTCTCTAAGTGTGGACAGTGTACATTCACATTTTTTCATCTTGCTAATGAAGGTAGTGAACCTTGATTCATTCTTAAAGATCTTCTCTCAAGAGCCTCCAAAGAAGTTGGGTAGAAACTTGAAGAAGGCAAAGAGATCCTCAGTTTGGGCAACCTTATGAGTCCCTCACAACTCCCCTTTACTAGATTTCTCACTCTTCACTCATAAAATTTCTTCTAAACACACTCTTAATGGTCCCTCTCAAGAGAAATTCAAAGCAAAAGATAATTGAGAAAGTTTTAGGATCCTTTATATAGAAAACATGTGAAAAACCATCCAAAAAATAATTTGTTCAATAGAACTATCCTATATTCATATTGTACGATTATGGATTGTTCGATACAAACCATTCAAAAATCAGGGCTTCATTTTGTATGAACTTAGTTATGTACTCTATTAGTCGTCTGTATGAATGATAATCGTACGACACAAATAGTTCAAAAAATAAATGTGTTTATTTTGTATGATCTGGGTCAAACTTAGTTTCATACTATGTTAGTCGTCACTAGGAAGGTAGATTGTACTATATGAATAGTGAAAAAATAAATGTGTTCATTTTGAACGACCTGGTACAAACCTAATTTTGTACTCTATCAAGCATCTGTACAAATTCTGTTCGTACTGTACGAATAGTTCAAAAATAAATGTTTTAATTTAGTATGATCTATTACAAGCCTAATTTTATACTTTATTAGTCGTATGTATGACTTGACATCATATAGCACGAACAGTCAAAAGATTCAAGCCATGATTTGATTAACTGTATTCTTTTTTTTTTTTTTTTGAAGAAAAAAGCCTCAAATAGCATTGAAGAAAAAAAGGAACTATTACAAAGTAAAAAAGCTCAAACTATTGATTCCTCCTTTAATGTAGACATAAATAAAGGAGGAATCTTATTGAGACTAACATCATCCCAAATAAAAGGAGATAAGATACCATAGTTAGCACATAAGTCCGCTAACTTATTACAATTTCTATCAACACAATTGAAAATAACATTATTAAATTCCTCAAAAATATGAATGTTTGCATACCTTGTTTTACCATTCTTCTTTAGTTCCTTCAAGAACTTTATGATGTTGATATTATAACCCTCAATGATGATTCCCTTGTATTTAAACATCCAATCCTTTAGTATTTCCTTTATAGATTGAGTTGCCAAAAATTCCAAAGCCGATATGTCCCAATGAGTGTATGGTTTTCCAAATGCTAGAAGAAATCTACTTTTGCATTGCAGCTTCTTGGGCATTGGTTGTCTCTGATTAATCTCCTGTGTTTAAGAAAATCACAAGTGGGAATAGCATTGTTGAAAATTCTCCACCAAAGGGATTCCACTTTTGGGTTTAGTCTAGCTTTCTTCAACCATGTCCAGAATTCATTCGGTTCATCATGTTTAACCGATAATTCAAAGACCATAGAAGATATAGATTTTCCATTGTAATTAAACAACAATTCCATACAATCTTTACTTGAACTGTTTGGGACAATGTTCTGTTGTATAAGATAGATCAAGTCTTTTCCAAGAAATCTTTTCATGTTTTCTATATCCCAGCTTCCATTAATTAGAAAATTTGAAACAGTGAAACTGCTGCAGTCAATAGGAGCAATGAAGGTTGGCCATTCAGCAATGCTCTTATAAAAAATCCATACATCATTAACCACATCAACGTCAGTTCCATTGCCCAACTTCCATCTGATGAAAGGCCTAATAGCTTTGCCACCCGATCTAATGATTTTCCATGCAGGTGATCCAGATTTTTTGCTGTCCAGGTTCTCCAACAACTTCCCATATTTAGGAAAAAATACTTTATGGATAAAAGATTCTTTATCATTCTAGTATTTCCAAGCAATTCTTGATCTTAAAGGACCAACTTTAGTAGAACAAGAATGAAGTGATCTACCTCCCCATTTGATAGGCAAGCACATAGTTTGCCAATTAACATAATGAATGCCTTTTCTACCATTTGATTTGTTCCACAAAAAACTTCTACAAATTTTATCTACTTCATCAAGAATACTTTTGGGAACAAGGGAATTAGTACAATGGAATGTAGTATAAGAAAGCAAGACAGATTTTGTTAATAAAATTCTCCCAGCCAGGGAAATAAGTCTTCCACCCCAAGTGTTTATCATTCTCAATGCTTTATCAATAATGAAATTGAAGTCATCTTTGACTAACCTTCTCATTGCAAGCTTTACTCCAAGATAAGAAATCTGATTTGCTGGATTGAACCCCATTATTCGGCTGATAGATTTCCTCCTCCTTCTTCTAACATTTTTGCTGAACATTATAGAAGATTTATTTACATTGATGGACAAGCCAGTCTAATTACAAAAATTGGCCAAAACAGATTTAATTTGTTTGGTAGCTTTAAGAGTGGCTTCAGAGAAGATAATCACATCATCTGCATATAATAAGTGAGAAATAAAAGGTCCATTTGCACAAATACGAACTCCCAATAAATCACCTCTTTGTTTAAAAGCATTAGATAATAGTTGCGCACAAAGAATGAAGAGATAAGGAGATAAGGGGCAACCTTGTCTAAAGCCACAATTACCTTCAATCCAATTTGAGAAGCTACCATTGTTAGATATGGTGAATTTAGAATTTTTAATAGATTCTAAAATCATCTTAGAGAAGAAACTAGGAAAACCAAAATAGCTCAAAGCTTTTTCCAAGGTAAGCCAACCCATGGAGACATAAACTTGTTCCATATCAACTTTAAAAGAAACAAAGCCTTTTTGAGAATTTGAAATTCTTAATTTGTGCATGACCTCTTAGGCTATTAAGACATGATCTGACAAGGATCTACCTTTGATGAATGCTGCTTGCTCTTCAGAGATTAATTTATGCATGATTGGGGACAATCTATTCATAAGAATTTTTGCCACCACTTTGTAGACAAAATTACAAACTGATCGGTCTATAATTTGAGGGAGTTAGAGGATTGCTGATTTTTGGAATCAAAACAATAATAGTCTCCTTCCATAAATGATCCATAATAGAAGTATCAAAAAACAATTTAATGGCATTCCATAAGTCATCTTTTATAATAAACCAGTAGGCTTTAAAAAAAGAGAAGGTGATACCGTCCATTCCTGGGGAGATGTTGTTGCCCGTTTTCTTTACTGCTTCCACCATTTCTTCAACCGAAAAATCCTTGCTCAATTTGTTTCTATCTTCATCTTCAAGGCAACTCCAGCAATGAGGCAAATTTTCTAAGCTGCAGCTCCGGTACCTCCATTTTTGTTTGAAATGGTCTAGCAAGACCTGATGAATGAGAGCCTGATCCTCTAGCACTTCTCCCGTACCATCTTTAATTTTTGCAATAAAATTGGAATGTCTTCTAGCTGAAGCATAAGCCTGAAAGAAGTTTGAATTTCGATCTCCCTCCGTCATCCATTTGACTTTGGCCCTTTGTCTTCACCACGTATCTAATTGAGCAAGGGTAGAGTTAAGCTCCTCCACTTTTGATTTTAGACTCCAGCATTCCTCATCTTAGAGAAAACCATCATTTGCTTCTTTCAATTGCAGTTCTTCAATTTGAATAAGCAATTCCTTCTTGTGGGAAACCAGATTTTTCATTTTTGCCTTACTCCAAAAGTAAAGTGCTTTGAGAGAATTTTTCATTTTGCTATTAAGAATTTTTGATGCATTGCCTTTATAATTTCTCATCCAAACTTTTTCCACCATAGCCATATAAGCTTTATTGGAAGCCCAAACATCCTCATATCTCATGATCTTCTTGCTAGCTTGTTGAAAAGTAAAATTCAATAAGATTGGGCAATGGTCTGAAGCCACCTGAGCTAGATGCCTTACAAAGAACTGATTTTTTGAAGAAATGGCTGCTGGATTGATAAAACATCTATCAAGCCTCCCAAGGATTCGATCGACCCCTTTTTATTGTTGCACCAAGTGAATTTGGGACCTACAAAACCAAATTTATGGAAGTCATTGTTAGCAAGGAAGATCTTCATTTCTTTGGTTCCAAGGGAGAGATTAAATCTTCTCCCTCCCCTTTTGTCTTCACTAGATAAAATGCAATTGAAGTCTCCACCTATGATCATTGGTATCTCCTTAGAGTTATAAAACTCCAGCTTTTCCCAAAGCATTCTTCTACTATAGGAATCCTTGTTTGCATACAGAGAGGCTATCCACCAAACTCCTACATTGAGCATCTCCAAGTCTCCCACTATTAATTGAGAGGAGGATTCTAAAACATGAAAAGAAGTAAAGTTTGATTTCCAAAGAATAAGAATACCTCCTGAAAGCCCTTCTGAAGGAACATGGATGAAATCCCATTCAGATCCAATAAATTGATCCACATCTTTTCTATCAAAGTAAGAAACTTTGGTTTCCAATAAACCAATAAAACAAACACCATATTCTTTTACAAATTCTTTTAAATATAGAGAAGCTTTTCTCTTCCTAGCTCCTCTACAATTCCAAAAAGCAAGGGAAGAGTTCATTGATTAAGAGGGGTAGAAGACCCCGGCTTATCTTTGATGTCAATCTCCATTCTCCTACTCCTAGGAGTTGAATTAATGGGTCCTAATCCTTTTAACTATTTAGTACCTTTCCTTTTATTGAAAAAAGGGCCATCATCCTTATTTTTAATAATCAGCTTATGATCTTTGTTGTTGATTTTATTATGCTCTGATACATAATCATTTCCTTTGTCTTCACATACTAAGTTCTCCTCCGGCACAGAGGAACTGATTTCACCTTCTTCGAATAAATCTTCTAGGATGCTGAATTTATTATCAGAATTTATTTTAGAAGAAATAACATTCATGCTAACAATGATTATCATGAGGTTAACTTCATTGGACCTCGATTCACTTGGTGCAACAACAAGGCTGGAGGAGCTCGTATTCTTAAAAGGCTTGACAGGTGTTTCTTTAACACTTATGCTTTGAATTTATCTTCTCCTTTAATTCTTAATCATATAGCTAGAATTTCTTCCGATCATTGCCCTTTAGTCCTCAATATTATCGATTCTAAATACAAAGCTGTCAAGTCCATTAAATTTGAGGATGTTTGGATTTCATACCCGGCTGCTCTCAAAGTGGTTAAAAAAGCTTGGTCTATTAATTATCAAGGGAGTCATGCACATATTTTGAATTCAAAATTCAAAAGGACTCTTAAATCATTGTTTTTCTGGAGTAAGGCAAAGAAGGTGAACTTGAACTGTTCTAAAGACAAGCTGTTAAAAGAAATTATGGAAATACAAAGTAGAGAAGCTGAAAATGGGCTTTTATGTGATGAAGATTGTTGGAGATTAAAAGCTAAAGTTCTGGAGCTGAATTCTATTATGGCTAGACTAAACACTTAGTGGAAGCAAAGAGCAAAAACTAAATGGGTGAATGAAGGTGATAGCAACTCAAGATTTTTTCAAACTTTTGCTAGTGCAAAAAGGAGGCTGAATAACATAGTGAAGATCAAAGATGAAGAAGGTTTTGTACTGGATAAACAAGATCAATTTGAAAGTGTTTTGCTCAGATTCTTTGAACAGAAATGGAGGCAAAGGGAGTGCTCTTTAGAAGGGTGGTCTGTCCCGAATTGTACAGTAAAAGAGGAAGATAAAAAATGGTTGTCTGGAGCATTCATGGAGGAGGAAATCGAAGCTGTTGTCAAAAACTTAGGCAACAACATTGCGCCTGGTTGTGATGGGATCACTTATTCCTTTTTGAAAACTTATTGGGTTATCATAAAGAAGGACTTCTTAAATGCTTTATTATATTTTCTTCAATATGGTGTTATGGAGGATTCTTGGAAAGACACTTTGATTGTGTTAATTCCAAAAATATCTAATCCTATGTATCCTTCCAACTATAGGCCTATTAGTCTTTGTAATTCAGTTTACAAAGTAGCAGCTAAATTCATACTTAATAGGCTATCATACATCATTCCCAAAGTCATTTCTAATGAGCAAGCTGCATTCATTCATGGGAGATCCATTTCAGATCATCTCTTAATTGCTCAAGAGGTCTTTTACAAATTCAGGTTTTCGAAAAATTCCAAAGGACTTGTAGCTTACAAGATTGATATGGAACAAGCCTATGACTCAATGAGTTGGGATACTCTTGAAGAAGTCTTAAAATATTATGAATTCCCAGCTTTATTCTCCAAAGTCATATTGGAATGTGTGTTAATACCAAGATTTTCTATTATAATCAATGGGAGCAAGTCGGATTGGATTTCAGCAAAAAGCAGATTTCGACAAGGTTGCCCTTTGTCACCATTTCTTTTTATTTATGTTCACAACTCTTATCAAATGCTCTAGCTCTTACTAACATTGGGGTGAACATATCTACTAATGGTCCTCGTATCTCCATATGCTTTACGCTGATGATGTTATGATATATTCAGAAGCTAGCAAAAATAATGCCATGAAGGTTAAAGAGATTATCTCCAATTTCTGTAATTGGACAGGGCAAAATATAAACTTGGATAAATCAGGTATCTTATTTGGCAAAATGGTTGATAGAAGAAGAAAAAAAGCAATTACTAAAGCTTTGGGAATCAAGGAAGTAAAAGAATTTACTTACCTTGGTATCAAAATGGCATTGAGGAGGCTAAAGGTTAATGATTTTCAATTCATCATTGAAAAATTGTTAAAGAAGGTAAACACCTGGGGAAGTAAGTTGCTGTCATTAGCTGGGAAATTAACACTTGTGAAGACGGTATTATTGAATATTCCAGGTTTTTATAGCACTCATTCTTTAGTCCCCATGAAAATTCTTCATGAAGTCAACAAGCTTTGTAGAAATTTCATTTGGAATAAGCCCAATGGTGAAATTGGCATTCATTATGTTAAATGGGAGGATCTTTGTAAACCAATGGAGAAAGGTGGTAGGGGATTGTCCTCTTCAACTTCTAAAGTTGCTGACCTGAGAGCAAGACTATATTGGAGGTTTTTGAACAAAAGCTCATTTTTGTTCAAAATGTTAGCTCCTAAATATGGAACTAGAATTGATGAAAGCAATTATAAGAGGAATGCTTCTTCCTCATGGAAAATACTGATTGATGGAGGAAAAGTTTTACTTCCTTTTCTGAAATGGAGCGTGGGAAATGGAGCCAAAATCAGAGCTTTTGAAGACATATGGCTGCTTGACAGAAAAATAAATGAATGGCCTTCTTTTGTTGTCCCTCAGGATGAAGAAAATATATTTCTGGATAAATTTATAAAAAGAGATGAATGGGATGTGATTGGATTAAGAAAAGTGTTTGGGAATGAAATGATTAATCTCATTATACAAACAAGTATAAGCAATAATCAAAGGGAAGACAAGCTAGAGCTAATCAACAAAAATTCTGGAAGTTCAATTCCAAAAATGATAGCTGAAGCCAAATTCAATAATCTGACAGATTTTAAGTATTTTGATTGGATGAAGAAAGCCAAAATAAGCCCAAGAGTTGAAACGTTTTGCTGGAGATTATTTAAGGGAGCTATTCCAACTTTTCATTATCTAGTTCGGAGAAGAATTCAAGAGAATGAAACTTGTCCTAGATGCTTAAATTGCATTGAAGATACGGAACATATTATTTTCAAATGTTCTAAAATCAAGGAGGTGCTAAATCAACTTAGCAATTGGGGATTTCAAATTCCTTTCTTTATTAATTTTCAAGACGGCTTGAATTGGATGGAAAAATCTGCTAATAGCAACGGTTTGATCCTCAATTTATTCTTTAATGTACTGTTCTTTTCTTGGAAGGCTAGAAACAAATGGATTCATGATAAAGTGAAAGAAGGTCCTATTTCAATAGCAGTTAATGCTATTAGTTATTCTTCTATCTCTAAATTGATTTTTGTATCCAATTCGGAATCATGGGATGTTAACCAGCCTCCTAGTCTGTCAAAAAATTGGCATCCTCCTCCACCCGAATGGTTAAAAATCAATGTTGATGCTTCTCTAGATAATAATTACAATGCCGGTGTTGGAGGTGTTATACGAGATAGCAAGGGAAGGTTTTTATTGGCTTTTGGCATAAAATATATTCATTGGGATATTCATCATTTGGAGCTTCAAGCTATCAAATCTTTGAAGGAGATTGTTAAAGATTGGATGTTCATTTACAAAGGAGTTATCATTGAAGGGGATAATACAAATGTTATTAGAAGACTTCAAAAGGCAAAAGTTAATGGCTTTAAAGGAGATGAAGAGTATGATTTCCTTTCAGAATTCAACTTACTTATTTTTTCTTGTGTTGATAGAAGCAAAAACAAGTTGGCCTATTGGTGTGCTAAGTATGCCTCGGCCAACAATTTTATTTGGGATGACTTATGCTTGGATAAGATTCCTCCTTCATTTATTAATATCTTGAAGGAGGAATCGAACCTGTAGTTTTTTCTTTTGTTTGCTTTTTTTAGCTATTAATGCATTTATTGCTTCTCTCAAAAAAAAAAAAAAAAAAAAGAATAGGTGGAAGGGCTTCATTAACTTTGTTGTTGTTTTGATAGACCTCCTCTGCACAATTAACTGAAATCTCCTCATTATTTTCCTTCTCAGCTTCAATTGCCTTCCAAACAGCCTTATTATTACTAGCAGCAGCTTTATTTAAAGCATTCACCTTTTCATCTCGAGAAGACATCCTGAAGTTATTTTAAAAAATCTTTTCCTGCCATAGTTGACTTGTAGCCATGGTCCATATCCACTATTTTCTTCATAAACAGCAGCAAGTGTTTCAGAATTACTGATTTTTGACTTCCCAACAGGTATAACCTTTGTGCTCTCCTTAGTTATATTCGAAACATTGTTTTCATTATTTAAATTCTCCAAGCAAGTGTTTTTGTTATGCCCAATTTTCCCACAGCAAAAGCAAAATTCTGGGAGCCTTTCATATTAAACTTTTTGAAAGAATTTGCCCATACTTCCTTCCACTCAAACTCCCATGGGTAGTTTAGCATCCAAATTAAGACGAACACAAACTCTTCCAAATTTTCTCCTGCTTGGAACAAGTTGCCATCAATCAAGATCGGTTTACCAACCATGGAAGCAATTCTACAAATGTTGATCTCATCCTAACATAGAAGAGGGAGATTCGGTAGTCTAATCCAAATAGGAGCACTCAAGCCCTTCAAAGAAGTTGGATTGAAATTTACCGACCACTTTTCCATCCCAATGATTTTATTATTTACAAACCAAGGTCCATTGGAAAAGATAGCCTCCATTGCTTGTTTTTCAAAAAATGAACAAAGAACCCATTCCATTCCTAACATGGTTAGGTGGAACTTTCCATAAGATGCCCATTGTCTTCTAAGTTCTGTGCTCACCACTGAGAATGGAATTTTGCCTCCAAAGACCTTAATCACTAAAGAATTCTGTAATTTTCTTGAATTCTCCATCACCTTGTCTTCGTTGAGTTTAACTGTAGCTCCATCTTCAGATAGAAAGTCACCCAGATTCAGCTGAGCAACCTTGATATGTTCCTTCCTACTCCAGGCATTTTGCTAATTAATAATCTTTGGTCTTTCTGTGACTTCATTCATAGCTTCTTGATGCATTCCCAGATCTCCATTATTGCATTGACGAACTTGATTTAAGTCAGAAGAATTAATCATAAAAGAAGTGTTTTGAGCTGAGTCAAATTGAGCATCATTGCTAGAGCCCACATCATTACATACCAGTTCGTATTCTTCAGGAATCTTCTTACCAGAGGCATTTTGTAAAACAATTTCATTGCATTTGTCTAGAATTGGTTTCATAGAAAGCTTAGGAAATGGCTCAGGGGAAGCAGAATCTTTCTTATTCTGTTCAAAAACAGGAAAATCAAAATACTTCTCATTCACACAGTCTTCATCATCGGTTAGTAAACCTTTCCATTTCCCAACAACTACAGGGAATTTATTAGAGGGCATCAATGATCCTCCTTCCTTGATTATTAGCGGCATTCCCGTTCGAATTTTAGCTTTAGAAGCTAAGGCAATTCTAGGACGAAAATCTCCGAACGCAGGCGGAGACGAGGTAAAAGATCAAATTTGACAATGAGAATTGTTGGTGGTAGATCGACGCACCTCCATTAGGTCACCGGAGATAGGTGACCGGCGTTCCGCCGTCGCCAGATGCAACAACGGATATCCCGCGAACTTCAAAATTTGAAAAATGCCGAAACAAACAGAACAGAGATTAACTGTATTCTGGGGGAAAAAACATGTCTGATCATATAGTATATTTCAATATCATATATTATGATTAGTCTTTAAAAAAATTCATTAATCTTTCTCTATGTGTGTGTGCACGATTACCCAATTAGAATCAAACTTACTTAGACTTAAGAAATAAAAATAGAGATATACATACTCTATTACTTGAAATACTATTCTTCCTTATCTTGAAGTCTTCAACAATCTGGAGTAGTATATGATTTCTTTGAAATATTAGTACACAAAAAAATATACAATATATGCTATTGAAATAATAATATATTTTTATCATCAAAATTCATAATCTCAATCTTGATTCCTAATTTACAACACTTTTTATAAGAATTTATTTTAACAAAAATATCTCTACTTTTTATATGTTATTTCAAAGAGTTCTTAAAGGGCTATTGGTGTGAGAACCCATGAGTCATCATTTTGTTAATATCTTTTTCATTATTTATTTATTTGACATGTGTCTCATTGAAGAGAAAAGAATTTTAAAAAGGAAAAAATATTTTAAGATTTATAAAATGGATATAAAATAAAATAATTATTTCTTTTATCAATATGTCTACTTGTACAACATCCAAATGGTATGTCGAGATGATTACTTTAAATTTTTTTAAGAGTGATAGCCAAAAGTTGCATTATAAGTAGTAGACATAATTTCCATTATGAAGTCAACAATTATTATGTACAAGCACTCTCCCGCACACCATGTCATAGGTAGAGTGATCATTCCTTTTATCTCTTACCTCTCCAAAGACAAATTATAAAATAGAGTTCTGGTAGGGTGCATTAGGAAGTATGTTCATTTTATCAAAATATGTTAATAAATTACATTAATGGATCCTATAATGATGGTGATATTCTTGATTAGATAATAAATGATAAGCATGATGGCCACCATAACATCGTTGAATTGGTCTAAACTCATTGGCCAATTTATTTAAGAATTTAGATGAACCATACGTTATTAGCATATGGAATGTTCCTTGTGTTAACTCTCAGGAGATATCTCTTGAGACTTGCATCATGAGACATCTTTATGTTGTCTTCTTTGAGTATGGAGAGTACCACATAATGAATATTTCATTTGCATGCTCCTTTGCAGGCACCATGCCAACTTACCTTCTTTGATCCATTAAATCAAACTATTTTAACTTTCTTTTTCTTCCATCCAATCCTCTATAAGGCTTTGGAGATGCTAGCACTCCTACATGTCATTACCATGATCCTTCTAAAGGATAAAATATTGAGGTTTCACCAATATGGTTGACTACCTTCATTAGTATAAAGGGGTAATAATTGAATATTGATGCCTGGGATGCACATTACCATTCTAATAGGGGTAAACTACATGCAATTCTTCCATTATTCCTAGTACATGCACTATTGTACTTTTAAGAATTCTTACTGTTAGTGAGCTCTTTATTAACTTTGATGGAACCTATCATGTAATAATTCATGCCTCCTTTCCACCTTATGGGCCCATCGTCGGGCTACAATCAAATCAAAAGGGTTCTTGAAGATGAAAAGCATACATCGTTCAGAACACCTATATCTATATTTTGTTACATAGTCATGTCCTTTGGCCTGAAGAATGTTGATGCCTCATACCAATGGGCGATGACTCGTATATTTTATGATTTGATTCGCCAAAAGGTAGAATAATACATACATGACGTGGTCAATAAGAGCATGGACCGAAAGGATCACTTAAACAAACTAAGGATCATATTTGAGAGAATCAAAAAGTTTGATCTGAAGATGAACCCTCTCAAATGCACCTTTGGTGTTTCTTCTAGCAAATTTCTGAGGTATGTTGTTCGTCATCGAGGAATTAAAATTAATACCAATAAGATCAAGAAAATTATGGAGATGTCACCTCCTATAAATCTCTGAGAGCTTCGCTCTTTGCAAGGATAACTGGCTTTCATTTGATGATTCATATCGAATCTATCGGGTAGGTGCCAGCCATTTTTCAAGTTGATAAAGAAAGATGTCCACTTCAAATGGGATGCAAAGTGCTAGGAAGCCTTTGATAGTATAAAGAGATATTTTTTAAATCTTCCCATTCTCATAGCACCAATATCGGGGATGCCTCTTATATGGTATACAACAGCTCTAGAAGAGCCCCTCATAGAATTATTGGCCCATCATAATGAAGAAGGCAAGCAAAATGCACCCTATTATATCAGTTGGTGATTGATTGGAACAGAAGTGCGATATTCCCCAATTGAAAAGTATTATCTAGCATTAATTTTTGCAATCCAAAATCCCTTCCACTACATATTGTCCCACAATATCACGTTAATATCAAAGATCAATCGTTTAAGTTCTTGATGACAAGACAAGCATTGACAGGTCATTTAGCCAGGTGGGTAGTACTACTCCTACAATTTGACATCACATACATCCCACAAAAAGCCGTGAATGGGCAGGTGCTAGCAGACTTCTTGGCAGCACATCCTATCTTGATAGATTCCCCACTCAATGATGATTTACTTGATGAGTATATCATGCATGTTGAGGAAAATGAAAAACTATCATTTTGGTAAATGTACTTCAAAGGGCCATCATTGATTAAACATGCCTAACCTCCAAATCTTGCGAGAGCTCAAGCATCAGTTTTATTTTTCTAGCATCTAAGGGAGGCATAATAAGATTTTCATTTAGTTTGACTGAACCTTGGATAACCAATGAAGCTGAATACAAAGATATAATAGCAGTACTAGAGATTGCGATTGTTGTTAGAATAAAAAGTCTCCAAATTTTTCATTATTCTTAACTTGTGATAGATCACATCCTCGGTATTGATAAGGTTGGAAAACTTGAATTGGCCTATTACCACTAACAAGCTCTTGAGGTTCTGAAATAAGTGCCAAATGTTAGAATAACCTGAGTTTCTCGAGGTCAGAATGCCAAGGAAGAGTGTCTATCCAAATTAGCTAAGAATATGGAAAACACCGACGAGGAGATGCCTATACCAATTATGGTCCATTGCTGTCGGGTCTTAGAGCCGGCAATATTACATTTCCTATAGGTAGAGAGAATACCATATTCAACTTAGCAGGATACAATCCCAGATGATCCTCAAACTCCCAAGTAAATCATCATTAAAAATCAACCAGAAGAATGTCATGTAGTCAAGAGACGTTATAAAACCAGCAGATACTCGGAGTCATGGCAACATTTCCTAGATATTGAGGAAGGTGATAATTGGAGGCAATCCTTCATCAACTATTTTAAGGAAAGCAAACTCTCAGAGGATAAATCTTTGGTTGTAAAAATTAGAAAAAGGGTGTTACAATATGCGTTTGTTAACCACACGCTATACCGATGAGCTTTTGATCAGATGTGGCTGCGATGCCTAGGGACCAAGAAAGTTGATAAAGTGATAATATAAGTCCATGAAGGACTTTTTGGTACACATCAGTCAGGTCCTAAGATGTCAGCTAAAATCAAAAGAATGGTTTATGATTAGCTGATAATAATGAGAGGTTGTATTGACCACACTAAGAGGCGCCACGAATATTAGATTGACAGTGATGTTATATATCAACAACCAAATTCTCTACACCCAATAACAGGATCCTAGCCATTTGAATGCTGAGGCATAGATATAATCGGTCTGATAGATACGCCATCTTCAGCAGGACATCACTTTATTCTGGCAGCAACTGACTACTTCTCAAAGTGGGCCGAAGTTGCTCCATTCAAAGAAGTCACATCCGAGCATATGATCAATTTATCTACCCACAACATTGTCTACAAATTTTGTTTGTCTTGCCGCATAATTTCAGATAATGGTAGTATATTCAAAAGTACAAAAAACTATAAGTTCAATTATTGGCATAAAATTGATTGGTGATACTCATCTATATACCCAAGAGTAAATGGCATAGCAGAAACCTTCAATAAAATGTTGGTGAAATTATTGAAGAAGATCCTCACCAAGAATAAAAAAGAGTGGCATACAAAGATGAAAGAGGCAATATGGGCATACCGTACAACCTACAAAAATCTAACTAAAGCCACTCCTTACTCACTAGTGTTTGGAGTAGAGGTTGTATTACCACTGGAAGTTAAACTACCGTCACTTTGGGTTGCAATCCAGAATGATCTCACTCAAGAGCAAAATGCTCGTTTGAGAATGGAAGAGTTCAATGTACTTGATGAACTCAGGTTACAAGCTCAACAAAACTTGGAAATCTACCAAGGAATAATGGTAAAATCTTTCAATCGAATGGTGCATTCTCGGGTATTTCAAGAAGGGGAATTGGTCTAGCTGCTGAGAAGACTAATCATCCCACACCAAAAAATTGGTGGCAAGTTTATGTCCAACTAGGAAGGCCCCTTCTTCATCGAGAAGGTGAACCAAGTAGGAGCATATCAATTAATCGATCTGAATGGTCAAAGGCCTATGCCGCCTATCAACGACCGACATTTAAAGAAGTATCATGCATGAAAATTTTATGGCTAATGTACTTTATAATGGTCAAAGCGTTATATACATACTTATCAAAGTATGCTTATATTTATATTTTGAAATTCTCTTATGTAGAAAGAATGTATTTCAAAATCCCCCATCGGACTAGGGGAAGTTTAAATATTTATTTTGATCAATATCACGCCACATACCGAGATCTCCAAATAAATATTTAAATTCTCAAAGATACAAAACTTATCCAAAATGTCCCTATGAGACATGGGGCATTTTAAATATTCATTTGGGTCGACATCATGCTGTAAGCCGAGATCCCCAAATGAATATTTAAAATATCAAAATCTCAAATTTATTCTACTTTGAAATGTCTCTGTGAACCAGGGGCATTTTAAATATTTATTCGGGTCAACATCGTGCTGCATGCCGAGATCCCCGAATGAATACTTAAAATTATCAATTCAAATATTCTTTCATGATGAAGAATACAATGATTTCTTTTTTAGAGTATATACAGGTGATCTTTTAAAAAGTTCAAGACACTATCCTCTCAAACGTACCAAGATTCAAAAGTCAAGAAAGAGTTTTTTGTGACTACACACCCCAATAAATTGAGCCAAAACAGTTTGAAGTCTTTTAGCAATCTAAAGCTTAAGATTCGATTGGGTTTAAAAGATTGGATTCAACACACCCAAATACGATCGAATCATTGGTAGCTCTGTCTACTCAATACGCCATAAGAATGGCCATAATAGCGGAACCCCCTCTTTATCAACCTGTTAGTAGGGTCTGTAGGAAGCACGAAGGCTAATTATACTCAACAAGTTCAAGTGATCGTAGTCTATTAAATTCTCCTAATTGATCGGAGAATCAAAGTTCCAGTGGAAAGCAATAGTCACGAATAACTATCGAATATGCATTGGCTCCAAATCTTTAACCGCAAAGGATAACTCCAAATCTACCAACTTGAATAAGATTAGCATTGGAAAGTGCATTTCCCAAAGTTCAAGTTTGAAGCCTGAAATGGATGTAAGAGGTCGGATCCAACAAGCTCAAATATGGCCGTATCACTGGCAGCTCCATCTACTCAACACGTCATAAGAAAGGCCGTGGTAGAGGAACTCCCATCTCAGAAACTAGTGGACGAAGAGCAATCAAATTCTAACTCTCCCATTCTGATGAACTTAAGTGACTCAAATTAAAGTATGCTCAAGTGGTTAAGAATTAAGATACTATCTACATTTGATACTATCATCTAACTCGAAGAGTGTAAATCCTTCAAAAAATTCATAAATACAAAGCGAAGATCGTTGGAACTCTTCTTCAACAAATCCGTAAAAGCACAAAGCAAATGACTGAAGAAACCAACAGAAAGTTAACAAAAACCTCAAGGCTAAACTAAGAGAATTCCATCATCAATAAGTTTGTTATGCACAAAGCTCTGGACCGATGACTTTTTTTCATTGACCTAATAAAAACCTAAGGGTTAACGTCGCCGGCATCTTCTCCTTTATCAAGCCCACAAAAGCAAGAAGCATAGGGCCAATGGTACAAATATCCAGATAAGTAAATAAAGATAAATAAGGTAATTCTTCATCAACATCCGCAGCACAAACCAATGGGCAGAGGAAATCAAAATCTTAGGTGCCAAGCTAAAGCTATGAAAAGAAGCATCCTGAATGACATCTACAAATGTATCTAAAGACTGTGGGCATTTTAAATACTTATTTGGGTAAACATCACACTGCCAAGATCCCTAAATAAATATTTAAAATTTTTTCTAGATATAATAAGATGAGATAAGAAAGTAGAAGATGAGCCTCCATGGACAAAATATATATCCATCTCAAAGTGTAGTCTAGGAAAGACAAAATCAGTACATAAGGCAACAAAGTCTCAGCAGCAGATGAATCTGTGAAGTTCAGATAAATCTCAAATGATTCAGCAATATCAACAAAAATATTACATTTATATATGACGACGATAAAGATAGATGTCGAGCAGTTATAAAAATGCTGAAAAATAAGGAAATAGTGGTGCAAAAGAAGGGCTTAAGGTGACAATTGTATCCACCAATGTCAATCTACAGAGTGATGCTCTAGAGACCTAAGTATAAGATCTATGAATGCACAAAGATCGACTCTTGGAGACCTACATAATGAAAATCATAGCATGATATTCAAATAAGCTTCTAGAGAGCTGCAAAATGAAGCCCCTAGCGTAACATTCAGAGAAGTTCTTGAAGATCTACAAAATAAAAATTTTAGTGTGACATCCAAACAAACTTTTAGAGTTCCACTAAATGAAAACCTCTGTATGATATGTAGAATGAATATCTAGAGATCCACAGGGTCAATGAGCTTATAATAAATATAGTTTGCTCTATACACGAATCATTTTTGTTGGGGGGCATTTGTTGACCTCTATATCACATCTAAAAAAATGAAAAAGTGGCTTAAATCATACCTAAAATTCAACCGAATACATACAAAAATCCCAAGAAATCTCGTACATTGGCATTATTTATGTTGCTTCTCTATGATTCATGCTAGGATCCTACCTCGATTACATCACTTAAGTATCATTAAAAGGGGACTGAATGAAGACTTCGAGCTCGACTGCTCCTTTTAACTTCAACTATCACAAGATCCCTCCTCTAACACTTTATCTTTGTCCACATAAGACACGGTAGAACTCCATCCCATACCCATTGAGAACCCCCGATGCCTCCAAGATGCTAAAGCTCCCGACCTTGCCATCCCCATGCGACCTCGACTCTGAGCCAAACCAATTGCCAGTTCTCTTCTTACCTATACTAAAGTCAATTGAGCCACTACCAGGACAAAATCCATCTTCCTCTTTCATGTCAAACCCGATGATCTCCCGATCCTTCCGATCCACAGAGAGAGAGAGAGAGAGAGAGAGAGAGAGAGAGAAAGAAATAGAGAAAGTGAGAAAGAGAGAGAGAAAGGGAGAAACAGACCTTCTCTTCGTTAAGATCATCAAACCCCGATGCTTCCTCTTCGAGCTCCCAAACCCCTAGCTGAAGTCCACTCCACTTGACAGATATCCTGTAAGTGCTAACATTGACCATGGCCGAACTTCTCAAACCATCTCCCTCTCTAATTTTTTGATCGTATCTCCCTATATCCTTACCCGTCACCCTCTACCTGACCCGCAACTAGCTCAAGCCGCAAATAATAGAGTGAGGTGAAGGTGGTATTAGTATTAATTGTATTAGTTAGTATTATAATTAGTATGTCAATATAATTAGTATTATAATTAGTTAAATGATTGTACATATATAAAGATTATTATTGTAAAAAAAATAAAGAATAAAAAAGAGAAAAGAGATTTAAAAAAAAAGGGGGAGGAGTTAAAAAAAAAGAGAAAAAAAAAGAAGAGGGAATATTGCAAATTTGAGAAAACCTATTTCAACACTTACAACGCGACAAACAACCACCCATGCATGTTTTTCTTTAGCATGGTGGGAGGAAATTCGTTGCGATTCTAGCGACGAGGCGGGTAATATCCTAAAGTTCTATTTTCGGTGTTTGCTGCGAGTCGAGGGATCCCCTATGCACGCTTTTCTCTAGTGTGGTGGGAGGGAATTTGGTGTGGCACTTACAATGAGGTAGGTGAGCCTTGTTGTTGAAACTTGTTAATTATAAATTAGGTTGTTAGGCCTAAACTTAAGTCCCAAAAGGCTAACCAAGAGGGGGGTAAATTGGTAATTTAAAAAATTCTTCCTCTTTAAACCGATTAAAGTTTTAGTGAAATTTTAAAACAATTTTTCAACCACAGATCAACACAAAAGCAGTAAAGTAAAATACAGCAGAAAATACAAAGATATAAGATTTATAGTGGTTCGATCAAACATGACCTACATCAACTCCCTGAAGTTTCTCACTTCAGGTATTTCACTATTACCACAAGTGTCTCTCCTTTTAACCCCACAGCAAGGCGGAGAAGCCTTCACAAAAACTCTCTTCCACCACTACCCAGTGCGACAAAGAACTATCATTCTTTTACACCATCCAAGTGTCTGCAGAGAATCGTCGGCTGTTCACACTCTCCAAGTGTAGGCAGAGAACGTTCAACCTTTCACACTCTCCAAGTGTAGGCAGAAAACCTTTGTCCTTTCACACTCTCTAAGTGTAGGCAGAGAACCTTTTGACTATTCAAACTCCTCAAGAGTCGGCAGAGAATCGGATCTTCTTGAAAGATCTTCTTACGAGAAATTTAGAAGGATAAGAGAAAAGAGTGAAGTAATCACAATTCACAAACGGAGATCCTTACCTTTGAGAAACCAAATGAACCCTTCACACTCCAGTAGTAAGAACTCTCCTTCAAACACCCTCTCACAATCTCTCCTTCAATATCCCTTTAGTATGCACGAAGAATAAAAGACAAATAGATTTTAAAATAGTTAAAACTGGATCTTTTGTAGAGAATACACAAAAAATCATCCAAAAACAACAATTTTCAATTTTTGAATGACCACAATCGTCCTATACGATCCAAATTTGTATGTACAAATAGTGTAAAAACTGTTGCATACGAATAATATATGAATAAGTACGAACTGCCTTCGGACCCGATAATTGTCCCGTATGAACAAAATTCATTTGGTACAAACAGTTATTCCCAAGGTTCATTGGTATGAAAATGCAAGATGAATTTCAAGTCTCTAGAACAGAGAAGCTCGTCGTGGGACGAAACATAAATATCGTTTGGACGAATAGTTCATTTTGGCCAATCTAGAGCCCATGGCCCTAAGATAAACTATAATTATCATCTGGATGAACCCATCCAAAAAGCATCATCCTAGGACACATGATAATTTTTGTTCGAACAAACGCATCCAGAGCCCATCGTCTAGGGATGAATGAAAAACATCGTCTGAATGAATAGTTCATTTTGGCCAAAATAGAGCCCATCATCCTGGGACAGCCTATAATTATCATTTGGACAAACCCATCCAGAGAGCACCGTCCTAGGATGAATAATAATTATCATTTGAACAAACATGTCCAGAGCCCATCGTCTTGGGACAAACAAAAAACATCTTCTCGATGAATAGAACTTCGAAAAAAAATTTGTGTCCTCTCTATTCGTTCTTTTACTCATTTGAGACTTTTAACTGAGCAGATCGTCCCGTATGAACATGGTTCATACTGTACAATCAGTTTCAAAAATTATGAATTTTGAAGCTCTCCCCCAGTGTGGTGTTCTAAGTTACTCAATTACAGTCACACTCTCTCAGACTCAATAAAATGAAAAATATAGATTTAAATTTACAAAATATTCTAAGCTGAATTTGATTTGAAGTCTTCAACAATCTGGAGTTTGATTTTTTTGAAATATTAGTACACACAAGACCAAAAAATAATTCTTCTAAAATGTGTTAGGAGAAGATAATAATCAAAATAATAATATTTGAAATCATCAATACATACAAGTTCTAGGATTGTAAAACATGCAAAGCTAAGTAGCAACTCTCTCAACAAACTCCCCCTTTTTAATGATGGCAAAATAATTATTGTTTGTGTATATTTGAAAGTCATAAGTTTCTCCTAAACTCCCCCTGAATGTAAAACATGTAAGAATAAGGGGCATGATTGTTGAACTAATCATAATTTTTTAATTTTAAAGTTTTTCACACACACAAAAATAATCACACTGAAACCTCAAAATAAATAAAAACTCACCAAAAAAAACACGAACAACACGTCAAAAACACTTCAACTCAAAAACATTCCAAACCAAAATACTTCAAATAATATTTCTCCCCCATTTTAGAAATAGCAAAAAGACAAGTAAAAAGAAACCAAAGTAAGCCAGAAATGTAAGGAGTAATATAAGAAGCCAATAATAGTTGATCATGAAAGAGATTGAGTTATTTATGTAAATAAAAATAAAATGTCATTAGAGAAAAAGAAATATTCATATAATTTTAGTATAGAAATAACATAGTTATGAAAAAAATATCAAGAGCATGAATCAGTTAGGACAATGAGATAAGAAAAATTATTACAAAGTAGATGAATGAAAAATTTGTAAATTTCAAATTTTAATACACAATAAAATTGGACATAAGATTAATTTGAATTTAAAGATTAAAAAATTAAGGAAAGAAAACATATACTAGTGGCGCTTTGCGCATCTTTTCAATATTTGTGGCACACTTTGTGCATTTGTTTTTTTATTTATGGGCTAATTTTGTGCCCCTTTCTCAATTTGCCAACCATTGCACATTCTTTTGATTTTTGTATATTTGTATATGTTAAAGTATTTATTTGATCTTTTCAGAATCAATAATCTAAAATCTCAATTTTTTCTAAGTACAATGATTTTTATAATAAAAAGAGAAATAAAAATAAGAAAATATCAAAATTGCAATAATAATATTAAAATTATGTTAATCTAACAAGAGACATGAGATTGATACCCTTAACTAGATCGAGTTATAACACAACTTAAATTTTTTAACAATTAGAATTTCTAATAAATTCAATTTTGTATTGCATTTCAAAATATAACACTTATTACATCAATATTTAAGGATAATCATATAGGCTAACAAACATTTCTAGAGACATGACAAAATAACTTTTATTTATATCATGATGAATGATAATACATTTGAGCACATAAGATATCAATACACATAGATTTAATAAAACATAAGATATAAAAACATAAGACATGAAGACATAAAAATATAATAACTAACAACACATCACATCGCATCACCACTGCTAAAGAAAATCATAAAAGAAGTATAGTCATCACTCAAAGGAGCCCTAATCTAGAGGAGGTCCTTGGTTGAAGAAGTTAAAATAGCTACTCATCATAGTCATATTCGAGCACAAAACATCGAGTTGGCCTCACATCCAACCCATGTCCTGTTGGTGCTGTACATCTTGCTATAGTAGATGAGTCTCAATTTGATCAAAATAGTGATCAAAATGAGTCGCAAGATGATTAAACCTGTGAACCATATCTCGAAAGTTTGGTTCACAAGCAGGCGCAGGTGCAGGTGCTCTCTCCTCCCACTCAGTGTCAGTACCTTCATCATGTTTTACAAAGATAGCTCAGAATGAACCATCATTATAGAATAGAGGCTCTTCAAGATGAGACACATCAGGAATATAAGCCACAAGGTGTCCTAGAGCAATGTTCTTCTTTCTCTTATGGGATACATGGCCAATTTCAGAAAGTCCAAAAAGATAGTCAAGAATGAGTTGGGCATCATCAATGGGATGACCAGTAAGAATCAGATAAGTGAGAGTGGAAAGAAGAGGAGTGATATTAATTTTATCACCATCTTTTGGAATGATGGAAGTTCTAAGTACATGCTGGATGATTCTAGCATCTTGATGTAGAGTGTTTACTTTGGGCAAATGGCATTCTTGTCTAATCCCTCTAAGCACCCAGTTAATCTCAGTCCACATAAAATTTGTAGAAGAAGTCAAAGTGTGGGATCATATTCCTTCAGTCCTTAAGTTTAAGAAAGCTTCTAGATCCTTCTTGGTTATTTCTACATTCTTTCCTAGAACAAATGGTCTAACCTATCATGATCAGAGTTAAAGGTCATGTTCGCTAGGAAATATTGAAATGTAGAAATATAAAAAGAGTAAATCAGAGTAAGGATAAACTCAAATTGAGCGGAAGCAAAGAGTGGTAGTATTTGATAAACTGTATTCTCCTGAATCAAAACTCTGGACTGAGTCAATTTTGCAGATACAAACTTAGGGAAAGATTTTTCTTTTTCCTTGGAAAGAAATTTTTCCCTGGCATTCTTAGGTCCCCTGGTGAGTTCCTTAGCGTGCTTAATCCTCTTTCTTGAACTAGCCAAAGAGAAGATCAAAGGGAATAAAAGATTGAAAAGGGTTTTGAAGTGAATGAAATTTGAGTTCTAAACCTTTTCAATTTAAAGAAAAATGACCTCTTGTACAGATGAAAATTGGTTCGTCCCATATGATATTTTGTTTGTCAGACGAATGGAAGATTTGTATGTACGACTACATGCATTAGAAATTAAATAACTTTTTGTAATCATACGAGTTATGAGGTATCCTTTTGTACAGACATTTTTACCAGACAATCAGGTGTTCGTCTGGGATGATAGATTATTTAAGATCATTTTTATGATGGTTTGAATCATCCCCCACTTAGAGTGACATGTGGTTCGTATGTACGAACTTCAAGTTTGTATATATGATCTAAAATTAAAACTTATCCTTATCCGTATAACTATCTAGATGCATACATAGGATTGAATACACATCATCCAGATGATCTTGACTATCGTATAGATAAACTGTATTGAAAACTAAAAACCTGCATATAAATCATTCAACTCAATAATTAATATGCTATAGGATTCGTCCCATACAAAAATGTTTTCATACAAACGAATGTCACACTTAGAAATTTTCATACGATTACTCAAAAACATGAATTTTGATGTGAGAGTACATAAAACAAACAGACATGAAATTATAAAAATAAACACGAACAAAAATTGAAACAAAATACATACAGAAAATCACAAAATCACAAAGCACGCAAATAAAACACATATCAATGTTGCAGAAACCTTTATTTAAGCATTCAAATCAATCATACCAAGGCTTATTCTTAATGTGATGAAAGTATCAAAGGCTAATGGTTTAGTAAAAATGTCAGCAAGTTAATTTTCAGTTGAAACATGATTGAGTTCAATTTTTCCTTTGGATACATGATCCCTTATGAAATTATCCCTGATGTCTATATGTTTGGTTTTTGAATGTTGAATAGAATTTTTAGAAATACAAATGGCACTAGTGTTATCACAATAAATAAGAATAGTGCCTACTGTTAATCCTAAATCAATCAACTGTTGTTTCAACCAAAGTAATTGTGCCACACAACTTTCTAAGGCAATATATTCAGCTTCAGTAGTAGATAGGGCTACAAAATTCTATTTTCTATTAGACCAAGAAACTAAAGAATTTCCAATAAATTGACATGTTCCAGAAGTACCCTTTCTATCAACCCAACAATATACAAAGTCAGAATCTGAATATCCAATTATTTTAAATGAAGAGCTAAACTTAGGATAATAAATCCCTAAGTTTTGAGTTCCCAAGAGATATCTCAAAATCCTTTTTATTGCTATCAAATGTGATTCTTTTGGATCTGATTAAAATATAACTTATAAACAAACACTAAACATGATATCAGATTGGCTAGCTGTCAAGTAAAGCAAAGATCCAATTTTTCTCCTAAATTTCTTTTGATCAACAGATTTTCCCTTAGGGTCCTTATCCAACTGAACTGAGGAACTCATAGATGTACTAACAAGTTTAGCATTATCCATTTCATACTTTTTAAAGATGTCCTTAACATACTTTTACTGACTAAGAAATGTACCATCCTCAATTTGCTTAATGCTAAAATCTGAAAAGTAACTCAAATCTGCCATTAGACTCATCTCAAATTCACTACTCATTATTTTAGAAAAATCAACACAAATATTTTTTATTTGAAGATCCAAAGATGATATCATCAATATAAATTTGTACAATGAGTATATCCTCTCCTAATTTCTTCAAAAAGAGAGTTGTGTCCACAATTCCTTTTTCAAAATATCTCTCAAGTAGGAAGGTGCTCAACCTCTCATACTAAGCCCTAGGTGCCTATTTCAATTCATATAATGCCTTTTTCAATTTGAAAACATGATTTGGATGTTTAGAAATTTTAAAGCCTAGAGGTTGTTCCACATAAATATTCTCTTGAATCACCCCATTTAAAAAGGTATTTTTAACATCCATTTGATATAATTTAAATCCTCTAAAATAGGAAAAGGCTAACAAAACCCTAATTTCTTCAAGTCTAGCTACAGGGGATAAAGTCTCCTCAAAATCAATTCATTTAATCTGACTATATCCCTTAGCCACCAATCTAGCCTTATTTATAATGACTATTCCTGAGTCGTTCATTTTGTTCTTGAATACCCACTTAGTTCTAACTACACTTTGATCCTTTGTCATTGCAGTTAATTCCCAAACTTCATTTCTTACAAATTGATTTAATTCTTCTTGCATAGCCAATATCCAAAATTCATCTAAAAGTGCTTAATTAATATTTGTGGGTTCTATCATTGAAATAAAGGCTAAATGATTGAATTTTTTGTTCAGTCCACCCCTAATCCTAACACCCTCACTAGGTTCACCTATAATTAATTCCTTTGGATGGTTTTTAGAAAATCTCAAATATCTAGGCATCAGGTTTTCTATCTCTAGATTTTTATCAAAATTTATTTTCTCAATCTTTTGGAAGTCAAACTCTATCTCATCCTCTTCAATAATCGGCTCTTCTAAAATTCTAGATTCATCAAATATAACATGTGTAGTCTCCTCAATTACAAAATTTTTTTTATTGAATACTCTATAAGATTTTCCAACACTTGAGTATCCTATAAAAATTCCTTCATCTGATTTTGGATCAAATTTTTCTAAGAAAGATTTTTCATTGTTATTAATGAACACCTTACATCCAAAAATATGCAAATGTGACAAATTAGGTGTTCTCCCCTTAAGTAATTCATAGGATATTTTATTCAAGTTTGATCTTACATTCACCATATTCATAACATAACATGCTGTATTAACCGCCTCAGCACAAAAATATCTAGGAAGTGATTATTCTTCCAACATGACTCGAGTGGCTTCAATTAATATTTTGTTTTTCCTTTCGACTACCCCATTCTGTTGAGGAGTTTTTGGTATAAAATAATTATGATCAATCCCTTTCTCCTTACAAAATTCCTCAAATTTTTTATTTTCAAATTCTCCTCCATGATCATTTTAAATTATCAAAATCTTGCTTCCTAGTTTCCTTTGAATCTAAGTCAAAAAATTTCTAAATTATTCAAATAATTCATTCTTATGATATAGAAATCTAACCCATATAAATCTCGAGAAATCATCCATAATTACAAATTTGTATACCTTTCCTCCTAGACTTATAATTCCAATTGGTCCAAAAAGACCTATATATAAAATCTCTAATGGTTTACTAGTTCTAAGATCTTTATTGGATTGAAAAGAAGACTTCACCTATTTTCTTAGTTGACAAGCATCACAAAGTTGGTCCTTAATAAAGTCTAGTTTTGGTATACCTATCACTAGGTTCTTTTGGGTAATCCTCTGAAGGTTTTTCATGCTAGAGTGACAAAGACTCCTATGCCAAAGCCATCACTCATCAGAAATTATTTTTAAACAAAAATTAGTATGAGTTTTGATATAGTTCAAGTCTAGCATAGACACATTATTTATCGGTATACCATGCAAAACATCATTACCATTTAGTCTTAATATGCAGCTAGTAGAGAGAAATTTAACACAATATCCTTTATCACATAGCTGGATAGTACCTAATAGATTATGATTTAAGCCTTCTACAAGTAGTACATTCTCAATAAAAAAGTCTTTAAGATTTCCATTCATACCTGATCCAACCACCTTCCTTGTGGTGTTATCTCCAAGTGTAATCCTGCCTCCACTCCTAGCTTCCAGCGATATAAATTGTTCAGTATCTCCAGTCATATGCTTTGAGCAACCACTGCCCATGTACCATATGCTCTCATGAGGCCTTGTGTTAGAGCGATCCTGCAAAAATATCAAACGTTAGACCTGGAAACTCAAACAAGTTTGGGTTCACCTTTTTATAAATTATAAACAGATGCATGTATGTTATGTCTAGGTTTATGCATCTTAGGTCTCCACACCAAATAAGTTTTCTTATCCAATGTACAGGTGTGCGATATATGTCCAAACAATCCACAATTAAAGCATTTAACTCCAAGAAACGGGTTTCTTAATCTTCTATAGTTTTTCTGTCTATTCATGGATTACATAAATTTAAGATACAAAATAGGATTAGTGAAATCTTCAAGTCTTGGGGGTATCCTATTATCCTCGAGAGCTTTTATCTTTAGTTTATAAAATGAATTCATATCTTCCAATATATGATTTTTATAATTTATCCGATAATTTTTGCTTTCAGATTCATCCTTAAAATCTTTAAATTATTTTTCAAATTCTGCATAGGATGATTTTAAATTTTCATGGTTTTTATTCAAATCGTCAAACTCATCAAGTAATTTCATGTGGTTGTTATCAATTAAAGCATGATCTTTCCTATGGATCTCTTATCCTCTTTGTAGTTCATGTAACTCTAACTTCAGACTAGCATGCATTTTTTTTAATTTCCTATATATAACATGTATGCATTCAGAGACTTCTAAAAGTTCATTGTAAGTCAAGTCACATATCTCTTCTTGATCTGACTGATAAGAATTATTGGCCATTAAGCACAGATTGGTGTCTTCCTCTTCCTTTTTATTCTTTGATGAGTCTGAAGCTGAGTCTGCCCAAAAAGCTTTTTGAAATTTCTTCATTTTCTTCTTCACTCTTAGCTTCTCCTCTACCTTCTCTTTGCTAAGAGTGGCTTTCAGTATTGGACATTCTGATTTAATATGTCCAGGTTTCCTACACTCATAGCAAATAACATCATTTAAAACCTTAACATTCCTATTGAATTTATCTCAATTATATTACTGGCGTCTCTTTTGCTTCCTCTTTAGAAAACTTCAGAACTATCTAGTCATTAGTGCGATATCATCTTCATCCTCAGGTTGTGATAGATCACTCTGCGACTCCTCCACTTTCAATACTATATTCTTCTTCCTTCATAGTTCACCTGCATCAATCTTTCTTTGACTCACTCTTTACTCCTAAGCAATTAGTGATCCAAGAAGATTATCAATAGAATAAATATTTAAATCTTTAAACTCTGTAATCATAATTATTTTTACATCATATGTAGTAGGCAAACAACGAAGTATCTTATTAACCATTTCAGCGTTCTATAGTTCCTTACCCAATGCATGTAAAGAGGTGACTATTTGTGTGAATCTTGTGTACATGTCAGAAATGGATTCATTAGGTTTCATGCAAAATAAGTCATAGTCATGCAACAAGATATTAAGTCTGGATTGTTTAACTTCATTAGTCCCTTCATATGTTATACAAAGTATATCTCATATGTCATTTCCACTCTTGCAAGTGGAAACCTGTATGTAATCTTCTGGCCTATGTACACAAAAGAAACTATTTAAACATTTAGTATTTAGTTGTGCTAAGTCATGTTCTTCTACTATCCAGACTGCAAAGGGTATTTCTACTCTAATGCCATCAATAAATCTAGTTGATTTTATATGCCCTTCTTGTACTAAAATCCACATACGATAATCAAGTGACTGTAAAAATATAGACATGCATGTTTTCCAAAAATCAAAAGGTATATTATCAAACAAAGGAGGTCTTGTGATCAAATATCCTTTAGGTGTGCTTCAATTTCTGAATATAGGCATGATCGTTAATCAAAAAGTAGTTTAAACTTTTGGTTTTGAAATAAAGCTCTGATACCACTTGTTGAAACTTATTAATTATGAATTAGGTTGTTTGACCTAAGCTTATGTCCCAAAAGGCTAACCAAGAGGGGGGTGAATTAGTAATTTAAAAAATTCTTTCTCTTTAAACCGATTAAAGTTTTAGTGAACTTTTAAAACAAATTTTCAACCATAGATCAACACAAAAGCAATAAAGTAAAAAACAACAAAAAATAAAAGGACATATGATTTATAGTGGTTTGATCAAACACGACCTACGTCCACTCTCTAAAGTCTCCCACTTCAGGTTTTGCATTATTACCACAAGTGTCACTCATTTTGCCCCCATAGCATGGCAGAGAAGCCTTCACAAAACTCTCTTCCACCACTATCAGGTACGGCAGAGAACCGTCGTACTTTTACACCCTCCAAGTGTCAATAGAGAATCGTCGGTTGTTCACACTCTCCAAGTGTAGGCAGAGAACATTTGTCCTTTCACACTCTTCAAGTGTAGGTAAAGAACCATTGTCCTTTCACACTCTCCAAGTGTAGGCAGGAAACCTTCATCCTTTCACACTCTCCAAGTGTAGGCAGAGAACCCTTCGGATGTTCACACTCCTCGAGTGTCAGCAGAGAATCGGATCTTCTTGAAAGATGTTCTCACGAGAAATCTAGAAGAGTAAAAGAAAAGAGTGAAGTAATCACAATTCACAAACGGAGATCCTTACCTTTGAGTAACCAAGTTAACCCTTCACGCTCCAATAGTAAGAACTCTCCTTCAAACACTCTCTCATACTCTCTCCTTCAATCTCCCTTTAGTATGCACGAAGACCAAAAGACAAAAAGATTTTAAGACAATCAAAATTGGATCTTTTATAGACACGAAAAATCATCCAAAAACTTCAATATTCAATTTCTGGCCTACAACGATCTTCCCGTATGATCCAAATTCGTACTTACGAACAATGTAAAAATTATTGCGTACGAATAATATATGAATCAGTACAAACTACCTTCATACCCGATAATCATCCCGCACGAACTAAATTCGTCTAATACGAATAGTTATTCCCAAGTTTCATTGGTACGAAAATACAAGATGAATTTCAAGTCTCCAGAATAGAGAAGCTCTTCTTGGGATGAACCATAAATATTGTCTAGACGAATAGTTCATTTTGTCCAATCTAGAGCCCATCATCTTAGGAAAAACTATAATTTTC
Organism: Dendrobium nobile; assembly: GCA_022539455.1. NCBI lineage: Eukaryota > Viridiplantae > Streptophyta > Magnoliopsida > Asparagales > Orchidaceae > Dendrobium > Dendrobium nobile. The sequence continues at coordinate 29,821,094 of CM039718.1, read as the reverse complement.
ATCTGGACAAACCCATCCAGAGAGCACCATCTTGGGACGCACGATAAATATTGTTTGAATGAATGCGTCTAGAGCCCATCATCCAAGAACAAACGAAAAACATCGTCTGGATGAATAGTTCATTTTGGCAAATCTAAAGCCCATCATCCTGGGATGAACTATAATTATCGTCAGTACGAACCCATCTAGAGAGCACCATCCTGGGATGGAACGAACATGTCTAGAGCCCATCATTCTGGGATGAACAAAAATCATCGTATGGACGAATAGAACTTGGAAAAGAATTTTTGGCCCTCTCTGTTTGTTCTTTCACTCATTCAAGAGTTTTAATTGACCAGATCGTCCCGTACAAAAATGGTTTGTACTGTATGATCAATTTCAAAAATTATGAATTTTAAAGCTCTCCCTCGGTGTGCATGTGCTAAGTTACTCAATTACAATCACACTCTCTAAGACTCAATAAAATGAAAAATATGGACTTCAATTTACAAAATATTCTAAGCTAAACTTGATTTAAAGTCTTCAACAATCTGGAGTATGACTTTTCTGAAATGTTAGTACACACAAGATTAAAAACATTTCTTCCAAAATGTGTTAAGAAAATAATAATCAAAATAATAATATTTGAAATCATCAAAATATACAAGTTGGAAGAATGTAAATCATACAAAACTAAGTAGCAACTCTCTCAACATTTGTGTGCACTTTTCTTAGCACGATGAGGAAAAAATATGAGTGCCCGTTTGCGAGGAAAAAATATCTTTTTCCTTTAGGTGCCCAAAGACCTAAGCACTCCTTTCTCTGGAATGGTGGAGGACAAAAATTACAGCTGTGGTTTCCTATAGCACTAGTCATGCACGCTTTTCTCTAGCATGATGGGAGGCCCAGTTTCTTGTAGTTTCCTCTAAATAGGGGAGACGACATAAGACTGTCAAAATTTTGGGTGAACCCGAGGCTGTACTTGAACTTGATTGAACTCTAAAGTACAATAGGGGACCTATGAACTTGAACTAAAATGAAATTAAATGAATTAAATCCATACTGGAACACAATACATTAAGAACTTGGAATTCAATATGAGCAAGAACTTGTGAACTTGGACTTGAATGTGACATAGTGCATAGACACTGGACTTGAGTTACTGTAGGGAACTTCCTATCCAAACTGTAACACATACAAGTTCCTACGAGTTACTGTAGGGAACTTCCTATTCATACAGTAGTCTTCCCTACATCCATTTATAAAGATATTACAATTTGCTTGCAAGTGACTGTAGAAGAATCATCAAATATTATCCACGGTCGAATACAGGAAGAACTATGGATGAATACGAATATCTTTTATTAATAATGGAAGATCTGTTGTATGCAAACAACAATGTGATTACAAGTTGCTATAAGAAACTTATGAATGATCATAAGTAGCAATGAAAAGAACACGAGTGAACATAACGAGCCACTGACTAGTTTTCATGAGAAGGTTAGTGATGAATACAAGCTCCCACAAACTATGTAACAAGAGCCAATGAATATTACAATATTCTTGTAGTCAACCATCATTTAGCATCAAGAAAAATACATCAAACCTCTACAAGCAAGAGTAAAAGATCTACAATACATACAACTTCTCTACGAATACAGATTGTAACAGATACACTGAAAAGACTAAAGATCACAGTAAAATGCATGAAGAATGTGACAAAAGCAAGTTCCTATGAGCTACTATAGGAAGCCTATTATACACTTAACATGTTATCTATAAGAAGAATACAAGGGAACTATAGTAGATAGAAATACTTATTAGCAAAAGTAGGAGATTCGTTAGTGTACTACAATCTACCTATATAAATCATGTAAGTAGTGCACGACATTCTACTTGTATAAAGCATCAAAAAAATCTATTCAGAAGCTGCTATGCCACGCCATCGGATCTGCAACAAATATATAAGCAAACATAAGGTGTTTATAAATATTTCAAAAATAGTCCCGCCATGCACTGTAATATTTATGCACATAGGTATACTAAAGGGGTAAATACAACTACAATTTGCATCGGCCCCAGTGAGTGTATTATAGGTACATATGTGATGTATAGGGAAACTGCATGAGTCAATAAGTGAATTCAAGTTTGAATATGATCCTTCTATATAGATTAATAGGAGTCAATGGGGTTCGAACCATCAAATAAATAGATGGTTGTGGCGACCAATATATTTATTTTAATACATTCATATTAGGCCTTCAAGACCTATAACAATGAGAATTCACTAATAAAAGCACAAAGCCTACGAAACTCAATCCTCCAACACAGGTAGATAGGAGTCGACAAGGTTTAGTAAATAATTACAAAATGCCGCCAAACACCCATATGAGATTCGGCGAGCGTGTTATTAGTACACACATGACGTCTAGGGATGATGCACGGGTTTTTAAGTGAATTCAAGTTTGATCCCGATCCTTCTATGCGAGTAGATAAAAGTTGACATGACTCAAACCATCAATTAAATATGTAGTCGTAAGGTCAACTGAGATATTTATTTTATACATTCATATTAGACCTTCATGGCCTACAATTAAGAGAATTCACTAACAAAGGCATAAAACATACAAAACATGATCCCCTATTATCAAGTCGATAAGGTAGATAAGGTTCAAAACATAAATATTTTCAAATGACCCCAAACACCCCGATGATGGCCGTGTTGAATCAAGATCTCAACCGGAGGGGTTCATAAATATTACAAATGCCATCTGAAAGACTCATAAAAAATCCTAAAATCTAAAAATCCTAAAATACCAAAACATTTAAAAATTTAAATAAATTCATCAAAATACTTAATGCAAGATCCATCAACCCTCCACAACAGTTTGTCTAGGCGGACAAATTGAAAATAACTTCAACTCACATAGAGCTAAATGCCTAATCAAAAATATCACTAGAATGCATTATCAAATAATCTCCTATTAATAAGGACATGGTACCTGTCTTTTGACCAACAATTTTGCTGCCAAATGGCACCGTAGGATAAACGGTTATGACTTGGGGCCCTCTAAATCGAGTGGTTTAGCAGCCAAATGGCACCACAAAATAGCAATTATTGCTAAAGCCAATACACTCCTTAGTGGCATCAAATCCTTGAGATTTGAATCAATAGGATATAATCGATAGGTCACAAAGCCCTTTATTAGCTAAGGTGGATTCAAATTTGTCCTCTTAGATAAACATTCACCCCAAGTCTACAAGGTCCCCTTGGACAAAGCAACCCATGGTTGCTGATAAGGATTCTTTTATTAGGTTGGGTTGACTACCTCCTCTAACTAAGTAGACCAGGGATCACAAAGGCCCGAGATGATGAAACCTTGGGATCTTGATTTGGGCCATCATATATTCCCCCACCATCCTCTTTAAGTGAAAGATGGTGAAAGTTTTCAATTTTAAATATCAAACTTCTTGAATTTCTCAACCCAAATTTCCAAACATTCAAATTTTCCAACATCCTAAATCCATGATGCTACTATATGCTTCATGCTTTGTATCTATGGATACAACATATCTGATTGATAACTAGCCTTAATTGAAAGTTTTCTCTCATGATCGGGATGGGTAATTAATTATAGGAGCTTGCGCCTATAGGAAACTAGAACTTAGATCATAAAGGCCTCGCAAAATAAGGGCAAAATCTTTGGGTAGTATCTTATCTACAAACCCATCTGCCTTCCAAAATTTAACCAGAACTTAATTCCGTTAAACTCCCTTCAAAAAGTGAAAGCAACGCGGGTGGAGACCGAGCCGAATTTCAAAATCCATATATCTCTGGCAACTCTACTGAGTATTGGTTTCTCTTTCCATCTTTGGCTAGTCATCTGAGTATTATAGTAGCAGTTATTTTAATCCATGCTCAAAATTTTGAGTCTTTCAAAATGATCATTTAATGAATTAAAGTCATGAATATCTTAAAAATGATCATTTATAAACTCATTAAGATAACACATTTAGCAGTATTTTAAATATTGTATTATTTGAATTTCTCACTAGTATTATCTGCTTTTATTTTCTGATCTGTATAAGTCTCCGCACTTTAAAAGTGTGGGGTGATGTATCAAATTCTGATTAATAACCCTTACCTTTTATTCGTTAAGATGGATCTAATGAATACCCCAATGACTATCCAATTTGGACAAGGTGCCAAGATCTAACTGGTAAATACTATTATTAAGATAAAAAAATGCTTGAGCTACCATCCAGTTTGGTAGCCTCAACTTCCCTGTGGTCGTTGCAAGGACCGCCACCGTTCATGTGAATAGCGTGAGTACTAGAAGGTCTGCCAGAAGGCCCCAAGCTGCCATGCATCATGCGCATATGCCAACATCATGACCTACTACTAAGGAGCCTCGTAGAAGAGTTTCTTTGTTCGAGAGGCTATCAAAACCTGAAGCCCTAGCTACTAAGAGGGTTGTAGCTGGAGGAAGAATATCACTGGTAACTACCAACACCACTACCCTGTCAATTGAACTACTTGCACATAAGAAATGCAATGTTGAAACCTCCTAATCTAGAGGAAGGCCAATAAGAATGCTAAGGAGAAAAATGAATGCTGAGATCCGAGCTTAGTAGCAGCAACTCCCTATCCACCCATCCAACATAGGCCTAGGAGCTAGAAGCAACCACTCCTACACATAATGGATTTACAAAATTTAAAATGGGTGAAGAGAAATAACTCCACTAATGAGGTGAAGAAATCATTTTGGGACCAATAGTCTGAAGTCCCAGTCCCTCAAAAGAAGGAGCCTGAAACTCTCTCGGCCCGAGTCTTTAGGGTCCTCAAGATTATAAAAGAGAGATGACTGAAGAAGAGAAGATACCAACAGCCTCAAAGGGTCGAAACCAAGAGACCTCCACTAAGAGAATGTTTATTTGTTTCAATGGAGAGAAAAAAAAAGATGATATGTTCAGTGTGGTGAGCATCGGGGCATGACACCAGAACCTCGGGTTCAGGGATCCACCGCCAAAAGATCCCAGTGAAAAAGAAAAGAAATCAGGAGGCCAAAGCCTTGTAGAGAAGGAGAAAGAAGAATTGATATGGCCGTGACATTTGATGATGCTTCCTGAAGATCTGCCCCCAACAAAAAACAACATCAGATATGGGTCCTAAGGAAGGCCCACGATGGTGCTCATTCCGATAGTCGACACCTTTGAGAATCTTCCAAGGGATCCCATCAATCACTAACTCCACCCAAAGAGTTAGCTAAGTTTAACCGTAATCCACTAGTCAAAGAAATCTCCTTGCCTAACCAGCAGTCTGATATCTAGTGGTGTTGCCACTCAAAGATCTGGGTACTAAAAAAATATAGAATAAGAAAAAAACATAGAAGGAGAAGAATACCTCGAAGGGGAAGAAAATATCGAAGAATATATGGAGGAAAATTTAGAAGAAAAAAATGCAAGATATAAATAACACCTTGGATTTGGAAGTGGTCTATATGGTGATACATATAGACATCGATGATAGCGCCGAATATAAAGATGAAAGTTGGCAACCGCCACCTAGACAGGTATAATGGCGTCGCTGCAGAGATGGGTCCTCTATTGACAGAAGTGGCTATTCCCAAGGAGAAGAGGAAGTAGAGGAAGTGGAGAAAAATCCTTTTGATGATGAGAACACCATGATTGTCGATATATAGAGACAGATGAGATGACAAATTAAGGTAAAGGATAGAAAAATATCTCAATTGAGAGAGAAAATGATTGAGATGATAGCTCAAATGATGATGATGATGTAAAGAAATGCTGCAGTCGGACCTATGTCCAATCCTCCTCCAGATCCTCCAAACTTCTAAGTGCCACAAGTATCGGGAATAAGGGGAGTTCCTGAAGGTGGTCACGAAGTTCATAATATCGTCTGCCAGCCCACCCCACAAAATATTGCAAGTACTTCCGAACCTATGATTGTAGCAGAATTGGAATAAATCATTATTGAGAAGATCAAGGCTATCATAGCCGTTGATCAGGAAGAAAAGCTGGTGAGCAAGGGTTGCCGTATCCAGTAGAGTACGATCAAGTAATGTATCCAAAAGGATATTTTGTATCAAAATTCAACATTTTCTATGAAAATAATAATCCCTGACAACACCAAGCACAATTTAAGGCCACCTACGATAATATAGGAGGCAATGATGCTCTAGTCTTTTGATAGTTCGTTAGCAGTTTAACAACAACTACTTTTAAATGGTATGCTGAACTGACAAATAATTCTGTAAAGACCTTTGCAGAATTGTAAGCTATGTTCATAAAGAGATTCACCAGTGCAATTGGGAAGATAATAATCACTAACCTCGCTTTGAATAAGAGATAAAGAGAAGAATCAGTGACAAGATATATCACTCATTGGCTTAACTTAAGTATAAAATGTGAGAAACAATTAGAAGAGGAGCATGTTGTGCAGTTATTAATGGACAACATTGATGAAAAGATGCAACCCTTTCTATGTATGGCTACAATTAAAGATCTGTTAGATAGGGTGGCCAAGTTTAAAAAACTAAACTTGTCTATATTAGAAAGTCACTTTGATAAGCCCAAGAAGTCTAAAGCCTTAGGTGTTAGAAGAGGTGAGGCCGACTCTACATTCATCTCTACAGTTGAAAGAGAAAAGCAAGTAATTTACAATGTAGACAAAGGCAAGCAGCCAATGCAAAACAAAGAAAGTCAAAACAAGCCTACAATCCTGACCCTCAGCCGAAGTTGATATTTGGGGGGAACAATAAGACACAAACTTATTAAGGTGGTGGAGAACGACCGAAATAGGCAATAAGAACTAGTGATAGATTATTCCAATCCCTCAAAGATAAAATGAATAAAGAATATTCATTTAGGAGGGAGAGTGTCGCCAAATTATTTCGACAGTCAGTAAAAGCAGACTTAGAACAGCTAGTCAAAACATGCTGGTGATCTAAATTACTGCCCATACCATTGGATACTCAGCCATCCAAATGAATATTGCTACATCTTTTAAGATTGTCTTGAAAGAAATTATCGAAAAGGGAAATACACATTATCTGACAATGTGCTGTCTCACCCTAGAAGGAATCAACTTCAGTAGTTACGACTTCCTCCATACCCTCGTTTGACGAAAGAAGAATACAAAAGAAAAAAATTCAAGAAAAAAGTGGGAGACTGCGATCTCCAAGAAGACTGTAAATATGCTAAAATAACTCGAAGGAGAAATCTCCTATAGAGCTAGTGCTAAATTTGAAAGCTCTGTCTATGATATGAGCTTTTACTTCTAAATAATTCATCAACCAAGCTGGCACTTCAAAGTCTGAAACGGTGAAGCCCTTCAAGAGGAAAATCAAGCTAAAGAAGCCCAAGGAGAAAATACTGCAACTCAAAGAGCTATCAAAAGTTTGGATGAATACTATCAAACTGTTAGGCAACCTATCAAGCTCACTAACTTCATGTCAGAGCTTAAAATACAAGGAGCTAAAAAAGATGATGATAATTCTCTTCCAACATAATTATGTCGGGTCATCTCAGTGGCACCAAATATGCTATTAAAAGAAGAATACGCTAAGGAAGTTACTTCTTAATCCTATCTGATGGTGACATCAATGGATTATAGCTTAGAAGAGGACTTATACTTTCCAAACGAAGATGGGTCAGACCCCGAAATAACATTACAGATGGGACTTGTAAACATGAGTGCTGATTCTGAATTAACAGATGAATCCCTAGATGCAACAATGACCGACTCTGAAGAAAATGCGCCATTAAATGACTCTGAACCAGAGGAGATCACTAAAGTGCAATTAAAAAATGACAAGATATTGGCATCTCCACCAAAGAAAAGAATCTCCAACAAAGATAAGGAGAAAGAGATAGTCATTAACGATGATATTATCCTTGAAGATCCTAAGAAAAAGAACACTTCAGCCAAGGGGATATATTATAATATCTTACCCCATCTTAGAAAAATACCAACATAACTTAGCATATACGATGCCTTAGTAATATCCAAGGACCTTTATGAGACTTTGATTCAGGCTCTAAAAGATCCCAAAAGATACGAGGCATATTTTGTTGAACATAATCTGACTGAGGTTTTACAAGCTCGTAATGAGCCATTCATTATCTTAACTGAAGAGGACATATTACTCAAGACTACAAACAATAATCGCCCTTTTATATGTTACTACAGAAAGTGAAAAACTGATCACCCGTCGAATCCTGATTGATCTTGAATCTTCCATAAATCTAATAAGCTTGAAAACACTGAGATCCCTCTGCCTTGATGTGGAACACCTCAGGCTAGATAAGTTGATGATGCATGGTTTTAATGAAAAATGGAAGAAGACCCTTAGATCATTCATTCTCCCTCTTGTATTTGGAGAGGTCCTTACCAAAGGCAAGTTTCATGTAATTGATGCACACACCTCATTCAAGGCGTTACTAGGTCACCCCTAGTTGCATGAATATGGCGTAATCACATCAACATTACACTAGTGTTTGAAATATCTTAGATATGGAGAAGAATTTAGGATCTCTTGTGACATTTAGGACTTTACAGTCCATGAAGAAACATTTTATAAAGATGCGCAGTATTTCATGCAAAAAAGGAAAAGTCTTAAAGGCCTCTTAAGGCTAAAGCATCAGACTCAAAGGCTATGAAGTGACCTAAACGGGAATGTGAGAAAAAGCAAGTGGGGAGAAAGAAGGCAACGCCGACTCTTCCCAAAGCACCGACCATTCCCAAAGAAAAAAAAATACGTGCCTCATCTAAGGAGTGATATGGATGAAGATAATGTCACTCCAACTAAATCCCAAAGAGTATGCTAATCTACAGCTGAATGGAGTATGGAGGTTGAATATTCAAATGATGATTATGACTACAACTCTATCTATATGAATACGGTGCAGGATGTATTCTCCAGAGGATTAGCAGCCTGTCGATTTCACATAACATACTTGTAGTCACGCATATCCCCCTATAATACTTCAAGGAAATAATTCCGTGTAAGGTGCAAAAGGTTAAAGAACTCACCACTGAAAGTTCATTAAGGATGTTAAACCCTATAGAACTGGCCCAAGGCTAACCAAGAGGGGGGGGGTGAATTGGTATTTAAAAAATTATTTAGACAAAGCATGAATACAAACCAAATAGCCACAAAAAAATAAGTGCGGAAGAAAATAAATGCGGAAGCAGTAAAAAAACAAGAATACAAAGGTTTATAGTGGTTCAGTCAACTCGACCTACGTCCACTCCCCGGAGGCGCCCTCCGAGTATTACACTACAATCGTGACTCTTTTTAGCCCACACAGCTAGGCGGAGAAGCCTTTACAAACACCTCTTTTTGCCACGTCCGTCAAGGCATAGAACCTTCCTCCTTTTGCTTCCTCCTGAAGCAGACAGAGAACCTCGATTGCTTTCTGAAACTTACCTCTCCCAACCCTTCCAAGGACAAAAGACTCTAGGGAAGAAGAACTGGAACAATGCTTGGAGTAACGCTTGTGAATCCCCTCACAAGCTCCCCCTTACAAGATCCTCTCTCTCTCTCTCTCCCTCTCTCTCTCTCTCTCCTTTAGGTTTTCTCAGGTCAAGACAGTAGCCAAGGATGTTCAAAAATGTTGAACAAGTGCTCTTAAATAAAAGAGCTTCAAAAGGAGCTCATTAATTGCAAGTTGCCAACTATATCGTCCAGAACGATATGGAAATAGTCCTGGCCGATCAGTACAAATCTCATGAGATCGGCAAGAGCATCGCCCTGAATGCAAACTGGATGATTGAAAATTGGTTTGATTGTCCCGGATGATCTCACGATCGTCCAGGCCGATTAGTTCAAATCAGAGAAAAATCATCCAGAGCATCGCCCTGAATTCAAGCTATCCGATCCCGATCATCTAGCACATCGCCCTGAATTTGTGCTGGTCGATATTTATCGTCCATAAGTAACTAAGGTTTTTGAATAGATCATCCTGGTCGATCCTACGATCGTCTAGGATGATGTGATCGTATCAATCATCCTTAATTACTTCCTTGATTTGTCTAATTAATTAAGGCATAATTATGAATATCGTCCAGGCCGATCCAAGATCATCCTTGCCGATTGCCAAAAATACAGAATACCATAATTATTTACGGCGGTAATTTCTTTCTATTTTGATCCTATCATCCTGGCAAATATACGTATCGTCCAAGTCGATTTGTTAATGACGGCTACCTTAATTAAGAAACCATGATTAGATTTTCTATTTTTAAGCCCGATCATCCAGGCTGATGTAAATATCGTCATGGCCGATTTGAGTAAAAACAGAAATTCTAAGTCTCTCAAGTGTGTGTGTAGGGTTACTTTGCATTAGTCACACCAAAGATTACAATTAACTCAAAAGGGAAAAAATAAAATTATAGACTGCCTCAACCCTAATCTACCCCATCTTGAGCTGGCTCCATTTTTCCGTCCGATCTTTGATTCCTGAAAAGTCAGTAGTAAAAGACAGTCTAAGTCAAGTAAGGGTGTTTGCCAATCATCAAAATATAGTTCATAGACCTGAGTTTGCAACAATCTCCCCCTTTTTGATGATGGAAAAACACTACGATAAAAATTTAAAAAAAGTAGTGTAACATACGAAATTGAAAGTGCAGGAAACATCCTAAAACTACTCCCCTTTTGACATCTCAAAAAGGAGGGAACCAAGAATAAAAGCAAACCACAACACACTTTTTTTTTTACCAAGGCATGAAGATGATGTAGTATTTCATGTGATTGATTTTAAAAACTTGTGAGTTAATGAGTTAACAACATCAATAATCCAAAGAACGATAGAATATCTGATCATGATTACCCTTAGCTCAGACTTTCTCTTAGGGTAGAATCATCTTTTGAAATCAATGACCTAACTCAAAAAATCAATTGGATATGAGGAAAAAGAATCCATTCATTACTTGGTTTAAGAAAAAAATATCTTATAGAATAATGAATCAAAATAAATTTGTCACAATCTCAAAACAATCGAAGTCAAGCCTTTGATACATGAAAACTTCTAAGTTTTTAAAACATTTGAAAAGAGAGAGGAGCTTACTTTTTAGTGGGCTCATTTTATGCCTCTTGTCAATTGATTGGTGCTTGTGCACATCTTTTGCTTTTTGATATATAATTTTTTAATTTGGCATCATTGCGCATCTTTTGTTGGCATCATTGGCCAATTTTTTGTATTTTTGCAAGCTCCATTCTCTTTCAAAACTCTTAAAAAGTTCTTAGTTGTGAGTATACCTTCTAGATATTAGAGAATAGGGGCTCTCTCTCTAACATAGAGAATAACTATCCACAAAACATAATCAATTAATCAATGATAAGAGTAACGAGGAATCTTGATTTGACAAAAAGACTTTAAGCATTATAAATACAAGATAGATTTGCTTAAGTGAGTTTAGAAAGGATCTAAATTTTATACACAATCTTTAATTTGACATAGATTTTTGATTAAAAAAGAAAACTATCCCACTAAAATAGGTTAGAGAAGGAGACACAATCAACGAAATATTCGTACCATCTAACAGATTAAGAGATGTAAAACATTTACTACAAATTCTCAAAAGTAAAGACAAGGCATACGATATCATATCAGCAATGATTTTTGAAAGCTAAAAAGCAATAATGAAGAAAGCAAGCCAAATCAATAAAAAAAAAAGAAAAGAAAACAAAGTGCAAATAGGAAAAATAATTAAAAACCAAATAAAGCAAATAGAAGATCAAGTTTATGCAGTTATGTCTATCACAACCAATCTGGTCCTTAAAGTGCTGAAAGTGTCGAAGGCCGGTGATTTAGTAAAGATGTCAGCCAGTTAATTTTCAGTTGTCACATGGTGTAGCTCAATGTCTCCCTTAGTCACATGGTCTTTAATGAAGTGATGCCTAATGTCAATGTGCTTAGTCCTTGAATATTGGATAGGATTCTTAGAGATGCATATGACACTAGTGTTATCACAAAAGATTGAGATGGTGCCTATAGGTAATCCTAAATCTAATACCTGTTGTTTCAACCAAAGGACTTGGGCCGCACAACTTCCAAGAGCAATATACTCAGCTTCAGCAGTGGAAAGTGCAACAGAATTTTGCTTCCTACTAAACCATGAGACCAAAGATTGTCCTATGAATTGATAAGTCCCTGAAGTACTTTTCCTATCGACCTTGCATCCTGCAAAATCAGAGTCAGAAAATCCAATAATCTCAAAATAAGTGTTGTGTCTAGGATACCAAATCCCCAAGCTTTGGGTCCCCAAAAGATATCTAAAAATTCTCTTAATAGCAGTCAGGTGGGATTCCTTAGGGTCGGCTTGAAATATAGCACTAAGGCAAACACTAAACATTATGTCAGGTCGGCTCGCAGTCAAGTAGAGTAAAGATCCAATCATGCCTCTATACTTCTTCTGATCAACAGACTTACCACTTGGGTCATTATCCAATGGAACACTAAAAGTCATGGGAGTATTAATTAGCTTAGATTTATCCATCTCATACTTCTTCAAAATGTCCTTTATGTATTTTGTTTGATTAAGAAAGGTTCCATCATCCAATTATTTTATGTTAAACCCCAAAAAATAAGACAACTCCCTCATCATACTAATCTCAAACTCTCTACTCATTGTTTTAGAGAACTCATCACAAAGTTTTATATTAGGAGATCCAAAGAGTATATCATCAACATAAATCTGAACAATGAGTAAATCATCTCTAATTTTTCTAAGAAAAAGAGTGGTGTCTACGCTCCCCTTAACAAACTCTCTTTCTAGTAAAAATGTACTAAGCCTCTCATACCATGCTCTTGGTGCCTACTTTAAACCATACAAAGCCTTTTTTAATTTAAAAATATGATTTGTAAATTGGGAACTCTCAAAACATTGGGGTTGTTCTACAAATACATCCTCTTTTATTTCCCCATTCAAAAAGGCACTCTTGATATCCATTTGATAAAGCTTAAATCCTTTATAACACGCAAAGGCTAATAGCACTCTAATGGCTTCCAATCTAGCTACAGGGGCAAATGTCTCCTCAAAATCTATCCCTTCTATTTGGTTGTACCCCTTAGCCACTAATCTTGCTTTATTCCTAACCACCACTCCTGAATCGTTCACCTTGTTCTTAAAGACCCACTTTGTCCCAACTACACTTTGTCCCTTAGGTCTTTCTACAAGCTCCCAAACTTCATTCCTAATAAATTGGTTCAATTCCTCCTACATGGATAAAATCCAAAACTCATCAGTAAGAGCTTGGTTTATGTTGGTGGGTTCAATCATTGAGATAAAGGCAGAGTGGTTCACCTCCTTCCTAAGTCCATGTCTAGTATTGACTCCATTAGAAGGGTCTCCGAAGATCAAATCCTTGGGGTGACTTGTAGAGTATCTCCAATCTCTAGGTAAGGTCTGAGAAGGTCCAACCCTTTCCTCCAGATCTAAATTTTCTACTCCTTAGGTGACATCTCCTACTCCTTCTATGTTTTGGTGACCTACTTCCTTCTCCAAATTTTCTACTCCACTAGTAATCTCTCCAATATCATCATCATCCTCAACTCCATGCTTTTAGGATTAGACTCATCAAATACTACATGGGTAGTCTCTTCCACCACTAAAGTTCTCTTATTAAACACCCTAAAAGACTTCCCAACACTAGAATATCTTAAGAATACTCCTTCATCAGATTTAGGATCAAATTTTCCCAAGTGAAACTTCCCATTGTTGTGAATGAAAACCTTACAACCAAAGACATGAAGGGGGGAAAGATTGGGTGTCCTACCCTTAAGGATCTCATAGGGTGTCTTTTCTAATTTGGCTCTAACGTTCACCCTACAACACATAACAAGCTGTGTTAACCGCTACAGCCCAAAAGTATTTTGGAAGTGAATAGCTGAGAAATTGTGACTAATCCACTTTTCCTCACAAAAATCTCTAAATCTTTCATTCTCAAACTCTCCCCCATAATCACTATGGATGGTCAAGATCTCACAACCTAGCTTTTTCTAAATCTAAGTAGAAAATGTTTTAAACTCCTCAAAAGACTCATTTTTATGTGTAAGAAATCTAGTCCAAGTGAACCTTGAGTAGTCATCAACAATCACAAAACCATAGACTTTTCCTCCCAAGCTGGCAGTGCTAATGGGTCCAAACAAATCCATGTGCAGTACTTCTAAAGGTCTAGAGGTGCTAATTTCCTTAGTGGGGTGAAAGGTGGAGTGGACTTGCTTTCCTAGTTGGCAGGCATCACAAAGGTGGTCTTTTGAAAACTTGAGTTTGGGGACACCTCTAACTATGTCTTTTTGGGTCACTTTCCTAAGGGTTTTCATACTTGCATGACATAGTCTCCGGTCCCATAACCATGAATCATCAATCACTATTTTTATACAAAATGAAGCAGCACATTCAATGTTATTTAAATCAAGCATGTAGACATTGTTAATCCTCTTTCCCTGCAAAATAGTGTTGTTACTTAAACTTACAATGTATGAATTTGCAAAGAATTGCATGATGAAGCCTTTGTCACAGAGTTGACTGATGCTAAGCAGGTTGTGCTTCAATCCATCTACAAGAAAAATATATTCAATCATAAGGTTCTTGGAATTATCAATTATACCTACGCCTACCACCTTCTTAGTGGTTTTGTCTCCAAGAGTAACCTTGCCTCCAGTCCTGGACTCCAGCGAAACAAATTGATTGGCACACTAGTCATATGTCGAGAGAAATCGCTGTCCAAGTACCACATACTCTCACGAGGCCTTTTGTGAGAGCCCACCTACAAAATTATCAAATGTTAGATTTAGGAACCCAAGCAGGTTTGGGTTCCTTCTTATGAAAAGTAGAATGCAATGCATGTTTGGTATGCTATGAATTACGCAATTTTGGTCTCCACACCCAGTGTGTACTACAGTGAATAGTACAAGTGTGTGAGATGTGTCCTAGCATGCCACATGAAAAGCATCTAACACCTGGAAAAGGATTTCTTAAATGGTTTGAGTTATAATGCCTCTTCCTAGGTTTTGGCTTTTGATCAAGTGTTGGTGTCATCCTAGTTTTCTTAAATGTATCCAATTCATTTTGAATCCTCAAGTTAGTAAATTTTAGGGCATCATTATCAATCCTTAAATTTTTCTCCATCTCTTTAGACTTTTTAAAATCAGATTCAAGTGAGGTGTGTGTGACTTTTAGTGACTCATGCTCTTCCATTAATTCATAATGCTTTTTGTTTAACTCATCAAATTCATCAAGTAGAGCCATATGATCTGAATCAATTGTTGAGTGATCTTTAGTCATAATTGCATGCGTTTTTTGTAACTCCAAAAATTCTAATTTTAAGCTTGCATGTGTTTTCTTGAGTTTCTTATATGATGCATGAATTTTTTTAGAAATTTTAAGTAGTTGATCATAGGAAAGTTCACATACCTCTTCTTGATCGAGATGATTGTCTGCCATCAAGCACAATTTTGTTGTCTCATCTTCTGGTTCCGTCTCCGATGAATCTGATGCAGAATCCGCCCAAAATGCCTTTTAGAGTCTTTTCTTGTCCTTCCTGAACTTGGGTTTCTCCTCACCTTTTCCTTTGCTTGAGTGATCTTGAAGTGTAGGACAGTCGTCTTTCACATTTCCAGGCTTCCTGCATTCATAAAAAAACAACATCAGAAGATCCTTTAGAATATTTGTTATCCTTACATTTTCTCTAATGATGCTTTTGCTTCTTTTTTAGAAAGTTTCTGAATTTCCTTGAGATTAAGGCAACTTCATCGCTCTCAGACCTGGAAGAATCGGTGTCAGATTTGTGTGCCTTCAGTACTACCGTTTTATCTTTCTTTTTCTCACCTGCATCAAGATTTCTTTAATTCACCACTTGCTCGTAAGCAATGAGTGAGCCAAGTAAGTTGTCAAAAGAATACGTGTTCAAATCCTTAGATTCAGTTATAGCAATAATTTTTGCATCAAAAGAGGAAGGCAAGCATCGTAAAATCTTGTTTACTTTTTCAAAATTTGAAAGCTCTCTTCCTAAGGCATGCCAGGAAGTAACAATCTAAGTAAATCTCGTATACATTTCAGAAATTGATTCATGAGGTTTCATACAAAAAAGTTCATAGTCATGCAAGAGAATGTTCAAATGGGATTGTTTAACTTCAATTTTTTTTTTTTGAAAATGCCAAAGGAAACTAATTAAAACCAAAAAATGGATACAACCTAAAGAATGATAGAACATCTATCACACTCATCTTTAAGCAAAGCAAAAAAACTTGGAGGGATCTTGTTACAATAAAGATCCTCCCAAGCGAAGTCTTCTGCTAATGCCAAATTAGCACAAAAGTCTGCTAAACGATTACATTCTCTCGAACAAAATGAAAAAGAAACATACCAAAGTCTTCCAAGAATGATAGATCTTCCAACTCTTCATTGCTGTGATGACATTTATTCAACGATCTCTGAAGGTAATTGATGACATTCTGATTATCCCCTTTGATGATAATCCCCTTAGCTTCGAATTTCCAGAACTTGTGAAACATTTTCAACGCCCGAATAGCCATCAGCTCAAGCAAACCAATGTCCCAATGGACATATTTGATTCCAAAAGCAAATAAGAATCTCCCTTTATTGTCTCTAAAAACTCCGGCAAGCCCATCCTCATTGGAGTCAAGAAGTACAGCATCATAATTAACTTTAATCTACTCGAGTGGAGGGGGGTGCCAAGAAGAGTTGGACAACTTACCAAGCTGATTGGCTCCTCAGTGATCCGAGAGGATACCACATTTTGAAAAAACAACAGCAACCTCAATTGCTTTGGCTGCCATAAAACCCATGCCCAATTCCTTGCCTCCATGGGTAGCATCATTCCTACTCTTCCATGAATAGTAGACAGATGTGCAGTATAGATTGACCAAGAAAGAATTTACGCGAGCTAACGCCTTTAACCCGTGGATACAGTCAGACCAATTATTGTATCTAGGAATGGGGAAACCCCATCCTTCCAAGGTGTCGAACAACCGGACAAGAAAACTACAATTAACTGCAATATGCTCCTCATTTTCTACAGCTGAATAGCCCCTTGGACAGCCATTTGAATTGATAATTCTCCTATGCCTGAGATACTCCATAGTTGGAATACCACTTTGAAGCAATCTCCACCGAAAGCAATGCACTCTAACGGACAATTTACTTAACCTGAGCCATTTCCAATCATTTCCACTATTACAATTAGTATATTGAAAAGATCTAATCAGAGCTGCTAATGATTTCCCTGAAAATTTTTTAAGTAGATCTTTGGAATCCTTCCCACTTCCAATCTCCGTCTGTACAATCAACTTGATGAGTTCCGGACCAAATACTTACTTAACTCCCCCATATTCCATACTCTGTTATGGATAAAAAAACTAAGCCTTGGAACTTCATCAACCATGACATTAACAAATGTAGGCCAATTGGACAGCCTTTTATTTTGAATCCAGATATCTTCAAGAGGATCAATGGAATCACCAGTAACCACAATCCATCTCAAAATAGGTTGCAATGCCTTCATGCCATTTGAAAGAATTTTCCAGGTAACCGAGCAGTTTTTTCCCTTTGTTTCACTACAGAGAACATTCCCGTATTTAGCTCTTAAAGTCCTGTACAACAAAGAGTTGGATTCCTTAATAAATTCCCATGCAAATTTAGATCTCAGCGGCCTCATCAATGTAACAGGAGAGTGTAACCCCGCTCCTCCTTCAGCAAAGGGTTTGCAAAGCACCTCCCAAAAAATGTAGTGCATACTCGATTCATTATCTGCTTTTTTCTAGATAAAATCCCTACAGATCCTCTCCAATTTTTTCAGAATGCTGATGGGAATCAAAGCATGAGAGGCATAGAAGATTGGAATAGAAAGCAAGATGGACTTCACCAGCACAATTCTACCAGCCAAAGAAAAAAATTTATTGCCCCAACTATTAATTCTAGCTGATACCCTCTCGAGCATGAAAAGAAAATCAGAAGAATTCACTCTACGCAACGAAGATTAATCCCCAAGTATTTCATTTCCTGCACCACTTTAAACTTTAGGATTTTTTATAAGGATTTTTTCTTTGCTCTGTTAACTGATTTCCCAAACAAAATAGCAGATTTCTAAACATTAACTGAAAGTCCTGTCCAGCTACAGTAATCCACAATGCTTTTCTTAACAACTTTCACTTGCTCAGTATTGGCTTCAAAAAATATAAGTACGTCATCGACATAAAGGAGGTGGGAGATTCTGGGAACCGAGGCAGCCACTTTAATTCCAAGGTTATTCCCAATTTGGTGCAAATTGTTAGATAACAATTGGGAAAATAAAATGAACAAGTAGGGGGAGAGTGGACATCCCTGTCTGAACCCACTCATAGCCTCAATCCACTTAGATTGGATCCCATTGAACAAAATAGAGAACCTTGGATAAGTAACACATTCCATGATCAAAGTAGAAAAAACCAAAGTAATGAAGAATATTTTCCAAGGACCTCCAAGACATACAATCATATGCTTGTTCCATATCAATTTTCACATCCATCAATCCTTTTTTTGATTTAGAAAATCTGAACTTAAGAACAATTTCTTGCACCAAAGGATATGTTCCAATAAAGATCTACCTTTAAGAAATGCAGCTTGGTTTTCCGAAATCAAATCGTTGATAACCAAATTAAGTCTATTTAAAAGAAGTTTAGCAATGATTTTGTAAATAGACAAGGATAAACTAATAGGACGAAATTGAGAAGGATCAACCGGATTTTGCACCTTGGGAATAAGGACAATCAATGTTTCTTTCCATTTCTCATTCATTTTGCCTGTAGAGATGAACTGAAATATAGCCCCCCGTATGTCCTGAGCTATTATTTTCCAATACCCCTTGATGAAGGAATACGAAATTCCATCAATCCCTGGAGAGATATTGCTACCAAGGTTGGATATGACTTTCTCAATTTCCTCCATTATGAATTCAGCATCCAGTAATTCCACGCTTTCATTACTTAGACCATTTATCCTATTCGGCCACCACGTTACCTTACTTTCCCGCTCCTTCCACTTTTGAGAGAAAAAACTCAAGAAAGCTTGTTCAATTGCACCTTGATCATTCACCAGGTTGCCTGAGCCATCCTTGATTTCTTTTATTAAATTACCATTCTTCCTACCGTTAGGAAAAGAATGTAAAAATTGAGAGTTAATGTCACTCTCCTTAATCCATTTGCCTTTGACCCTTTGTCTCCACCAAACGTTTAACCTTGCTAGAGTAGTGTTCAATTCATGGACTTTGGACTTGAGCAGCATTACCGATTCCTCAGACAACCCGCTCCCATTGGTCTCTTCATTTTGTAGATCATCCACTTCTTTTTTAAGTTTTTCTTTGAGCTCCATCAAACTATTGTGCTTGGATCTATTCGAAAAGAAAAGAGTCCTCAACACAAATCAAAAATTTTTGTTTAACACCTCCATAGGATCCCCTCTAAACTGTTTGCTCCAAGCTTTCTTGACAACGTGAAACGCAGCAGGATAAGAGAGACACACATCTTCAAACCGCATGATCTTTGGGTGATGGAAATTCTGAAAATTAAGCTGAAGAACCACAGGACAGTAGTTAGATGCTACCCGTGCCACATGTCGATTAACATCCTGTGGAAGAGCTTCCAAGGCCTTGGAATTGCGAAGGCACCTATCGAGCCTTTTCCAAATACGTGCTCCTCCACTTTTGTTATTACACCAAGTGAATTTAGGCCCAATTACTCCCACGTCATGGAGATCACACCTGTTCATGAATGAATTCATCTCTTGAGGAGCAAGAGAGAATTTGAATTTTTTACCTCCCCTTTTTTCTTCTTTGGAAAGAATACAATTAAAATCACCTCCAATAACATACGGAACCTCCAAAGAAGAGTGAGACCCAAGGCAATCCCACAAATTCCTCCTGCTATAAACATCTCTACTCCCATACACAGTAAAGATAATCCAAGATCCTTTATTAGCTATACAAAGCTTCCCAATCACACATTGCTCATTTGCTGTAATTAAAGAAAAACTAGCCAAGTCAGTCCTCCACATCACTACAATCCCGCCAGACGAACCATTAGATGGATAAAGAAAGAATTCCCAATCTTTACCCATGTGCTTATTAAAATCCCATTTTTCCAAAGTATCAATTTTAGTTTCCACAATGCCCACATAAATGGCCTTCCAATCACTAATAACTTCCTTCAGATATAAAGGGGCCTCCCTCTTATTCTCCCCCATACAGTTCCAAAAAACAAAGGAGCTCATTTTGTCACCAAGGGGGAAGGTCCCCCGCCCTTCTTTCTACTAACTCCTTCTTGTTTTTTAAGTCTAGAGGATGGATTGAGTGGTCCCAAAAACTTCAACTCCTTTTGAAGTTTTGGTTTAGCCTTTCCATTAAGATCTGCTCCTCTAGTATCAAAGCCTGGATAATTTTCTGCATTATCCTTATTAACCTTAGTTTCCCCATTGTAAACCAAATCTCCACTGTTAACCAATTCACCCTCTTCAAAATCCTGCTTTTCAGTAGAATATAATGTTGTATTGTTCTTCTCAAAAACTTCCTCGTCAACTTCATTGAGTAGATCAAATTTATTACTATTTGGAACAAAAAAACTGAGAGAGAAGGAAGTACTGAATTGCATTTTGTAGATCCAGCTTCTTTCAAAATCTGGAGGTCCGATTCATCCAGATCACCTTTCACTGGCATCACCAACGCCTCCTCTTCAGCAGCAGACTGAGATTTCTCCTGGACTTCTTTCTCCTTAAAAACCTACTTAAAACTTTTAGGAATCAGATTGGACTAAGTCTGCCTAACTCTCCTCTGATCAATCCTGTTTTTCTTCCAGTAATGGACATGGATCCAAGGACCATAGGCTGAACTATCCTTGGATGCCCCATTCTTCTCGACACTCTTATAAGAAATACCCTCCTCCGGAACAGAGCACTTCACCACATTATTAGCTCCACAAGCAGAATCTAAGTGACCAACTTTGCCACAATTGTAACAAAGAGATGAAATCCTTTCATACTCAACTTTTTGGAAAAATCACCCATTAGGACCATCCACCCATACTCCCAGTGGAAGCTGTTTATCAAGCTCCAACCTAACACACACTCTTCCAAATTCCCTCTTGCTCCATTGGAACATGTTCCCATCAAGAAGGAGAGGAGTACCAATAAGGGAAGCAATCCTTGCCACGTTGATTTCATCCCAATAAAACAAAGGGAGGTTAGGAAGCCTAACCCAAACCAAAGAGCTTAAGCCTTTTAAAGAAGATGGAGAGAAGTCCGAGCTCCATCTATCCAATCCAATAATGTGACCTTTAACAATCCAAGGTCCACCCATAATAACATTCTCCATTGTCTCCATATCATCAAACGAGCATAACATCCAACCTAGCCCCAAAGAAGTCAGGTGAAATTTACCGAATTGGTTCCATTGACGTCTTAGCTCCCACACCATCATTGGTATAGAGATATCAGCTCCAAAAGCTTTCACCACTATGGATAGATTCAAACGATCAGAATTAGCTTTCACGTTTGGTTCAAACAGTTTCACAACACAACCATCCTCTGTTAAGCAATTCGAAAATGCCTTCGAAACAATCTTGAGATGATTCTGTTTTGACCATGGATTTGATCCCTCCTTGTCTCCTCTTTTAACCAGGCCGTGGAGATCCATAGCCAATACAGGTTCTTTGCAGACATTTTCATAAACATTTGAAGAACAACCGTTCGGATTTAGAATTGAAGGGAGATCTGAAGATCCGCTTATCGTTCTTATAGAATTACCATAATGGTTTACAAAGATTTTCAAATCAGACGAGGAAGAGTTTTCCCCGTCAGTGTGATTGAATTTAAGACCAGTAAGGGCGATCTAGGACCCTTTCTTAAATCAACGATTTCTTTCCCTTTCCCAGGAACAAGAACAGGGGAGATCGATAATGGAATAGCAGGTTCACGGATTACCAGATTCCCGTTCTTAACAGGACAACAAGACATTAGCATATTGACAAAATCGAAGCCATCAGTAGCCTCGCCGTCGGTGACCACAGCCGGGCCAACCGCCGGCATCCCGGAACAGCCCGCCAAGAACAAAGAAAGAAGGATTCAAAAGCTTTCTCTCTCTAGGAAAACCGGATGTACTTTGAGAGTGACCCAATGCATTGTTGATTGTTTAACTTTATTAGTGCCTTCATAAGTGATACATAATTTATCCCAAATTTCTTTACCAGTTTTGCAAGTGGAAACATGCATGTAGTCTTTTGATTTTAAAGCACATAAAGAATAATTAAGACATTTTGCATTCAATTGAGCCAAATCCCTATCATTTAAAGTCCATTCAATAAAAGAAAGTGGAATAGTAATGTCGTTAAGTTTACCAGTTGGAGGAGTGTAACCATCCGTAACAAGCATCCACATGCGATAATCAGTAGATTGTAAAAATGTAGACATGCAAGTTTTCCAAAAATCAAATGGGATATTATCAAACAAAGGTGGTCGGGTAATAGAATACCCTTCCGGTGTATTACGATTCCCAAAGTTAGCCATGGATCTAAATTCAAAAAGTTTTCAAACTTAGTTTTTATGAATCCCGCTCTGATACCACTTGAAAGTTTGTTAGAAATGTTAAGCCCTATAGAACGGTCCCAAGGCTAACCAAGAGGGGGGTGAATTGGTATTTAAAAAATTCTTTAGGCAAAGCACGAATACAAATCAAATCACCACAAAAAAATAAGTGCGGAAGAAAATAAATGCAGAAGAAATAAAAAAATAAGAACACAAGGGTTTGTAGTGGTTCGGTCAACTCGACCTACGTCCACTCCCCGGAGGTGCCCTCCGAGTATTGCACTACAATCGTGACTCTTCTTTAGCCCCCACAGCTAGGTGGAGAAGCCTTTACAAACACCTCTTTTTTCCACACCTGGCAAGGCAGAGAACCTTCCTCCTTTTGCTTCCTCCTGATGCAGGCAGAGAACCTCGATCGCTTGCTGGAACTTACCTCTCCCAACCCTTCCAAGGACAAGAGACTCTAGGAAAGAAGAGTGGAATAATGCTTGGAGCAACCCTTATGAATCCCCTCACAAGCTCCCCCTTATAAGATCCTCTCTCTCTCTCTCTCCCTCTCTCTCTCTCTCTCTCTCTCTCTCTCCCCTTTAGGTTTTCTCAGGTCAAGACAGCAGCCAAGGATGTTCAAAAACATTGAACAAGAGCTCATAAATAGAAGAGCTTCAAAAGGAGCTCATTAATTACAAGTTGCCGACTATATCGTCCTGGCTGATCAGTACAAATCCCATGAGATCAGCCAGAGCATCGCCCTGAATGTAAACTGGATGATTGAAAATTGGTTTGATCTTCCCGGACGATCTCACGATCATCCAGGCCGATCAGTTCAAATTAGAGAAAAATCATCCAGAGCATCGCCCTGAATTCAAGCTGTCTGATCCCGATCGTCCAGCACATCGCCCTGAATTTGTGCTGGCTGATATTTATCGTCTAGAAGTAACTAAGATTTTTGAATATATCATCTAGGACGATCCTGTGATCGTCCAGGATGATGTGATCATATCAATCATCCTTAATTACTTTCTTGATTTGTCTGATTAATTAAGGTATAATTGTGAATATCGTCCAGGCCGATCCAAGATTGTCCTGGCTGACTGCCAAAAATATAGAATATCTTATTTATTTATGGCGGCAATTTCTTTCTGTTTTGATCCTATCATCTTGGCCAATACACGTATCGTCCAGGCTGATTTGCTAATGACGACTGCCTTAATTAAGAAGCCCTGATTAGATTTTCTGTTTTTAAGCCTGATCGTCCAAGTTGATGTAAATATCGTCCTGGCCGATTTGAGTAAAAACAGAAATTCTAAGTCTCTCAAGTGTGTGTGTGTGTGTGTGTGTATAGGGTTACTTTGCATTAGTCACACCAAATATTACAATTGACTCAACAGGGGAAAAAATAAAATTACAGACTGACTCAACCCTAATCTACCCCATCTTGAGCTGGCTCCATTTTTCCGTCCGATCTTTGATTCCTGAAAAGTCAGTAGTAAAAGATAGTCCAAGTCAAGTAAGAGTGTTTGCCAATCATCAAAACATAGTTCATAGACCTGAATTTGCAACAATTACCCTTTATCTGCCTCCTCTTAAAAAAGGGACTATGTTAGGGAATATACTATATTCTGCTGGAATACATGAAGAGAAGAATAATGATTAGTGTTGTATTCTCCACGAATTAGAAAGTTTGATTTTGAAGATGAACCCTTTCAAATGTGCTTTTTGGGTCTCCTTCGGCAAATTCTTGGGGTATGTTGTTCATCATCAAGGTATCAAGATCAACCCAAATAATATCAAGGCAATCACAGAGATGCCACCTCCAAGAAACTTACAAAAACTCTGCTCCTTACAAGGTAAATTGACTTTCATTTGATGATTTATATCAAATATGTTGGGTAGGTGCCAACCATTTTCAAATTTAATGAAGAAAGATGTCCATATCAAGTGGGATACAGAGTGTCAGCAAGCATTTGATGAAATCAAAAGATATCTATTGAATCTACCCATTCTCGTAGCGTCAATCCTAGGGAAGCATCTTATACTATACACGGCAGCACTAAAGGAGTCCCTTAAAGCATTATTGGCCTAGTATAATGAAGAAGGGAAATATAATGAACTCTATTACATCAACCAAAGATTGATAGGAGCACAAATCCATTATTTCCCGATTGAAAAGAATTATCTAGCGTTGATCTTTATGTTCAGAAACCCCACCACTATATGTTATCCCATAAAATCACCCTGATATCAAAGATCAATCTTCTGAAGTTTTTGATGACAAGACCAACTTTGATAGGTCATCTAGCTAGATAGGTAGTACTATTACTACAGTTTGATATCACATACATACCATAAAAGGTGGTAAAAGGATAAGCCTTGGAAGATTTTCTCATCGCACATCCTATCCCGGTAAACTTTCCACTCAAAGACGATTCGCCCGATGAGCATGTTTGCAAGTCGATGAGAATAAAAAGTTATCATTCTGGGAATGTACTTTAATGGGGCATCATCGAATAAACCTGTCCATCCTCCAAATATTACAAGAGCCCGAGCCGACATCGATCTTGTTCTCATATCACCTAAAGGAGGCATAATGAGGTTTTCATTCCATTTGACTGAACCTCGTACCAACAATGAAGCTGAGTATGAAGCTCTAATAGTTAGATTAGAGATTGCAATTGATGTCAAAATTTAAAATCTTCAAATCTTTAGTGATTCTGAACTTGTGATTAAACAAGTTTTGGGCATTTATAAGATTTGTAAGGTTGAGTTAGCTCATTACCACTGACGGACCCTTAAGCTCCTGAAGCAGTTGCCAAATATTAAAATAGTTCAAGTTCCAAGAGGATAGAATGCCAAAACAGATTGCTTAGCCAAATTGGCCAAGGAGATGGCTAACACCAATGAGGAGAAGCCTATATTCATTGGAGTTTACAACCATCAAATCTTGGAGCCTGCTCTATTACAATTCCCGTAGCCATAGGGAATATCAAATTAAAGTCAGCAAGATGAAGCCCCAGTTGACCCTCAATCTCTTCATCAGATCATTAT
The DNA here is from genome assembly GCA_022539455.1 of Dendrobium nobile. Taxonomy (NCBI): domain Eukaryota; kingdom Viridiplantae; phylum Streptophyta; class Magnoliopsida; order Asparagales; family Orchidaceae; genus Dendrobium; species Dendrobium nobile. The sequence continues at coordinate 29,795,473 of CM039718.1, read as the reverse complement.
GGAAAATTATCCAGAAGGATATTATGTGGACAAGAGATGTAAAGCTAGTCAAGCTTCAGAATCATGCTTACATTGCTTAGTTGTTAAAGTAAAAGATGATTGGAGACAACCCTTCATCGACTACTTCAAGGAAAGTAAACTCCTGATAGAAAAATCTCTTGTCATATAAATTTGGAAGAGAGCATTGTGATATGCGTTTATCAACAATACGTTGTATCGTCGGGCTTTCGATCAAATGTGGCTAAGGTGCCTAGGGACCAAGGAAGCTGATAAAGTATTAGTAGAAGTCCACGAAGGGCTTTGTGGTGAACATCAGTCAGGTCCCAAAATGGCCCCTCAAATCAATAGAAAGGGTTACTATTAGCCTACAATGGTAAGGGATTGTATTAAACATGCTAAGAGGTGCCATGAGTGTCAAATTTATAGCGATGTTATATATTAACCGCTAAATCCACTGCACCCAACAGTAGCGTCCTGGTCATTTGAATACTAGGGTATAGATATAATCAGGCCAATAGATCCAACATCTTTAGCGAGATACTGCTTTATTCTGGCAATAATAGACTACTTCTCAAAGTGGGCAGAAGGGGGTCTATTCAAAGAGGTCACATTCGAGCATGTGATAAACTTTGTACCCATAACATTGTCTACAAATTTGGTGTGCCACACCGCATAATCTCGGATAATGGTACTGCATTCAAGAGTACAAAAATTTATAAGTTTGTTGATGGGCACAAGATTGATTAGAGGTGTTCATCAATATACAATCCAATGGTCAATGATTTGGCTGAGTCCTTTAACAAGATACTAGTGAAACTGTTAAAGAAGATCATCACCAAGGAAAAAAGAGAATGACAGACAAAAATGATGGAAGCATTATGGGCATACCGTACAACCTGTAAGATGCCAACCAAAGCCACTCCTTATTTACTAGTGTTCGGCGTTGAAGCCATATTACCATTGGAAGTTGAACTACCGTCACTACAAGTAGCAATCCAAAATGATCTCACTCAAGAACAAAATGCTCACTTGAGAATAGAAAAGATCGACGCACTTAATGAACTCAGGTTACAAGCTTAGCAAAATCTAAAAATCTATCAAGGAAGAATGGCAAAATCCTTTGATTGGATGGTGCGCCCTCGGACGTTTCAAGAAGGAGAATTGGTTATGGTGCTTAGAAGACAAATCATCTCACACAAAAAAATCAGTGGAAAATTTGTATCCAATTGGGAAGGCCTCTTTGTCATCGAAAATGTGTACCAAGGATGTGCTTATCGGTTGATCAATCTAGACGGACGTAGGCCTATGCCACCGATCAACAACCAACATTTAAAGAAGTATCATGCTAGAAAATTTCATGTCTAATGTACTTTATAACTGATCAAAGTCCTACATGTGTATTTATCAAAACATGCTTATATTTTGAAATTCTCTTGAATATCAAGAATGCATTTAAAAATCTCCCATTAGATTAGGGGCATTTTAAATATTTATTCAGGTTGATATTACACCGCGTGTGGATATCCCCAAAAAAAAATTTACAATCTTAAAGATACAGAGCCTATCCAAAATGACCCTATGAGACATGGGGCATTTTAAATATTCATTTGATTCAATATCGTGCTACACGGTGAGATCCCCAAACGAATATATAAAATCTCAAAATCTTAAATTTATTCTACTTTGAAATATCCCTATAAGATTGGGGTATTTTAAATATTTATTCGGGTCGACATCACACTACATGTCGAGATCTCCGAACAAATATTTAAAATTATCAATGCAAATATTCTTTTATGCTGAAGAATATAAATACTTCTTTTTCAAAATATGTGCATGTGATCTTTCAAAAGTTTGAGGCACCACCTTCTTCAATGTAGCAAGACTCAAAAGTCAAGAAAGAGACTTTTATGGCTACACACTCCTACAAATTGAGCTGAAAAAGCTTAAAGTTTTTCAACATTCTAAAGCTTAAGGTTCGAATATGTCTAATAGATCAGATCCAACATGCCCAAATATGGCTGGATCGCTGGTAGCTTCATCTACTCAACATGCCATAAGAAAGGTTGTAGTAGCAGAACACCCACTTCGTTAACCCGTTCGTAGGGATTATAAAAAGTATGAAGGCTAATTTGACTCGATAAGTTCAAATGATTCTAGTCTACCAAATTCTCCTAAATAATCAGAGAATTAAAGTTTTAGTGAAAGGAGGAGTTGTGAACAACTATCAAATATACGTAGGCTCTAAATCATAAACCATAAAGGAGAATTTCAAATCTATCAACTTGAATAAATTCAGCATTGAGAAGCACATTTCTCAGGACTCAAGTCTGAAGTCTGAATGGGTATAAAAGGTCGGATCCAATACGCCCAAATATCGTCGGATCGCTGGTAGCTCCATCCACTCAACATGCCATAAGAAAGGCTGTAGTAGAGAAACCCCTATCTCAGTAACATGAGGACAAAGAGCTATCAAATCCTAACTCTCCTGATCTGATGAATACAACGAACTCAGATTAAAATCTCATCAAGTAGTTAAGGATAAAGATACTAGTTATATTTGGTACTATCAATCGGATCCAAAACCTGTAAATCTTTCAACAAATCTATGAAGCACAAAATGAGGATCCAAGGAATTCTTCTTCAACAATTCCGCCAAAGCACAAAGCAAAGGATCGAATAAAATTTATCCAAAAGTTCATGAAAGTTTACGACTAAACTAAGAGATTTCATCATCAATAAGTATGGTATGCACAAAGTTCTAGATCGATGATTTTTTGCCATCGACCTAATACAAAACTAAGAGTTTGGGTCACTGGCATTAACTCCTTCGTCAAGCCCACAAAAGCAAGAAGCATAGGGACGAAGGTATAAAAAATCACCTAACAAGTCAATAAAAAAAAATCAGGTGATTCTCTATCAACGTACGGAGCACAAATCACAAGATAAAAGAAATCAAAATCTCAAGAGCCAAAGTTAAAGCTACGAAAAGACCATATTGAATAATACCTACAAATGTCTATATAGACTTGGGGCATTTTAAATATTAATTCGGGTCAACATCATGCAGCATGTGGAGATCTCCAAATAAATATTTAAAAATATGCCAAAATACAATCAAAGGAAGGAAGAATGGAAGATCCTTTATAAACTGAATGTCTCATCAACAAAAAGTATATTTTGAGCAAGATACAATTCACTTTGGAGGCAGTAAAGTTCCATCAACTAATGAATCTATTGAATTTAGATAAATCTCAAAGGATACGAATAATATATAACAAAAATATTATATTTATACAAGACTTCGATGGAGAAAGATATTGAGAAGTTTTAGAAATGTTATAAACCAAGAAGACAATGGTGGCAAAAAGAGAACAGACAGAGATGATGCTATATGTTATCATCAATTTACCAAGTAACACTCTCGAGCTTTGAATATGATGTACTCTATCACTATCCTATGGATTACTACTTGACCAAGAGAAAATATATCAAATAAATTGAAGATTTTAAGTGCATATAAAGATCAATGAAGGAACAAAGATCGACTCTTGGAGATCCACTAAATAAAAATATTAGTGTGACATCCAAGAAAATTTTTGGAGATCTACTAAATGAAAACCTTAGTAAGACATCCATAATAAATATCTGGAGATTCATGGGATCTATCAGCATACAACAAATGTGGTTCACTCTAGACGTGTACCAAATTTATTGGGGGGCATTTGTTAACCTCTGTAGAAATCACACAAAACAGGGAATAAGCCAAAATCTAGCGTGCATACTTTATATCCGTTGGATCCAGTAATCCTGTCGAAATCCTGATAAAAACTATGCTGAATTGGTCTCTTCCCGTGATTTATGTGCACACCCTGATATCAAAGATCAATATTCTGAAGTTTATGATGACAAGACCAAACTTTGATAGGTTATTCCAGCTAGGATAGGTAGTACTATTACTTCAGTTTGAATCATATACATACCATATAGGTGGTAAAAGGATAAGCCTTGGAAGATTTTCTCATCGCACATCCTATCCCGGTAAACTTTCCACTCAAAAGACGATTCGCCCGATGAGCAAGTTTGCAAGTCGATGAGAATAAAAAAGTTATCATTCTGGGAATGTACTTTAATGGGGCATCATCGAACTAACCTGTCCATCCTCCAAATATTACAAGAGCCCGAGCCGACATCGATCTTGTTCTCATATCACCTAAAGGAGGCATAATGAGGTTTTCATTCCATTTGACTGAACCTCGTCCAACAATGAAGCTGAGTATGAAGCTCTAATAGTTAGATTAGAGATTGCAATTGATGTCAAAATTTAAAATCTTCAAATCTTTGTGATTCTGAACTTGTGATTAAACAAGTCTTGGCATTTATAAGATTTGTAAGGTTGAGTTAGCTCATTACCACTGACGGACCCTTAAGCTCCTGAAGCAGTTGCCAAATATTAAAATAGTTCAAGTTCCAAGAGGATAGAATGCCAAAGCAGATTGCTTAGCCAAATTGGCCAAGGAGATGGCTAACACCAATGAGGAGAAGCCTATATTCATTGAAGTTTACAACCATCAAATCTTGGAGCCTGCTCTATTACAATTCCCGTAGCCATAGGGAATATAAAATTAAAGTCAGCAAGATGAAGCCCCAGTTGACCCTCAACCTCTTCATCAGATCATTATGGAAAATTATCCAGAAGGATATTATGTGGACAAGAGATGTAAAGCTAGTCAAGCTTCAGAATCATGCTTACATTGCTTAGTTGTTAAAGTAAAAGATGATTGGAGACAACCCTTCATCGACTACTTCAAGGAAAGTAAACTCCTGATAGAAAAATCTCTTGTCATATAAATTTGGAAGAGAGCATTGTGATATGCGTTTATCAACAATACGTTGTATCGTCGGGCTTTCGATCAAATGTGGCTAAGGTGCCTAGGGACCAAGGAAGCTGATAAAGTATTAGTAGAAGTCCACGAAGGGCTTTGTGGTGAACATCAGTCAGGTCCCAAAATGGCCCCTCAAATCAATAGAAAGGGTTAATATTAGCCTACAATGGTAAGGGATTGTATTAAACATGCTAAGAGGTTCCATGAGTGTCAAATTTATGGCGATGTTATATATTAACCGCCAAATCCACTGCACCCAACAGTAGCGTCCTGGTCATTTGAATACTTGGGTATAGATATAATCAGGCCAATAAATCCAACATCTTTAGCAAGATACTGCTTTATTCTGGCAATAATAGACTACTTCTCGAAGTGGGCAGAAGGGGGTCTATTCAAAGAGGTCACATTCGAGCATGTGATAAACTTTGTACCCATAACATTATCTACATATTTGGTGTGCCACACCGCATAATCTCGGATAATGGTACTGCATTCAAGAGTACAAAAATTTACAAGTTTGTTGATGGGCACAAGATTGATTAGAGGTGTTCATCAATATACAATCCAATGGTCAATGATTTGGCTGAGGCCTTTAACAAGACACTAGTGAAACTGTTAAAGAAGATCATCACCAAGGAAAAAAGAGAATGACAGACAAAAATGATGGAAGCATTATGGGCATACCGTACAACCTGTAAGATGCCAACCAAAGCCACTCCTTATTTACTAGTGTTCGGCGTTGAAGCCATATTACCATTGGAAGTTGAACTACCGTCACTACAAGTAGCAATCCAAAATGATCTCACTCAAGAACAAAATGCTCACTTGAGAATAGAAAAGATCGACGCACTTAATGAACTCAGGTTACAAGCTTAGCAAAATCTAAAAAATCTATCAAGGAAGAATGGCAAAATCCTTTGATTGGATGGTGCGCCCTCGGACGTTTCAAGAAGGAGAATTGGTTATGGTGCTTAGAAGACAAATCATCTCACACAAAAAAATCAGTGGAAAATTTGTATCCAATTGGGAAGGCCTCTTTGTCATCAAAAATGTGTACCAAGGATGTGCTTATCAGTTGATCAATCTAGACGGGCGTAGGCCTATGCCACCGATCAACGACCAACATTTAAAGAAGTATCATGCTAGAAAATTTCATGTCTAATGTACTTTATAACTGATCAAAGTCCTACATGTGTATTTATCAAAACATGCTTATATTTTGAAATTCTCTTAAATATCAAGAATGCATTTAAAAATCTCCCATTAGATTAGGGGCATTTTAAATATTTATTCAGGTTGATATTACACCGCGTGTGGATATCCCCAAAAAAAAATTTATAATCTTAAAGATACAGAGCCTATCCAAAATGACCCTATGAGACAGGGGGCATTTTAAATATTCATTTGATTCAATATCGTGCTACACGGTGAGATCCCCAAATGAATATATAAAATCTCAAAATCTTAAATTTATTCTATTTTGAAATATCCCTATAAGATTGGGGTATTTTAAATATTTATTCGGGTCGACATCGCACTACATGTCGAGATCTCCGAACAAATATTTAAAATTATCAATGCAAATATTCTTTTATGCTAAAGAATATAAATACTTCTTTTTTAAAGTATGTGCATGTGATCTTTCAAAAGTTTGAGGCACCACCTTCTTCAATGTAGCAAGACTCAAAAGACAAGAAAGAGACTTTTATGGCTACACACTACTACAAATTGAGCTGAAAAAGCTTGAAGTTTTTCAACATTCTAAAGCTTAAGGTTCGAATATGTCTAATAGATCAGATCCAACATGCCCAAATATGGCTGGATCGCTGGTAGCTTCATCTACTCAACATGCCATAAGAAAGGTTGTAGTAGCAGAACACCCACTTCGTTAACCCGTTAGTAGGGATTATAAAAAGTATGAAGGCTAATTTGACTCGATAAGTTCAAATGATTGTAGTCTACCAAATTCTCCTAAATAATCGGAGAATTAAAGTTTTAGTGAAAGGAGGAGTTGTGAACAACTATTAAATATACGTAGGCTCTAAATCATAAACCATAAAGGAGAATTTCAAATCTATCAACTTGAATAAATTCAGCATTGAGAAGCACATTTCTCAGGACTCAAGTCTGAAGTCTGAATGGGTATAAAAGGTCGGATCCAATACGCCCAAATATCGTCGGATCGCTGGTAGCTCCATCCACTCAACATGCCATAAGAAGGGCTGTAGTAGAGAAACCCCTATCTCAGTAACATGAGGACAAAGAGCTATCAAATCCTAACTCTGCTGATCTGATGAATACAAGGAACTCAGATTAAAATCTCATCAAGTAGTTAAGGATAAAGATACTAGTTATATTTGGTACTATCAATCGGATCCAAAACCTGTAAATCTTTCAACAAATCTATGAAGCACCAAATGAGGATCAAAGGAATTCTTCTTCAACAATTCCGCCAAAGCACAAAGCAAAGAATTGAATAAAATTTATCCAAAAGTTCATGAAAGTTTATGACTAAACTAAGAGATTTCATCATCAATAAGTATGGTATGCACAAAGTTCTAGATCGATGATTTTTTGCCATCGACCTAATACAAAACTAAGAGTTTGGGTCACTGGTATTAACTCCTTCATCAAGCCCACAAAAGCAAGAAGCATAGGGACGAAGGTATAAAAAATCACCTGACAAGTCAATAAAGAAAAATTAGGTGATTCTCTATCAACGTCCGGAGCACAAATCACAAGATAAAAGAAATCAAAATCTCAAGAGCCAAAGTTAAAGTTACGAAAAGACCATCCTGAATAATACCTACAAATGTCTATATAGACTTGGGGCATTTTAAATATTAATTCGGGTCAACATCATGCAGCATGCGGAGATCTCCAAATAAATATTTAAAAACATGCCAAAATACAATCAAAGGAGGGAAGAATGGAAGATCCTTTATAAACTGAATGTCTCATCAACAAAAAGTATATTTTGAGCAAGATACAATTCACTTTGGAGGCAGTAAAGTTCCATCAACTAATGAATCTATTGAATTTAGATAAATCTCAAAGGATACGAATAATATATAACAAAAATATTATATTTATACAAGACTTCGATGGAGAAAGATATTGAGCAGTTTTAGAAATGTTATAAACCAAGAAGACAATGGTGGCAAAAGAAGAGAACAGGCAGAGATGATGCTATATGTTATCATCAATTTACCAAGTAACACTCTCGAGCTTTGAATATGAAGTACTCTATCACTATCCTATGGATTACTACTTGACCAAGAGAAAATATATCAAATATACTGAGGATTTTAAGTGCATATAAAGATCAATGAAGGAACAAAGATCGACTCTTGGAGATCCACTAAATAAAAATATTAGTGTGACATCCAAGAAAATTTTTGGAGATCTACTAAATGAAAACCTTAGTAAGACATCCATAGTAAATATCTGGAGATTCATGGGATCTATCAGCATACAACAAATGTGGTTCACTCTAGACGTGTACCAAATTTATTGGGGGGCATTTGTTAACCTCTGTAGAAATCACACAAAACAGGGAATAAGCCAAAATCTAGCTTGCATACTTTATATCCGTTGGATCCAGTAATCTTGCCGAAATCCTGATAAAAACTATGCTGAATCGGTCTCTTCCCGTGATTTATGTGCAGAACCGACCTCGAACGCTGCTCTTCAAAGTCTTTAAAATCCAACCAAGGGAAGCCTTCGCCACCCCCCTGTTCGCTACCTCTCCCCCATTCGCTACCTCTCCCATTCGCTGTCTATACGAGGGATATCTTCCACTCTGGACCCCCTTGCTTCTTCAGCTCACAGAGAGAGAAGAGAGAGAGAGAGAGAGAGAGAGAGAGAGAGAGAGAGAGAGAGAGAGAGAGAGAGAGAGAGAGAGAGAGAGAGAGAGGGAAGAGGCCTACCTTGCCGATCGACTTCGCCTCTTCGACGACATTCCCTTTCTGTTGGAATGGAAGTTACAACATTTTAATCCGAAGAAATAATAGGAGCTCGCTTGCATGAGGGTAACCTTCTCCTATTCGCTCTCTTCTCTAGCCAAAACCCATAAATCCCTAAACTAGATGGGGAAGGGGGGTTTTATTTTTATTATTATTTTTTATTATTATTATTTAATATTGTTAATTAAAATTAATTAAAATAATTATAGTTTAATTTTTTAATTTTAATTAATTAATAATGATTATAATTAATTAAATTTAATTAATTATTTATTTAAAGTTTAATTAATTATTATTGATATTTATTAATTAAGTTAATTTTAAATTAACTTTTAAAATTATAATTAATTAATATTAATTATAATTAAATTAAATTAATTATAATTAATCAAAAAAATTTCTTTGCCTCGATAAGTGTGCAAACACTACCGTCATCATCATTCAAAGGTATAACCTCCTAAACTTTGAAAACCCATTCTCGATGTTTCCAATGCAGCGAACAACCACCTATACACACTTTTCCCTAGCGTCGTAGGAGGGAATTCATTGAAATGCTTGCGACGGGGCGGGTAATCACAAAACTCCATTTTTAAGCATTAGCAGCGCACCGGAAAACCAACTCATGCACGCTTTTTTCTAGCATAGTGGGAAGGGAAATTGGTGTGAGGCTTACAACGAGGAAGGGACAAATATAAATTGTGCTTTCAAACTGGTGCCTGAAAACCCATGCATGCCTTTCTCTAGTGTGGTGGGAGGAATGAAAATTATGGCCACGGTGTCCTATGACACTAACTATACACGCTTTTCTCTAGCATGATGGGAGGACCAGTTTCCCATAGTTTGCCCCTAAATGGGGGAGATGCCAGGAGACTGCTGAAATTTTGGGTAAATGCAAGACTGTACTTTGACTCAATTTGGAGTTAAAGGAACACGAACTAGTGGACTTGAGCATGAACTACAAGGACTTGTATTGAAACACAAATTACATGATTAATCAAGACTTGAACCTAAATAAAATAAATTCAAACTTGAACTTGATTTGAGTGTCAAGTGAACATAATTTGAATAACTAGCAAAGACTTACAAATCCAAACTTGAGCTTTCTACTTGAACTTAAGCAAGGACTTGGTTTGGACAACAAGATTTGAACTCAAGTTGTACAACATCAAGTGGAACTTGAATGTGCAAGGACTCAACGAATTTGAACAAACTGTGAAGGACATAAACTTAATGACAAAGAACTTGAAGCAAAGGGGACTTGTACTCAAGCTAGACTTGTGAACATAAGCTTGACTCAAGGAAATTGGCATTGAACAAATGATGATTAACAACATTACATGGGATTCAAATTTGATCTGAATGAATAGAACTTGGACCTGAACTTGAGCTGGGATGCAGGCAACTTACCTTGAACCAAATAAAGAACTTGAATCATATTCGACTACAAGGAGTTTAAGTTATACATCAAACAAATGAAAAGGGGATTTAAAACCAGAACTTGAACTTGTATTTGGATTCAAATTGATTTGGATACTAAATGAAATGAACTCGGACTAGACTTAGAACTTGAACTACAATGAAACTTGAATTTGATTCATAACATTAAGCTCTTAAAGGTTAAAAAATTATCATTCTAATAGAAATGCCAATGCAAATTAAAGAGGGTGATCAATCCAAATCTCATCCAAGCAAGTAAAGACTGATATATAAAGTGATTACAAGCTTTAGCATAAAGCTTATTTCAACAATAATCTCAATTGGAATGAAAGGATTGATATCAAACTTATCATGTATCTTGTAAACCATCTTTGAGGACAACGAGTTTGCAAGTAGTTTTAAGCCACATATGAAGATAAAGAGTTTGCAAGTAAAGTTTGTGTTGCAAGCAACAAGAAGACTATAGGGGGAGATGGTTTGATTACAAAATCATGATCATTGATTTTGAGTCATCCATAAACAATAATTCATATGAATCTTAGAGGATGTGACAACCTATCTACAAATCATTATGGAAAATCTTTAACGAATTCCATAGCTAATTCTTAAAGGCCATGTCAATGCATACCTACGATCAACGATAGTACTAATGCTTTTTTGACATATATAAATCTCATACACTAAATGTTATGACTACCCCCTAGTCAATGACAATGAACTTATGAATAAATACAATGGTTTCCTATGCATTCTAAAGGTCAACACACGATGAGCATGATAGATAGTGGGTGAATATGCAAAGAGATTATTAACAATAAACACAATTCATTTAACAGTCAACCTCAGTTCGTAGATGAGCCCATTCATCTACCTGCAGACAATGATGATTAATGTGCAACGAACACAACACACATATGAGGAAATTCTCAAAAAGGTAGTGATGAAGGGATATAACAACATCTCTCTCATCAACCATAATTCAACTCCAAGGAAAGCAAGTCAAGCATAAATGCTTAATATCATTGCAGGATACCCATTCGACATTCAAAATGTCGGTACAACCAAAAAAATTTGATATATAGTGGAAATAACCATGTGATGTATCTAGATGAATTCAAGTAAATGTCGGCACACACTACATCATGCCCATTGGAGTTGATGATTAATATTTGGCAAATCTGTTATCAAAGGAATGGGTACTTTCCATGACTATTTTAGATGGTTCGAGGTATCTTCAATTGTCATGATTATTAGCTCAAGATAGTGGCCATTAACTTCGAAGCGCAAAGTATCGTGTGTTGCCTACTAATTCTCATATGAGTTTGGAAAGAGAAAGCCTTATCAAATTATTATGGAGTGAATGAATCTCAATTTAGCTAGATCCTAAATATTGAGTTAGATAGAAACATTGAGGATTGCAAGTTTCTCGATGAATAGTGGTCGTGCATCCAGTATACAATCCACAAGTAAATGTTTGAAAGTCTATGACAAAATGAACCTCTACGAGCCGCTGTACAAGACTCGTTAAATATTTCAAAATGCCCCTACACATGCTCCATAATTTGTATACACATAGGTACACAAGAGGTAAATACAATTACAATCCACATGGGCCCCGGTGAGAGTGTTATTAGTATACATGTGACGTCTAGCGATGCTGCTCGGGTCAATAAGTGAATTCAAATTCGAGCCCGATCCTCCTATACAGGAAAGTGGGAGTCAATAAGGCTCGAACCCTTAAATAAGTATCTGGTCACGAGGTCGACTGAGATATTTATTTTATACATTCATATTAGGCATTCAAGGCCTATAATCAATAGAATTCACTAACAAAGTCATAAAGCCTACAACTCCAGATCCTCTATCAGCAAGTTAATAAGGTCGACAAGGTTCAATCCACAAATGAAAATGCCCCCCAAACACCCCGATGATAACCATGTTGAATATTGATCTCAATTGGAGGGGTTCACAAATACTTTCAAATACCTTCTAAGCTCCACTCAAATACCCACAAAATTCAAAGCTCCAAAATTTCAAAAATCCCAAAATCCAAAATATTTAAAATTTAAATAAATCCTTTACACGCTTAAAGCAAAATTCATCCACCCTCCATAATAGTTTGCCTGGGTGGATAAATTAAATCTACTTCAGCTCACATAGAGCTAAATGCCTAGTCGAAAATATTACTAGGATCAATTCTCAAATAAACTCCTGGTAGTAAGGAAGTGGTGCGTGTCCTCTAACCAGAGGTTTTGCCTCCAAGTGGCACCGCAGAATAAACGGTTATGACCCGGGACCCTTTGAACTGAATGATTTTGTCGCCAAGTGACACCATAAAATACCAGTTATGGCTAGATCCAATATGCTCCATAGTGGCATCAAATCCTTGAGATATGAATCAATATGATATGATCGATAGGGTACAAAGCCCTTTCTTAGTTAAGGTGGATTCAAATTTTTCCCCTTAGACAAACATCCATCTCCGATCTACAAGGTTCCCTTGAACGAAGCAACCCACGCCTGCCGATAAGGATCCTTCTGTCAAGTTGGGTTAACTACCTCCTCTAACTAAGTAGACCATGGACCCGATGGCCTGAGATGACGGAACCATGGGATCTTGATTGAGTCCATCATCCATTCCCCACCAATCGCTTTAAGTGCTAGATGGTGAAATTTCAAGTTTTAAATATCAAATCTTCAAAATTTTCAACTTTCTAAGCCCATGCTACTACTATATGCAAGATACTATGTATCTCTACACATTTGATTGATGACTAGCCTTAATCGAAAGTTCACTCTCGTGATCGGGAGGGGTAATAAACTATAAGGGCTTGCGCTTATAGGAAATCAGAACTCAGAACATAAAGTCCTCACAAAATGAGGGCAAAATCTCTAGGTAATGTCTTATTTACATACCCATCTGCCTTAACAAAATTTACCCCAGAACTAAATCCATTAAAACTCCCCAGAAAAGAAAAAGCAACTAGCAGGCGGAGGCTGGGGCCAAATTTTCGGAGCTCACAATATCTACTTATAGAAAAACATAGAAATGCCCTCAAGTGCTATGGTGATTAACAATGTGGCACCGTGGCGTGTAAAGTTGAACTAGCACGTCGATGCTAACTAATTTGCTCCTCTATAGTGCTTCAGTATATAAAATGATTACTAATTGAATAAACATATCCTTTCGATATGCTGGTCATTGCACTAGGAAGTTGTAACTACTATGCAACAACACTCAGTAAATATGACTCCTACAATACCCGTGTGGAGTTTTTGATATTGGGGTGCTTTGAAGTGTAGCGATATAGCATTAATTTTTCGGAGAACCTAGCACTGCCAAGCTGAATGTTTCAATGCAATGGTGCTACTAACACAACAACACTACCAATGATTCCATTGCAGGGCTCATAAATAGGGAGAATGGCACTGCAATATATAAAATAGTCGCTTCAATGAAGTTTATTTCAACGCAGCAACAATGTTTAATACGGCAATGTGATACTATGTGATACTTTGTTCTTTTTGACATTTATGAGTATTTTCTATACAAAATAACTAAAATAATATATTTTCATTGAAACTCAAATGTAATATATAGTATATAATTTACACTTAACAAATTTTTCTTAAGCTTAAACTTTTACTTTTCCTCAAGAAATAAAAAATAATAATCTTCATTTTTGATTAATTTAAAAACCAAAGTAAAACTTGATAATTTAAAATTATTAAAATATAGTATAATACATTACTGTCTAGAAATAATTTGGAAGGAATAAAATTATAATTCTAATTTAAAAAGTCCTTAATAATTATCCTAATCAATCGCCTTTGTCATTATTTGTTTTGAATTTATATGTTACGAATATAGCATTGACTATTGAATCTTAAAATGAATAAGGTAGCTTAAATATTAGACGTGTTTGTTGTTAAATTTGAAATTTTATTAGTTCACCATCACTTGGTACTATTTTTCTTATATTATCCTTTGTAACAATAAGTATGAGGTTTCAGTTGGATTTTATGGTTTTGACAGATACAAATATTTTAATGTACTCATCTTCATTTTTTTCTTTTATCCAAATATTCATTTTAGAACTTTTTACTTTTTTCTCTTCTTTTCATTCTTATGGAGTGCCTCAGTAATTGTTTTTAATATCAGTTTTGCTTATATCCTCTTGCAATCTTGATTGATTTCCAATTTTAAGTAACCATGATTTCTAATTTTAAGTTACCCATATCTATTCTTATTTTCCTGAGGGGTTGGAAGGTGAAGGGGTTTCAAACTCATCTTCTAAAAAAGGGTCTGTAGCTCGATTAATGGCGTAGAGTTTTGGCAACATGTTCACAAGCCATGAAAAGGAAAACCATATCTCACGAACAACTGACATGCCCCAAATCCAAATGGCATCTTCATTCTTATGCTTGATTCTCCATGTAAGAAAGAGGCATATAATGGCCATTCGAATAAAGTTAAGTAGCCTAAAAGTAGTTAAGAAGATAGAGTAAAGATAAAAGACTAATTTTTAATGCTTTCGAGCAAGTAGAGAAACAAGTTTTATTGGAAGTTCTTTGCAGCCATTTTCTATGTTAATTAAACGTCAAGCACAATATCATTCACAATTCTGAAAACAAAACTGTCACTTCTTTAATCTCTCTTTTTTCATTGTGCCACCACTTGTATGAGAAGCCAAAAACTAGATATTTTAGAAAAGAAAAATAGAAAATACTTGCCAAAAGAATAATGAATCAAAAACCTCCGTGAAAAAGCTTGGTTTTAAAGACAACCATGAGGGAAATAACAGTTTTCAGTTCAGCGCAATACAACCTTGCTATTAGGTTCTTAATAAGGTTATACAAAATACATGAACAATGAAATGATGTACTTGTACAAACAAATTAAAAAGAAAATTCATTTATCTAATTGGCTAGTTAACCATGACAAAGATCGAGATCTTCAGGCTTGATGGATGAAAATAATAAACCAGAGTGCAACATGCATGGAGAAGACATCTCAGAATATCCCACATTCATTTAATCTAACTATTAGGTTCAAACAAAAATGAAGAAAATGATAGGTTGACTGCTCATCAATCTTAACTGTATATCTTAGAACTTTAAAGCATCATATCTTATTTCCATTAGACAAGGTGAAGGTATAAATCATTAGGAAACTTGGCGACTTTCATCCATTGATTTGTTTCATTAGTAGAGATTTGAATGGGAGCTAGGTAGTAAAGAATTATGATACCTTATTATGAACACCTTTCATTTCACATTCTTGCTTCTATAGACTAAATGCCTCACTATGCATTGAGGCCATACATTCTTTCAGGAAAACTGAAATAGTTCTATTTAGAAATAAAATGCAGTTTAAGAACATGATACAAATTACTCAAAATGTTTATGAAAAGACTCAGAGAAAACAATGTAGTTTATCTCCAAGATGTACAACAAAGATAAAAAACAAATTAGATAATCTCCAATTTATAACATTTCAATAAACTTAGCTATAAGGGCTGAGGATTGCAGCTGGGATCTTTAAGCTTCTTGTTAGAGGTCTCCATAACTTGCTTACGACAACTATTGGCTGTCCACCATTGCTCTCCCTTGGCCATATAGCATTTCCATACCCAGAAGTACCATTAGTTTCAAACAGCCATTTCCAATTGTTTAGCTAATGATAGGCACATATATTATCATTACAAAGTTATAATTAACTTCTAATCTCTTTAGTTAACACCTCTTTGAAATAATTATTTTTGGTGCTTTGTTTGTTTGACCGAAAAATAAAATATTAGAAGTCAAATAGTGATGTTTTGCCTTTCTTAAAGATTTGATCACATACTATATTTGGACCAAAAATTATAAGTTGCTAATATAGGGATGGGAATGATAGTTTGAAAGAAGACAACATTTAACGAACTACTAAAATATATATATATATATATATATATATATATATATATATATATATATATATATATATGGCTACCACATTCACAGATGTATTTTGGTGCCCCTTTTGAAGTCTCAAAACTAAGGCTTTTAAAATCGGACCGGTCAATGAACCGGAAGAAGAAGGGGTTAGTGGTTTGATGGTTCGACCGGGGTCGAACCGGATGAAGTAATAAATATTTATTATATTTAAAAATTATAATAATGACACAAGTATTTATTAATATATAGCAAAAATTGAACAAAATTATAATATGAAGTGTAAAAAATAAAACAATATATATAGTAAATAAGAAAAAAAAACATAATAGTATATTTTACTTGAAGACACAATCAATCATAGAAAGATGCAAAAATACTTTATACCAACCGATAACGAAAAGAAAACATATTCACTTTCTCATTTCAATAGTTCGAACTTTCAATAATTTCATAAAAACAAAATTAAAGATCTCCTAAATTAGCATCATCAAATCTATCCACATAAGTTGAGTCTCCAGGTCTCGCTTCACCAAAATGTTCAAACTCAAATGTATCTTATTGATCAAGCCCAGTTATGTCGCCTACATCTCCTTCATTTTCTAAGTCACCTTCACCAACAAATAAGAAGTATAAAATAAGATATTAATTTTGCTTTCAATTAAATGATATACTAAAATTTCATTATCAACTTATAATGTCCTGAATGATTAAATGATATATTTTATTCTTCAATAACTAGCATTGCATCCTCTTTATATAACACATTTTCCAAATCCTGTAAGTCAAGTTCTGGAGTTGGTTCATCTTCAAGTATCCAAAAATTAACCATTTCAACACATTTGTAATCCAGAGGGTCATAATATCTTTTTCTAAGTCGAAATCTAAAAAATAAATAAATAACTTTATGTTGAGATTATACATACTGTTTAAATTGACACTTGTATATAAATATTAATATAATGTAAGATCATACCTATTCTTTAAATTTAGATTATATTGAACATATACAAGGTCATTGAGTCATTGATGCTCCAAATAATTCCGTCTCTTTGAATGGATCTGTTCAAAAACACTCCAATTTCTCTCACATCCTGATGAAGATGATATTTGGCTGAGAATTTTTATAGCTACTTTCTACAAGTTTGGAGCACTTGATCCAAACATCTTCCACCACTCATCTACATATTATTAAGTTTGAGGATTTAGTGAATAAGCATATTTGAATAAACATGTTGAAAGTAAAAAAAGAGAATTACCATGTTGCATTTCTTTCGCCATTGTCAGCGCAATTGATTTTCCAAAGCTTTCTAAGCCATCACAGAATAATCTGACTTCATTCATTGCAACTGTAGGCTTAGTGCAAATATCTTTGTTTTCAATTAATTCAAGTAGACCTTGTAAAATTTCTAGCTTTTGATAATAATTCTCTCTATCATACTGGAAATGAGGATTGAGAAAATATGCTGTTGAATGGATGTCTTGCCTTAATTGAGTATCCCATCTTCTTTTAATTATAGTAGTAAAAGGCTTATATGATCTCTTTACATTTCTAAACATAGCTTTAATAGCCTTCCTTGCCTTGTACATGCCATCATATAAATATCCAAGGGATGGTTTTTCATCAGAGTCAACAATATGCAGCAACCTAATCAAAGGGCCCGATATCTTTGAAATAATAAGATAATTATCCCAAAATCTCAAGTCCATCCATCTGCCATAAGTGTACAAACTGTTTCCTTCCAAGTTTGTCTATAGCTATCAATGAGTAAGCTTGCATTCTTCCTTATAATCCCTAAGTAAGTTTACTCTCATGTTATGATAACTAGGGAGCTTGTAACCAGGACTTATTGCAAAAATGGCATCAACCGCTTTCTGTGCATATATTGAAGTAAGAGCATTGAAAGGAATGCAACAATCAAAAAATAACCTTGCTAATGCCATATCTGCATGGTGTACTACTTCTTTAGTTGCTAAAGCACTCTTAATTGAAGGTTGGGAACCTCGTGTAGTTCTGGGGGAAAAGAAGGTATCCATATCAGAAGTTTTTCGTTTTCCTTTACTCTCATGTGCTTGAGAAGATTGTGTTTTTGATAGATAACATGAATCTCTCTCTTCATCTATAGCATCATCCACATGAAATGGCGTACTGTCCAACTCTTCCTGTGCTTGTTATTTATTTCTTAAAATTTCCTTTAAGTTTTCGTGCATTTGATATCTAATATAATGTGGGACCTTCTTGCAAGCAGATATATTCCCCTTTACACTTACTCAATGTTGTTTCATTCTATTAATTCCTCCTCCGTTGTATGAAATTCTACAATGTAAACATTTAAATTGTTTCTTCCCATCAGCTCCTTTAACTTCAGCAAAATAATTCCACGCAATGTCTACTTTCTCACGCACAGTATAAGTTGAACCTGAAGTCTGATTACTAGGTGCTTCCATTCTAATTTGATTTACTAAATAAAATCACATACAAATAAATTAAAATAATGCAAGGTAGAAAACTACAAAGTTGACAACTACAAATAAGAAAACTATAATGAGAGAAAACTATGCAAGGTAGAAAACTATGCAGTTTAACAAGTCACAAAGCAAAAATGACACACAATGCATACCTCAAAGAGCTAAAATTTTATATCACTTGAACTTTCACCACAGCCTAAAGTCTCCAACCTTTAAAAAGTATAGATGAATTCCGCAAAGAAAGCACGTTCATAACCTAGAATAGATTTAAGCTGATTTCAAATGAATTATGCATTTTAACTATAATACTAAGTAAGACAAAAGCATCCAATCATTAAACAAAAACTCAATCATTATGATAATAAAATTGGGCACAATACTCTTCTAATTAAAGAAAAACCCAATCATTATCAAACACCAGGACTTCTGAGTGCCCAGCACATGCTCTTTTGCTAAACAAAATTATTCAAACATCTGTGAAGAAAAAAGAATGAACGAACCTAATTATCCAAGCATATTTGTGAAGAAAAAACATCTGATTTTGCTAAACAGAGTTATTCAATCCACAAATAAGTTGTCACATGCATAATATTTGTATTGCTTAAATTTACTTCATAGAACGTGCTGTAAATCAGGATATTCCCTTATCAACAAAGAAAATGTTTGAGGACTGATGCTGCAGTGTCTTTCAACCATAACGGACAGAATTACAGAACACATCTTATGATGACCTACTTTCGAAAGGCCATCTATAAGAATTTTCCATATAATTTCATCGTGATTATACTCCCTTTCAAGCAAGACTAAGAATGCTAACTTTGCACTATCAAAATGCCCTTCATTACATAGTTCAGAAAGAAGATACATGTATAATTTCAGATCTGGTAGATAACCATTGTTAAACATAGAACTGACTAATTGCAATGCCATCTCACCATTTTTAAACGAATGCAACAGTTGATAATAGATGTATACGCTTAATGATTTGGTGACAATCCAATTTCAAACATTTGCAGGAACAACAGGCGTGCGGCGTGCCTCAAATGGGTCTCTCCAAAACAAACAGTGAATCACGAAAAAATTACTCCAAACAATGAATCACTCCACCTCAAATTCGATTTACTGACGGTTAGAATCATCATCGGAAAACATTATCGGTAGAATCATCATCGTAATCATGAAAAATTGAAGATAAAGGAAACACAAAAAATTGATGATAAAGGAGGCTAGAATCATCATCAGAAAACAATACAGTGGGTAGGCTAACGACCAAATGCAAGAAGTTTGCAAAGAACTTACAGTCGGTCGGAGACGAGACCTTGAGCAAGAGAAGAAAGATTTAGTTTCACGTCGGCTTCACGAAAGAGGAATGACGACGAGTTGGTGGGGAGCTGTAGAGTAGTGAAAGAGCAGCCCAGACAGGGAAGAACCGAAGAAGCCAAACGAAAAGTGAATAGTAGGGTTTTCGGTTTCTTTTTGCTTTCGTATCATGCATCAGCTACCGTTGGATTAAAACCAACGGCAGAAAACATGTTTCACCCGAACAATCCGGTTATCAGAAATCGGAGCCAGTTTTCTGGTTCGACAGAACTACGGTTCGAACGGTCCGAGGCCGGTTTGACGCGAAAACGGTTCTATAGAGAACTGCCGGTTCGCGGTTAAACCGGTTGAACCGGCCGGTCTGGTCCTGTTTTAAAAGCCTTTCTCAAAACCCTAGCTTTGGTACAAATAAGAGGAATTCAAGAATCCACAAGAAGCAACATGCAAATAAAACAAAAAATAAACCAAGAAAGACAAAGAAAAAAAAATTAACATAGCTATCACAAAGATTTTCCAACAATATCGTCTTTGGAAGCAATAGTAGACGAGGGAAAATCACGAGGAATCGGTGGAGCAATATGTCTTCAGAAGGAATTGAAGTAGTTTATCGAGAGGGAGAAATTATTTGGAATCGATGCAGCAATATGTTTTTAAGAGGAATAAAATATCCTGAACGATGCGGCATACCAACGCAATCGATCCCAGAAAGAAGCAGGAGCAAAGTTTTTGGTGTCGCAAGGATGAAACCGCAAGTGAAGTGTGGGCATTCGATCAGGAAGAAGAGGAATGGTGTCGAGAGGAAGAAACCGTGAACCAAGTCCGGGCTTCGATCGGGAGAAAAACGAAAGGTTTAGCGAGCCAAGTACGGGAATATCGACGCATTTGATCGATAGGAAGAGGAAGAAATTCTCGTTGAGGATCGTTCCGGGCAGTGTGCGCTCTATGGTGGAAGAAATCGTGCATGCACCTAGCCGGGGAGGTGGACTAAGCGCGAACTATTTAATGCCAACTTAATTTTAAGACAATTAATTAAAAGTGTCTTAATAATTAAGTTGCAAAAATAAAATTTTTTTGTAGGGTATTTACTATGTGACATCTCCATACATTTATCATGTTGATTTTTTTAGCATATATCAGTTATGTGAATCTATGATAAATACTAGTCAAATAGTAGAAATTCTACTCGGAAATACTTGGCCAAGTTGATTTACTAAAAATTTTAGTGTATTATGACTTGTTCGAGATTGTAAAGCCAAGCTAGGTCAAAATGAATTGTATAAATATACATATATTGAGCATTGTTTTTTTGTCAATCTTGGAGGAGGAGCAAGTCAAAAAATATGGAAGTCTCAATTACTTTTGCCGTTACTCAAGAGGAGGACGAAGTCAAAAATATAATAATACAACTTTTTTTTGGGACAATTTGGACTCGAAGTTTTAAATCTTCAATACTATAGACAAAATCCTATATATAAGATTGAATTTTATTTCACTTTAGACCATTTTATTCGAATGATTGCGCTGTCTCATCTCACTAATAGATTTTAATGATTAATGAATGAACAAATGTTCAATCATTATTATATTTTATTGTATTTACTTTTGAAGAAGAGAAAGTTTGGGGAGACACGTATGGGCTTAATTTAATTCCCTTCAACAGAAGTTCATTTTTCATTTCAGAGAGAAAGTGTCTCAGGAGTCGTACAATCAAGTTATAGGTAATCAAATAAATATCAAACTCAACATAATTTCAAAACTCTCCATATATAAAAGAAAATTCAATAATACTTTATAATTCTCTCTGACGATCCATTCTTAAAAATCGTTAAAAATCGGCAACATTTCAAGTAGACATTATTTTGAATTATTATGTTAGAATAGCAAGCACCCATTTATTAAGAATTTCAGCAAACAAGATGCTTATGATTGACTACACAAGCACTGCAAAGACTACATATACTTTAGAATACATGGTTTTCAAATGAAGTAAAACCAGAATGTTTTTATTAAAACTTTTAGTGTCAGCTTGCTATTTAGTCGAAGGCCCACGAATGTTCCTGTCTTATCTCTTCCTCTTGTTCAGGCGTGAGATCATTTTCAATGTTGAAAGTCAGACGAATTTCCTCTGGGGTTTTCCCTCTGATCAAATCCGCTACTTTTCGGCAAACCAAATCTAACAAGTCTTTCACGTTCAAATAATTTGCTGCCTATCAAAACAATATTTAAAAAAGAATAAAAATCTATATTAAATATATAAAGGATGACATAAGAAAAGCATGAGTACTTGGTATATTACCATGAGGAGATCGTAAAGGGTGTCGACGTCAACATCGACAAATTCGTTATCAAAGTCCTCAAGATCATCCATAGTGAGGTGTCTCTTGCAATATTGGAATACATAAGAGAGCACCGTGGAAGTTACATTGGATATGGGAATGACATTTCTTGCAAGGTTATCTTCAATTATGTGACTGAGGGTCTCAGACATCATGGCCACCTCCTCTTCCACTACTACTTTCTTCCCATCAGAGCCCTTCAGTTTTATCTTCTTCGTCATCTTGTTAGGTATCCTTATTCAAGTATAATAGAGTTGCTTCTACAGTTAGAGAACTTGGAGTATAGTGCCCAACGCCTGTTCTTATTTATACCAAGAGTCCAATTGGTTATAGCTTAGAATTATTATTTTTATTATATTAATTGTAGATATCTCACGTATAATTATACTTTAATTAACTGCCATATTTATTTTTTGAATATTTATAGGAATAAAGAGAGAATGGAGAGGATAACCCACAAAAGATTTTGTGCTTAAATTTTTTGTCATCCCTCTTTGGAAAAAGAATAAATCATAATAATTACTTTTAAATAATTGATATTATTTTTAATTGTTGTGCTTTTAATTGAAGATGTTGATGGCATAATATAATTTTGATAAAAGAAATGATATATGCTTCATATTTGAATTATAAAATTAAGGAGAAGTTTTTTTCCAAATTTAGGCAATCATAACTGTAATCAATTATTTCCATATTGATGTAACAGCATAGAAATTTTAAAAATAGAAAAATATCTATATTTTATTATTATTATTATATTACTTACTTAAAGAGATGATAAGAATAACGGGCGAATTTTTTTAAAATATTTGCTTCATGATGAAATCCTTGTATCATGATAACTGCAGTAGAACTAAACTAATAAATTGATTTGTACAGCAAAGATATTTGACTTTTCTAAAAAAATATGTGATTTCTTCCACACCTTCTTATTTGCAGCACAATTCCTGTGGTACAATATATCCTCAACCCTTTATCATATTACTCCCCAAATTCTTAGAATTGCATTAAAATTTTAAATTTTATTTCAAATTTAGAAGATAACTGCAGATTATAATTGTTAATTTAATCATCATTTTATAATATTCTTTCTACTAAATTAAGGGATCATTTCGAATCAATATTTTATTTTATTTTATATTTTATAACTCAATGTTGAAAAGTGGTCATTGTGGTAGACAACGATAATGTTTAATGGGCGATGATATATGTAAAGTATTTTTTGTTTGATTGATATTTTTTGATCAATTATATGGAAAACTAATATCTTAATATAAATATATTTATAAACCAAGAATATGGAAAACTAAATTAATATTATTTCTTGTAAGAAATCATAGCAACTGTATTAAAAATTACAATTGTGCCCGCAGTTCATTTTTATAATACCAAGAATTTAATGCTTTGGAGAATATTTTGAAAGAGTTTTTTGGACAAATAATGCCAGATTGAATACCATAAAAATTACAAAAACATCCATGGAAACGGTATCAGAAATATTTAATGATAAATTTGATAAGTTATATTTATAAATCATATGTAAATGAATTTAATTTAACCGAATTAAAAATTTTGAAAAAAGAACTGTACACTGTCATATACTTTATCATGTATTTAGCAAATACCTCTTGGACTTTAGCAATAAGAACATGTCGTCATTACAAGAAGATTGATGCTTGGTACTAGTAAGAGAGAGAGAGAGTCCTGCTTTCTAGTGAGAGATTTTTTTTAAGTTCCATTAGAGTACTATTTGCAGGTGGTTCAACGTCGTCCTTTGGGGGATTCGCTATGGCGGCGATTGATGAAATGCCATCGCCGGCGGTCATTTCTTCCTTTCAAGCTGATGGAGTTGTTCCGTCTCATAATAGTTTAGATTTTCTAAAACCTTTTGTGGGAGCTCCCCTGATAATTAAGGATGTTTCTGTTTCATCTAAGCCTAGTGGTGTCGCTAGATTGGATTTGTATGATGGAACAGGGGGAGAATGTGATTGTCGATGTTCCAAAAGATACCTATAAAGCTTATCTTATCTCTAATAAATTCAAAATTAACAACTTCCAACAAGAAGTTCATTCCGATAAAGAAGCTTCAACATCTGCTAGTCCGATATTAAAGGTGAATAGGTTTTCTAACTCGATGAATGGAATACAGAGCCTTATGCAAGAAGAAGTCAAGGTGGGTTCTATTCCAGGAGATGGCATTCAATCAAATAAAAAGGGTTGAAATAGATGTTAACAAGAATAACAATGAGGATCTAAATAATTTCCTTTTTTAAGTTTTGAAGAACCTTGAGGTAGTTGAAATAGATGTTAACATGAATAACAATGAAGCCAATTCAGATAGTTTGTGGTTTCATGTTAGCTTAAAAAAGAAGAATTTTAAATTTATTATTATATTTAAAACATCTTATCATTAGAAGAAATCAGAATTTAATTCATGTGTTTAAAAAATTTAATATGTTTAAAATCATGTTGAAATTCTTGTTGTTTCATAAGAAGAACAAAGAATGAAGGAAGAATTCGACAAAGTGGATGATGGTGTTACTAATGAAGAAGTAAATCTTAGAAACATTTTTGCTGAGGAATATGATATGGCAAAAGAAAATTATGCTAAGCCTGGAGTTGTTGTTGGTAAAAGTTTAGTTGAAGAATCTGGTGTTGTTAAGTAGGATCTTGTATCACAAAGTGTTGTTAAATCTGCTAGTAGAAGTTTTAAAATGGATGAAGTTTCGAATAGTGACGATAATGTTTAACTGAAAATAATGTAATCTTGCTAGAGCAATTGATAAAGGCTTTTTAGGAGATAAGGTGGTTGTTGACTCTGGCGGATCAAATGGAACACACTTAGATATAATTCTACCTATGCTTGATCAGAAGGTACAAATCTCAATTTCTTTTTTTCTGACAATGGTTTTAATAGTGATGTAAAAGGTTATAATGTGGAAGTTTGTCCTGATTCTGAAGAGGTAGAAAAGGATACTCCTAAATATATTCAACACAAGACTAATCCATCGAAATAATTGAAATTGCTTGGACCTATTGAGGGCAGACATAGAACAAGAAAAGGTGAAGGAGGTAGAGAAAGTGATGGAGCCTCATCCCCATTTTATCTTTCATGTCTTCCATAGTATTTTTTAATTGTAGGGGAGTTAATAAAAAGGAAGCTTCCCATTTTTTAAGAAGATTGGTTTTAGAAAAGGATGTTTTTTCTGTTGGTTTGTTGGAAACTAAATTAGAAACTTTAGACAAAATTGAAGTTCGAAGAATTATTGGTGATGATTGGGATTTTTTTCATTGTGCTGCTACTAGAACTTCAGGTGGTATTCTTGCTCTTTGGAAAAATAAAAATTTATCATTTTCCATTTTTAATTCTTCCAAACAATGTGTCATTAAAAATTTAATCTCACAGAAAGGCATTTCTTTGATGGTCTCCATTGTATATGGGAATAAAGATCCATATGAAAGAAGAAAATTATAGAAAATAATAGAAGAATATACCTCTATTGATAACTCTTGTATAATAGCAGGTGATTTCAATTAATTATTATCTAAACATGAGAAAAAAGATGGCAAATGGTTCTTGTTTTCCCAAGGACCCCAAGAAAAGAAAAAATTCATTACCAAGAATGATTTTCATGTTATTGGCGTTGTTGGTCCTAAATATACCTAGTGCAATAGTAAGGATGGCCTTGCTCGCATATGAGAAAGACTAGATTGAGTTTGTTTGAACTTGAAAGTCTTGATGAATGTTATTTTTGCGGTGGTAAAAAGTTACCAGGAGTTGTATCTGATCATTATCCATTGCTGCTCAATTTAAGCAATTCTATTTCTACCAAGCATAAAGAGATCAGATTTGAGAATATTTGGTGTTCTTATGAAGATTCTAGAGGTATATATATATATATATATGTTTTTAAGATTATAGAGGTATTATTACTAAAGCATAGAGAAAAAGGGATTATGGTTCTACTACTGATATTCTTTAAAGAAAGGTTAATAGATCCCTTAAAAGTTTGTATCGTTGGAGCAAAAAATAAGTTAAAGGAGCTGACAAATTTTAGATCAACGTCACAAAGTGAAAGTTTACAAGTCCACGATGAGGAGACTAAGTTGAAGGTGCTAAGTCCAAAAAAACTATTGGTTCTTAGGAAAAAAAATTCATGTATTAAACATTACTCTTGCTAGACTTGTTACTTGGTGGTGTCATCATTCTAAAACACAATGGATGGAAGAAGGACACCAAAACTCTCATTTTTTTTTCAAGCTTATGCTACAGCAAGAAGAAATGGAAACATTATTAATCAAATCTCTTATCATAATGACATTATTGAGATAGATTCTAAGGTAAATCTATTACCATTTGAGAAGTTTTCATGAACAAGTTGAAAAGGTGAAATTTAGAGCTAAATAATTGTCCTCCCTCTGAAATCAAAGATCTGTTAAATGAAGATATGAAAAAAAAATTAATATCAAATTATTCCAAGAAGAACTTTATTCTATTGGATTGAAGATAAGCAACAGCAAGACTCCAAGTTCTAGTAGTGCTAATACATGTTTTGTTAAATCATTTTGGAGTATTGTGAAGAATGAAACATGGAATGCAATTGATAACTTCTTTATTTCAGGCATTATGCCTTATTATTGGAAGGAAAAAATGGAAGTTATTATTTTGAAAGTTCCAAATGCTTCATAATTCTCCAAGTTACATCCAATCATCTTATGCCAGACTATCTACAAAATGTTTGTTGGTATGATTCTAAATAAATTGAATGTTGCAACTCGAGCGTATGAGTTTATGTTTTTGATTATAACAAATATTATGGCTCACTTTCTATTGTCTACTTGTATTTGTAATATATGTTTGTTTGTGTGTATACTAACATTTCAAGAATACCATGCAACATCAAACAAAGAATCAAAGCTCAAGATTGTATTGAATAATGTTATGTTGTAAAAGGGTAGTAATATTCATTGATGTAATTTTGATTTCTTGACTCAAGTCTTATAAGGGTGTATGCTTGCTTGGTGACCATGCACACATACACACAAGAGAGTGAGATCTAGTCAAATCTAGAAGATCAAGTTTTGAACTAATCGTACTGGACGATCCTTTATGATCTTGGAAAATAGCCGGCAATGCTAATTTAGGCAAGATTTTAAGATTTAATTTTTATTCTAATCATCCTGGACGATCTGGATTATCTAATACGATCAATAAAATCATGCCTGAATTGATCTTGTGATTAGGGGATTAATTATGGTTAAATTTTTCAATCCGATCATCTTGGACGATCTGTATATTGTACAAGACGATGTTTGCTGACAAACATGATTTTCCTAAATCGTTTAAGCCAAAATACCATAATTTTTCTTCTAATTGTCCTGGACGATCAACAATATCATCCTAGATGATCTGTATATTTTTGTACTAATCGGCCTAGACTATCCAAATATTGTTCAGGACTATCAAGTCAAATTCTGCACATCGTACTGAATGATCCTGCCATCGTCCAGGATGATTCTGGGTGCCAAAATTGAGTTTTTAGGATTTTCTAAAACCCTCTTTTTAAGCATATCATATGGGACGATCCGGTGATCGTCCTAGACGATAATGTCGGTTTGGTTCATTTAAGAGCCTTTTTGGAGCTCTTCTATTTAAGCTTTATGAAGGCACTTAATATGTGTCTTTGGCAGCCATTGAAGCTTCATTCTTCTGGAGGAAACTTGAAGAGAGAGCTTGAAAGGGAGAGAGGAAAGGGTCGAGTTTGAGAAAGGGAGAAGATCCTTGGAGGGTGTTTCAAGGGAGTATGGAGGGGGTTCCATACGGTTGCTCCGACGAGCTTGTACCTTAAGTTCCATAGGATTCAAGGCTCATCTTAAGAGTTTTGGGAAGAAGATGATCTCTTTTGTGTCAAAGGGCCCTGCCACTCTGCTGAACCGGGGAAGGTGGAAGTGATGTTGTAAGGGATTCTCCACCTAGCTATGGTGGCTAAAGGAGAGACACTGAGTTTAGTGCAATACTCAGAGGGTGCCTCCGAGGAGTGGACGTAGGTCAAGATTTGACCGAACCACAATAAATCTGGTGTGTTCTTTCCTTTATTATTTCTGCATTTAATTTCTGCACTTATATTTTTTTGTGGTGAATTTTGGTTTTGGATGTAATTGTGTTTTTGATTAAAAGATTTTTAAAATATTAATTCACCTTCCCTCTTAGTTAGCCTTGGGACTAATTCTTAAGGGCTTAACATTCCTAATGAACTTTTAAGTGGTATCAGAGGAGGATTCATAAAATTAAGTTTGAAAGCTTTTTAAATTTTGATTTATGGCTAACTTTTGTAATCATAATACTGTAAAAGATATTCAGTCATCCGATCATCTTTGTTTGAAAATATTACTTTTAATTTTTAGAAAATTTGTATGTATACTTTCTTGCAGTCAATTGATTTCCAAATATGGAAAATGATTTTAACTGGTTATTTTGTACTGTCACATGTTATAGATGGAATTAAAACTGATATTCCTTTTAATCAATGGAGTAGAGAAGAACAAATCAATGCTCAATTGAATGCTGAATCATTAAACTATTTTTTTGGTGCTTTAAATTCTAGTAATTTTATGTTTGTATATACGTACTCTACTGGAAAGGAAATTTGGGATAAATTATACACTATATATAAAGGCACTAGTGAAATCAAGCAATCCAGATTAAATATTTTAATGCATAATTATGAATTATTTTGCATGAAATATGATGAGTCGATCTTAGACATGTATACTAGTTTATTCAAATTGTGACATCATTGCATGCTTTATGTAATGAATTTTCAAACTTTGAAAAAGTTAATAAAATTCTACATTTCTACTTAATAAATTTGATGCCAAAGTTATTTCTATTTATGAATCAAAAAATTTGATTGAATATTCTATTGATAATTTGATTGGCTCACTCATTGCCTACGAGCAAAGTTTGGGTCAAAAACTTTTGGATGCAGGTGAGATGATAGTGCTAAATGCTAAAGACTCGGAGAAAAGTTGCTTTGTTGGTGATGAAAGCGATAACTTATCAAGCAAATTAAAAAGCTCACCAAAGCATAAGCATCAACAAAAGAAGAATAAAGGTAAAAATGGTAAGAATGTTAAGATTTCTTCTAACATTATTTTCTTTGGATGTAGAAAGCATGGACACATGAAAAATCAGTGCCCTAATTTGAGAACTCTTCCTGCAAAAGAAAAGGGCAATGCTAAGCAAACTGTAAAAATGATAAATAATGAAAAGCAAAAAATCTCTTGTCAGACCTAGCTTCCAAATCATCAGACCAGGAGCAAGATGATATTTAAACCACTGTTTGTGTGCTTATTTTTCTGCCTATGCATGTGCTATTTGTTTTTGTGTATTTTTTGGATTTTTCTTTGGATTTATTTTTCATTCTTTGTTTCCTTTCTTCTCTTTTTTGTTAAATTTTTAATTTTTCTTTACTTTTCTTTTTGTGAAGTTCTCTCTGATCAACATACACGTTCACCTTTCTAAAAATAAAAAACTTACCTCTTATTTTTCTTGAATGCTTACGTAAGTTGTGGTTGATTTCTCTAAAAACAGTCAAAAGAAGGAAACTCATTATTTTGCCTCTCCATCTCTTTTCTTAAATAGGTTATCTTACTTTTGATTCAAAATATTCATCATATTATAAATTAGATTTTGAAACTGATATTTTTCATCTCCCTACATTTATTTATCGCATAGGGATCTTTTGCAAGTTATTGAATCTATCTCATAATTTTTTTAATCAAGTAGTTTGTTTTATTAATAGAATGGATTTACTTTTGGTTTTAAAAAATTTCAGAAAGGTAGCTTATTTGATTAAAAAAAGTGACAAATAATGTCAAATCAAAAGATACGCAATGATGACAAATTGAGAAAGATACATAAAGTGTATCAAATAGAAAAAGATACGCAAAGTGCACCAAAAAACTGATAAGAGGCATAAAATGAGCCAACATAAAGTAATGTTTATCTTTCTTGTACTTCTTACAGATTAAGAAAACCCTTGATATTTTTTATATTTGAGCTTGAAAATCATGATTCCTAATTAACCAATTTTTAACTAATCTTCTATTTGATATATTTTATGAAAGGAGTTTTGAAAAAATTAATTTTTTTTCTAATTTGTTCCCTTATTTAGATATTGGATTAAAAAGTTTTTGAGCCTTTAAAAGAACTTGAGCTTGGATTAACGATTTCTGAATTTCTAACTTTTTCTGGATTATGTATTGTCAATCCATTCCTTACTAAATTTTTGTATAAAATCAAGAGGAAACTTTCTCATTTTAAGAATATTCAATTTTTTTCCTAGATCAGAGATCATTTTATTTTTTATTTGTTTGTTTGTGCCTATCCTCTTTTTGATAATTTCAAAGGGGAGAACGTAATGTTGTATTTGTATCTATTTTCTATTTTTTTTTTAAAAAAAGAACTAAAAGTAACAAAAATTTTATCTTCACCTATTTTTAAATTTTTATTCTATGAGGGGGAGATTAGGAAAAAATATTTTTAATTTTATAAATTCAACCAGTAATATTTGCCATCATAAAAAAGGGGAAGATTATTACAACTTTAGCTTATGAGTTTATATTTTATATGATAACAAATATTATGACCCACTTCTGTTGTCTACTTTATATTTACAACATAAGTTTGTTTATGTTTGTGTATATACTAACATTTCAGGAATACCATGCAACATCAAATAAAGAATTAGAGCTCAAGATTGGGTTGAATAATATTATGTTGTAAAGGGGTCTGTAATATTCTTTGATATAATTTTGATTTCTTGAGTCAAGTCTTGTAAGGGTCTATGCTTACTTGGTGACCACGCACACATACACTCAATGGAGTGAGATCTAGTCAAATCTAAAAGATCAATTTTTGAACTAATCATACTGGATGACTTTGGATCATCCAGGATAATCCTTTATGATCTTGGAAAATGGCCGTTAATACTAATTTTGGCAAGATTTTAAGATTTAATTTTTGTTCTAATCGTCTAGGACAATCTAGATCATGCTGGATGATCAATACAAATCATGCCTAAATTGATCCTGTAATTAGGAGATTAATGATGGTTAATTTTTTTAATCCAATCATCTTGGACAATCTGTGTATTGTATAGGATGATGTGAGCCGACATACTTGATTTTTCTAAATCGTCCAAGCCGAAATACCATAATTTTTCTTCTAATCATCATGGACGATCCACAATATCGTCCTGGATGATATGTACATTTTTGTACTAATCGGCCTGGACTATCCAAATATCATCCAAGACTATTAGGTCAAATTCTGCATATCGTACTGGATAATCCTGCAATCATCCAGGATGATTCTGGGTGCCGAAATTTAATTTTTAGGGTTTTTCGAAGCCCTCTTTTTAAGCGCTTCATACGAAATGATCATGCGATCATCCTGGATGATATTTGGTGCCGAAATTTAGTTTTTAGGATTTTCTAAAGCCCTCTTTTTAAGTATATCGTATGGGATGGTCCGACGATCATCCTGGACGATAATGTTGGTTTGGTGCATTTAAGAGCCTTTTTGGAGCTCTTCTATTTAAGCTTTGTTAAGGAACTTGATATGTGTCTTTGACAGCCATTGAAGCTTCATTCTTATGGAGGAAACTTGTAGAGAGAGCTTGAAAGAGAGAGAGAGGAAATGGTGGAGTTTAAGAGAGGGAGAAGATCCTTGAAGGGGGTTTCAAGGGAGTGTGGAGGGGGTTTCACATGGTTGCTCTAGTGAGCTTGCACCTTAGTACCATCGGATTCAAGGCTCGTCTTGAGAGAAGTTTTGGGAAGAAGAAGATTTCTTTGGTGTCAAAGGGCCCAGCTACTTCGCCGCATCGGGGAAGGTGGAAGTTTTGTTGTAAGGGATTCTCTGCCTAGCAGTCGGGGCTAACAGAGAGATACTGAGTTTAGTACAATACTCAGAGGGTGCCTCCAAGGAGTGGATGTAGGTCAAGATTTAACCGAACCACTATAAATCTAGTGCATTTTTTCCTTTATTATTTTTATATTTAATTTCAATACTTAGATTTTGTTTGTGGTGAATTTTGGTTTTTGATGTGATTGTGTTTTTTATTAAAAGAATTTAAAAAAAAAATTCACCCTCCCTCTTGGTTAGCCTCGGGACTAGTTCATAAGGGCTTAACATACCTAACGAACTTTCATTGAAGTCTTATTTTCCTATTATTATATCTTAAGTTGAAGGTGCTTTTTTTATTGGTAGAAACATTTATGAGAACTTCTTCATGGCTCATGACATATTTAATAGAATCAGATTTTCCATAGATAAATTGGGTTTCATGCTTTTAAAATTAGACATGAAGCAAGCTTATGATAGGATGAATTAGAAAACATTAAATCAAATATTGAAATGTAATGAGTTTTTTAGTTAAATTTATAAACTAGATAATGTAATGTGTTTGCCATCCCAAATTTTCCATTAACATTAATGGGAGAAAGAGTAATTGGGTTCAAGCTGAATGTGGCTTTAGACAAGGCTATCCACTATCTCCATGTATTTTTATAATGTGTTCTGAATTACTATCTTTTTTTTTTTTTGAAGAAATGCATCAATGCATTAAGTAAGAAACAAAAAAGGAACTAAGTACAAGTATTCAAGATATCACGTTCCTTCTTGATTAAATTCACCAAGACAGAAGGGATACTATCAAAGGAAGAACTATCAAAGTAAAAACTATTTTCCAATGCCAAAGTAGCACAACAATTAGCTACTTTATTACAAGATCTAAAGGCATGGTGGAAAATTACTTTATTAAAATCATTAAGAAATAATACCTCCTTTGTAGACCAACTATTGAGAGGCCATTTATCTTTCTTCAAAGAATCTTGAATGAAATGAATAATGTTGACATTATCACCTTCAATGATCACCCCCTTGCATTCCATCATCCAGCTTTTAAGAAATTCCTTCACCGAGAGGATTGCTTCCATTTCAAGTTGTGTCACATCCCAATGGATCTTCTTCCTGCCAAAAGCACTAATCAACCATCCTTTATGATCTCGAAATATCCCACCAATATCTCCAAGATTAGAGCTAAGTAAAGATGCAACAAGGTTGATCTTAATCCACTCTTTCGGTGGAGGGAAGCAAGTATTTGAAGACTCCTTAAGGAGGTTAGTACCCCAGCTAGAAAGGTAAGGACCAGATTTGGAAAAGGCCAAAAACAAAGCATTTGAAGCAGCCAAAGAAGCTGGCAACGCCTCCTTACCATGCTTCACAAGATTTCTATTCTTCCAGGATAATTAGATCACCGTGCAGTACACCTTGGCAATTCCAGAATTAGACTTTGAAAGTCTTTTAAGTTCATGAAGACATTCCTCCAAAGAATTAAAAATAGGGATCATAAAACCCCACTCATGCACCTTCATAATGATCTCCACCATATATTTACAATGAACCATAATATGTTCATACGATTCAATTCTTTGGTAACCTCTATCACAACTATCAATCAAAGAGATTCTACGGTTTTTAAGAAAGAGATTAGTTGGAATAGCGGCTTTACCTAGTCTCCACCAAAAGACTTCAACCTTCTTAATGAGTTTGAGCTTCTGTAGCAATTTGAAATACTAAACATCTTCAGAATTGTATTTGTCTACCAGTATTTGTTCATAGACAATTGCAGAAACAGTTTTTCCAGAACACAATTTCAGCAATTCAATCTCATCTTCCTCCACATCCTGGATTTGGATTTGACCAATTAATAAGATAAGCTATGAATGAAATGCCCTTTGAAGTAATTCAGAATTCCAATCTCCATTAGGTGTCAATAACTACTGAACAAGCATCCCCTCCAGCACATTGCAGTCCACATAAGTTGACCAACGATTGATGCTTTTATCCAACAACCAAGCATCATTCAAAACACTGATTTTATTCCCTTTGCTAACTCTCCATCTGATAGCATTCTTCAAGTGTCTGCCTCCATCCAGCAATATTTTCCAAGCACTAGATGTTACCCTCCTCTGAGCTTCTATCATAACATTATCACTATACTTTGCCTTCAACATACGATGAAACAAAGAGTCCTATTTTTTAATGAAATTCCAAGCCAATCTAGATCTCAAAGCACCACTTCTCAATAAAGGAGATTGTATATCCAATCCCCCCATGCTCCTTGGCTTACAAATTTCACTCCAAGCAACATAATGCATACCTTTATCTCCTCCATTCTTATGCCATAAAAAACTTCTACACATTTTCTCAATTTCCACCAAGACTCTTTTAGGAACTAAAGAGTGAGTGATTAGGAAATTTGGCATAGTAATTAAAGAAGTTTCAATGAGAGTTAGCTTACCTCCCATTGATAAAGACTTCTTACCCCAAGAGTTGAATTTGTCCATGACCATACTCAAAAGATCTTGAAAATCTGCTGCCTTGCTTCTACCAAGAGAGATCTTGACACCTCTAAAGCTTTAAATGGAAAAGGCAATCATCTTGGCTTCAAACTTGCTTCAAATATAGAAAAATAGCCTCATCTACTATTTGTCGATAATGTTTTAGTTATTGCTGAGGCTTCTAGAAACAATGCAAAACTTTTGAAATATATTCTTCTTGATTATTATAATTGGAATGAACATCATATCAACTTGAAAAAATCTATGGTTCT
Organism: Dendrobium nobile; assembly: GCA_022539455.1. Lineage (NCBI taxonomy): Eukaryota > Viridiplantae > Streptophyta > Magnoliopsida > Asparagales > Orchidaceae > Dendrobium > Dendrobium nobile. Next base: position 29,760,443 of record CM039718.1, on the reverse strand, counting down.
ATATGGGAAAGTGGTCTCAAAAAGAAGAAAAAGAAAATTAAACAAAATATTGGTATTTTGTTCTGTTGATGAGATTTCTTTTTTTCGTGAGTAAAAATGGAATTGAGAAGAATGAAGGCATATGATTACCAATCCGTAGTGGATAATGCAAAGGAAGGATTAAATACTTGAGGCTCTTGATCACTTTTGCTGGAAGGAAAAATTTTGTTAATTAAAACCACCATTTCTTTTATCCCTTCATTCATTATGACTCAATTATTGGTTCTAAATAGTGTTTTACTAAAGATAGATAGATTACGTAGACACTTTTTTTGGCACAAGGAAGAAGGAATGCATGGATTGCATTATATATCCTGGAACAAAATGTGTTTATCTATGAATTTGGATGTGAAGTTTTTCTTATTGGGTTGATGGAGATTGTTTGTAACTAGGAGGGATGTAATTAATATAGATATATTTTTGGGAGAAATTAATGTAGACTTTCATGTTTGTATTTCTATAATGGAATGCAATATGATTGATAGTATGTTACCTCATGAAGTAAAGATATTATTCTCTTTATTTTTAGGTTGTAGAGAAACTGCTTATATCCTGATTGCATTGTCAAATTTAAGAGAGTACTACATTTGACATTGGCGGATAAAAATTAATGTTCAATCATGTATTTGGCCACAATAATTAGGATACTACATCATTAATTTCGTAATCAAATTACAATGAAAATGGATATATTATCCCATAGGTAAAAATTATTGCATGCCATTAAGAATTTGATCATGATGATTATGATATTTGATTTTCTTTTAGCCTTTTTGCGAAGAAACAATTTCCACCATCAAAGGAAAATTTAATTTCTTACAAATACTCTCGATCGAATTATGGCAAATATTTCATTTAAATTTTTTCAGGAGTCGCATGGAAGGAGAGAAGTTGGATTGTTAAGTGGTATTGGGTCAAATTTTGAGCACTTATTTTGTAGGCCAAATGATGATAAATAGGAAGCACTTTAGGATTCTAAATAATTTAGAAATGTAAATATGTATCTTATGATATGATTTAAAGTTTTGTAGGAGGAAGCTTTATGCTTGAGTTTATATTTATTAAAGATTTGGGATTAAATTTTGAATAGTGATGACTTAAGATATACAGTCATCCTCTGAGACTAAATCTAAGTTAGGCACTACAAGTTTGTAGATCGAACCAATGTAATGTACTTTGGACTTATATTAACCTTGAATGAAACTTCTGTTAAACAATCTAAGCACATTAAAACTATGAATGCAGTCTCATAAAAGATTGATAGGCTGTAATTTAAGTTTTTTTTTGAATTTGGGATGCTTCTAGTAAATTTTCTAAATGGCCCCTTTACATATTAATGGCATTGTTATGCTTGATGTAAATAAATTTAATTAACTTTAATTTATTTCTAAAGCAATGCTTGCAAATTTACCATTCGTGTAGAAATGATATGATGAGAACTTTAAAAAAAGGGCATAAAAAATAAGTTTTTCCCAAGAGAGCACAACATTCTCTAGACAGAATTGCACCCTAATAGTTAAGGTGGTCAAACACGACCTGTATACGAGGAGGTGCCTAGCAAGGTGTGAAGAAAGGTATAAATGTATGACAACTCTAAATAGGCTCTGGCCTACTTATTCAAAATATTTATCTTTCTAAATGAGCCTAATTTCTTTTATTTGTTTATAAGTAGAAGAATTATTTTCATCCTTATAAGTCTAACAAAATTAAGGCTAAAATATAGAATCCATGGAGCAAAACATTAAAACAGACAATTTCTAATTAATAATTAATGTAAAAATAAAACTTATAAACCTAAAATCAAACAAAATAATAAAAATTAGACGTCATGTGGAAAATGCCTCTTAATTACAAATTAGGGTCTACTGAATGTAAAGGTGGTTAGGTTCCATCAGTAGCAACCTAGATTCTACTTCATCAAAATGCCACAAGTTAATTTTAAAGCAAAACACCCCTTTCATCTTTTAGTTTTCTTAGTTTATTTCTTTGGTGTTCTTGTATTCATCTAGTTTTGGATATCTAATTAGAAAGAAACCCCCCCCCCCCCCCCCCCCTAAGGAAAGTATCATTCCTCTATGGATTCAAAATCTTTGATGAAATGCTTTGCTTTATGAACTTTCACAACTCCTAGGTCATACTAAAATTTAAAAGAGGCACTATACTCCTTGTATTTTAGCTAACAAAGGAAATTTATATAGAAAACCATCCATAGAAATCCCAAACATAATAATCACTTGGTCATTTTGAGCAAATACATCAATTTGGCCATACCTTTAATATTTAGGGGGCTAAGCTACGAAAGCACCAATAGAAATTTTTTTTATTCATACTTTAATTAGCCCCCTTTCATAGCTCTACATAAGCATGCCACCTGCAGGAAATTCTATTTTTCATTCAAATTATTTCTAACTTAGGGAAATCTAAATACCCATCACTGATCACATCAAAATCACTTGAAGGTATATGAAAAGAAAGGGAGATAATTAATAAAAAAATTCATTCATCAAAACCAATAATCCATTCCATATCCAAGCTAGAACTCATAATAGAATAGTGGGATAGCTGAGCTAAAGTTGGTTATCCTTGGAAGCAATCTATAGTTTGTTGAAGGGGACTATTTAGTTTGGATATTTCCTAAGCTTGATATTTGTTTAATTTATCTAACACTTTATTTTGGTTTGTTTAAGGCCGAGGGTAGTATAATTTAAGTTTATGTCTTAATGTTTTAATGATAATTTAAAATAAGTTTTAAATGTAGAAGTTGATTAATTATTAATTTTTTAAAGTCCTTTATTTTATTTAAGTGTTTTACTACTTAAGCCTTCCAACCCATTACACCTTTGCTGTCCAAATGGAATCAAGCGAAGGGCCTAAAGGTTTCAACTCATCAATGATTTATTGCTTATTATTTAAGTTAAATTTTAATTGTCCTTGTTTAGAAAATAGCTGTGAGTCTTATTGATTACTTTAATTTCCCTTGTTTACACCATAGCCGTGAGTTTTAAATTTTAACATATGATTTAAATTTTAATTTCACTTGTTGGGTTTCATATTTTTTATAAATATTAAACCAAAACATGAATTCAATGTTTATGAGTTTATTTAATTTGGATTTCTCTATAGCCAATAATATCCAAATCATTTAATTAGTAGTTTTAATAGTACAACAGGGATGTTAAGCCTTAATGAACTAGTCCAACGACTAACCAAAAGAGGGGGGGGGGGGGGGGGGGGGGGGGGGGGGTGAATTGGTATTTTAAAAATTCTTTAAGCAAAAGAACAAAGAAATGCGGAAGCAGTAATAAAGAATAAAGAAATTTATAGTTGTTCGGTCAACTTGACCTACATCCGCTCCCCAGAGCCTCTCCTACAAGTATTGCACTAAACACAATGTCTCTCATTTTGCCCCCATAGTAAGGCGGAGACGCCTTTACAAACATCCTTTCCACCGACCCCGGTGAGGCAGAGAACCCAACTCCTTTTGCTTCCTCCAAAAGCAGGCAGAGAACTTAACTTCTTTTGCTTCCTCCAGGTTGATCTCATGATCGTGTAAAAATAACTTGATCATCCAGGTTGATCTCACGATCGCCCCGGATTATTAGTTCAAATAAGTACATATAGTCTAGAGCATCGCCCTGAGTAGAAGCAAGTTAATGTTTGATCATCCAAGAAGAATTAAAGTTTTTGGACTGATCGTCCCGGCCGATCCTGTGATCTTCCACGATGGTATGATCGAGCAATCAAATCTTAATTTATTTCCTTAATAACCATGTTAATTTAGGCATAATTGTATTGCATCGTCCAGGATGATATCCCTTTAAAGAAAATTACATGCTCTTTTAATTTTTAAAGGGGGACTTTGCACTTTCTCCTTTAGAAAATCTATTAGTTTGAATCTTTACTTTACCCACTTTAATTTGACCCTACATGAGCATGACCACTTGTAAAAAATCTTATGAGCATCCAGTTCATTCCTAATATAAGGGTAATCTATCTCCCATAACATCAATTCACATATCGCATTAAGTAAATAAAAACATCAATCATACCACTTAACCAACATACATTGAATGCCAAGAAAAACTCAATTTATAATAATAGGAAAAAAAAACACCAGCCTAGCCTAGATTTAGAATCAGTTGTCCAGTAAACCTTCTAAAGTATGTGGAGTAGGTTATGTGACTTGGATATATCCTACACTAGTGAATTTAATAAAGTTATCTAATATTTTAATTTGTTGAAGGATAAAAGATATTATGTTTAAAAAAAAAAAGATATTATATTTGAGTTTAAGTATTAGTAATTTAAAGTTAATTTTAAAGATGTATTTTATTTTTTAAATGATTACCACCTTTGTTTACACTAAGGCCGTGAAATTTAATTACTAGGTTGAATGATTAAGATTAATATTTTCTAGAATTTTAGGTTAACTAGTGAATTTTAGGAGTTTTTAAATTATTTAAAAGTATTAATTAAAGGGTCAACTTTTGACTTTTTAAATTAAAATTTTTTTAAGAATCTTAATAATAGACCTTATGATGAGTTATTATACTATAGGTTTTTTAGAATTCGATTTTTCTACATTAAGTTTTAAATTTTTAAAGATTTGATCTTGATTTAAACTCCAATTGACAAGAAAGTTAACTTTTTGACTTTAAATTAATTTTGAAGACTTGGCATTTTTAGAAAATACTATACCTTAAGTGGAGTTGAGTGGTTTTGAGTTTGGTCAATTTGGAATTTTCTCATTTTAATTATGATTAATCAAAGTTTAGTTAATTTATGGAATTTTTAAATTACTTAATTAAGATGATTTATTGATTATGATCCAAATTGATTCTAAACTTCTTGAAATAACTCCTAAAGGCCAAGAATAACCCAAAGGAGTATTCTCAAGTGTTTGAGAAACTTTGGAATTTTAAGTTATATTTTTTAATTAAATTAATTAAATGGTCTTTTTATTAAAAATTAAATTAAAATCAAAATTGAAGTCAAATGATATGGCTTTTAATTTTCATGGGCAGAGGGATAGATTATGATCAATTAGATATATTACTCATATTTTATGAATTTTACATGAATTAATTATGTTTAATTAAGGTTCTATGACAATTCAATGGACTAATTTAGGGCTTCATATATAGTGGACCAAATATGGTTCAATTTCAGTTAAACTTGGGCCATGAGTTCACCAGATCATAAGGACCAATCACAAAGAATATGGGCCCAATTTGGATTCTCTAAGGTGGCTAACCAAACCACCAAAGGTAAACATAAGGTTACATTACAAAATTTAGATAAAGCTATCTAGGCTAGGGATTGGGGTGATATTGAAGGCAAACTAATCCTTAAATTATTCACAATTAACACACCTAAGCATACCACCTAGGTCTCATTGGAAAGATAATTAGGTTAATTTAAATTTGAGGCTCAAATAATGACCCTAAATTTAAATGATGAAAACTAGCCCTTAATCAAATCAAATAGGGTAGAAAAATTTTGGACATGTGGGAGACTTGCCCAAAATAATTATCCCAAAATTTCAAGCAAAGGTGAAATGTCCTTAAGAAATTATTATAAATATACCCCTAGTAGTATTATTGGAATTAACAAAATTTCATGCATAATCACAACTTGAAACCATAGGGCTTTCATAGGTCTCCTCAAACCCTTTATAATGAGCCCAAGAACAACTAATTTTGCCAAGTATGTAAGTAGTTATTAATTTTTTATGTTTCCCTTAATTTCATATGAAATTAAATCCATATTTACACAATCAACCAATGCTTTATATGTGTGTTCCACTTAATTGGCTAGCCAATATATATGGCTAACTTTGTAAATGTTCAATTAAATATAGTCATTAAATCATTGATCGAAAGGTTATAACCAAACAGACTCTGGAACCATGGTATGTAATCCAAACTTTTGATTGAAATTATTGTTTAAGATTATTTCCTCAGCCTCCTAGACGGTCTATAAGCTATAGATCTTCTCTTGTGTGATCTGAGAGATCCTGCTGGTTAACTCCTTCAAAATTTTATAGGGAGGATTAGGAAAATGTAAACTATCAATCCAATGATTAAGTTCTGGTGGTATGACAATTCAGTTCACACTTGACCACTATTACCTATTTTAGAGCTCTGGAATAGGATTTTACACTGTAAAAAGCCATAACATGTGATATTTTCTATTACGAAGGTTAAGTGGATGAAGGGGACCACTTCTCTTTCAGATGTCAAAGACAAAGGATCTGAAGGAGTAGGAGTTCGAGTGCGAGGAGAAATTTTTTTGCTAAAGTTTGCTTGATATAATAGCTAGGAGAGGATGGGATGCTGGGTAAATGGTGAGCAATGTTCAGGGAGCTAGCTCGAGGGAGGAAAGCTTGGAAGCTAATGGGAATGTCTGGATTGAGCTTCCCTACTAAGTCATTATCACGGCCTTGGATGGTTGGGATGGCTCAGGCGAGCCATTAGATTGCTTCTAAGTGTAAGGGGACAAATTAAGGAGGCCTCTTAAGCTCAAAAGAAGTGAATTTAGACCTTAGAGAAGGTTATAGCTAGGTTAGATGAAGGGGAGATCTTCAGAGCTCAAATTCATTTGCTTAAACTGCTGGCTGGGTCAGGCTTAGTTTGTAAGTCTGCTAAGTGTCTGTTAAGCTTGTATATGTGTTCAATTGGGTATGGGGAAGTTTAGTTCATTGAAGTGGCTCTTTGTTAATAAAAAATGTATGGTTTGGGAAAATTTGGGTGTTGCCTTGGTCATGCTAGGTTATGGGATTGATGGGGAAGATAGGTTGAGTCAAGTGCTACCAAATGCAAGGGGAAATTGGGTTTAAATTTATTTATTTTGGAAGATGTCTCAGGTCAAAGTGGTTTTAACAACTTTTTGCTAGCTTGTGTGTTGACCCAAGTCAACATAAGGGTTAAGCTGACTAGGGGACATGTGTAGGACCAAGGGCCCCTAATGTAAGTGTTAGTCGGGCTCGATGAAGGATAAGTCAAGAAATAGATCAATCCATAGTGGCTTTGACCTCTTTTAGCTACCATAAATCTCAGCATGAGTTGACCCATGGGTTGGGACAACTAGGGTAGGTGCATTGGGTCATGGGGGACCTAATGCAACCATTAATTTGATCCAATTTAACTTAGGGAGAGAATTGGCTTTTGGGGACTTCTCTTTGGACACTTAGGTCAAGATAAATGGATAACCTATGTGGGCCAAAGTCTTAAGCCTAAACAAGAACAGCAGTAGGGACATAAGAAGTTATCCCATAGAATTTAGTGGGTTTGGCATGACCTTGGTCAAAGGGTTTGAAAGATTTATAGGTGTTTATGTTCTTGGTCAAACATGGTTGAATTTATCAACCAAGTTGACCTAGTGTTAAATTTGTATTTCATTAAGTTTGGATTGATCATATAAACTCACTGTGAGTGGTCTCATAGCAAGAGGAGTTCATATGGTTTGAAATGCAAGTTTAAAGATTTAGAGGGTAGTTTGGTCAACCATAGTTGAGCTAGTGAACTAGCTCAAACCAAGACTTAAGTTTGGGCTCAACAAATTCAAATTGATTAATGTAGACTAATGGAGGTGTCCTATGCATTGGATTAAAACTGATATTTCCCTTTATGGACATTTTGGTCAACCATGGTTGAATTGGTCAGCCAGGTCATACTAAAGGGTGGGTTTGAGTTTAATGCATTCCTAACGATGTTTAGGAAGCATTAGAAGGAGTTTTAAGTTTTATGTTATTGAGTCATGTTGAGTTTTGGGGGAAAGATAAAAAATTCCCTTAAAAAGAAATTTAGTCATTTTTACCCCTAGTCAACTTTTGGTCAAACTAAGTCGGACAAACTGTAATTTATTGGTTAACATGTCATAATAATAGCTATGGACATGGTCAAAGGACTTGGGGGTGGGTACCAAGTCCACGTTTGATAAGGTGGAGGGTCCATATTTGGGGTTAGAGTCCTCATATTGTGCTCAAATTTGGAGGGTTTACCCTAGGGACATGCCTAGTCAATATGGAACTAATATATATTGATTCATAAGTCATAATTAGTTTTTGGGGTTAGAGTCCTCATATTTGTGCTCTATTTGGAGGGTTGATGACCTCTAGATGTGACATGCCTAGTACTATACATATGGTGTTCACCAAACTAAAATCTATTTTGATTCTAATGACCTTAGAGAAGTCCATACTAGGGTAGTTCCATAAAGGAAATTATCCATCACTAGTTATTCTAATCCTAAGGAAAGGAAGCAGTAGTAATCACACCTAACCACAAAGGATTGAGGATGGATTAAAACAAGGATGGAGCTACAATAGGCTTTATCCACCACTAGTAATTATATTCCTAAGAAAAGTATGCACTATGACTCACAACTAACCTTAAGGAGAACAAATGTTGATGATCATATGTAATAAAGCATTGGGACTCACACCTAGCCATAAAGGATTGAGGCTAGATTGAAACTAGGATGGTACCATAAAGGGTGTTATCCAACACTAGCGATTCTAATCCTAAGGAAAGGATGCACTAGGACTCACTACTAACCGCTAGGAAAAGAGAACTGGATAATCATATGGAAGGAAGTATTGGAACTCCTACCTATTAAAAAGGACCGAGACTGGATTAAAACTTGGATGGTGCTGCAAATGGTGTTATCCACCACTAGTGATTCTACTCAGAAGGAAATGAAGCACTGGGACTCACACCTAACCTTAAGGAAAGTGAACATGATGGAATTATTTTGATGATGATTTTTTTGAACAAAAGTAATCTAATACATTTTTGAAGTCAAAGATATTTTATTGATTAAAAATTCAAGCTACCCAAGGCCTTCAATCTCTTCTAGCTAGAGTAGTGCATTCTGTTCAGTCATAATTTGATTATAAATCATAACTCTAAGTGAGGGAAACTTTACTCCAAGGGGGAGTGTGACTTCAGACCCCATACACCAATGAAAATGGAGTGGAATTGTTTGGGTTCCTATAAGTGGTCTGATTGGTCCATAAGGCTTCCATAAACGTCTCATCCCATTGATGTTTATTATCATCAAGAGACTTTTTGATGTTCTGCACAAGGGATTTGTTGAAGGCCTCAACCAACCCATTAGCCTGTGGGTAATAGATTAAAGAGTTTCACCAATAAATATTGTGATGACTTATAAAATTATTAATTTTCATAAAATTGAAAGCGAACCCATTATCAAATAAAATTCTACATGCTACACTAAATTGATATATAACATGGTCATTAAGGAACTTCATGATATTGTGAAATATTATATTTTATAGGGGAACTTCTGCTGCCCACTTTTAGAACTAATTTATTGCTACTAGAATGAAGTGATGACCCTTAAAAAAAAAGATAGACAATAGGATGGATAGTGTCCATGACCCAACTTTTGAATGGCCAATAAGCTATCATGGGATGTAACATGTTAGGCGGTTGATGTAAGATCACACAATGTACTTGGTATTGATGATAACATTTTTCAACATTCATGCAATTATCAGGTAATGTAGGCCATTAGTATACAAGTCTCTTAATTTTTAACTTCATCATAGGACCTAATTTATGAGCACCACATAATCTAGAGTAGGCCTCATTTATAATCTTCAGGCCCTCTTATTTATCTAAACAACATAGCAACATATGATCAAACGATCGATGGTATAACATGTTATTCCCAAATGGGTATGAGAGGGCATGTTTTTTAATTTGATTGTCAAGGGATTTATCTTGAGGGAGTTTTCCTTTTGAAGGTAGTCAATTAAAAGTTTTCTCCGATCACCTTCTAAATTTATTGTTGAGGAGGTAGAAAGGACCTAGGAAGATTGTCTATTGAGGTGTTCCAAATCTTTAAGAGATGTGACCTGATGGACTTGAATGTCTATAGGAATGGAGTCTTCTTCTGGGAAGGTAAATTCCTTTACAAGTATTACGAAGGCATCACACTACAGAATTCATTCCTCAAGGAATTCTATATAAAGTTATGATTGAAATCTATTTGTGCATGTGATTTGTGTATTGATGGTATTTGAGGAGTTTTGGATTCAAAACCATATAGGTTTCTAGAATTTTGTTGCTCACTAGTTAAGAATTGCCATTGTTTTTTATCTCTTTTATGTCCATCAAGATTGTAAGTTATAGACCCGCTATTAGAGCTTTATACTTAGCTTAATTGTTCCGAAAAGGCTCTAATTAGTGGTAGGAAAAGTTCATCATTCCCTTCTCCGGTGTTATGAAAATCAAGCCAATTCTTGCTTTCTAGGAATCATAGACTTTTAAGTTTTTCCCAACTAAGAGGATGTCACACCATCAAAATACACTTCCTAGATACGATCATTAGATTCCTTTAAACTCATGATTTACTCGTCAGGTAAATCATCATTGAAAGGAGAATTTTCCCGTAGTAATATTGATCTCATTTTTATATAAGGTCACCAAGTAAAATACAAATCTCCCTATAGTTATCTGAGGGCTAATAATTTTTCCCCTTTTGGTCATATAGACCTAATCCAAATTTTAGCCCAGGTCCCTGATCAAATCCCCATCCAAATCTCAACTAAATCAACTATCCTAAATACTAAGTCAACAATAAATAAAAAATCAATCATACTAAGATCAATCCTAATCATTCACTTGACTGTTATTGGTATAAAAAACATAAAATTTGTCAATAATTTCCAAAATCCAATCAGAACCTAAAATTCTTAAGTTTCAATCCAAGGCCAAAAGCCTAAGTCATGAAGCCTATTCTGAGTAAATTTTCTATCACCTGGAAACCCAGTCAAATAACTCCTCATCAATGATCTATTAGTTTTATACTGATTAGGCATGTTTCTATGGTCTACCCTCCAAATTTGAGTTTATTCTGAGATCTCTTCCCCTAGAAACTATATCTATTTCCAAATGATACAAAATTTTCAAATTTTTATGGCCTATGCCATTGGACATATCACCTTGTTGATTTTAACATTAGGACCCCTCCAAAGGCCTTGACCATAACTATAACCTTTGTTAAGGTATGTTAATTAGTAAGCATATTTTTTTGGACCCAATTTGACCCAGAGTTTACTAGAGGTCAAAATGACCAAATTGCCCTTTAAAAGATTTTAGGACATTTGGCCAAATCTCAACATGGTTAAACCTCTCCAACCCATGAAACCTCATCCAATGAATTCCAAATATTATTTGAGATCTATTATCCAAAGACTCTAGTTTTGGTTTGACTTGGTTGACCAATTCAACTATGGTTGAATAAATACCTATTAAGGGTCCAAATACCCATTTTGGACCAAATTACCTCACCAATTCATGAAACCACCTCCAATAGGTTCCTTTGAGCATTTCAAATCTTTTGAGCATAACCCATGAGTTGCAAACCTGATCTAAGTACTATGATTTTGATGATAATAAAGATTATTATGGATGTTACTACTTTCTCCTATTTTTGTAATATTCTATTTTTATTTTATGTGTGCTAATATTTCTGGAAATCAGTCCACGGTTCACTTGCTATTCTGATCAACTCAAGATTAGGTAGACTTGGGTTACAATCAATTTTCAATTTATTCTATATTTTTTCTTTTCTTGGGTCATATCAAATATTTGGGTGGATATTTTTTTGAGTAATCTTGCACACAAAGGGGAGAGAAAATTTTTTTTGAGATAGCTTTTTTAAGTACATCATATTGTATGATTTTGGCTTCATATTATACAACCTTATTTAATAATATCTATTTTTAATTCATACTATATGATTTGTTGTGCTCTATTAAAATTATAGCTATGAGAGGATTAGAATTATACTGATTATGTGCTGATTATACAGTATGATTTGGTTCATACTATACACAACAATAAAATCTTTATTAATTATTCCCTTAATATTAGTCAATCAAATCATGGATAATTATTATGACCGACCATACAATATAATATAGTTTGTACAATATAATTGAAAGTGTTTAAAAATAGTCTTCCTAGAGATCATACCAAATGAAATCCATAATTTTTGTACTGATCATATGGTATGATGTCTACAATGCTGGATGATTATTAGTGCATAAAGTTGTCCATCCCAAGAGTCATCTCAAATGAATAGAATAAATTTCTACAATTTGTACCCTATGGTATTTTTATTGTACTCTACAAAATGACATAATAGTTAAATAGTTTGTCTACATGACCTTGCTAAATGAGTCTAAATTACACTGATCGTATTGTACGATACATGTATCATATTGTACAAATAGAAGATGGAACTCTTAAAAATTAGGGTTTCTTGAAGCCCACTACTTCTGTTAGAAAATCTTTAGCTATTGAAACTTTAGGAGAGAGAGCCATAAGAGAGAGAAGAAAGAGAGCTTTATGAGAGAGAGAGAGAGAGAGAGAGAGAGAGAGATTTTGTGAGGGAGATGATGTGAGGGGATTCACAAGGTTGGTCCAAGTAAGAATCTTTCATAATATCTACAAGCATTTGTCTAGATTCTTCGTGGCTCCAAAGAAAATGTTCTTCAGTAAAGATCATAGTTTTTTAACAATGACCTGGAGAGTGAAAATAGAGTTGTGATTCTCTAACCATCACCTGAAGGGTAAGAAAGAGTTCTTAGTCTTTGAACATCATCGAGATGGTGAAAATAGAGTTGAGGTTCTCTACCTTGCTATGAGAGAGAAAGGAAAGTTTCTACTTTTTAGTGTAATACTTAAAGAGGGAGTCTTGAAGGAGTGGATGGAGGTCAGGCTAACTGAACCACTATAAATTTGGATGTATTCTTTCTTATTATTTTTGGCACTTATTTTCTATAATTATATGTGACATTAAAAAATCTAACTTATTTTGTCTTTTGTGATATTTACTTATTTTTGTATCCGTTGAGTCGATTATCGTGTGTGGATTTGAAAAGTTTTTAAGGAATTTTTTTTCCCTAAAGATATTATTAAATATCTAATTTACCCCCCCCCCCCTCTTGCTTAGCCTCGGGCTAGTTCTTAAATGTTTAATAACCTTCACGAACTTTTAAATGGTATCAGAGCAGTATTCATAAATTAAGTTTTAGAAAACTTTTAAAAAATGATCAATCAATAACTTTGAAAATTTTAACATTACAAAAGGCTATTCAATCTGGAGACCACCTTTAATTTTAAAATTTTCTTTTAATTTTTTTAAAATTCATATGTCTACTTTCTTGAAATTAATTGATTATTAAATGTGGCATATGATTCAAACTAATTATTTTGTACCATTACATATTATAGATTTATTCAATACTAATATTCCTTTTTCTAAATGGAGTACTGATGAAAAGATTTAGTCCAACTATATGCAAAGTACTTAAAATATTTCTTTCGTGGTTTGAAATATGAAGATTACATGCATGTATCTACTTCCACAACTAGAAAAGAAATTTGGGATATATTCTGCATAACCTATGAAGGAATAATTAAAGCAAAATTATCTAGGTTAAATATTATACTCCAAGATTATGAGCTCTTTTGCATGAAACCTAGTAAATCCATATCTTAAATGTATAGTAGGTTTATATAAATCATCACATCTCTACATGCTTTAGGTAAAGAATTATAAAATTTTAAAATAGTAATTGTAATTCTATGTTGATTACCTTCTTACTATGATGAAAAAATTATTACTATTACTAAATCCAAAGATATGAATGTTTACTCCATTGATAAATTACTTGGATCATGTATTGCCTATGAGCAAGGAGTGAGTCAAAGAAAGTTTGAAGCTGGAGAAAGATAGTGGGAGAAAATTGTAGCCTTATAGGCTAATGATTTAGAAAAATCCTTTGGTAGAGGAGAGGAAGATATCGCACTGATGATAAGACAGTTCAGAAGCTTTCTAAAGAAAAAGTAAAAGCATCATCATTAGTGGGGAAAAGGTAAGAATTACAAAATTTCTAACACTTTTCTTGATGTTATCTAATAAAAATGCACGAGACTAGGGCACATTAAACTAATTTCCCATATCTTAAAAATCACTAAATCAAGGAAAAAGTTAAAGAAAAAGCTAAGTTCTATAAAGACAAGCAAAGATCTTAGAAAGCCTTTTTTGCTGACTCCACTTCAGATTAATCTAGGATAGAAGCAAAAGAGGAAATGATAAATCTATGCTTAATGAAAAACAACTATCTTGATTAGTCTGATAAAGATGAGGTATGTCAACTTTCATATATGAATAACTTGATGTTTCTGAAAAGATTCATGAATCTTACAAAAATTGAAAAATAAGCACATTAGCTTGAAAACTGAAGCTCAATTTTGCAAAAAGAAAATGAAATGCTCACAAAAGATGGTCCTAATTTTGAAAGCATTGCATCTTGATTTAGAAAAATCATTTAAAGAGTTAGAAGCATGTGTTAAAGCTTTAGATCTTAGTGGAAATTTTGAAAAATTAAAATATCTACTCTTAAAAGTGCTAATGAAAGTCTATTAGAAAAAGTAAAGACTTTTCTAAATAAACCTTCTCTTAAGCACTCATCATGTCATGTCAGTCATAAACCTAGGAATATGAATCATAACTATCATTGGTTAGTTAATTCTTTTCCTAATATTAGATGTTATTCTTGTGGCATGTTAGGACACATTAGCTGCACTTACATAATTCACTATCAAACACATTTGAAAGTGCTCTGATGGCACTAGAAAGTTTGTTAGGGATGTTAAGCCCTATAGAACTGGCCCAAGGCTAAATAAAGAGAGAGGTGAATTGGAAAAGAAGAATCTTTAAATCAAAACACAAACCAAAATCACCACAGAAATCAAAGTGCAGAAATTAAAATGCGGAAGCAGTAAAAAGAAAGAACGCACCGGATTTATAGTGGTTCGGTCAAACCTTGACCTACGTCCACTCCTTGGAGGCACCCTCCAAGTATTGCACTAAAACAAGTGTGTCTCCTTTAGCCCCCACAGCTAGGCCGAGAAGCCCTTACAAAATCACTTCTACCTTCCCCGGTGCGGCGGAGTCGCCGGGTCCTTTGACACCAAAGAGATCTTCTTCTTTGGTGAACTTCCCTCGAGACAACCCTTGAATCCGACGATATTAAGGTGCAAGCCTGCTGGAGCAACCGTGTGGAATCTCCCTCCACACTCCCTTGAGTTCCCCCTCACAGGATCTTCTCCCTCTCTCAGACTTCACCCGTTCCTCACTCCCTTTCAAGCCCTCTCTTCAAGTTTCCCCCATAAGAACGAAGCTACAATGGCTGCCAAAGACACTTACCAAGTGCCTTGTCATATCTTAAATAGAAGAGCTAAAACGAGCTCATTAATGCAAGTTGCCGACATTATCGTCCAGGACGATAGACATATCGTCCTGGCTGATTAGTTCAAATATGAGAAAAATCATCCTGAATATCACCTTGAAATGAAGCTGGCCGATGTCTAATCGGCCTGGACGATCTTGCGATCGGCCCGGACAAAATCACCATTAATTGCTTTCCAAAATTGCCAGAGAAATTTTGGAAAAATTATCTTGGATCGTCCTGGCCGATATTTTATAGTCCAGGCTGATCCACCAGACTGATATCTAAAAATAAGAATTTCCTAAGTAGATATGGCAGCAGATTCTTTTTGAATTGAACCTATCATCCTGGCCGATACCAAATCATCCAGGACGATGTGTTTTGCATAATGACGGCTGCTTTAATGAGGATGCCCTAATTAGGGTTTCTGCTTTTGAATAGATCTTCCTGGTCGATATAAATATCGTCCAAGACAATATTACCAAAAATAGTAAACTCTAGGGAACAGTCAGAAACTCTTATACGCTACAAAGCATCAAGAGCTACAACAAATACAATAGACTCAAGAAAGGAAAAAGTGTACAAACTGACTCAGACCTAGTCTACCCAATATGAGCTGATTCCAAATTGCAGTCCGATCGTGTGAACCTGAAATGTCAGTACATAAGGCAGTCGTAGAGAAATAAAAATGTTTGCTATCATCAAAATCATAAATCATTGATCCGCAATATTCCCCCCCTTTTTTATGATGGCAAACATTTCAATTTGAATTTTCAAAAAATTAATTTCTCCTAATCTCCCCCTCACTAGAATAAACCTTTAAAAATAGGGGAGATAATTTTTTTTTTTTAATTTTTTTTTGAAAAAAAAGGATACAAAAAATATACAAATTCAACAATACGTTCTCCCCCTTTGACATTATCAAAAAGAGAGGAGGCACAAAAAATAAAACGAACTATAGAAAAAAAAATGTTGCCTGATCTAGTGAAAAACAAATATTCTTAAAATGAGAAAGTTACCTCTTGGTTTTAATCAAAAACCTAGTAGAATTGGATTGACAACGCATAATCCAGAAAAAGTAAGAAATTCATAAATTGTTAATCCAAGCTTAAGTTCTTTTAAAGGCTAAAAAAACTTTTAATTTAATATCCAAATCAAGGAATAAACGAGAAAAAGAAACATTAATTTTTCAAAACTCCTTTCATAAAACATATCTAATAGAAGATCAATGCACGAATTGCTGAATCAGGAACCAAGATTTTCAAGCACAAGTTTCGAACATATCAAGGATTTTCTTAAGATTTTAGTAGTATAAGAAAAAATAAGCATATTTTTTTGTGGGCTCATTTTATGCCCTTTATCACTTGAATGGCTCTTTGAGCATCTTTTGATTTTAATACACTTTGTGTATTTTTTTTTAATTTGGCGTCATTGCGCATCTTTTGGTTTGGCATCATTGGCCACTTTTTTTTTAATTATTTTCAAAAAATATGCTTTCTTTCTTATATTTTCAAAACAAAAGTAAACCCAAATTATTAACAATACGAATAACTTGATTAAGAAAATTTTATGGTGGATTCAATAATCTTGCAAAAGATTCCTATGCGATAGAAAAAATGTAGGGAGATAAAAAAATCAGTTTCAAATTCCAATTTAAAATATGATGAAGATTTTGAATCAAAAATAAAATAATCTCTTTAAGAAGAGAGAAAGAGAAACAAAATCATGAGTTCCCTTCCTTTGACTGTTTTAAAGAAGTCAAACACAACTTACCAAAGATTCAAGAAAAAAATAGGAAGTAGATTTTTCATTTTTAGAAAAGTGAATGTGTGTTGATCAAAGAAAAACTTTCACTAAAACAAAAATTTTAAAGTATAAACAAAAAAATACGAAAAAAAAAAAAAAAAACACAAAAGCATGAAATGCTTTTAACCATTATGTCTCTCCTGGTCCGATGCTTCAGAAACCAGATCTGCCCATGAGATTTTTTACCTTTCATTATTTTCCCAGTTTAAATTTTGCTTCGCCTTGCTTTTTTCTTTCGTAGGAAGAATTTTTAAATTAGGACTCTGATTTTTCATATGTCCAGGTTTCCTACATCGAAAGCAAATAACGTCAGAAGAAATATGGACATCCTTACCACTTTTACCTTTTTTCCACTTTTGCTTATGCTTTAGTGAGCTTTGTGATTTGCTTGTCAAGTTATTTTATTCGTCACCAACTAAGCTATCTCTTTCTATATCTTCAGTTTTTAGAATAATTGTTTCACCTGCATCTAAAAGTCTTTGACCCAAACCTTGCTCGTAGGCAATGAGTGAGCCAATTAAATTATTAATAGAATATTCATTTAAATCTTTTAATTCACAAATAGCAACTACTTTAGCATTGAACTTATCCAGTAGACAAAGAAGAATTTTGTTAACTTTTTTAAAATTTGAAAATTCTTTTCCTAAGGCATGCAATGATGTTACAATTTGAATGAACCTGGTATACATGTCTAAAATCGTTTCAAAAGGTTTCATGAAAAATAGTTCAAAATCATGCATTAACATATTCAACTTGGATTGCTTGATTTCATTAGTGCCTTCGTATATGGTGTGTAGTTTATCCCAAATTTTCTTACCAGAAGTGCATGAGGATACTAACATAAAATCATCAGAATTTAGAGCACAGAAAAAATAATTTAAAGATTTTGCATTCAATTGAGAGTCGATTCGTTCATCTTTATTCCATTGACTAAAAGGAATTTCTGTTTTAATTCCATCTAAAATACGTGACAGTGATGAATAACCAGTTAAAATCATATGCCACATGTGAAAATCAATTGATTGCAAGAAAATAGACATGCAAGTTTTCCAAAAATCAAAAGACATATTTTTAAATAAAGGAGGTCTCGTGATTGAATATCCTTCAATAACAGTACAATTTGAAAAATTAGCCATGGATCGAAATCCAAAACCTTTTAAAACCTTATTTTGTGAAACTGGCTCTGATACCACTTGAAAGTGCTCTGATGGCACTAGAAAGTTCGTTAGGGATATTAAGCCCTATAGAACTGGCCCAAGGCTAAATAAAGAGAGAGGTGAATTGGAAAAGAAGAATCTTTAAATCAAAACACAAACCAAAATCACCATAAAAATCAAAGTACGGAAATTAAAATGCGGAAGCTGTAAAAAGAAAGAACACATCGGATTTATAGAGGATCGGTCAAACCTTGACCTATGTCCACTCCTTGGAGGCACCCTCCAAAGTTTGCACTAAAATAAGTGTCTCTCTTTTATCCCCCACAGCTAAGCGGAGAAGCCCTTACCAAATCACTTCCACCTTCCCCGGTGCGGCGGAGTCGTCGGGTCCTTTGACACCAAAGAGATTTTCTTCTTTAGTGAACTTCCTTTGACAGAAGCCTTGAATCCAACGGTATAAAGGTGCAAGCCTGCCGGAGCAACCGTGTGGAATCCCCCTCCACACTCCCTTGAGCCCCCCCTCACAGGATCTTCTCCCTCTCTTAGACTTCACCCGTTCCTCACTCCCTTTCAAGCTCTCTCTTCAAGTTTTCCCCACAAGAATGAAGCTACAATGGCTGCCAAAGATACTTACAAAGTGCCTTGTCATAGCTTAAATCAAAGAGCTAAAAATGAGCTCATTAATGCAAGTTGCCGACATTATCGTCCAGGACGATAGGCATATCGTCCTGGCCGATTAGTTTAAATATGAGGAAAATTGTCATGAATACCACTCTGAAATGAAGCTGGATGATGTCTAATCGGCCTGGATGATCTTGCGATCAGCCCGGACGAAATCACCATTAATTACTTTCCAAAATTGCCAGAGAAATTTTGGAAAAATTTTCTTGGATCGTCCTGTCCGATATTTTATAGTCCAGGCTGATTCACCAGGCCGATATTCAAAAATAAGAATTTTCTAAGTAGGTATGGCTGTAGATTCTTTCTGAATTGAGCCTATCGTCCTGGCCGATACAAAATCATCCAGGATGATGTGTTTTGCATAATGACGGCTGCTTTAATGAGGATGCCCTAATTAGGGTTTCTACTTTTGAACAGATCATCCCGGTTGATATAAATATCGTTCAGGATGATATTACCAAAAACAGTAAACTCTAGGAAATAGTTAGAAACTCTTATATGTTACAAAGCATCAGGAGCTACAACAAATATAATAGACTCAAGAAAGGAAAAAGTGTATAAACTGACTCAGACCTAGTCTACCCAATATTGAGCTGATTCCAAATTGCAGTCCGATTGTGTGAACCTGAAATGTCAGTACATAAGGCAGTCATAGAGAAATAAAAATGTTTGCTATCATCAAAATCATAAACCATTGATCCGCAACAACATATAGTTTGGAGGCTTAAGTTGCATCAACCACAGTAAGGCATACATTCTGATGATTTAACCAAATTCAAGAAGGGACTCAAACTCAGTAGGGCTTCCAAAACTATTTTACCATGATAATTAGTTTTACTAGTGGAAGTATATGGTTTTTGGGCTTGATAATTAGTTTATGTCCTTGAAATCAGTCGTTCATGTGCTTTTCAATATTTGTGTTGTGTCTTGCATTTTTTTATTTAGAACTTTATTTATTTTTTTTTTTTTACTCCATTTTTGGTTGATTATTTTATTTTTGTTTTTCTTTTTAATTTTTGACTTTTTTGTTCTATTTTGACTTATTATCATTCTTTATTATTGTGTCCTAATCATAACACAAACCACTTCATTGAACCTCACTACCTTTTACTAAAAAACAAAAAATTCATCTTATATTGTAATATACAAACTACATTCATACTGTATGATGTGTATATCATTGCTTTGATTATAACCCTTGGCTTAATGAATGATCATGTTTGTATCTATGATTGACAATCATATTGTATGTACACCTATTTGCCTGGAAGATTCACATGTCAATCTGGATTGGGATGAATACATTTCAGTTGGTATGACATTTTTTATTGATCATACTATACATACACATGTTCATACTAGACAAACATTTTAACAAGTGTCATACTGCTTGACTCCTCGAGATGATCTCCATGTCTATAATTATCTGATACGATTTCTAGTCGTAATGTACGATCATACAACCTTACGATCTCTTAAATTTATTGTATAAGCTCTTATAATTCTATTTAAATTGCTCCAATTCATTCAAATTATTCACATAATCCTTCCGTGCAAAGGCTAGTGGTGGAAAGTGTGGTTGCCAAAGCCAGGGTGCTTCCTCCTATTGTAACTCTGCCAATGATCATTTTCTAGTAGCTTCTAATGATGCTTCCTACCGTAAATACAAATAAGTCAAAATCACTCCTTCTGAGCTTCTCAACCAACAGGCCTTAAACTTTCTGGTGATGAACCTTTTCAAATCCACTACACTCCAATTCCTTCTCACTTTGGCCCATACCTTCCATTCTGAAATCCTCTATGAGATCCTTATAAATCTTTGGATTAGTGGGGATGCCACTATAATGTCTTCTCATATTTATTGTTAAAATGTGGTATTAACCAAAGAAGATATTAGAATCCATCTTCAATTAAATACCCAATGAAATAGACCGCTTCCTTTGGCGCCCAGATCTAATTTTGATAGGTGTGTTGTAAAGCTATAGCTTTGAAATGCTACTCTGAACCACCACTAACCCTTGGTTCGCACTCTTAATCAAAATGCAGGGTTATCCAACATGTTCTCAGAACATTAATCATCCCTGAAGTTGGAGACCGGGTAAACATCACTCCCTTACTTTCAATTATCACTTACTTTATATTATCAAACACCCAAATGAATGAAGACCAAGTGCTAATTGATTATTTCCAAAACCTTACCTCCATTCGACTCAGTGCCACTAGAAGTAAATAAAATATTACTCTAGGAAATGTAATTGGTTACATCTTGTATAAAAAATATAATATGACATATCCTGCTCTTGACCACACTCCAATCTTCTTATCGGATTCCTCCTTCCATATGCTCTTTCATAGGGAATAGGAGCTAGAAGAACCACTATTTAATGAAAAAAAAAAAAAAAAAGATGTTTCCCCCACAACTGATCTTGCACCTGCACCACCACTTCACCACTACCCATATAAGGAGTTGATTTAATATTTTGACAGACTTGATACACACCAGGATCAATAGAAAATCGAATATGATAATGACATAGGTTGGTTCAAAGAGAAATTTGGAACTATCCTTTATCAATTCACCTCTATCCAGTAGCATTACAAAAGCTTTAGTCAGTTTTGAAAGTTTGAGTAGATTCTTAAACCTTATTGAACTATCCTAAAGCTAACCAAGAGAGGGGGGGGGGGGGGGGGGGGGGGGGGGGGGTTTAAATTAGTAATTTTAAAAAAATTTTGGATTTATTAAAAAAAACTTTAGAAAGTTTAAATAAAGATCCTGAAATATGTAGTTTTGAACTAAACTAATTATCACAATAAAATTTTCAACTACAAAATTTTGAAGCATAGAAAAATAAAAATATTGAAAAAGTAAAGTGATTAGAAGAACACTAAATTTATGGTGGTTCAGTCCAAACTAAAACTATGTCTACTCCTTGGAGGCTCTTTTCCCAGGTATTGCACTAAATCAAAGTGACTCTCCTTTTTCTCCCACAGCAAGGTAGAGAAGTTCTTACAAACTCTCTTCCACCAACCCGATGTGGTAGAGTACTGACATCCATTCTTACCCTCCTAGTGACAATAGTGAACCTTCATCCTTTATCACCCTATTTGTGATAGTAGAGTATCGATGTCCTTTCTCACCTTCCAAGTGATAGCATAGGACCTTTGTCCTTTTTCACCCTCCTGGTGATGCCAGAGTACGAGTGTCCTTTCTCACCTTTCTAGTAATGACAGAGAAGCTTCATCTTTTTTCACCATCCTAGTGATGGAAGAGTACCATGACACAATATTAAAGATCTTCTCTCAAAATCCTCCTATGGTGATGGGTAAAAATTTAAAAGAAGAAAAAGAGATCCTCACTTTTGGTAACCTTATGATTAACACATAACTCACCCTTAGTTGATCTCTCACACTTCACTCTCATGATCTCTCCCAAACACTTAGACTTAATAGACACTCTCAAGAGAAAAACATAGCAAAGATATTAAGTGTCAGTTTTTAGGACTCTTATATATGAAACACAATAAAAACTATCTAGAAAATTTAAAATTACAAGTCAACCGACTTAAGATCGTATAGTACAATCTAGGATCATCTGCACAAATAGTTCAAAAATCCATGTACGATCTTATACGAATATTATTTCATACTAAATCAATCATCTGTATGATTTGACAGCATACTGGATGAGTAGTTTAAAACTAAACTTACTCATCTAGTATGATCTTGTAGGAACCTAATTTTGTACTTTATTGATCGCTGTATGAACTAATATCATATAGTGTGAATAGTTAACATAAATTATGCTTCATTTGGTATGGATATGGATGACCCATTTCATACTCTGTTAGTCATCTATATGAATTGACATCATACAGTACGAATAGTATAGAACAAATAAATTCATTTGGCATGGACTGGTATACACCCATTTCATACTTTATAAATTATCTGTATGAACAAACTTCATACAGTATGAATAGTTAAAAAACTATAAGACATGATTTGATTAACTTCATTTTTGAGGATAGATGTGATAAATCATTGAGTACGATTTGAAACCATCTAGTATGATTAGTCTTAAAATTTTAAGTTTTAACTCACTCAACCTATGTGTGCATGGTTTCCCAATTACAATGAAACTCACTTAGATTCAACAAAATTAAAAATTTACAGACTTCATTACATGAAACCCTAATCTACTCTATCTTAAAGTCTTTAGTGGTCTGGAGTATTATTTCCCTGAATTTTGATATATACAAATAACAAACAGAAAATGTTCGGTACACGCTAGGAGAAATAATAAAATTAGCAAAACAATAATATTTTTCAATCATCAAAAAATACATTGTCAAGTTGGATTCGTGAGTTACAATAATTTTCCTCTTTTTAATGATGACAAAAATAGTTATTATTTGAACTACAAATAAAATTTATTTCTCCTAAACTCACTATCAATGAAGTTAATAATAAAAAACATGATGATCATAAAAATTTCATCCTATTTTTTTAATTTTGGTTTTATAAATAAACACAAAAACAAAGTATATGAAACATAAGAAAACACAAGGAAACCAAAATCCATAAACACCCTCACCCTGAGAACATAAATTAAAAAAAAACTTAAAATAAAAAATAAAATAAATAAAAACACAAAACCAAAAGACTTCAAATTAACTAAAACCAAAATACAAATAATAACATCCCCCTATTTTGTAATTAGAAAAAAAATAATCCAAAAAAAAAACAAAAGTTGCTATAGAAAAATCTAATAGATGATAAAGAAGAGAATTTGAAACTATTTGCACAGACAATACCAAAATACTGATTAGAAAATGAAAGACTCAAATTTTAAATCAAAGATTAATTTAAGTAAAAAAAGTTGAATAAGTTCAATATTTTCTATTGAAAGTAGAAATATCAAATAGAATAATCATCGCAATAATAATTAAATATAAATTATATAATTATAAATTTAATAGTTTAAATTATCATCTAATGCAAGGATTTTCTAAGAATTAAAATATAGGAAAGAACTAAATGTAGAGTGGGCTCATTTTATGTCTCTTCATTAGTAAGAATAATTTTGGTGGCAAACATTGCACATCTTTTTATTTTGGGCTCATTTTTTCCTCTTTTTGAATTTGGCAACATTACGTATCTTTTCATTTAGGGCTAATTTTATGCCTGTTAACAAATTTGGAGACATTGCGCATCTTTTGACATTTTGTTCATTACACAACCTAATTCAATAAATCTTAGCTTGTGTGACTATCTTTCAAATAAAAGAAAAAACTTTTCTTGTACAAAGAGGAATAATCCACAAAACAAAATCCTATTATCATGTATAGAATCAACATATTGAATAAGAGAAAAAAAAAAGAAACATAAATCACTAATTTTGCAACAATTATAACTATAAGACAGATATATTAAAACACTGAAATGATCTTTTTTTATAAATCTAATTTATAAATTTATTTAAACTTTGGGAAAAGAAAAATTGTTTTGCTTGGAAACTAAGTTGTAGTGCAAAATATTTTAAAATTTTCTCTTAGATCAACATTAGTAATTTGCACAATAAAAACTTAAAGAGGATTTAAAATATTTCATTAAACATATAAACCAAGTACAACCAATACAGAAAAAATAAATGTCACAAATTCATCACATGAGTATAGAAGTAAACAAAACATACATCAAGTAAAATAGAAAATGAAAACTAGTATGTCAGAGGATGTTTATCTTGAGGTCGCTGAAGAGAAGTGAACATAGAAAAGTAGCTATTGACTATAGCTACTTGAGTATTCAAAGAGTCATACTATCCTCTAACCAAGCCCATATCTTCCTTATATATTACATCCTGCTAGTTTTAGTGAGCTCAATATGATCGAACCATTGATCAAAATGAGATTTAAGTCTATCAAATTATTGGACCATTTCTTGATAGAAATTGTGCTCAGGTCCAGGAGCAAGTGCAGGTGGAGTAGGTGCTGGTGCAGGTCCTCCTTCTTCATCAAAATCTTCTTCCTCATCCCCTTGGTCTTGATTAAAAATGGAATGGAAGGAAGCATCAGTGAAATATATTGGAAGTAGAGTAGGTGGATCGGGAAGAATCAACTTGTATTTCTTTTTAAGAATATTGGCCACCAAATGTCCTAAAGCCTCATTTATTTTTTATTGTTAGGAAGTCTATTGTCAGTAAGCTTATAGATGTAGCCCAAAATCAATTGGGCTTCATCTATTGGAGTGCTTGTTATAATAAGATAGTTAACTGTAGAAAGCAAAGGAGTCAGGTTGATATGATTTCCAGGTTTAGGAATAATTGATGTTCTTAATACATGCTGGATGATCCTAACATTTTGATTCAATGTGTAAACAAGAGATAGGTGATTGACTGAAGTGATACCTCTAAGGATTTGATTAATGGTTAACTAGTCAAAATCCAAGCTAGAAGGCATTGTGTGTGCCCGTACCCCTTCAGTTCTAAGGTGTAGGTAGGTGCTTAAATCATTCTTGGTGATCTTTACTCTTTGTTCAAAAACATAAGATGACTTATTTGTATGGTTTTCATTCATTCTCAAATTGGCAAGGAAATAATGAAATGTATCATGATTGAAAGCATAAATTAAAGTGAGAATGAAAGAGAATTGGGTAGAAGCAAAAAGAGGCATTACAGAAAGTTAATGTTTGTTTGGATAAGGAAATGAAATGGATTCATCTTCATCTCAAAGAAGTTCAAGTAGGCTTCTTCATTCTCTTTGGAAAGAAAGTTCTTGTCTAGTTGACTAGAACAAGAGGAAGAGCCTTTGGAGGTTCGAGCTCGCTTTCTACTGCTTTCCATTAGTAGAGTTTTGAGCACAAGATAATTTGAGATTGAAAGAGATTTATGAATAAAACTCATTGAATTCCTTCTAATTTAAAGATATCAGCATAATTGTATAGTGGTAAATAGGGTTCGTATGTATAATTATGAGTTTGTATGAGATGAAAATCTTTTTAACATATGAGTAAAAACTGACAAAAATGAAACAGCTTATCGTAAACTATCACTCCTGGAGATTCATTTCATACACCTTTTTGACCAAAACTATCATACAAATGAATAGGTGTTTGTTCAGTATGATCAGATAATTATGATTGTTCTTTAGCAGTTAGGTTCATCCATATACATAATGAAATTAGGATTGTATAGATGAATAGGTGTTCGTATGAAATGATCTTTAAAAATAACTGCACTCAAATTTTCTCCCTATTCATACAAAAGAAAAAATGAAGTATAAGTATGATATGATGACATGTTTGTATAATACGCTTTGTATACAAAAGCATATTTTGATCTTAGAAACATAGAAAACTTATTGTATAAAATATTGTGACATTGTATAGTATGAAGTGATTTATACAATATGATTGAAAAAGGAATTTTTTGATTTACACATGATAATCATGACTCTTTTCCAAAAATAAGTTAAACAACATCCTTGAGACATAAAAACAAAAATGAAAATAATACCAAAGAGAAATCAAACACAAAATAGATAAAAATAAAAAGTCAAACAAAAACAAATCATAAATAATGAATAAAACATAAACATCAACAATGAGTTCATCACAAATGGAATTTGCTGAATTATAATTCTCAAGCATGAATATCAATTACACATAATCTTGATCTTAAGGTCCTAAACATTTCAAAAGGAAATGGTTTTGTGAAAATTTATGCAAGTTAATTTTCATAAGCTAATGATGTAGCTCAATTTCTTCTTTTGTGATGTGATCTCTAATCCTTAACATTCAAGGTTTGGAAACTAGGCGCAGTCTCGTTCTCTTCTGAAGGCGATTTTGGCAGTTCCTTGGCTAACGTCGGTTCTCCGTTGACCCTTGGTGGCTGACAGTGGATCTAGGAATGACAACCTTATTGGGTTGAGCTTTCTCCTCCCAATCGATTTTCTTCCCATGGGATTTTTCTCCCAAGCAATTTTGAAGGCAAGTTTGGCGGATGTATGGTTGTCGGTGTTACTTCGTTGGCCCATTATGGCAGACAATGGATCTTGGATTGGTTATCATTTTGGGTTAAGAACTATTCTTCTGTGTGGTGATTGGTGTTTGGATTTGATTGGTTTATTTGACTTTTTCTATTTGGGTCATGAATTGGTTAAGATCTTTGGGTAAGATCTTTTGTTGTTCAAGAAAGGTTTTGGTGGGTTATTTCCCCGCATTCTTCAATTGAGAAAAGGAATTCATGGTTTGTTTTGCTGGGTGTCTTCTCTGAACAAGCTTTTTGGTATCTTGGAGGTTTTTTTTAAGAATTGGAGCATTCGTTTTGGATTCTTGAAGAATCATGGAGAAGCTACTGGGATGACTTTTGTGAAGATCATCATAAGTGTTGTTGTTGATGAGTTTGGTTTTCATTCCTATGGTATGATAAATGGTTATTTTGTTATGGGGAAGTTTGATCATTTTTTTGATGTTTCTATTGGTGGAACTACGAAATTTGTGGAAATTTCATTTGGAAAGTTCGGTGGAGGTGTGGCGGAGGTTATGGTTCCTGTAGATTTGGGTTTGTATGCCACCATTATTACATTCAGTCGATTGCCAGTGATTGGAGATTACAAGGAAATCATTTTGGGATTTCCTAATTGTTTTCTTAAGGATTTGAATTGGGCTCCCGTTCCATCAAAGCTCATGGTTTCTTGTGATTTGTTCTTTGATGTTCAATGCAAGTGTGTTGAAGGTTTGAAGAGTGGAGGTAATTCTGTTGAATCTGAAGCTCATGTTTCAGATTTGGTTATTCAAATTTTATTGATTCAAGAAGATCTTAAGAATATATTTCAAGACATGGTTCTTACTTCTTGCTGGAAGTTTCAATTTAATGTGGAGGACTGGTTTTGGTCTAAGTTTTAAGTTGCTTCAGACGCAAAGTTTCAGGGATTTATCTCTAATCTGAAGCTAATTAGATTATCTTTGGCTACTAAGGGTGCTGGAGATGGGTCTTTAGGAGAAATTGTGGTTGTAGTTGGTGCTTTTTTTGGATTTTTTGTTAGTTGTGTGTTTTTTTCTTCTTTTCTTGTAATTTTTTAGTGCATTTTTGGAATTATTGTAATGATATATGGGATTCTCTCTAGTTGTCATTTTTTATCTTTTGGGAAATCTTGGATGCTAACCAACCTTTTAGGTTGTCTAATTTTTTAGTGTCCCCACCACCCCAAATGGTTTAAAATGGAAATTAGTGGATCACGTATCCATTATGATAGTTTCATAGAATTTGTGTAGTTTTTCTCTTTCTAGTTTGTAATAGTTATTTTTCCTAATTTCAATACTATTTGCATTCCTTCAAAAAAAAAAAGACGTGATCTCTAATGAAGTGATGCCTTATATCTATATACTTAATTCTAGAGTGTTGAATAGGATTCCTTGAAATGCATATGACACTTGTATTATCAAAAAAGATTGGAATAGTGCTAATAGAAATTCTGAAATGAATAAGTTATTACTTTAACCAAAGAACCTATGCCACATAACTACATAAGGCAATGTATTATGCTTTTGGAGTAGAAAGGGATACTAAATTCTATTTTTTGTTAGAACAAGAAACTAAAGAGTTTCCAATGAATTGATAAGTTTCAAAATTACTTTTCTAATCAATCCTACATCCTGTAAAATCTGTATCAGAATATCCAATGATTTTAAAAGAAGAATTATGCCTTGTATACCATATCCCTAAGTTTTGAGTTCCTAAAAGATATCTAAAAATTTCTTTTAACAACAATTAAATGTGATTCCTTTGGATCAGCTTAAAATCTAGTATAAAGATAAACACTAAACATGATATCCGGCTTGCTAGCATTAAGTAAAGTAATGATCTAATTATTCCTGTAAATTTATTTTAATTAATATATTTACCCTTTCAATCCTTGTCTAACTACATTGAGGAACTCATTAGTATACTTATTAGTTTATCTTTATCTATTTTATATTTCTTAAGGATGTCTTTAATATATTTTGAATGACTCAAAAATGAGCCATCCTCTTTCTACTTTATCCTAAAACCAAGAAAGTAACTCAAGTCTCTCATCAAACTCATTTCAAATTCACTACTCATTATTTTTGAAAAATCATCCCAAATATTTTTATTAGTGGATCACATCACAAATACTCTTTGTCTCAAATAAAAGGTGGACTTGACTTATTTTCCTAATTGACATGCATCACATAGATGATCCTTAGTGAAGTTTAATTTGGGTATTCCTCAAACTAATTCTTTAGGGTAATCTACCTAAAATTTTCACATACACATGAAAAAGTCTTCATGCATAACCAAGATTCATTAGTGATAGTTTTGAGACAAAAAGTATTAAAAGATTTAACATAATTTAAATCAAGTATGTATATATTATTTACCCTATTTCCATGCAACACATCAATTCCATTGAGGCTTATAATATAGCTTGTAGGTAAAACTTTAATGTTAAAACCTCTATCACTAAGTTGACAAATACTTAACAAGTTATGTTTAAGCTTTCAACCAATAAAATGTTCTCAATAAAGAAATTGTTCTTATTACTTATCATACTTATATATACCACTCTCCTAGTGGTATTATCTTCAAGTGTCACTTTGCCTCCAACCCTAGCCTCCAGCAATACGAATTGAGTTGTATCTCTAATCATATGTTTTGAACATCTACTATTTAGGTACCAAATGCTCTCACGAGGAGCTTGTATGAAAGTGTTTCTACATAATTATTAAATGTTAGTCTTGGGAACCCAAATAAATTTGGGTTCACCTCTTAATAATGAAAATCCATATGAATGCTTGATATGCTGAGATATATGCATCTTAGCTCTCAACACTAGATGTGTTCTTTTATGAATTGTGTAAGTGTGGAAAATATGCCCTATCATTCCACATGAAAAGCATTTAACACCAGAAAAAGGATTTACTAATCTATATGAGTTATAATATCTTTTTCTAGATTTTGAAATTATATGCTTTTGATCAGGATTATAAAATAGTTCAACTTTGGGAGGTGTCTTATTTTCCTTAAAAGCTTTCAGTTTTTCTTTAAGATATGAGTTTACACTTTCTAAAACTAAATTATCTACTTTCAACTCATGTTCTCTTTGATCTACTTAAGTCATAAACACCTTAAAATCATTCCCAAGATCAATATATGATCTTTTCAATAAATTATATTTCTTTTTAAAATAATTAAATTCGTCCAACAGGGCCATATTGTTGCTATCTATGGATACATGATCTTTCCCAAGATTTTGATATTCTTTTTGTAAATTCAAATGCCCGAGGTTAAGATTAGCATGTAATTTTTTAAACTTCCTATATGCATTATGAGTTTTCATAAAAACTTCAAATAATTCATCGTATGATAAGTCACAAACCTCCTCTTGATCTTAATGATCAAGTTTACCTGCCATTAAGCACAAGTTTGTCACTTTCTCTTTTACTTCTATTTCTGATGATTTGGAAGCTGAGTTAGCCCAGAAAGCTCTTTGCATTCTTCTCTTTCCCTTCCTAACATTAGTTTTCTTCTCAAACTTTCTCCTTTATATGATTAGCTTTCAAAATTGGGCAATCTACTTTTATATGTCAAGGCTTACTACATTCATAATAAATAACTTCATTAGAAACTTTAGCATTGTTATTGAACTTACCATTGTTCCAATACTGACTTCTCCATTTCTTTCTTCTAAGGAAACTTTTGAACTGTCTAGTCATGAGTGTAATATCTTCTTCATCCTCAGGCACTGATTGATCACTTTCAAAATTATCCACTTTCAAAGCAATATTCTTCTCTTTATGCTTATCACCTATATCAATCTATCTTTTATTCACTCCTTACTCATAAGTAATCCTTGAACCAAGTAGATTGTCAATTGAATATATATTCATATCTTTTGACTCTATTATGATAGTTATCTTTGCATCATAATTTGTAGGTAAACAATGTGGGTTTTTATTAACCTTTTTTGAATTAGTTAGTTATCTACCTAAATCATGCAATGAGGTAATAATATGAGCAAAATGTGTATACATATTAGAAATTTACTCATTTGATTTCATTAAAAATAGTATGTAGTCATGTAATAAAATGTTCTATCTAGATTGTAGTCCCTTCATAAGTTATGCAAGGTCTATCCCAGATTTATTTTCCTCTTTTGTAAATAAAAACATGTAAATAGTTTGTTAATTTCAATGCATAAAAAAAACTATTTAAACACTTTGCATTTAGTCATGGTAAGTCTATTTTTTCTATTATCCAATCAGTGAATGTTGTTTCATTTCTAATGTCATCAATAAGTCTAGTGGGTCAAATATAACCTTCATGTATTAATATCCACATGCGATAGTCAAGTGATTGCAGAAAAGTAGACATGAATGTTTTCCAAAAATTAAAAGGGATGTTATCTAATTAAGGAGGTCTGGTGATAGAGTATCCTTTAGGAGTGTTTCAATTTCTAAAAGTAGTAATGATCTTTTTTAAAAAACTAGACTAAAATTTAATATTTGAAATAGGCTTCGATACCACTTGAAAGTTTGAGTAGGTTGTTAGAACTTATAGAACTATACCAAGGCTAACAAAGAGGGGGGGAGGTGAATTGATAATTTTAAAACTTTCTTGTATTTTACAAAACCATTTTTATAAAGTTAAAAAAATAATCCAAAAATATGGTGTTATGTAATAAACTGATTAACATAATAAATTTTTCAACCAAAAGATTTTGAAGCATAGAAAAATAAAAATACAGAAAAAGTAAAGTGAATAGAAGAACACCAAATTTATAGTGGTTCGATCAAAACTAGATCTACGTCCACTCCCTGGAGAGTCCTTCTTCAGGTAGTGCACTAAATCAAAGTGGCATCCTTTTGACCCCACAGCAAGGTGGAAAAGCCCATATAAACTTTCTTCCAATAACCAAGTGATAGAGTACCAACATCCTTTCTCACCCTCTTTGTGATGGCATAGAACCTTTTATCCTTTCTCACCGTCCTGGTGATTGTAGAGAACCTTCATCCTTCTCACCTTTATGGTAACAACTGAAAACCTTCATCCTTTTTAACCCTCTTGGTGACAGCAGAGTACTGATGTCCTTTTTAAACTTCCTGGTGGTAGCAGAGAACCTTCATCCTTTTTTAACCTCCTAGTGATGGTAGAGTAGCATGACATAATGATAAAGATCTTATCACAAAATCCTCCAGAGGATATGGGCAGAAATTTGTATAAGAAAGAGATATCCTCGCTTTGGGTAACCTTTTGAATCCCTCACAACTCCCCCTCACTTAATCTCTTACACTTCACTCTGACAATCTCTCCCAAACACTCACATTCAATGGCTACTCTCAAGAGAAAATCATAGTAAAGGTATTGACTGTCACTTTTTAGGACTCTTATATATGAAACACAAGAAAAACTATCTATAAAATGGAAAATTATAAGTCAACTGACTTAAGATCGTATAGTACAATCAAGGATCATCTGTACAAACATTTCAAAATTACATTTATGATCCTATACAAATCTTATTTCATACTTTATCAGTCATCTGTATAAACTGAAAACATACTAAATGAATAGTTCAAAATTGAACATATTCATCTGGTATAATCCTGTAGAAACCTAATGTATACTCTATCGGTCATTTTTATGAACTGGCATTATACAATATGAACAGTTGACACAGATCATGCTTTATTTAGTATTAATGTGGATGACCCCATTTTTTACTATGTTAGACTTCTATACGAATTGATATCATACATAACAAACAGTAAAAAAATATATCAATTTATTTCAAATGAATGATATGCAACCATTTTGTACTATATCAGTCATCTATATAAACAAACTTCATACTATATAAATATTTCATAAAATACAAGACATGATTTGATGAACTTCATTTTGGAGGAAAAAAATAAGACAAATCATCCAGTACGATTTGAAATTGTACAATATAATTAGTCTTAAAATTTTAAATTTTGGCTTACTTCGTCTATGTGTGTCTACACGATAACCTAATTACAGTTACACTCACTCAAAATCAAGAAAATAAAAAATATATATATAGACTTCATTACATGAAACCCTAATCTACTCAGCCTTGAAATGTCAGTACACACAAACAACAAAAAGAAAATGGCCAGTACATGCTAGGAGAATTAATAAAATTAACATAATAATAATATTTTTCTATCATTAAAAAATAAGTTCTCAAGATGGATTCCTGAGTTGCAATAAGTTCTTCCATCCACCTCCACAACCACCTCATGATCAAGATCCATTCTTTGTTCTAGTTTCATTTTTTTAGTTTTTTATTATGCTGTACTTTTTTTATTTCTTTGCTTGTTTATTTTAACTTTGTTTTTCGTATTGTATTTTCCTTTTAGTCTTTCTTCTATAATTAAATGTTTTTCTTATAATTATAATTTATTTTTATTTATTTTCTCTATCAATTGGTTCTTGTATTTATTTCAAGTAGGCCCTTGTATTTCTTTTAATGTTGGGTTGTTTTCTATGCTCATTTCTTGAGAATTTTTCAGACAAGTACAATGTTATTTCTATTGATCGTACTATAAGACTTGTATTTGTACATTACAAATTAAATCAAACAGTATTCCTTCAATAAAATTGTAATGTAATTTTTTGTTTGTAATAATATTACTTCTATTATTACTTAAAAGGTTAGATAAGTTGATGACTTATTTTAGTGAGAGAAAGTCCAGGATTTCTATAGTTCATTTCAAATTTTCATCTTCTATTTCACGTTGGCGGGTTTTTTGTTGACGATGGAGGACCATCCTCAGGTCATCTTCGACGGTCAGAATAATCCTCCTTGGATTACTAGGTCATTGGTTGTGTCATTCAACACACCTTTGATGATTTCTGCAAAGAATATTAATGCAGCTCTTGTAATTCGAGAACCAACTAGTTGCAAGCCTCGAGTTTTATCCCCAGTTTTGGGAAAAGGCAACCAAGCTATGGTAGAAGATGAGGCGATCACTCCTCAGGAAAGTATTCATAAGATTGGATCTTCATCATCTAAAATGAAGTTGTTTGTTAGTAGATTTGCTAATGTTAAACTATTAAGTATTACTGAAGATGTTCAAGTGGTCCAAAATGACAAAGGTAACTCGTCAAATGTTTATGAAAATTTGCATATATAGTAATTCCATCAGCTCTAGTGGGGGAAGATAAGGTGTGCGAATAAGCATCAGTTTAGGAATCTAGACATCCATGGTTGAAATGACCATACATAAAAGTTATTCCCAGTAATGAACTATTCAAGACAAAAGATGGAATAACTGTTAAGATGTTTGAGTGAAATGTTAAAGCCAATTTGACAAAACTCTAATGCTCTATTGTCGTTAATGTTTTTGGTAGACGTATCCCCATTCAGTTGATTGCAAATGAACTAAGATACCAAGGGTTCAAATTTGGCAAGTTTCATCTTACCATTCTTGGCTCAGATTGGTTGCTGTGATCTTTTTTCTCGGTTGAAGCTATGGAGAATGTGATGTCAGGTGGTCCATGGTTTGTGAATGGACACATCAATGTGCTTGATAAGTGGAATCTTAATTTTAATCCCAATTCACTCAAAGGGTTATCTTCTCCAATCTGGATTAGGATGCCCAATCTGATGCTTTACTACTGGGATGAAATCAATGTATCAAGGATTGCTTCTTCTATTGGCAAACCTCTTTTGATAGATGGAGATATGTTTCAATGGGGAAGGAGGGAGTTTTCTAGAGTTTGTGTTTGAATTCAGCTTGATCGGCAACTTACTACTAGTGTTTGGGTAGAAGGGATAATTGGTAAATTCTATCAAAAGGTAGAGTATGAGAAAATTTCTTCATTTTGCTTCAAATGTGGAAGGATTGGGCATTTGAGGGAAGCTTCTAAGTTCATAGAGGCTATGAAGGTGTAAGGGAATCATTGAAAAGCTTTGTTCTTGCTATTAAAGGAACATATAATATTGTTAGAGAAGATTGTTTTTTGGGCCCATGGGTGCTGGTTAATAACAGAAGGAACAAGAATAAAAAATGGGATACGTCAAGGAAGAAATATGTACCTAAGGGAGGAGGTAATCAGAGCACTGGAGGTGATGAAAATGCAACTACATTGATAAAGGGAATGAAGGCTGGCAGGCTAGAAGATATGGTGAAGGAGTCTGGTGCTCAAGTGGCTGAAACTGAAGTGAATGATAAAATTAATAAACAGGAGGAATCCAGATCTGCAATGGATTTTTGAACCAAAGGAGAGGAGGCTTTGATCCCATCAAGAATTGCTGAAGGTGATAGTGGTTCAACAAGGAGTATGGTGGAGAATAAGGAACCTGGTGGAAATTTGGATGTCGATTCTGTACAAGAAAATTCTTAGGTAACTAATGTATATTACTCATATACTATTAAGCCTAACTTACAACTTTCTGGGAACAAGTTTGAAGTTCTGAATTCCATATGTGAGGAGGGAAATAACTTGGAAAATCAGGATGGCTTTAATGAAGTGGTTGATGAGGAAGGAGAACTGGTGGAAATTGAGGATAAGGTGGATTTTGCACAAGAAAATGGGAAGGTCGAGCTTGTTGTTTTTGGCAATGATGAAGAGATGGATAAAAAAGGTGTGGATAAAGCTTGTCTGAATAATGATAAATCTTTTGTTCATAAGACAAAGCTGTCTAAGGAGCTGAGGTATCTTGGACCTTTGAATTCTTTTTAGAGGCAAGGAAAATCTAACTTGAATAAAAGAAGAGGTAGGGGTTTCTCCCCATTCTTGGCAAAATGAGTTCATTTATCTTCTGGAACTACAGTGGGGCAAATAAGAAGGAGTCATCCTTGTACTTCAAGGAATTTGTGAAAGAATGGGATGTGTTTTTTGTTGGAATTGTGGAAACAAAGATTCTTCTCTTTCTAGTGAGGTGGATAAGTTCCTGGGTGCAGGTTGCAATTTCTTTCTATTCCCATCGAGAGGTATGTCTGGAGGGATATTGGTTCCTTGGAAGTCTAATTTGGCTTCTTTTACATTGATGAAGGCTTTGACTCAATGTGTAGTTAGTGACTCAAGGTTTAAAAATGGATTTTATCCAATGGATTGCATAACTTCGCCCTGACTGTACCCTAATAGGTCAGTTGGCATGCTAGAACCCACTGGTACGGAGGTGCCTGAAAAGGAAGAGAAGATTAAAAATGATGTATGAAACTCTTAGTGATCCCATGCTTACTTTTTAAAATTATTAGAGTTTCTATGTTAGCCTGATATTTTTTTAAATTAATTGATGTAGGAAAATTTTTAAGCATTCCCTCATGCGCCTTTGATCGTTCCATGCAAACAAAAAGTGACATGTAATAAAAAATAGAAAGATTAGGTATTTCTTAGCGTAATCAATATAAAAAATCAATTTAATTAATAATTAAATAAATTAAAAATCCATGTGGCATGTGCCACTTAATATTAAAACCTAGGGTCAGTAGAAAAAGTGAAGTGGACGAGTACCACAAACAATAGCCTAGATTCTACTACTAAGGCACAAGTGACTTTCAGAATGAGATTCTTCTAAATCTTCTCTTCTTCTTTACTCTATGGGTTCCTTGGATTCGTCGGGTTTGGATATCCAAGTGAAAAGAAACTCCTTCCTAAAGGGGTGTTTTCTTTTCTCCAAAAGGAAATGAAGTCTCCCCTAAGGGATGTTCCTTTCTCTTTGGATTCCAAATTGAATGTAAAATATCCCATCTCAAAACACTTTTATAATGCTTGGTTATAACTCAAATACATCAAATTAAATTGAATATTTAAAATAAACATATAAACTTAAATAATTTATAGGGTTATCTTAAATAATCAATAATTAAATTAAAATCCTATGCAGTTAATATTTATTAAAATACTTAAAGCTTAATTACAGCCACACTTTTCCATGATCTTTCTTATTTAAAGGGGTCATAGTGTTTTATAGCACATGTAAAAAACTCATCAATTTTAAAGCTTGATTTTCTACCCCCTTTTATTTAATAGCCTGTATGAGCATGGCCACAAGTATAAGGTTGTATTAATATTTAAATTGTCCTAAACCTAAGGGTAATCTAACACCCATCAAATCAATTCATAGATTTCATTAAACTTAAATAAACAATCACATCAGTCATTTAAGTCTAACAACCAATACATAGTGAAAATATGAAAAAATTGGCATAAAGCAACAAGAATGTAATAGACCTGCCTAGGCTAAGAATAAAGTTGGTTATCATAGCAAACTACATAAAGTTTGTGAGGTAGGGTTGTATGGTTTGGACATGTCGTATGTAGGATAATTTGTTAATGTTGTTTGACATTCTGGTTAGTTGAAAGGCTTAAGGGAAAGTTTAGTTAGAGTTTAAATATTAATAATTTAAAATTAATTTCAAAATGTATTTTAAATGTTATATGGCTACCACCTTCATTACTTATTGGGGTCTTGATATTTATTTCACCTTCCTTGGAGCTAAGCTAATAGCCTTGTAGGCTTGGGTTATCTAGTGGGAACCCGTATAATTAGGTGAATTTAATTAGTTGAAGGTTAAAGGTTGACAATTTTTTAATCAAATTTATTAGTTAGTAATTTTAAAGTTGGGTTAAATTTATCTTGTATTTTAAATTAAACATTTAATTTTTGTAATTATTTGAATTATTTAAATGCATTAATTAAAGGGTCAAAATTTGACTTTTTGATTTAGGTTGATTTCTAGAATTTTAATATTTTTTCTTAAATATTAGACCATAATATGAGTAACTAGAAACTAAGTTTGCTTGATTTAGAGTTTCCTACATTTATTTATGAATTTTTTAAGTTTGAGTTAAAATTTAAACTAGTGTTGACAAAAGAGTTGACTTTTTATTTTTTAATTATTTTTGTTGGTAAAATATTTTTAATAAATATTAAATACAAAATGGAGTCCAATTCCCTTGAGTTTGCTTAATTTGAAATTTTTTTGGAATTAGTTATGATTGTTTGAAGTTTGGGTATTTATTTGAAATTTTAAAATGGTTTCATTAGAAGGGTATTAATGATTTAAGTTCAAATGAACTCAAAATATTTTAAAATTACCTCCAAATGTCATAAATGATCGGGGAATATATTCTTAAGTGTTTGAGAATTTTTTATTAATTAAATAATAATTTTAATTAAAAATTAAATTAATCTTAAAATTGATGTTAAATACATGGGCTTTTAATTTTCTTTAATTAATGGTTATGTTTTGGTCAATTTGATATACTATTTGTATCTTTTGGATTTAAATTTATCTTATTGTAATTTTTAGAAGTTTTAATGCTTATTTGATGGTTTAATTTCAGATTAATTAAATAATTAGCTTAAAGAAATTTAAAATTAGTGGAAAATGTTCTTAAAGTTAGAGATGTCACAATATTTTAATATTGAAAGTCTCATGCCTATTGGATATAGATTTTATATTTTAACATTAATCTAAATTTTCTAAACAATTCCTTAATTTTTGCCTTTAAGGTGATACTAAGTCATATATGTTCAAATTGAAGTTCTACTAACCCTCGACACATATATAGATAAACACATAATCATAATCAAGTCCTTAAAACTAGGAGAGACTAAAACAAGATAATCACAATCCTACATATGATTATCAAAATATAACTTGGAAATCTAGAAAATTGGAAAATGATTAACTACGAAATGGCTATCCAATAATTATTCCCCACCAATCCTATTATATCAAACTCAAGCTATGGTTACTTCAAGCCCTCACTCAAAGCACTAAAGAATTTAAAATAAATAAATTTTAAATTAAAATAATTTCAAAAAATATATAATAAAATATAGCTCTAAATATTAATGTTTAAAATAATATTAAAATATAATTCAAAATGATTTTAGAAAAAAATCATGAAAAAATATGGATAACCTAAAGAAAATTTTCTCAAAATTTTAAATTATTTGAATTAATAATTAATCAAATAGTAATTTAATATCAAATACTTTAAAACTTAAATTAATTCCAAATATATTAGGTATTTCATTTTAAAATTAAATTAAAATAAAAATATTTGAAATTCATAAAAATTTAATAAATTATATTAAATTTTCTGATTTGATTTAAATTTTCTTGGATCTTAGAAATTTTTAGTAATTAAACATATTTTAAATAATAAAAATTATTAATATTTAAAAAAAATTTAAAATTCAAGTTAATATAAATATTAAATATTTTTGAATTGTTGAGAATTTTTAAAAATGAAAAAAGCAAAATTTAAAATTTCAAAAATATCTAAATTAATACTTAATTAAATATAAACTAAATATTTAAAATGTTAAATAATTAAATTTTTTTATAAATAGTAGATAATATAATTTAATCTTAATTTTAAAAAGTTAGATAATTAAAATTTTCTATTCTCATTGATTAAAATAATTTATTATAAAACTTTAAAATTTTGGAAATATTTAATTTAATATTAATTAAAACTTAATTAAATATTAAGATCAAATACCTTAAATTCAAATTAATTTTAAAATAATATGTTTTAAATATCTTATTTGAATATTTCAATTAAATAGATATAAAATTTAAAATTTTTAAAGTATTTATATCAATATTTAATTAATTATTATTTAAAATGTAAATACTTAATTTTTTAAGTAATTTAAAATATATAAAATATTTTAATATTCTTTTAATTTTAAATTAAAATAATTTAAATTTTGAAAATTTTGATTAAATTTTAATAAAATATTTTTTTATATTGAAATTTTAATACTATTCATTTAATACTATAATAATTAAATACATTTAATCTAATGAAATGTAATTAATATTAATTTTTTTTTAATATAATATCAATATAATATTATATCATTTTCAAAAAAATATGAGAATAATTTAAAGCATAGTTCTTAAATTTTGAAAATATTTGAATTATTTTTAATTAATTATTAATTAAAAATATCAAATATTTAATCTTTTAAATAATTTAATAAATATAATATTTTATAATAAATTAAAATTAAAATTAAAGGTTTGAATTTTTAATATATTGTTATCTTGCAATAATTTCATGAATTAATATTTATTTTTAAAGATTTTTTAATGCTTTTTAATTTTAAAATGATTGGAATTAATTAAAATCAATAAACCCTTAATCTGACATCGGGTGGGCAATATGGCCTGCTCTAGTTGGTCAGATCAAATTGCAGTGATGGTTGTAATCTTTGGCATGATTACACGGAGATGTAATCATTCCTTATGATTAAATGGCAGCATGACTTCCATACCTGTGGCCACTTATCCATGTCAGCCACCAATTTGAACCATTAATTTATGTGTGATTCTAAATCCAAAGTTGGGATCATGGAGGATGATGATTCAAAGTAATAGGGGTGAATAGTGCTGAAACAAGAATACAAAAAGATGTGATTGCCATCGTTGATGAAGAGATCAACATTCAAGATCATGTACCTTTGAGCTTAACATAAAATTGAAACCCTAACTCAAAAAATGACACATTCTCAAAATTGCCTCGATCAAATCTAATGAAATTTTAAATAGAGAATGTAAAGGTGAAGAGAATTTACAGGGATCCATTTTTGTAGCTTTGAAAGAACTTTTTGTAAAGCTAGCTAAAAGAAAGTGTCGTAGGCTAGGGTTTAAATTTATACCTAATCAAATCATTAGATTTGAGGGATCTTTGATTCTCTTATCTTGTTGATTGTCCACACAACCTTTTCTAGTTAGAACTGCAATTTGAAATGCACTTGATTGACAAAAATCATCCTAGACAAATTAATATCAGTTTGCAAGGAATCTTAGCTCCGACGAGCTTTGATTGGAGGACTTTGTCTAGGGAAGTGGAAAATATGTTCTAGGGAGCTTGAATGAAACAAGAAAAAGCTCAAGGAGAGTTTGAGTGAAGAGATAGTGAAGCTTTATGAAACGAGGCTCATTTTAATATTTTTCTCTATTGAATCATCTTCTGATCGATTGGTGCAGCTAGGATCGACTGGCCAACTCCCTAGATGCTTGCCAAGTGGCATAAGAGTGGTTATAGGCAGGCGAATCAACGGACTTCAAGGATAATGAGGTGGAAAGCCTCTTATGTCCCATAATCTATATAGGGATAATTAAGAGAGCTATTAAAAATTATGCTAGGGATTAAAGGAAGTCTTAGAAGTCTTTAGATAGTGTTTAAATCAGCTAGATTGATTTAAAATGAAATGATTTAGCTTGAGTTAGGTAATTTGACCATTCTTTAACTATTTGTTAACTAGGTTGACTCATTAACAAGTCAATGGTAGATGAGGTGGAAAGCGAGGAAGCCCCATAAGTTGGTTGGGATGGCTTAGAGAACCTTAATACTAGAGGGTTCAAGTTTTACATAGAAGTAGGTATGTGAAAGAAGATTTGACCAAGTCATAGTGAAAATACTTGGTTAAACTCACTATGACTTTATCCACTAATGATTAAGACATCTGTGGGCTATGAATTGAAGTTAATTTTGAACATGACAAAGCTTGGATAATTTGATTTGAGTGTATGAAATAGTTTAAACATACATTAAACTAATTTGTCCAAACTTGAAAATTATAACAAGCGAGATCAAATATGATTTGACCGATAATGGCTTTGGATATGTTTTGATCATTCTTTGAGATAGGCTTGAGGGCTTGAAGGGTTTGACTTGGTTAAATGAGTTGGATTAACCCATTTAAATCTTAAGGTACCAGTAGGTTAACCTAAGTTAACTTGGTCAATTAGATTGAACCTGGACATTGGTTTGAGCTCCATGAGTTTGATTTGAAGTATGGTGGAGGTAGTTTCTTGAGTTTTTATTATCTAAATGGTCAAAAACCCTTAAATAACTTTTGGGTCAACCTTGATTGACCTAGTCAACCAGGTTTACTGAGGGTATGAGTTTGTACTGAACAAGTTTAAAATGATGTTTAAAATATAATAGAAGAGATCCCATATAATTAGGAGGTTATTTAGAATGAAATGACTTTTCAAGCCCCTAAGGGGCATTTTGGTTAAAGTAGGTTGACTTAGTCAACGAGGCTTCACTAGGGTCTGGGTTTGATTCCAATGCACTCCAAATGATATTTAGGATGTATTAGAGGAGGTTTCAAGATTTGGTTTTATTAATCCATGTTGATGTTTGGAGGAAACTTTAATTTTGCCCTTTAGGGACATTTTGGTCAATTTTACCTCTAGTCAATTGGGGGTCAAAGTGTATGCACCAAAAAGAAGATTAATGCTTAATATATCATAATCAATGATTTAAATATTATAAAAGGCTTTGGATGAGGGTCCAGAAGCATAGGCCATAAAATTTTGAAAGTTTTATAGCCTTTGGAAATATATTTAGTTTATAGGGCTAGAGGTTACATAATGAGCTCAAATTTTGAGGGTTTACCCTAGGGATATGCCTAATTAATATGAAACTAATAGATTATGATTTTTAGGTCATTTGAATGGGGTTTGAAATGTTTGAAAAATTCTTAAAAAAGGCTTTCAAGACATTGACTTCCAGCATTGTATTTTGGTATGGATTTCTAGGTTTTATATGAATTTTGGATTTGAATGATTTAATTTGAATTATCAAAGTCAATTATAACCATTTGGGTGATTAATAATGGTTAGATAGGATTAAAACTAGATTGGAGGCTTGATTGACTAAGTCTTGGTTATTTAAAGGCCAAGTTTATGTTAAGGTCTAGACGAGTTTGAGATCTAAATTGATTTTAGAACTAATTTAAATTGAGATCGGGATTGATTTAAAGTTTGGATTGGTCTAGGGTCTTGATTTTGGCTTAAACGGGGAGCTGGATTTTCATTTAATTGATGTACAAGATGATTGACAGCTGGGTGCTTCTCAACCATTAGATTAATCAATAGAAGTCTTGATTGGTCCTTATGACCTCATACAAAAATGTGGTCAACAGTACTTTATTTGGAGTAGTAAATACTATGTTTATTTTGTCTTTCCCTTGGGAAGTATTATCAAAAATAACTTTTTGATAAAATAATGTGAGTAAAAATTAAATGTGCCACATGATATTCTTTGATGTCTCTTTAGTCAAATCCGCGTAGCTAAACACAGTACAATCTCTAAAGATAAAGTAACATTTTACTATCAATTTAAAATAAGAGGTAAAAGATATTTTAATAATTATAAACAGCATAAGGAATGACAAAATCATCGAGAAGGATATAAGAAACATTTACCTTTACTTTTTACTATGAAACTAAACCATGATATAAAGTTATAGTCTGCA
The DNA here is from genome assembly GCA_022539455.1 of Dendrobium nobile. Taxonomy (NCBI): domain Eukaryota; kingdom Viridiplantae; phylum Streptophyta; class Magnoliopsida; order Asparagales; family Orchidaceae; genus Dendrobium; species Dendrobium nobile. The sequence continues at coordinate 29,717,193 of CM039718.1, read as the reverse complement.
TCCATAGGATTCTTCCAATACCTTTTGAAAGGAACTAAGATAGGGTTTATTTTTTACTTGGTTCTAGACTCCCTATAGAGGCCAGGCCATATTATTAATTACATCTTAAAGGAGAAAACACTTGATTAAAGTTAAAAAAAAAACTAGACTTTTTTTATTTATAAAGAGTTGATTAAAGGTTTGCTTTTACTAGAATTTTGTAAACGATTTAGGCTTTAATTTATAAATTTTGGAGACTTTACATTTTAGATTTAGAATTTATGATTTCCATTTTAGAATAATTTGATAACTCTCCAAGGGAGAAGATTTAGAGAGATGTATGTACAATCTAGACTGATGCCTACTAGGAGTGTGCTGCAGGCTAACATCTTAAAAGAAACCAATCTCCTTATGAATGCATGAATGGAAGGCTTTATATCTAAGGAAAAAATGATTTTTAGTTTAAGATTTAATTAGGACTCTTTAATATGCAAATGCACCAATCTAGTGTAATACACAACATATGATTTATAAAGGTTTGATTTATGAAATAATGTAAAAATACATTTATTCATTTATTTTTAATGAAAAGTCCAACATAGAGCCTACTAAAATGTAATGTGGCCAAGCTCCCAACAAAAGTTTTAGATTTCTACTCCTATACAATTTAAATTTAAATAAGATTATTTACTTTTATTTTTAAGTTCTAGCTCCTAGATATTTTATTCAATTCTAAAATAGAATGTTTCTCAAAGGAAGAAAAAACAATACCTTTTGGAACCGACAAGTGTATATAAACAGTCATATTTATATCTTTAACAAGTCTTTTCATTATATAACTCCATCTATTTTTACAATCTAAGCTTTTGCATTTACATTTACATTTTTTTATATATTTTTACCTAGGTACATTCTACTTTTACTCCATACTAAAAAAGAATTTTAACTTCAAATAACAACATATAACTCACATATACGAACTACTAAAATAGGGTGTATTACATGTATGAGGATGACATATAGAGTATAGAATATAAACACACCAAACAAGATTACCCTTTGGGAAATGTAATCTAATCAAACAAAAATAAACCAACAACCTAAATCTATGCTAAAGTTTGATTTTCAAACAAATCAACCTAAGTGTGAGTAAAGGTTGTGTTTTGGATAAATCTTAGGTTTAATTTTTATTTAATGTTGTTTATCATTTTATTTTTATTTGTTTAATGTCAATGGATATTTGATTATAAATTAAGTTTTACTATAATGTTTTTTTATTTTGTTTTAGAGAATGTTTTATTTCATTTAAGGTATTTTATTTTTAAAATTAAATAACCTTATTAATTAATGAGTCCATGTTGTAGAAGTCATTAATCAAAAAGTCCTTCGGCTCATAATTATAATGAATTCATTCCCCCATTTAGTATAGATTGATTACATAGAGTCCTTTCATTTTAGTAACATTTTATTTATTGATTAATTTTTTTTAAATAACTTTGTTAACTAATAAACACAAATAAACTGGAACTTATCAGTTGTCAAAGTCCTAGTCTTTTCAAATCCAATGCATTTTGTTCCTCTTAAGATATAAAGCAAACACATAAAGCCTTCAATTTTAAACTTGTTTATTTAAATAAAACAAATTTATTTATTTATTTTAATTCAATTTTATATGTTTATGTCAGATTATATTTAATATTTTAATATTAATTTTTTAAATTTATTTATCTTTATTTATTATTCTTTAAATTTTATTTATTTTAAATAATTTGAATTTTTATATTTACTTTATTCGATTTTTTTTATTCAATTTTATTTAATGAATTTAAAATTATTTAGTTAACTTTAATTATTTTATTCATTTATTTATTTCATGTTACTCATTTCATTCTAGTTTTATTTATTGATTTCATTTATTATTTATTTATTTTATGTAAATATTTGTTCTTTTATTTTTATTTATTCTTTGATTCTTAATGAGTTAGGTTGACCAAAGTTTGACCATTAATTTATTTTTAAAATTTTTAAAGTTTGATGATTATTTAATAAACTTTTGATTTAATTTGGATTTAAATTCAAAATTATGTTCTTTTGAATTTCTATTTACTTAGTTATGACATTTATATAATTAGTCAATTTAAGGATTTATTTATGTAAGGTGTTTAATGTTGATTATAAATTTTGAAGTAAATAAAATCCAAACATCTTGAAATAAATACCATAGGTCATGAATGGCCTAAAATGATGATTCAAAGACTTCGAAAACAATTTGGTATTTATTTAGTATTTTTCATTATTTTATTTATTTAATTATTTAAGTTTATTTTATTTTTTACTTTTTTTATTCTGATCTTTTTAACATGGATTTTAATTTTGATTGAAAGATTTTTGATTTTATGTGCTATTGAGCATAACTTTAGATTTTTAGGATTTAATTTGAATTTACAATGAATTATTCAAGATCCTAGGTTATTTAGGTATAGTGAATAAGGCTTCACTAATTGATAAACATATCTTAAAATTTTAACCATAGGTCAATTAAAACATAAAGATAAAACTCAAGAAGTTTCAAGTCATCATAGTCCTCCAAGGTTTCAAATATAATTCCTAAAATAAATATATCCAAATTTTAGAATTTTTATTGGAGATCTAAACCATGATTGGGGATGAAATCAGTGTCAAATGAACCCTTAGTAATAAGCTAATACACCAAAAAAATCAAGAACTAGTGCTCCACAGAGTTTGATTTATAGATTTCCAAAGATATAGGTCAAGAAATTACCAATATCCTTAAAAATTCAATTCATGCAAATCTACTTATCAAACAAGCCTAAAAACTTAGAGTAGCTCAAGGATATACCCTAATATTACTTAGACAAATATGAGATCAATTAGATAAATATACAAGGTTAATTTTTTAAAAATAGTGGACAAATAAAGCAAAATTAGTTTTTATCCATTTATTAAATTTGTATGATTTTATTTTAAAAGTGAAGCCGTGCTCATGTTGGTTTTATATAGTTATTACAAGTAAATTTTTATATGGTTTGTTATTTACGGTAAGTTTTTATAGTTTCTGTCAAATTAAATTTTTAAATAAATATTTTAATGATTTTTCCTCAGCCACATGAAATCATTCTGATATTGTATGCATATTATTGATACGTCATGCAAAAATTAACTTGATCGGGCGCGAATCTCGAGGCAAAAATCAAGTTGGAAACTTCAAAAATTAAATTCGGGAGCACATGAACTCCGATTTTAGCAAGCTTACAGTCAAACTGAGCGTCTCAGAAATACGAATCCAACGACACCAAATTCGACCCAATCCGAGTCCAAATGGGGCCAAATCAAGGACCCAAAGCGCTGTTGGAAGGTTCAAACTGCAATTTGAGTTACCAAACGATATCCGATTTTAACAAGCTTATACTCAAATTGAAGGGCTCAACGAGACGAATCCAACGAGCCCAAGATCGCTAAATTCTGACATCATTAAGGCCTCCAAATAGCCAACGAACGGTGCATGATCGAAGGGCTCACTATCGACCGTCCATTCGAGCCAATCCTTATTCGCCCTTGATCTCACACCTATTTACGGACCATGCCACTCCAGAAAATCTATAAATAGAGCCCTCATCCTTCACAAGATGGGGGCCGAAGCAAGAAGAGGAGGAGGAAGAGAAGGAGGAAGCTCCTCCTCGACGGCCGCCGGACCACTGCAGAAGCACCGTCGGACCTCCGCCGGACCGTTGCAGGAACCTCGCCGGACCACCACCGAAGCCTCGTCGGACCACCGCCGGAGTTTCATTGCACCACTGCCTTAAGGTCCGACGTTCAGTCCCGACGTCCTGCTAAAGACCTGACGTCCTGCTTAAGACCCGACATCCTATTCAAGGCCAGACCATCAACATCCGATCTTCCAAGTGACACTGGGACTAACACCTGACTCCTTGTCTTCTACCGCCTACGGTCCTTCTGACCTCTGTCGCCTACTACGGTCCGTCCGACCTCCATCACTAGACAACGGTCTTTCAGACCCCAGTCTCCTACCGCCTACGGTCCTTCAGGCCTTCATCGCCTACTATGATCCTTCCGACCTCCATCACCAGACAACGGTCTTTCAGACCCCAGTCTCCTACCGCCTACGGTCCTTCAGGCCTTCGTCGCCTACTATGGTCCTTCCAACCTCCATCACTAGACAACGGTCTTTCAGACCCCATTTTTCTATCGACTACAGTCCTTCAGGCCTTCGTCGCCTACTATGGTCCTTCCGACCTCCATCAACAGACAACAGTCTTTCTGACCCCGGTCTCCTGCCGACTACAGTCATCTGCCGACTACGGTCTCCTGCCGACTACGGTCCTTCAGGCCAAACAAACCTGTATATGTAACTCCTACCATGTAATGCAATCTATATGATGTACATTTACTACATCAATCCAAGGCCTTCTCCTAAGGAAGGGCCTCATTTGTAATCGACTACAAATACTAGTGGATTCATTCAAACTGGGCCAGGCCCCATGGTTTTTCCCCCTTTTTAGGGGTTTTCCACGTAAAAACTTTGGTGTCTCTTATGAATGCTACACCCTCTCACTTATCTGCTTGTGTGCTGGATCTTCGTACAATGCTAAGACGTTAAACTAAATATTTCTCTACCGCCGCGAATACTCCAGGACGCAACAATTATCATGTGATTATCCACTATAGAATGGTTGTATTCAAGGAACTTAATAACATGAGTACAATCGAGAACTATGAAATTGAGCATAGTTCATGTAGATGGGCATTATTGCGTCAGATGGATACATGGTCATTTGGCCAAATAGATCGTGCCAGATGACTCTATCTTGGCCTTCTAATAGGATACACACAAAATTTGAACAAGCGAGAAATTATCGTATTCATTTAGTTCAAAAATGAACTATATGGAACAAGGCTTAAAACTTTTTAATTATTAGACCAAATTGAATAAAAATTTTGGCATGGATATTTGGCTATTTAATACATTATTTTGTTATGTTTGGTAGCTCCATGACATAAGATATTAAAGTTTTTTTTTTCAGAGAAATCAATGGAGGGGCCTTCGCATTAATAAAACAGAAGGTTACCAGGTCCTTAAAAGAAACCTTCAGCTCGCTAATGCTTGATAGAGCTACATAAATATTAAAAAGAAAAATTAAGAGTTGATGATCCCTTATACTAAGAATTACAAAATAACCTAAAAAAATTCTTGGGCTGTAAGTACAAATCACCCAATAAAAGAATATAATAATCAAAACTTTTAATATAATCTTCCTGCAAAGAAATCTCAGCTTTACCACAAAATCCTTAGTCCAAATAGTCAGTAAGAAAGATGGACTACAATAGAGAGCAAACCACAACAAATTATAATAATAACAAATAAATTTATATCTAGTTAATACTTTAAGTCAGTTAGAATTAAAAATATTAAAGATGCAGAAACCCAATAAAAAATGATGAAGATTATCTAGTTGTTGAAAATCTGTAAGCTCAGACTACAAACCATTCAATTAGATAACAAAAGGCCCCTATTAGTGTTATACCCAAGAAGGTAATGGTATAAAACCATAATAAAACATAACCAAGTAGAGCAACTAGACATAAACCGAGACATACCATATTTAAACTCAACGAATAGATTTTAATTATTGGCTAAAAACCCCTTCCATACATGCTTAGAATGAAAATGACTAATATACATAGCAACATTATTGAGAGCAACAAACCCATATAAACAGACAAAAATAAGAACAAATGGATAATATCCTCTACCACATATAAAGAAGAGAGATCCCAAAATAAGCATCCAAGCATCAACAAGGATCATATTAATCTAAGAAGACATTATCAGTAAATAGGTAACATCTAATGAACTCCACCCATAGCCATGAGCTACGCTCCAACCAATAATAGGAGCACACACACACCGCTATAATAATTACAATCAACTAACTAAACAAACCACCAAAGAGCTAGTTGTCTGAGCCTAAGAAAATAATAAAAATAATTATTATACTTTCTTATGAGCTTAAAAAAAACTTCCAAATTTTTTTTAGAACAATCAAGATAATTCAAATAAGGTATCAACATTAAATAAGAATAGAACTAGGAAGAGCAAAAGCATCAATTTAAACCAACAATATTATAAAAATATCTTCGCCACACCTGTAGTAAAATAAACAGCAAACAACAAGGAAAGCAAATTACACCTAATAGGGTTATATAATGACAACTAGTAAAAATATTAACACAATAGTAAAGACCAATCATAGCAAAAAGAAAATTGTAGCTACTGCAGTTTCTAAAAAAAAAAAAAATCAAAGTTTAACCACATTATGATATATAAAACCCTTCCAAAATGAATAAAGTAAAGCTTAAGGACCATAGGATGATCGAGAAAACAGTGAGTTAACTTCAAGCTCTTATGTGTAGTATCAAAAAAATCATCAAGGCCGAAGAATTCACTGCCACTCAAATTTGATCCAAATCCAATCCAAAATGGGAAAACTATTATACAAAATTCTCAATTAGAGATTAATTAAGTTTTGCAATACGAAACTAAAAACTGAAAATCAGCTCCTATATTTCTCATAATATCCGCAACAGACTTGAATTGAATCTAAATAAGACTCCCATAAAAAAAAACTTTAAAATATTGACTAGCCAAATAATACACTCCGCATTTATCCCCAAGAGAAAAAATAATTTTAACAATTTTGATTATGTCAATCCAAAAATATAACACAAAACACAAATTGGTAGCCTCCCCTCCCACTGTGGATAGGAAGTGGACAAGATGAGTAGCAGTTGGAAAATCGACCATAAGGAAGATCACTACAATCATACCTTGAAAGCGACATAACAAAGCAAACAAAATTAGAAGCTGAGAATGCAGAGAGGTGGAAGAAAATAATGAATTAATTCCTAACAAAAGGAAAACCAAGTTTATTAGGTTTTATAAGGCCTTTAAAGAAAGGCGATAAATAGGGTTTAATAATTCAAAAAGGAATTGAAGATTACAACCCAAATTTGCTAACCAATCAGCAAAGCCTTCCATTCACGAGACACATGGGAAATATTGAGAATACAAAGGGTCATCAATTGTTTAATAACCCATAGGAGATAGTAAAGCTCAGGGCTACAAATTTTATCTTCATTCTCTTTTAAATAGATGATACAACACAAAGCATCAACACAGGATATTTAAGTTATCTAAATTGTAGATCTAGGTCAAGGGTTTAGTATTTAACTTAAATTTAAAGTTTATGAAGGTTGTTAAATCTTAAAGAACCTGCCTAAGGCTAACTAATAGGAGTGGGGTGAGGGGTGAATTAGTTATTTAAAAAATTTATTTAATAAAAAGAAACTCTTTTTTTAAGTTAATGTGGAAGCAAAGTTTTTTTATAATAAAACAAAATCAAAGTTTTCAACCAGACAAAAAAATCACAGAGAAATAAATTGAAGAAAATAATAAGAACAAACACAACAAGAATTATAGTCGTTCGGTCCAACTTGACCTACGTCCACTACCCAAAAACCACTATTCTAGGTATTACACTAAACATTTAGTGACTCTCTTTTAGCCCTCAAAACTAGGTAGAGAAGCCCTTATAAAATATCTTCCGCCAACCCAGTGTGGTAGAGGACCAGAGGACCATAATCTTTTTTCCCCTCTAGGATTAAATTACTAGATGGACAAGGGGGGGTGAATTGTGAAAATTTTATTACAATAATTAAAACCTAAGCAGGAGTTCTAATTTTTTGATATTTTTAAATTTTTAACAAGAAAATTTAAACTACTACGAAGGTAAACAATTGTACTCAACATGCAGCAATAGAATCCTTTTTCTTTCACAAGTTTTCACCAAGCAAGTATTATGAAAATAAAATGCATGCAAGAATAAAAAGTAATAAGGAAAAACACACTGAAATTTTTATAGTGGTTTGGTCAAACCATGACCTACATCCACTACACAGAATCCTCCGCTCCGGGAATTTCACTACAAACTATAGCTCTCCTTTTGCCCCCCTCAGCAAGGCGGAGAAGCCCTTACAATACTCCCTTTCACCAACCCGGTGTGACGGAGTGCCAAGCGCTATTTTCACCCTCCTGGTGATTGCAAAGAACCTTCTCGTTTTTCTCCCTCCGGGAGAAGGCAGAGTACCTTGAGGTCACGGATGTAGAAGAGTCTCCCCCTTAGAGAGCCTCCCTCAAGTTCTTCCCGGGCCACAGGAGGAACAAGATGCAGCAAGATCGGAGCAATCGTGTGATCTCCCTCACACCTCTTCTCCCTCACCAAGCTCACCTTCTCCTTCCTCTCCCAACCCCTCAAAACATCTCAAGAGCTCTCTCCCAAGGATTTCCTCTCTAATCATGTTTTCCTCTTCTTTTCTCTCTCTCAAAACATAATAATTTTGACACATAAAACAAGCTCTGAAATCCCTAAAATTTTCAAAGTAGCCATTACAATCGTACAGTATGATTTCTAATCATATAGTAAGACATGTATAAAGAGGTTTCGTCCTGGTACGAAGTTGTACAAATAGTTCAAAATCTAATCGTACGGTATGGTACTAAATCGTACAGTATGATACTCAACACTACTGCTCGTACAGGATGATAGCTGGGACGATCAAATGTCATCTCTATTCATCGTATGGGACGATACACATCGAACAGTACGAATGGTAAAAATCAAGGCATTGTCCAGGACGAATTCCGATACGATCAAATGTCATCTGTGTTCATCGTATGGTATGATATATATCGTACAGTATGATGAGACAAAAATAAGGGATCGTCCAGGACGATCTAAATTCGTCTCTATTCATCGTATTGTACGAATGTGTTTGTACAGTACAATTTCAAATTGTAATTAAGCCTTGATTTCTTGCACTAATCACGGGTTAAATTAAGTAAGTATTTAAAATAGATCGTATAGTACGAAGGTCTTCGTATAGTACGAACGACGTAGAATAACTTACTTAAGTTAATGTGACGGCTAGGGTTTTGGATTTGAAACACATCGTACAGTATGATATTAGTCGTACCATACGATTTGTTCATAGAACACGTTTATAATATTATATCGTAAAGTATGAAATAACTTCATACAGTACGATTAACGGACAATGAAAAACAATAATTTTTACTTTTAAAAACCCTCTCCCCCTATGTGTGTACATGATTGCTCAGACTCACCTGTATTTTGTGGCCAGACTCAAGAAAATAAAAAATAAAATAAATAACAAAATACATTATCAAACTCATACTCTTAATCTAACTAGTCTTGAGTCTTCCCGTTGTCCTGAGTGGCTTGTGATCTTCATGAAATGTTAGTACTCACGGACAATAGCTAACAATAAAAGATATTCAAAGAAGAGTAGTTCAGGCGACATTATTTGTTATCATCAAAATCTCAAACTCGGGGTCATGGGTCGTAACAATCTCCCCCTTTTTGATGATGTCAAATAATGTTTGTTGTAAGCAAGTTTGAATGACATTTAAAAAAAAAAATTTAAACATAAGAACATGAAAAAATACTAAAAAGAAAAATGCAGAACGAAATAAAAGGAAATGCATTATATTTAACATAAGAGCAATCAAACTACTACATAAGGAAACCTACAACAACCTTATCCCCCTTTTAACAGCACCAAAAAGAGGAGCAAACACTACGAAAGAAAAATTCAACACATACACTTCAAAGGGAATGATCCTGATCTCTTGGAGGTGGAGGTGGGTGTGGCTGAAAATAGTGAAGGATTGTGTCAAATAATTGAACAATCGCGCTGAAGCATTCTTCAAATCATTGCATGTCGTTCTCATGTTGCTGATGTTGCTCTTGAATGTGCATATCAAAATGAGTCTGAAGTTGGTCTAAACATTCTACCAAATCGTCGTGAAAATAAGCTGGTGCAGGAGCTCGGGGTGCTGCATGTCGTCGTAGACGAGATGGAGCTTCTGTAGGGGCATCTTCTCCTTCTTCTTTATCAAAGATGGGTTCTTCAGGCTCTTGTCCCCGATGAAAAAGAATATGAAAAGAGGAATCCGTATAAAAGATTGGAAGATTAGTTGGTATTTATTTTAAAGGATGTATCCTATAAGGTGACCAAGAGCTAGATTTTGTTTGCGGCGAGTAGTAGGGAGACGAACGAAGATCATATGGTGAATGTAATCAATAATCAAATCGGCCTCATCGAATTTGGTGTTGGACATGATAAGGTAGGTAGCGATAGATAAAATCGGGGTCATGTTAATCCGGTCGCTAGCTTTGGGTATTATAGAGGTTCTAAGGTCATGTTGAATAATTCTGGCATTTTGATTTAGTGATTGGACGAGAAGCTGGTGTTGATAGAATGCTGCGTTCCTAAGGACTTGATTAACCTCACTCCAATCAAATTCATTTGTGAGAAAGGAATAAACCCTAGGACCTTCAGTGGATAGCCTAATATAATGGGCGATGTCGATTCTGGTGATCTCTATGTTTTGACGACAAACAAAGGAGTGGAAAGTTGTGTTGTTGATGATGTAGGTTAGATTGGTTAGAAATTCCAAAAGAAGTTCATAGTTGTAGGGGAAGGCCAAAGTGAGGAGGAACTGAAAGGTGGTGGAAGCAAATAGGTTCATTACCTCAAAATTCAAGGCAGCCTGATTGAGCATTTTGGAAGGTAAAATTTTGCAGGCTTTATACTTATGGTAAGCTTCCTCATTTTCAGCACTCAGAAACCGAGCGCTATGACGGCTAGAGGAAGACGAATTTCTTGCTGCCAAACAACTCCTCTTGCTGGAACTAGACATCTTCCTTAATTTCCCCATTCAAAAAAGTACTCTTTACATCCATTTGATATAGTTTGAAGTTCTTAAAGCAAGCAAAAGCTAAGAGCACTCTTATGGCTTCTAGTCTAGCAACAGGAGCAAAGGTTTCTTCAAAGTCTATTTCCTCAATTTGGTTGTATGCCTTAGTTACTAATCTAGCTTTATTTCTTATTATTGTTCCAGAATCATTCACCTTATTTTTGAAGACCCATTTTGTTCCAACAACATTTTGTTCTTTAGGTCTCTTGACTAACTCCCAAACATCATTCCTGATGAATTTGTTCAGCTCTTCTTGCATTGCTAGAATCCAGAATTCATCTCCTAAGGCTTGATCTATACTTGTAGGTTCTATCATAGAGATGAATGCTGAATGACTAACCTCTTTCCTAAGTTCATGCCTAGTCCTTACACCTTCTGATGGGTCTCTTAAAATTAACTCTTTAGGATGACTAGAAGAATATCTCCATTCTCTAGGCAAATCTTCATGAGGTTCTACTCTTTCTCCTAAGGTCATAGTCTTTACTCCTTGAATTGCCTCTATTTCATCATCTTCAATTTTATTTTCAGAGGACTTATCTGATTCATCAAATACTATATTGGTGGACTCTTCTAGTACTAGCACTTATTAAAGATTCTATAGGCCTTACCTACAGATGAATAACCTAAGAAGACACCCTCATCAAACTTGGGATTGAATTTTTCTAAGGGATGTTTGCTAGTATTCAAGATGAAGCACTTGCACCGAAAAACATGTTAGTGTGAAAGGTTCGGTGTCCTACCCTTAAGGAGTTCATAAGGAGTTTTATTCATCTTAGATCTAATGTTTACCCTATTTAAAACATAAAACGTTGTGTTGACTGCTTCTGCCCAAAAGTATCTAAGAAGGGTTTACTTCGCTAACATTGCCCTAGCAGCTTCTACCAAAGTTCTATTATTCCTTTCTGCTATACCATTTTGTTGAGGTGTTGTAGGGGCTGAGAAATTGTGTTCTATTCCTATCTCTTCACAGAATGATTTAAATCTATCATTTTGAAACTCTCCACCATGATCGCTATGGATTGTTGAGATTTCATAACCTATTTTTCGTTGAATCCATATGGAGAATACCTTAAATTTCTCAAAAGACTTATTCTTATGTGCTAGGAATCTTACCCAAGTGAATCTAGTGAAGTCATCTACAATCACAAATCCTTAATATTTTCCACCTAGGCTGGCTGTACTAACGGGTCCAAATAAGTCAATGTGTAGGATTTCTAATGGCCTAGAGGTGATCACATCTCTAATTGAATGGAAAGATGATTTGACTTGTTTTCCTAGTTGGCAAGCATCACATAAGTGATCCTTAGTAAAGTATAACTTAAGTATGCCTCTAACTGGATTTTTTGAGTGATGTTTCTAAGTGTTTTCATACTAGCATGGCATAGTCTCCTATGCCAAAGCCACGAGTCATCAACTATTATTTTCAAACAAAATGAATTTAAACTATCAATCCAATCAAGGTCTAATATGTAAATATTATTCATTAATTTTTCTTCTAAAACTAGTTTATCATTTAAACTAATCAGGCTTTTATCAGATAGAAATTTTATATCAAAACCTTTGTCACACAATTGACTAATACTAAGTAAGTTATGCTTCAAACCATCAACTAATAAAATATTTTCAATTAAAAAATTCTTAGCATTACCAACAGTACCAGAGCCTATCACTTTTCTGGTAGTGTTGTCTCCCAATGTTACTTTGCCTCCAGTTCTGATCTCTAGTAAGATGAACTTCTTCATATCTCCAGTCATGTGTCGCGAGCAGCCACTATCCAGGTACCACATACTCTCACTAGATCTTTTGTGAGAGCATCCCTACAATTTCATTCAAAGATTAGATTTGGGAACCCAAGTGAGTTTGGGTTCCTCCTTATGCTTGCATGAATGAGATGTATGCATGCTATGCTGTGATGGATGCAGTTTAGGTCTCCATACTAAGTGTGTCCTATGATGAATTGTGCATGTGCGGGCTATGTGACCTAGCATGCCACAAGAGAAGCACCTAACACCAGGAAATGGATTCACTAACCTATTTAGGTGGTGATGCCTCTTCCTAAAGTTGTATGATTCATGCTGTATTGGGGGTTGACTAGGTTGGGCTAATGTGAGTGATGTAATTTTTTTTCTAATTCTTTGAATCTTTCTTGAAAAGTGTTATTTTGATATGTCAATCCATGAACTTCTATTTTTAACAAATGCTCGTTGTGATCTACTTCTAATACAAGTTTGTCTAATCTATGAAAAGCCTCTTCTAGTTCAACATGAGTGGTTTTCAAGGTTTCATGTATTTCAGTTAGTTCAATATGCTGCTTATTTAATGCATCATACTCATCAAGAAGTAGCATATGATCTCTATCTATATCAGAATTTTTCTTAACTAAGTTAGCATGCTCAGTTTGTAAGGAATTGAATTCAATATTAAGAATAGCATGCATCTTTTTCAACTTCCTATATGAGTCATGGATATTCTCAGAAATAAGCAATAATTCTTCATATGAAAGTTGACATACCTCATCTTGATCCGATTGATCAAAGTTATCATTAGCCATAAAACACAAATTTGTTACCTCCTCCTCTGCTTCTTCTTCTGATGATTCTGAGGCAGAGTCGACCCAAAAAGCTTTTTGAGTCTTCATCTTTCCTTTCTTGTACTTGGCTTTTTCCTCGCCTTTATCCTTAGTTGGTTGGCTCTTCAAGTTGGGGCAATCAGCTCGAAGGTGACCTAGCTTCCTGCACTCAAAACAGATTGTATCAGATGAAACTTTATTAGACTTCGAGCTTTTACCATTATTCCAACCGTTCTGATAATGCTTTTGTTTTCTCTTTAAGAAGTTCTTGAACTGTCAGTTCATCAATGCTATATCATCTTCTTCCTCCCCTACAGAGCTGTCACTTTCTGAGTTATTCGCTTTTAGTGCCACCGTTCGCTTCTTCTTCTTTTCACCTGAATCACTTTATCTTTGACTCACTCCATGCTCGTATGCAATGCGTGACCCAAGGAGATTATCAATAGAATAAACATTAAGATCTTTAGATTCAGTGATAGTAGTTATCTTAGCATCATAGGAACTAGGTAAGCATCTCAGATTCTTATTAACTTTCTTAGAATTCGAAATCTCTCTACCTAATGTATGCAAGGATGTCATGATTTAGGTGAACCTAGTGTACATATCAGATATTATTTCGCTAGGTTTCATACGGAAGAGTTCATAATTATGCAATAGAATGTTAAGCCTAACCTGTTTTACTTCACTTGTTCCTTCGTATGTAATGCATAGTCTATCCAAACTCTCCTTACCAGTAGCACAGGTAGAAACTCTCATATAATCCTCAGATTTTAATGCACAGAAAAAGCAATTTAAACACTTAGCATTCAACTAGGCTAATTCCCTATCCTCATTGCTCAATTCATTAAAAGGTACTAGAGTTTTCACTCCATTCATAGTTTTAAATGATGCAATATATCCATCATTGACTAACATCCACATGCGGTAATCATTTGATTGCAAAAGGGTAGACATTCTAATTCTCTATAAATCAAATGGAATGTTATCAAAAAGAGGTGGACGGGTTATTGAATAACCCTCCGCGGTGTTACGATTACCAAAATGCAACATGATCTATTTTCAAGGTTTTCTAAAACACTATTTTTGAAGCAGGCTCTGATACCAATTAAATTACTAGATGGACAAGAGGGGGTGAATCGTAAAAATATTAATGCAATAATTAAAACAAACGCAGGAGTTCAAATTTTTTGATGTTTTTAAATTTTTAACAAGAAAATTTAAACTACTACGAAGGCAAACAATTGTACTCAACGTGCAGCAATAGAATCCTTTTTCTTTCACAATTTTCACCAAGCAAGTATTATGAAAATAAAATGCATGCAAGAATAAAAAGCAATAATGAAAAAACACACCAAAATTTTTATAGTGGTTTGGTCAAACCATGACCTACGTCCACTCCCCGGAGTCCTCTGTTCCAGGAATTTCACTACAAACTATAGCTCTCCTTTTGCCCCCCTCGGCAAGGCGGATAAGCCCTTACAATACTCACATTCACCAACCCGGCGTGGCGGAGTGCCAAGCACTATTTTAACCCTCCTGGTGATGGCAAAGAACCTTCTCATTTTTCTCCCTCTTGGAGAAGGCAGAGTACCTTGAGGTCACAGATGTAGAAGAGTCTCCCCTTTAGAGAGCCTCCCTAAAGTTCTTTCCGAGCCACAGGAAGAGCAAGAAGTAGCAAGATCGGAGCAACCGTGTAACTTCCCTTACACTTCTTCTCCCACACCAAGCTCACCTTCTCCTTCCTCTCTCAACCCCTTAAAACTTCTCAAGAGCTCTCTCCCAAGGATTTCCTCTCTAATCACGTTTTCCTCTTCTTATCTCTCTCTCAGAACATAACAATTTTGACACATAAAACAGGCTCTAAAATCCCTGAAATTTTCAAAGTAGCTATTACAATCGTATAGTACTATTTCTAATCGTACAGTACGACATGTATAAAGAGTCTTCATCCTGGTACAAAGTTGTTCGAACAGTTCAAAATCTAATCGTACGGTACGATACTAAATCATACAGTACGATCCTCAACACTACTGCTCGTACAGGATGATAGCCGGGACGATTAAATGTCGTCTCTGTTCATTGTATGGTACGATACACATCATATAGTATGAATGATGAAAATCAAGGCATCGTCTAGGATGAATTCTGGGATGATCAAATGTCATCTTTGTTCATCATTTGTATGATATATATCGTACAGTACGATGAGATAAAAATAAGGGATCGTCTAGGACGATCTCCGGGATGATCTGAATTCATCTCTGTTCATCATATTGTACGAATGTGTTCATAGAGTATGATTTTTAATTTGTAATTAAGCCTTGATTTCTTGCACTAATCACGAGTTAAATTAAGTATGTATTTAAATTAGATCGTACAGTACGAAGGTCTTCGTACAATACGAACGGCGCAGAATAACTTACTTAAGTTAATGTGACGGCTAGGGTTTTGGATTTGAAATACATCGTACAGTATGATATTAGTTGTACCGTACGATTTGTTCACAGAATACGTTTATTATATAATATCATACAGTACGAAATAACTTCGTACAACATGATTAATAGACAATGAAAAACAATATTTTTTACTTTTAAAAACCCTCCCCTTATGTGTGTGCATGATTACTCAGACTCACTTATATTTTGTGGCCAGAATGAAGAAAATAAAAAATAAAATAAATAATAAATTACATTGTCAGACTCATACTCCTAATCTAACTAGTCTTGAGTCTTTCCGTTGTCCTGAGTGGCTTGTGATCTTCCTGAAATGTTAGTACTCACGGACAATAGCAAATAATAAAATATATTCAATGAAGAGTAGTTCAGGCGACATTATTTTTCATCATCAAAATCTCAAACTCGGGGTCATGGGTCGCAACATAGGAGACAATAGAGAACCTTTATTCCTTTTCACCCTCTATGTGATGGTAGAGAACCCCAATCCATTTAAAAGTAGAGAACCTTGAACCCCTTTCATGTTCCTCGATGCAATGGAGTAATTGGGTCCTTTGACACCAAATAGATCTTATACTTCCCAAAATATCCCTCAAGACAAACCTTGACTATGATGGTCCTTAGGTGTAAGTTTACTGGAGTAGCCATTTGAAACTCCTTCTCACCCTCCCTTCAAACCCACAAGGATCTGCTCACTCTCTCAAACTCCACACTTTCCTCTATGAAACTCAAGGCTCTCTCTTCAAGTTTTCTCAAGAAGAAAAATGACTCAATGAATGCCAAAGACACTTACTAAGTTTTATTGATAAAAACTTAAATAATAGGCTTCAAAAAACCCTAGAAACTAAATTCTGGCAGCACTAAATTTCCAGTATTATCAAGGATCATAATGTATGATTAGTTCAAGATAGGCCTTTCATCTAGTAGAAATAGCAATGCCTTGTATGATCAGTTGAAGTGTTTATATAGAGTGTCCCATATGACTGACAACATTAGCTAACACATTTAATAGAAACACATAGCTAATCATCTCGTATAATAGGTGGAGAATAAATATCGTATCATGCAGGAATAGGATCATCTAGTATGATTATGTTCAATCATCTTATATAATCTGATTAAACAATTTTATCATAATTAAGCTCCTAGTCATGAGATTAATTTAAGAATGATTGTCATCAGTTGTACAGTGTGATAAAGATTGTATGGTATGATAATAAAAATATAAATTTTAAAATAATACATATATTATGTATGGAGGCTATTTTGATGATTTTTACGGATCATCTTGTATAATGTGAATTATACAATACAATCAATTCAAATTGCATTAATATCAATATTAGTCATTTTAATGAGCTAAACATATAGTACGATATACTTCAAACTATATGATTAGTTCAAAAATTTGAACAACCAATTTTAACCTAATCTTATTCCCTTGAGTGTATGTGTGCATGGCCACCAAGATAGCAAATATTTTTATAAGAGTTGACTTAAGAAAATTAAAAAATATATAAATGAATATTACAAATTCTTTACAGTATAATCTATTCTCCCCACTCTTGAGCCTTGAACCGTCATAGGATGGTGCATAATGTTCCTAAAATATTAGTACACACACAAATAAATATATAATATAAATACTATAAGACATAAATATGCGAGTCACAATATTTGTTATTATAAAAAATATAAACTCTTGAGCTCAACTTATAATAATCTCCACCTTTTCGATGATGTTAAATATTACAGGTTGAATATGCAAACCAAACATATTTTCTCCTAATCTCTCCCTCACTAAGATTATTATATTAAAAATAGGGGAAATGAAAATTTTTTTTTTCTTTTCATTTTTTCTTAAAAATTTAGAAACAAAATAAGAGATAAACTAATACAAATATAAGATGAATATATGTAACTTAAACATAAATACAACTAGCCAAATACTTTCTCCTCCTTTGACATTATCAAAAAGAAGAGAAACACAAAATAAAATAGGAACTGAATAATCATAACAAAAAAAAGATCATGCGGACCTTGATCATGTGGAGATGGTGGTGATGTTTAAGAAAATTCAATTAATGATAAAGTTACCACTTAATTTTATTCAAATTCTTAGTAAGAAATGAATTGACCACACCTTTGTTAGTCCAACTCAAGCTCCTTATAGGTTAAACTATTTTTAAATTGAGAAGGAGAAAAAATTGAGAAGGAAATTTATTTTTTTTTCAAAATCTTTGCATGAAAAACATCTAATAAAATATCAATGCAAAAATGGTAAATAAAAAATAATGGTTTTCAAACTCAAGTATTGAACGTATCAATAGAGACATGGGTTTTGTTTGATTTAATGATATACAAGAAAGATTGGGGAATTCAATTTGGGCTCATTTCTTGCCACATTATTATTTTTTATTTATTTTACACATATTTTGATTTTTGATACATTTTATGCATCTTTTAATTTTGACGTTCATTGCGCATCTTTTTATTTTTTGCTCATTTGGTTCCTCTTTTCATTTTTGTTATTTAATAACTTTCTTAATCTTTAAAGATTCAGTTATAAGATTATCTTCCAATTATAAGAGAAGAAAAAAAACTCACACTCTTATATAACGATGAATAAACTATAAAACAAACCTGATCCTATGATAAAAACGAATAACCTGATTTAAAAAATTTTGAAGTAGATTCTTCAACCTACTAAAGATCCCTATTAGATAAAAAAATAGGAAGATAAAAAAGGTTTAATTTCTAAATCCATTTTTTAATTTGATATAGATTTTGATTCAAAAGAGAAATAGACCCATTAATGAAGTGGGACAGAGAAACATAAAAAAGAATTTCCTTCCTTTAGCTATTTAGAGAAGTCAACCATCACTTATTTAAAAAATTTTGTAAAAAGGAGAAAAATTTTCATTTTAAGAAAAAATGTGATTAGAGAGATGGTTTGATTCCCTTATATATGAAAACAATTGTGATTTGTGTGTTGATTAGAGAGACTACACAAAACATACAGGAAAAATAAGTAAAAGATTACAAACTTAAATATCTTTCTCCAAAATAAAAGCATAATGAAAAACATAAAATAAACACATTCACAATGAACTAAAAACATACATGCATGCATTAACTATAAAACAAATAAACACACAAACAAAACTTTAAACCTCTTCATCTTGCTCCTAATTTAATGATTCAGATGCTAGGTCTGCCCAAGATATTTCCTGCTTTTTATCTTTTTTTTTTTTTTTTGAAATTGCAAATTGCATTAAACAAAGTAAAGAAAACCCCTACTACAATCTACTAAGTGATAGGAATTCTTTCATAATCCTCCTTTAATAATAACAAGAAATTAGGAGAAACATTATTTGAACAAATATCTTCCCAAATAAAATCACCCAACAATGCCAAGTTAGCACAACAATCAGCTAACTTATTACATTCTCTATCTACCCAATTAAATAAGAAATAATCAAACTTTTTGAGGAATGAGAAATCTTCATACCTAGCATCATGGATTAGAAAAGGTTCCTTAACTACAGCTTTCAGATAGTTCACAACATTGCAACTATCACTCTCAAGTATAATACCTTTTGAATCATCATCTAATCCTTGATAACCTTATTTAAAGTTTGGAATTCCAATAGCTCCAGAGTTCCATTGTCCCAATGTGTACATTTGATTCCAAAAGCAAGAAGAAATCTACCTTTATGATCACTAAAAACTCCACCAATTCCAGCTTCATTAGATCGCAACAATGTTTCATCTATGTTGACTTTAATCCACTTGGGGGGTGGGGGATGCTAAGTATTTGATAATGGTCTTAACAACCAATTAGCACCCCATTGATCCAGAATTGAACTAAAATTCAGAGCAATATAAGTAGTACTAATGGCATTTGATACTACAAATGATAGCCCAATCTCTTTCCCCTCATGAATATGCTTATTTCTACTTTTCCAACAGAAGAAAGCTAACGTGCAGTATAAATTTGCAGCAAACATCTTTACCTTCAACATGTATTCCAACTTCAGCATGCATTCTTTCCAAGAACTAAACGTAGGAATTGAGAAACCCCATCTATTTGCCAAAATGATTGCTTGTTTCAGCTTTCCACACTTAACTGCTAAATGCTCTCAATTCTCCACCGAATCGCATCATCTAGGAAAAAGATTATCATTTGCTAATCTCCTGTACATAAGGAAGTCTTTTGATGGAATTGCATTCCTCCACAAGCGCCACCAGAATAATTCTACCCGTGGAATCAATTTCATTTTCTTAAACCAAATCCAGGAATCTGAATTATCATCTGCATAAGACCTGGCTAATGCAGCTATAGTCTTACTAGAAAAAGATTTAACAAGTTCCATTTCATCATCAGGCTGTTCCATATAGAATTTAATTTGTAAAATTATATCAACCAACTTTTTCTCAAAGAATTTCAACAATTCAACTTTATTCCAACTATCATTCAGGATAAAATTCTCCAGGTTTTGAAACTCATCTTCAACTATTACAATGAAAGTAGGCCATAGCTCCAATCTTCGATCCCATATCCAGCAGTCTTTTAGAATATTGATAGAGTTTCCTGCAACTATTTTGAATCTGATAACTGGCTGTAAAGATTGAGCTCCGCAGATTAAAATCTTCCATGTAGGAGAATTGAATCTCTTAACATCAACATGCATTACATTCCTTACATATTTTGCTGATAAAGATTTATTAAGTAAGGAATTTGGTTTCTTGAAGAAATTCCAAGTGAACTTAGCTCTGAAAGGTCTTACAGACTGTACTGCTGAACGGACCCCTCGGCCTTCATCACAAATCGGTTTACAGAGAACTTCCCATGCCACATAATGCAAGCCCAGATTACCATCATCCTTCCTCCATAAAAAATCTCTACACAATCTATCTAATTCCTTCAAAACACTTAAAGGAATTAAAGTATGTAAAGAGAAGAAGTCTGGTACTGAAAGAACTGCTGACTTGATTAGTGCTAATTTGCCTGGAGAGGAAATATATTTTCTCCCCCGAACATCCAATTTAGATAATACCTTGTCCAGTATATGTATGAAATTATAGTGTTTCAAACTCCTCAATGCCATTTTCACACCCAGATACTGCAGCTCCTTCACCTACTTGATCTTCAATATATTCCTGATACATCTTCTCCATTTTCTACTCATTGAATTCACAAATAATACTACAGATTTCTCCAAATTAACCTGCTATCCCGTCCAGGAACAATAGCCTTTCAAAATTTGCAGAATCAACTTCACTTCCCGTCATTTTCTTCAGAGAGAATTAGGATATCGTCGACATACATAAGATAGCTAATTTTTGGAGCCAACGGAGCTACTCTAATTCCCAGCTAACTTCCTTTCAATACAAAGGCCTTAGTTAGTAGTTGATAGCATAAGATGAAAAGGTAAGGAGAAAGTGGACAGCCCTACCTAAAGCCACTCTTCCCTTTAATCCAATCAGAACCAATTCCATTAATCATAATTGAAAAATAGGGATCTTTAACACATTTGATCAGTAGTTCAGAAAACTTCATAGGAAAGCCAAAACAAAGAAGAACTTGTTTAAGTGTTTCCCAGGTCATACTATCGTACGCTAGCTCCATATCTACCTTGATAGCAACCAAACCTTTTTTAGATTTAGAGAATCTAAACTTGTGGAAGATTTCTTGTGTAAGGAGGATGTGAGCTGATAAAGATCTTCCTTTGATGAAAGTCGATTGAACATCGTTCACCAATGAATTAATAACTTTCAACAATCTATTCAACAAGACTTTTGCAACAATCTTATAAATAGACATACAAAGGCTTATTGGCCTAAAGTTGGAAGGAAGAAGAGGGTTGCTTACTTTAGGAATGAGCACCACCAAAGTTCCTTTCCACTTAGAGCACATCCTACCTGATGTTAAGAAGAGATAAATTGCTTGCCAAACATCTTCACCTCTCACTTTCCAATAGGCTTTAATAAATGAGAAAGAAATCCCATCCCTCCCGGGAGAGAAATTATTTCCAAGACTTTGAACAATAGCTTCCACCTCCACAAAAGTGAATTCCTGATCAAGAAACTTACATTCATCACTGTTTAAAACTTTAGATGGATTCGACCAGCCATCCAAACAACACTCCCTTTGTCTCCATTTGTTCCCAAAATATTTGAAGAAAACCTCTCTAATGGCTGATAGAACCTCCATTAGATGTCCTTCATCATTTTTAATTTTATTGATGACATTCCCATTTCTTCTCCCATTAGCAAAAGCATGACAAAAATTATAGTTTATATCTCTCTCCTTAAGCCATTTAACCTTGGCCCTTTGTCTCCACCAAGTGTTCCATCTTGCTAGGGTCACATTC
This sequence comes from Dendrobium nobile, assembly GCA_022539455.1. Taxonomy (NCBI): domain Eukaryota; kingdom Viridiplantae; phylum Streptophyta; class Magnoliopsida; order Asparagales; family Orchidaceae; genus Dendrobium; species Dendrobium nobile. Next base: position 29,694,933 of record CM039718.1, on the reverse strand, counting down.
AATTCATTTATTTTAGATCTCAACAAACTGAGATCTTCTTCCATGAAGTAACTGCCATTAGCTTCCAAAATTTGTAAATCATCAATTTCCTTCTTCAAACTTTCCTTGAGCTCCAAAAGATTTTTGTGTTTGGCTTTGCTCCAAAAAAACAAAGCTCTTAGGGACCTATAGAATTTTTTGTTAAGGCCTTCCATAGCATTCCCACCTTACTCCAAGAATTTTTAACAATAGTTGAAGACGCCGGATAAGATAACCAAATATCTTCAAATCTCAAAGTTTTGCTATGAACAATCCCAATATCAAAAATCTTCAATACAATGGGACAATGGTCAGAGGAAACCCTTGGTAAGTGTCTCATAGAGGCCTGATATACCAATTCCAACGCCTTAGAGTTGAGCAAGCATCTATCCAGTCTCTCTAGAATCCTTGCATTACCCTTCTTGTTGTTACACCAAGTGAACTTGGGACCAACAATCCCAACATTATGCAAATCATTGTTGATCATGCAATTCTTCATTTCTATAGGACCTTGGGAAAATTAAAATTTCTTCCCACCCCTTTTCTCCTCATGAGATAGGATACAATTAAAGCCTCCTTCAACAACTAAAGGCAATTCTAAATAAGAATGCCTCCCCACCAGCTCCCATAACTTCATGCTCTTGTAAAGGTCTTGGCTTCCATAAATAGTGGACACAATCCACACTCGTTTATTGCCAATTCTCAACTCCGCCATTATCCCTTGATCTAAAGCTTCCCATAGAGTAAAAGAAGACAAATCAGTCCTCCAAATAACCAGAATTTCTCCTGACATACCCGTCGAAGGAACCATAAAAAAATCCCAGTCAACACCCATGAACCTGTTGAATTCACTTCTACTAAGATTAGAAATCTTAGTTTCCACTATACCCACAAAGAAAACATCCCATTCTTTCACAAAGGCCTTCAAATGTAAGAGGGCCTCTCTCTTGTTTGCCCCCTTCTAGTTCCAAAAAGCTAAGGAACTCATCTATCCCCAAGAGGGGGAAGGACCACCGCTTCTCTTCTTATTCAACCCCTTCTTCAGCCTAGAAGAGGAATTCATAGGTCCTAAAGACCTCATCTCCTTAAGAAATTTCAGTTTATTACCTTCAGTAGCCAGATCAGATCCTCCTTGATCCTTTAAATTGATATTTACTTCAGCTTACTCCTTCCCCATCTGTTCTGGACAGATAACCTTATCTTCAGTCTCCACTACCTGAACTTCAACCAACTCCCCTTCTCAACTTCTGGCTCTGCCTATGCTACAATTGCTCCAAATTTACTACCCATAATATCCTCTTCACCTTCCAGAGATGCCGGGATATTAAAGCAATTGCCATCCTTCATTGAAGTATCACTGGAGTGGACATAATTCTTCTTCTCAACTGAAACGTCTTGAATAGAATTATCCTCCATCATCAGCTGATCCTGTACAACTCAATCAAACATTCCATCAGTTTTGGCTGTAGGATCCTTATTCAATTCTTCATGAACATCCTCTTGAGGTGGAATCAATACTTCTGGATCTTTCTTTTTTAAAACCTATCTTGATTTCGGAACAATCCCTGGCTTCTGAAAAGTCACCACCTTCTAAGAACCCCTGTTAAATAAATTTCTTCTTCTCCTATTAACCAACATCCATGAACCATAATTTACCTCTTTCATGTTAGAGGTTAACTGAACACCAACTTGTATATTTGTTGAAGAATTAAGCCCATCCTTTATATTGATTTTTTCCACTTCCTTCTAAAGATCACAAGCATTATCTAGATGGCCCAACTTTGCACATTCAAAACAAAGGTAGAAAATTTCTCATACTCTACTTTCTGGAAGAAACACCAATTCAATCCTTCCACCTGAAAGTTTGTTAGGGATGTTAGGCCCTTATGAACAAGCCCAAGACAAATTAAGAGTGGTGAATTGGTATTTAAAATAATTTTTTTTATCCAAATCAAAATTCACCACAAAGAAAACATAATGCATAAATAATAAAGGAAAGAACACACCAGATTTATAGTGATTCACTCAAACCTTGACCTACGTCCACTCCTCGGAGGCACCCTCCAAGTATTGCACTAAACTCAGTATCTCTCCTTTAGCCCCCATAATTAGGTGGAGAAGCCCTTACAAAATCACTTCCACCTTCCCCGGTGTGGCGGTGTAGCTGGGTCTTTTGACACTAAAGAGATCTTCTTCTTCCCAGAACTTCCCTCAAGATAAGCCTTGAATTTGATGGTACTTAGGAGCAAGCTTGTCGGAGCAACCGTATGGAATCCCCTTCCACACTCCCTTCAAACCCCCTCCAAGGATCTTCTCCCTCTCTCAAACTCTACTCTTTCCTCTCTCCCTTTCAAGCTCTCTATTCAAGTTCCCCCCAAAAGAACGAAGCTACAACGGCTGCCAAAGACTCTCTTAATGAGAAAGCAAGAGGTCTTAAAATAGTATTGCAAAACTAACATTATCGTCCAGACCGATATGAATATCGGCCTGACAGAGCAACGTAAAAATTATGCTCAATCAGCCCGATCGATTTGGGACGAATAGAGAGATTTTGGTCTCATCGTCTAGGAAGATAGAATATCCCTGGCCGACTAGTTCAAATTTGAGGAAAATCATCCTGAACATCGCCCTCAATAAGAGCTGTCCGATGTCTAATCGTCCAGTCGATTGTCCCAGACGATCCTGCGATCGTCCAGGATGATGTGATTGTGCAATCAGCCTTAATTGCTTTCATTAAATTTCATATTAATTTAGGAAAAAATAAGCTTGATCGGCCAGGCTGATGTACAGGCCGATGCCCAGGATGATGTCCAAAAATAAGAAACTCCTAAAAGATTTGGCGACTAATTCTTTTTTATTTGAGCCTATCGTCCTGGCCGATACAAAATTTTCCAGGACGATGTGCTTAATGATGGCTTCGTTAATCATGATGCCCAGATTAAGATTTCAATTTTTGAATTGATCATCTAGGACGATATAAATATCATCCCGATCGATGTTACCAAAAATAGTAAAAGAAAAATATCTAAGAAACACTCAGAAAATCTCCCAAGGTGTGTGTGTGCAAGGTTACAAAGAAAGCAAGCACCTCTATAAGACATGACTCCAGAAATAAAAAATACATCAGTGAGAAATTCAAGTAAAATAGTTGTTCCCAAGTCTTGAGCCTTGAGTGGTGCATCGTAGTCCTGAAAAAGTTAGTACACACACAAATAAACATAGAAATCAAGTACAGATAGGTAGCAAAAAGTGGACCATAATATTTGTTATCATCAAAACATAAACTCATAAGCTTGAGTTGCAATAATCTCCCCCTTTTTAATAATGACAAATATTACAAGTTAGATTTGCAAAAAAAATTATTTTCTCCTAATCTCCCCCTTACTAAAATAAAATTTAAAAAAATAGGAGAAACAAAATTTTTTGTTTTCAATTTTTTTGAAAGAAAAGATACAAATACAACAATACGTTCACCCCATTTGACATTATCAAAAGAGAAGGGGCACGAAATAAACAGAACAAAAAAAAAGATTCCTGATCTAGTGAAAAGAAAAAAAATCAAATATTCTTAAAAATGAGAAAGTTGCCTCTTAATTTTATTCAAAAACTTAGTAAGGAATGAATTGACAACGCATAATCCAAAAAAAGGTAAGAAATTCAGAAATTGTTAATCCAAACTCAGGTTCTTTTAAAGGATCAAAAACTTTTTAATCCAATATCTAAATCAAGGAACAAATTAGAGAAAGAAATACTAATTTTTCCAAGAACTCATTCCATAAAACACATCTAATAGAAGATTAATGCACAAATTGTTAAATCAGGAGTCATGATTTTTAAACTCAAGTATTGAAAGTATCAAAGATTTTCTTAAGCTTTAAGAAGTACAAGAATGTTAAACATTATATTTTGTGGGCTCATTTTATACCTCTTATCAATTGGTTGGCACACTGCGCATCTTTTGATTTTTGATACACTTTGTGTATCCCTTTTTTTTTAATTTGGTGAGATTGAGCATCTTTTATTTTTGGCATCATTAGCCTTTTTTTTAATATGCTACCTTTTTGAAATCTTAAAAATAAAAGTAAATCCATCTTATTCACAAAATGAATTACTTGATTAAGAAAATTATGAGGTAGATTCAACAACTTGCAAAAGATTCCTATGCATTAAATAAAATGTAGGTAGATAAAAAAAAGATTAGTTTCAAGATCCAATTTATAATATGATGAAGATTTTGAATCAAAAGTAAAATAGCCTCTTTAAGAAGAGAGATAGAGAGATAAAATCATGAGTTTTCTTTCTTTAACTATTTTTAGAGAAGTCAACCACAACTTTAATAGGAATTCAAGAAAAAATAAAATGTAGATTTTTCATTTTTAGAAAGGTAAACGTGTGTGTGGATTAGAGAGAACTCCACAAAAAGAAAAGCAAAGATAAAATAAAAAAATAACAAAAAAGAAAAGAAAGAAAAAAAATAAGCTCAATAAAAACACAGAAAACCAAAAACAAAAAAAAACAAAAAAAGATATACATAAACAAATAAACACATAACCAAGGGCTTAAACATCATCTTGCTCCTGGTCTGATGATTCAGAAGCTAGGTCTACCCAGGAGATTTTTTGCTTTTTAATTTGCTTAGTTTTACCCTTTTTTGTGGTATGAAGAGTTCTCAAATTTGGGCACTAATTTTTCATATGTCCAAGCTTCCTACATCCAAAGCAAACAACGTCAAAAGAAATCTTAACATTCTTACCATTTTTACCTTTATTCCACTTTTGTTTATGCTTGCTTCGGTGAGTTTTTTAATTTGCTTGACAAGTCATTGCCTTCGTCAACAACTAAGCCACTTTCCTCCATGTTTTCAGTATTTAGCACTATCATCTCTCCTGCATCTAAAAGTCTTTGACCCAAATTTTACTCATAGGCAATGAGTGAGCAAATCAAATTATCAATAGAATATTCATTTAAATTTTTTGATTCACAAATAGCAATAACTTTAGCATCAAACTTATCAAGTAGACAACGTAAAATTTTATTAACATTTTTAAGATTTGAAAACTCTTTACCTAAAGCATGCAATGATGTAACAATTTGAATAAATCTATTATACATGTCTAAGATCATCTCATAAGGTTTCATGCAAAAAAGTTTTATAATCATACATTAAAAAATTCAACTTGGATTGCTTGATTTCACTAGTGCCTTTGTATATAGTCTGTAATTTATCCCAAATTTCCTTGCCAATAGTACATGTGAAAACTAACATACAATCTTCAGAATTTAAAGCATAGAAAAAATAGTTTAAAGATTTTGCATTCAATTGAACATTGATTTGTTCTTCCCTATTCCATTGATTAAAAGGAATATCAACTCTAATTCCATCTATAACACGAGACGATAAAGAATAATCAGTTAAAATCATATGCCACATACGAAAATCAATTGATTGCAAGAAGGTAGACATGCAAATCTTCCTAAAATCAAAAGTAATATTTTCAAATAAAGGTGGTCGGGTGATTGAATAACCTTCTGCAATATTATAATTATAAAAATTAGCCATGGATCAAAATTCAAAAAGTTTTCAAACTTTATTTTTATGAATCCCACTCTGATACCACTTGAAAGTTCAATAGGGATGTTAGGCCCTTATGAACTAGCCTAAGGCTAATTAAGAGAGAGGTGAATTGGTATTTAAAATAATTTTTTAAACCAAACCGAAATTCACCACAAAGAAAACACAATGCCGAAATTTAATGCGGAAATAATAAAGGAAAGAACACACCAGATTTATAGTGGTTCGGTGAAACCTTAACCTACATCCACTCCTCGGAGGCACCCTCCGAGTATTGCACTAAACTCAGTGTCTCTCTTTTAACCCCCACAGCTAGGCAGAGAAGCCCTTATAAAATCACTTCCACCTTCCCCGGTACGGCGGAGTAGCCCGGTCCTTTGACACCAGAGAGATCTTCTTCTTCCCAGAACTTCCTTCAAGACAAGCATTGAATACAATGGTACTAAGGTGCAAGCTCGCCAGAGCAACTGTCTGGAATCCCCCTCCACACTACCCTGAAATCCCCTCCAAGGGATATTCTCCCTTTCTCAAACTCCACCCTTTCCTCTCTCCCTTTCAAGCTCTCTCTTCAAGTTCCCTCCAAAAGAACGAAGCTACAATGGTAGCCAAAGACCCTCTTCATGAGAAAGCAAGAGGTCTTTAAATAGTATTGCAAAAATGACATTATCGTGCAGGCCGATATGAATATCAACCAAGCCGATCAACATAAATTACACTTAATCAGCCTGATTGGTTTTGGATAATTAGAGAAATTTTGGTCACATCATCCAGGATGATAGAATATCATCCTAGCCAATTAGTTCAAATCCGAGGAAAATCTTCTTGAACATCACCCTGAATAAGAGCTGTCTGATGTTTAATCTTCCAGTGAATCATGCCGGTCGATCCTGCGATGGTCCATGATAATGTGATCATGCAATCAGCCTTAATTGTTTTCCTTAGATTCAAGATTAATTTAGGAAAAAAATGTGCTGGATCGGCTAGGACGATGCCCAGGCCGATGTTCGAGATGATGTCCAAAAATAAAAAATTCCTAAAAGATATGGCGGTTGATTCTTTCTCATTTGAGCCTATCATTCTGGCCGACACAAAATTGTCCAGGATGATGTGCATAATGACGACTTCCTTAATCATGATGCACAGATTAGGGTTTTTATTTTTGAATTGATCGTACAGGCTGATATAAATATCATTCCGGTCGATGTTACCAAAAATAGTAAATTCTATAAAACACTTAGAAAGACTCCCAAGGTGTGTGTGTGTTTGCAAGGTTACAAAGCAAGTAAGCACCCCTACAGGACATGATTAAGAAATAAAAAATACATCAGTGAGAAATACAAGTAAAACAGTTCTTCCCAAATCTTGAGCCTTGAGTGGTGCATCGTAGTCCTGAAAAGTTAGTACACTCATAAATAAACATAGAAATCAAGTACAGATAGGCAGCAAAAAATGAACCATAGTATTTGTTATCATCGAAACATAAACTAATAAGCTCGAGTTTCAACACCACCCACACTCCCAAGGGTAATGGCTTATCAAGTTGAACTCCCACACACACCCTTGCAAACTTCCTTCTCCCCCATTGAAACATGTCACCAACGATGTGTAATGGAACTCCAATCGAAGAAACAATCCTTGCCACATTTACTTCATCCAAATATTAAGGCGGTAAATTGTGTAATCTCAGCCAAATAGGAGAAGACAAACCTTTCATTGAGTCTGGTGAGAATTTTGGGTTCCATTTGTCTATACCCATAATGTGTACATTCACGAACCAAGGACCTCCTATTAGCACATTTTCCACTGCTTCGTTAGAGTAAAAAGAGCATAGGAACCAATCAGATCTCAGTACCGTTAGATGAAATTTGCCAAACTTAGACCATTTCCGACGCAGTTCATCAGCCATTATTTGATTTGAATTAAAATTGCCAAATACCTTAACCAGCAATGATAATTGAAGCTTTTTTGAATTGATGTCTACATTTGGCTCAAATAATCTCACCATCAAACCATCTTTAAATAAGAATTATTCTTCCTTTGACAAATCGACCTTAATGTAAGGTCTCTTATTCCAATGATTATTCAGGACCTTATCCCCATCCTAGGATCTTCAATTGCATTGTTTCCCAGAGCATTCCCATCAACCATGTTTGATGGAGCAATAATACAAACATCTGAGTGCTTGAACTCCTTAGATTGGACTGAAGTAGCTCCCACCAAATTATTGTCAAGTTTAGGAATGTTGCTGAACCTTTTGACCAGTAATTTCTTATTCGAAGATGAAGACCCAATTTAATTTGATTTCAACACCTCACTATTCATCAAAAAAACATTTTGAATTAGTTTCTCCTTACCCTTACCCAGAATAGGAGAGGGAGAATTAAAAACAAATTTCTTTAGTTCCCTTATAACTAAAGGACCATTAACACAACTGAGCCTTAGAAAATCCTCATCCCACAACGAAGAAGATAACTTGGAATAGATATGGGAGTAGTGGTTGAGCAGTCAAATTTTTTCGGCCAACAAAACTTGCCGGTGGCTGCCCATCCATCATGTGCGAAATCCTGCCAACAGGTTGACCACAGGGAAATTTGAAAATGGGTTTTTACAAAATGGGAGTCTCTCTCTAGCTTTCTCTCTCTAGCTTTCAATCTTAGAAAATAACCCTATATACTCAGTGTTAGATATTTGACCTTATTATAATTGGCTTTTTATCATTTGACTTTATTATAACTGGCTTATTTTTACCCTTTTCTTTTGTATGAAGAGTTTTTAAATTAGAGCACTTATTTTTCATTTGACCAGATTTCCTACACGCAAAGAAAATAATTTTAGAGGAAATTTTAGCATTCTTACCATTTTTACATTTGTTCCACTTTTGTTAATGTTAGTGCTTGTGCTTTGGTAGGTTTTCAGATTTAATTATTATTGATGTTATCTCCATATTCTCATCATCTACAGAGTCATTTTTATACATCTTCTCAACTTTTATCACTATAGTTTCACCTGTATCAAAAATTCTTTGATAAATATTGCTCGTTGGCAATGACAGAGCCAATTATTTTATCAATAGAATAATCATCCAAGTTTTTAGATTCACATATAGCAGTGACTTTGACATTAAATTTATCATGAAGTTAACAAAGAATTTTATTGACCTTTTCAAAATTTGAAAGTATTTTACCTAAAGCACGTAATGATGTCACTATTAGAGTAAATCTAAGATACATGCCCAGGATAATTTCATAAGGTTTCATGAAAAGTAGTTCATAATAATGCATTAAAATATTTAACTTAAATTGTTTGACTTCACTAGTGCCTTTATATATATGACATAATTTATCCCAAATTTTCTTACCAGCAATACATGTAGAGACTCTCATATAATCTTCAGAATTTAAAGCATAGAAGAAATATTTCAAACATTTCGAATTCAATTGAGTATAAATTTCTTCTATGCTACTCAATCAAATAAATAAAATATCATTTTTGACTCCATCAATAATACATGATGGTACAGAATAGCCAGTTTGAATCATATGTCATATTCGATAATCTAATAATTAGAAGAAAGTAGACATGCAGTTTTTTTTTTTTTAAAAAAAAAATATTTTCAAATAATGGTAGCCATGTGATTGAATATCCTTGCCCATATAATGATTTCCAAAGTTAGCCATTCAACATTTATCAAAATTTTCTAAAACTTACTATTTGAATTCCACTCTTTTAGTACTTGAAAGTTTGTGAAGGTTATTAAACCTCAAAGAACCTGTCCAAGGAAAACTAAGAGAGTGGTGAATTAGTTATTTAAAAAATTTCTTTAATAAAAGAAATTTTTTTTTATAACTTGATACTAAAGAAAAGTTATTTCACAATAAAAGAATATCAGAGTTTTCAACTAGACAAAAAACCATAGAGAAATAAAGTGTAAAAAATAGTAAGGACAAACACATAAAATTTATAGTGATTCGATCCAAACTAATATAAGTCCTCTCCCAAAATTCTCCATTCTAGGTATTGCACTAAACCTTTAGTGATTCTCCTCTATCTGCCATAGTTAGGAGGAGAAGCCCTTATAAAATCTCTTCCAAAACCCAGTGCAGTAGACGATTATAATCCTTTTCCTCCTTTCAGGAGATGGTAGAGAATCTCAAATCCTTTTTCACATCCTAGGTGATGGCATAGAACCATGAATCCTTTCATTGGTAGAAAACTTTGAATCCCTTTCACCTTTCTCAATGCAGCAGAGTAGCTGGGTCCTTTGACACAATAGATATCTTCTTATTCCAAAAACCACCCTCAAGATAAACCTTGATTATGATGACACTTAGCTACAACTTAACTGGAGAAACCATGTGAAACTCCCTCTCACACTCTTTGAAACCCAGAAGGATCTTCTCCCTCTATTAAACTTCACACATTCCTCTCTTAAGCTTAAGGCTCTCTCTTCAAGTTTTCTCTAGAAGAAAAATGACTCAATGAATGCCAAAGACACTTAAAAAGTCTTTTAAGAAAGCCTAAATATAGGGCTTTAAAAACCCTAGAAATTCAATTCTGATAGTACTGATTATCCAATATGATCTAGTTCAAAATTGTCATTTCAGATAATACAAATAGCATTGTATTGTATGACAAATTAAAGTGTTTATATTGATCATCATGTAAGATTGAGAACATCATATAGCACGATTAGTACGAATATATAGCTATTCATCCCATATGATAGGTGGCAATTAAATATCGTACCAGCTAGAATGAGATCGTCTAGTACGATTATCTTTGATCATCATGTATGATCTGATTGAATAATTTTACCATTATCAAACTCCTAATCATCGGTTCAATTTAGTCATGATTATCATCGATCGTACAATAACATAAAGAGCATACGGTACGATAAGAAAAAATTTAAATTATAAAATAATACCTAAATTATGTTTGGCGACTATTTTGATGATTTTTATGGATAGTTCTGTATGATGTGAATCACATAGTTCGATCAGTTCTAATTGCATTAATATCTATATTTGTTATTTAGATGAGTTGATCATACAATATGATATAAATCATGTAGTAGGATTAGCTCAAAAATTAAAAAACTAATTTGACCCAATCTTACTACCTTGACCATGGGTGTTCATGGTCACCAAGCAAGCAAACACCTTTACACGACTTGTTGAAAGCTTTATTTGATTATCCTTGAAGACTTCAAGACTATAGGAGCTTTGGATGAATAGTTCTACGGCTTTGTAGACTTTCACCCTTGACAACCTTTAGAAGTTACCACCTATTGGACTCTAGAGCTTGGGAAGGCTTAGGGAGACTCAAAGGACCTTTATGGTGGTAACTTAATAAAAAAACCTCATAATCACTTAACAAAATAAGGGGATATTTATAGGAGAAAAAAAATGAAATAATAATTCAAAATCCTTACGTCCTCAATAAATGCCCAATGATTACGGACTGTCCAATATAAGCTAAATAACTCATCCAAGAAGTTAGAGCCCATGTGGTATTTTTTTTTTAATTTATAACAAAATTAAAAATTATACCCATGTGGTATTTTTTTTTAATTTATAACTAAATTAATAATTATACATGGGTTGTTTTGAAGAATCTTGTCACATCTACCATCCACAATGTTGGAGCTTACTAGGGTAACTATAATAAATATTTTAGAATACAATTTAGCAATTTATAACGTTTAATTTGACCTAGGTATTAAATGTGACAAAATTATTTTAGTTCTTAATGGTTTGGGTCACCCTACATATTTGATATAGGCTAACCCATAGGTTGGGCTAGTTAGGTTTCATACAAAGGGTCCATGGACACCTAATGCAAGTGTTTATGCAATTAAATCTTATATGTTTTGGAATTTTGCATAAGAAAACTCCATAGGGGTCATTCGTCAAGTCATCTATCTGCCTTAGGGGGTCCAACTAAGTGTAAATTAGGAACTTCTTTAGTTAATTAAAATAAAAAAAGTGTTATTTTAGTTATGTTTGTACAAAAATATGGTGCAAGAAAAATAAAAAATTACAAGTGCTAAATAATGTCATAGTGCCATATAGTATAACGCTATTATGCCCACTCAATCAATAACTGAGCACAAATTTCAATGTGGAAAACTCAACTTTATATTTTCAATAGTGTTGACTGAGAAAAGTTAAATAATATACATACTTTCCTTCAAAGGAGGACCCAACTCAAGACAGATATCGCCAAATAAAGTGACCCTTCATTCAAATTAAAATAGCTGCCTGCTCATTTCTTTAAATTGGAAGGGAACAGCGGTAGGGAGGAAAACTCACACTCCTTCACTCATCTCTCTATATTGTATATAGGTAGAGAAATAAAAGCCCATGATGCCTCCGCCTCCTTTTGCTCGTTCGCCCAAATCCATGAAACCAAACCCTGCCTCTGCTCATGTCTTACCCACACATCCAACTTTGACATTGCTATTCGATTTTGTTACTTCACAGAAGACATCTAGGGCTTGCCCTTCATATTCTCTCTCCTTCATTGCTACTCATCCTCATTACTTCATAGACGGTGCATAGATCACACGTGTTGCTTCTTTGCTATTCGACATTGTTGTTGTTTGTCTTTGTTCATTTAATGACTGTTCCTTCCTATCATATCAAACGTATAACACATTAATTGCAAGCAAGTTTGCCCACATTGAAGGTAGCCATATTCCATCATTTTGCACACTTCGTCAGCCAAACCTAGTAAATCTGAATAGGATTTATAGCAAAAAGAAGGATAAGTGAGGATTTAACTCACCATGATATTTTAGAGTTCCCTAAATCTTGTTTGGCAGTCATCATCATGCCCCAATAAATTTTTATATGTATATATAAATTAATGATGGAAGCTAGTGAGGTATATGCATGTAATTAAGTTAAAATCCATGTAAAATTAACCAAATAATGAACAAGAATAATTAAATCAAAGACATCGCATCATAGACTTTAAGTCCAACCTCTGAGGGAAATAATTAGGTGATAATACAATCCTATAACCCTCATTTGGGCATCCTAGTCTATAGCGCTTGATTGTAAGACCCATAACTTGAGCCATTAGCTTCCTAGGCTAGGTCATATGACCCATTATTAAGCAACTTCTAAGGAAGTACTAAGACCTACCCAACTAAAATCTTCAGGCTATCTTGAGTAGATGCTGTAAGTCCCACTAACTAGGTTACTTTCTAATAGAAGCCTTAAGTCTCTACCCAATCTATTCATATGGACAACTCTCGTTAAAAATTAAGGAAAAGGCCAAGAAAGAATTTCATCTTAAAATAATACTTTGAAATATAATAATTATGATACTAATCCCATGTCAAAAGCAGGTGGAATTTCTATCATAAGATCTTCTACAAAACACACAAATTCCAAGGCATCTTAGTCTAAAAGGATTAAGTCGAAAGACTCACTTTTCAGGCTACTTCCTAAGGGAAGTCAGAAGTCCTACCCAAATAAATAAAACCTCCTTGGAAACTTATAAATAGAGCAGTAAGCCCCATTTCCAATCCAAACTCTTGGCTTTCTTCTAAACAAAGTCATAAATCCCAAACTAGATCAACTTTTGGGTATTCTAACATATGTAAACCCCAAAATACCCAAAAAAAATAAAATATGCATTTAGCCACTTCACTCTACTCTGGATCCCTGAGAAGAGGCAACCCAAGGCTGCTAATTAGATTCGATGGACACTACAATCAATGATTATTAGTGTTTTCGTAGACTAAAATCTGTAGTAAGCTAGTGATGTAAAACCATGGGATCTTGATTGGGTTTACCTCTATTTTCCCCACTATTGAGACTAAAAATATCTAAAAATCATTCATCTTTAATCGAGAGTTCTCTCTGACCTATTAAGAGAGGTAATTAACTATGAGTTCTTGGGCTCATGGAAAATAAGGATCTTAGATCTAATTAAACCTTGAAACTAACATTAGTAAAAATCTTATTAATTATAATCTGTCTTAAGTGAAATGAAATCCTTCAGCTGCAAAATGAGATTTATATATTTGTACTATTTCTCTTGAGCCAGAACAAGCACCATAGAATCAAAGTGCATCACAATATTATTACGCCCAAAACGAGCACTACAACATTGTTTATCTCATAAAGTTTTACATTGAAGCACCAACATCTCAAATGTTGTAGCACCAAATTTCAATCCTGGCACCACAATCCTCATTTTACGACACCACAGTGGGGAATTTATAACCTTTATGATAATTTAGCAAACAGATGTACTTATTCTTATAGTAACTTTGCAACATTCTTGAGCATCACAGTTAAGCTAACATCAAAACACTTAAGCACTAATTCATTTTTCACCATCACAGTGCCATATTATCTAGCACTACAACACTTGAACCTAATCATTTACTTGTTATAGATAGTGACATTTCTTTTACTCTGTTAATTGAACACCCTAATATCTCTCTACACTCTGCTCTGAGGAGATTCCTAGGTGATTTTAGGGCTCCTCTTTGTCCATTGGATTCTTGCCCTCCTTGCTTGAATTTTTATATTATTTTAATTAATGTCTCTTGCTTTTCTCTCCTGGATCTTTCTAAAGCATTGATTTTGTTTTTCCCTTTATTCTTCTAAGCAGGGCGATGACAACCCCATCATCATCAAACCCTTTTTCTTCCTCTAGTTTTGAGAGGGAAAACTTGATCTTTCAAAGATGCACTTTATGGGACTTCATCGTCATCTCCAAAATTTAAGTTTGTTCATTCATCTTTTAAGGGCTGTCCGGCTCTTCTTTTTAAGGATTCTGTTGTAGAACAACTTGCAGATCCTTATGCCTTAACTTTGGTTGGTAAATTTGTTTTAAGAAGGCTTTATCTTGATGTTATGCATTAGGGAGGAATCTCTGATTACTCTGGTTTGGTTATCATTTCCTAATTTGAGATTACATTTTTTTAACCATCAAATTCTTTTAGGGATGGCTTCTATCTTCGGGCATCCATTACAGACTAAATAAGCTACGGCTTTGGTTTCAAGGCCGTCAGGTTCTAGGGTGTTGGTTGAATTGGATGCCTCTAAGAAACATCCAAACAAAATATGGATTGGGTCCGAAATTAAGGGTTATTTCCAAAAAATTGAGTTTGAGAATCTACCTATATTTTGTTCTTTCTGTAAAATGTATGGGCATGCTATGAACGAATGTTTTCAGAAACACCCTCACCTTTGTACTAATAAGAACTCTTTGAAACAATCTAATGGGGTTCTAGGTACTGAGATGGATCCAAATGAACCTATAGAAGCTCCTCAACTTATTTCGGTTCCTTTGGTGGATATTACCTCTAACCTTTCTCTATTGATTGAGGAACCATTGGTGGGAACTGAGAAAGAACCTCTTCCAGTTGGTTTAAATACTCTCTCCAATAATGTCAATGTGCCTCATGATCAGGGAGTTGTTTTTTTAAATAGTCCTTTTACTGATTGTGAGAAATTGTGGGCCATGCTTCACCTAATGATGGAACATCTCTTTCTTGCATTATTAATCACAATATGACTGACTCTATTGATATTATGATTTCTAATCCCTTAAATGTTCAAGAATCTATGAAGGAAACTAATGTTGACATTCAATTGGCTGTTATAGAGGAGACAGGAATGACATGGCTTCAGAAAATGGTGAATTTGTTTCTGTTATAGAAGGTGACAGGAATGACATTGCTTCAGAAAATGGTGAATTTGTTTCTATGGATCATTATCCTCTGACTTCTAATTGCTTTAAAGAACCTGTTATGAAGGCTACTGATAATTTTGAGGATGATGGTATGTTTATAGAGGATGAATGTCATAATATCCATAAGGTTCAGTATAATAATAGTAAGACTCCTTCAACTTCTAATTATAATATTGATGCTCTTACTGATACTGAGGAGATGCATATTACTACTAGATGTTTTGCAAGGATGATAATGTCACTAGTTTTATTAAATTTCATAGTAAAAGAGGGCGGAAGCCAAAGCATATTTCTCTGCAACCTCCTAGAAACACTCACTCAAATGCTTCTCATTAATCTTTCTTTATGTTTAGTACTATTATCTAGAATGTGAGGGGCATTGGTTGTCCGTCTTCTAGAATTTGTGTTAAAACTTTATGTCAATTGTGCAATATTTCTATTCTTATCATACTTGAACCTCTTATCCTTGCTTCTAGGTTGTTAAGTACCTCTCAATTTTTGGGTTTTAACTATGATATTTTGAATGTGGCAAACAAAATTTGAGTTTTTTTAGAAAAATCTGATTAAAATTGATGTTATTTGAGATTTTAATCAAGTCAAGCATTATAAAATTAATGCTTTTAATTTTCATTGTTGTGCACTTTTTTGTATGCTACATCTTCCCTTTACATTAGAAAGATGTTATGGGATTAGTGTTGACCTCATTTTTGTATGAGGTCACTAAGACCCTTCCCAGGCTCTAGATTAATCCTGACCCCAAATATATTCAAATTCTAGATCAACTCAGTGTTTAAATCAACTTATTCAAAAGTCAAATCGATCTAGATCTCAGATTAATCCAGGCCCTAGGATCAATCTTGATCCTAGACCAGTCTAGCCTCTAGATCATTCTAGCTCCTATAATTTTCCTAGACACTAGGATTCTTCTAGATTCTAGATTTTAGGATCTACATAGACCTTAGGTTCTTCCTAGAATCTAGACCTTAAGATTTATCTAGACTTCTTGGATCCCACTAGACCCAAAGCCTAGGATTCTCCTAGATCTTAGGATGCTTCTAGACTCTAGACCCTAGGATCTATCTAGACCCTAGGATTCTTCCAAACCCTAGGTCCTAGGATCTACCTAGACCTTAGATCAATCTAGACCCTAGGATACACCTGATCTTAGATTAACACAAATTCAAATCAATCCAGACCCTAGGATCCTTCTAAATTCTTGACTTCAAGATCTATCCAGGCCCAAGAACACTTCTAGATTCTAGACCCTAGAGTCCTTCTAGATTTTAGGATCAAATTAGATTCAAATCAATTCAAACTCTTGATCAACCCAGATTTCAAATCCACCTAGCTTTCAAACCTATTCAAACTTCAAATCAATTCTGACCCCAAGCCAATTCATATTCTCAATTCAAATTTCAAATTTCAAACCCATCCAGATTTCAAATCAATTCAATTCTCAAACCGACCCAGACTTTAAACCCACTCAAACTTCAAACTTATCTAGACTCCTAGGCAATTCAATCTCCAACTTAATCCATACCTTAAGCCAATTCAAACTTTGATTTAACCTCCAATCTAGCTTTAACCCTATCCAATCATTTATGATCATCTCAATGATTGTAATTGACTTGGATAATTCAAGCCTGAGCATTCAAACCAAAATTCCATGTCTAAAAGGCTATGTCCTGAAGGCCTTTTCCAGGAAATTGTCAAACACTTTAAACCCAAGTCAAATGACCTCTAGTTTAGAGTCTATCAAATTCACATTGATAAGACATGTATTTGGAGGCAACCCTCCAAATTTGAGCCCATTCTGAGATCTCTAACCCCAAAATTGAACTTAAATCCAAAGGATGTAAAAACTTCAAATATTTATGGCCTATGCCACTAGACCTGCCCTCCAGTTGATCCTGACCTTGGAGCTTTCTCCAAAGCCTCCAATCACTTCCAGACCCTTGATTATGACTTATTGAGTAATAAACTATATTTTTGTGGACCCACTTTGACCCCCAGTTGACCAGGGATCAAAATGACTAAAATACCCCTTATGGGTTCAAGCATCAATTTTAAACCAAATGAACTCCAAATTGTTTGGAACTACTTCCAACAATTTTTAAATGTCAAATTAAACCTATTGGACCCAAACTCAGACCCTAGGTCAACCTTGTTGACCAAGTCAACCTAGTTTGACCAAATATGTCCACAAGCATTTTGGCTAAATCGACCTCCCTAGACCCTGAGATCTCCTCCACTGGTCTCCAAATGTCATTTCAAACTCGTCCAGCCCAGAATTGGCCCCTTGGTCAGCTTGGTTGAACGAGTCAACCTTGGTTGACCCAGTTTCCCCTAAAGGTCTTAAATAGTCATTTTGACCATTTAAACCCTTTTAACCCTCAAACCACCTCTAACAAGCTTCAAATAACATTTCAAAACCATTGAATCCAAATCTAAACCTTGTGTTAGGCAAACCAAAGTGGATTTTGACCAATTCAGCTTACTTGAACTTGGTGAAATCCCATCATATAATCAAACCCCATTCAAGCAAAACCTTATAAACCCTCAATCTCATTTCTATCTATGGTTCAATCATCCCCAAAATTACTTTGAATTAAACTCTAGCTTGTTTGACCAAGTCAGCCCAATAAGACTTGGTCAAACCATCTTAAACTCATATGCTTCCATTTAACTCCCAATCCGTTAGCTTGATTTTCTTTCCAAGCTACTCCAATCAATGCATGATGCCACCTTGCATGCCATGTCACCTATGTTGACTAGTTGACTGGTCAAACTAGTCAACTATGGCTTAAAAGACCCTTTAAATAATTAAGTTTACTAGGTTAATCAAATCCACTCAACTGCAACCATTCAAACCTATTCTAGAACCTTCTAAAACCCTTAAAACCCCCTCTAATCCCTGGTTTTCCTTAAAACCAATTTTTAATCAAACCTATGTGGACTATGGGACAAAAGAGGCTTTCCACATCACATGTCCTTATGTACTTCAATTCCACCTGCTCCAAAATACTCCATGGACAGGTGACAGCATCCTGGAGTCCATCCAAGGCAATAAAGACTCTCCATTCGATCAGATGGAGTTTGAATAGGGAAAAATTAGGAAATGTGCCCTCATTCTCCCCTAAGCACTCTCTCTCCTTTTAAGCTTTCCCAGAGCATAATATCTTTTCATTTGAGCTCTAGGGAGTCTCCTTCACCCTTTCAAAGTTAAAATCCGGTGGTTGAAGGCTGCCAGCAACCAGATTCCAACGAGCTTAAGCAAAGGTCCGTCCAAGTCTTGAATTGATCTATCCTGGCATTTTAGCTGGAGATGCCTTATGGTGGACTATACTTGGACAAACTACAAGTTTGGAGAGCTTGAGTTCATCCAAATCCATTGACTATAGAAGGTATAATCCTAAACCCTAGTTTAGCACACATAGATTAAAATATCATTCTATAAAGTGCTTTTTAAACAATACATTTACTTTCCCATTAATTATGTTCATATTTTTAACCTAAGCTTAAATTTTCAAACCATTTGATTGACTAAATCAAGAGAATGAGTCAATTTTCTAGTTTAGGGTCTCCCTCTAGTTCATGCATGGTTAGGCAAGTTTTGGACCATTGATCTTACGATCGACGGTTCAGAGCGAGTCACACAGCTCTCTGGACCGTCTCCCTGATCCGCCTCTCTGCTGAATCAATGGTCCAGCTCGACTAGAGCAGTTTAATTGTTAAAGTGGCAAATCGGACGAACCGCACCTTGTGCTGACTGGTTTAAGTAATTAGTGCATGGGTCCCACCATTATTTAAATCAAACGGCAATGATTTCATTCGCCACACGGATTCAATTCTATAAATCGGACACTGCCACATGTCCTTTAGCCGCCCCATGTGGATGCCGATGGCTTTATATATTTATGTTAATTACATTTTATTTTAAATTCATTTTTAAATACAAAAATATATAAAAAAATTATATAATTTTAAATAAAAAAATTTAATATTTTATATTAAAATATTCAGAAATTTAAATACTTTAATTTAAACTTATAATTATTTCAAAATGTCAAGTATATTTTACATAATTATGAATCACTTAATTTTAAATAATTAATTAATATTTAATTAAATATTAAGTTAAATATTTTCTAATTAAAAATTTTTTGAATAAAATATGTTAAATAATTAAAGATTATTTAAAATATTTTAGTATTGAAATTCAATCAATTTAAGGTATATTTTAAATTATTATTATTTTTCTTATTAATTAAGTATTTAATTAATAACTAATATTTGATTAATAGTAAATTCAAACAAATTTGAAATTCAAATAAAATTATTTTAAATAATTTTAAAATATAAGAAAACAATTAAGATTTAATTAAATTTAATTTAAATATTATTTTAAATATTAATTGATTTTGAATTAATTTAATAATTCAAAAATTCAAATCAAGTTCATATTAATTCACAAAAATATAAACAATATATCAAAATTTTTTAAATTAAAAAATACTTTAAAATAAAATTAATTTCAAAATTTAAATATTTATTTATTTTGAATAATTTAAATTTTTTAATATCCTAATATTTAATTAATATTTGATTAAGTATTATAATAATTGTTTTAAAATTTAAAAACTATTTTTAAATCACTTAAAAAAAATCCAGATGAACTTCATAATAATTTAAATTATTTTTGATGATATTTTTAACTATTTTATTTTAAAACTTATATTTTATATATAAGTTTATACATGTATATTTTAAAATCCTATTTTAAAATTATATATATTAAAATATTTAAATATTTAAGAGATCCCTTGAAATTTTGAACATTGATTAAACTTGATTGAATAGCATTGATGGCGAGTATGGATTAATCAATGAGTAATTATTTGGTTAATTATTCATTGATTATTCTTCCAATTAATTAAGTATATTTTGTCTCTTACATGCTTAGGAAGCACACACCACTTAGCCTAGGCTCTCCTAGTTTTAAGGACATGATTGTGTTATTATGTGTGCTTATTTCATGCTTGTACAAGGGTTAGAGAGAACAATTGATTTAAACCTAGCTAACCTTGTGACATTAAGGACAACAATTAAGGATTTATATGTAGAGAACTTAGATAAATTTTAATAATTAGGATACACATCCTCTTGACTTAAAACATTGAATATTTGAACATAGTGACATGTACAACCACTAGGAAAATTTTCTTTGAATTTAGAAATAACTAAAATATTTAATTAATTAATCCATTAATTAAGCTTTAAACCTTCCATAAATTCTAATAAAACAAATTTAAATCCTAAAAATATACATAATATCTCTAACTGACCAGGATTGAATCTCTAATCAAAGAAAATTAAAACCAACTTTATTTGACTACAAACATGCACTTAATTTAATTTTAATTGAAAATTAATATTTAATTAATTTAATTATTTAAAAATAATTAAAAATCCAGAAAATTCCCAAACACTTTGGAATCTTTTCTTAGGTCATTTTTGACCTTTGAAACTGATTTCAAGGAGTTTGGAGTTCATTTAGATTCAAATCAATAAAGGGCCTTTAATTGAACTAATTAAATAATTCTAATAAATACTCAGAATCTAAAAAATCACAACTAATTCCAGAAAATTCCAAATTAACCAAACTCAATGGCATTAAACTCATAATTAAATATAATATTTATTAAAATTTTCAATCCTTCCAAAATCAGTCAAAGTCAAAAAGTCAACAATCTGATCAAACTTAAGTCAAAAACTTCAAACCCACAAAATTAAATGTAGAAAAATCTAAATCCAACAAACTTAGTGTCTAACAATTCATCTTAAGGTCTAATATTTTAATAAAATAATAACTTTCTAGAATTTAACCTTAATTAAAAGTCAACTTTTAACCCCTTAATTAAATAATTAAAATAATCCAGAAAATCCTTAAAACTTTAAAATCACTTTAAAATTCCAGAAATCTTTAATCAACCTTAAAACTAGCAATTAATCAACCATAATTAAAATTCATTAACCTTCAAACCTTAATCAAATCAAATCACTTAATTACACAGGGTACCACTAGCTAACCTAGGCCTACGAGGCTATTAAATTAGCCCCAAGGAAGGTGAAATAAACTTCATGGCCTTAGTGAGAAACAAAAGTGGTATCCAACAAATAATTAAAATCAATCTTAAAATTAATTTAAATTATTAATACTTAAACTTTAACTAATATTTTCCCTTAAGCCTTCCAACCAATCAAATCTTAAGCAACTTCAATCAAATATCCTTAATAGGATATATCCAAACCATACAATCTTTACACACACTTTAGATGGTTTGCTAGGACAATCAACTCTAATTTTAAGCTAGGTGGGTGTTTAATTTCTTGTAGTTTTGTGCTGGGTTTTTCATGGTTTTCACTGCATGCTGTTTGCTAGCTTAGAATTGATGTGACTGATTACTTACATTTTTGCACTCTATGTTGTGAGTGATTGAGCATTTTAAATTTCAAATATTAACTACTTGAGATTAATTATAACTGCTTGGGATGTTAATTAACTACTGATTATTAGGATAACCCTGTAGGATCGAGTTTAGATTTTTAAATTTTAGTTAATATACATTTAATTTGATTTGAGTTGTAATGCTAAGTGATTTGAGAATGGGACTTTAAAAAATCCAATTTGGAACTCAAAGAGGAATGGACATCCCTTAGGGGAGAGTCCCTCTCCTTTTGGAGCTCTAATTTTAGATGACTTTGAAAATATCCAAAGCAAAAAGATAACACCCCTTCCAACGGGGAGTTTCTTTTCATTTTGGATATCCAAAATTGATGGATCAAGAAGCTAGTGAGAAGACAAAGAAGTGGAAGTTGAGAAGAATCCAAATTCTGAAAGTCACTTGTCTTTTAGGAGTTAGAATTCAGGTTGTTGTAAGTGATGCCCGGCCACTTTACTTTTCTACAACACCCTAATTTGTAATATTAAGTGGCACATGCCACATGGACATTCAATTTGAGCTATACATTTAATTAATTTATTTAATTGATTGCGTAGTAGAACTACTTAATTTTTTAGTCTTTTTACCTGCATGTCGATTTTGATTTGACCTGGAATTCAATTATAGGCTCTTAAGGACTTACTAAAATTCTTCAACTTAAATAAATTAAGATATTTAAGCTCACATAAAAACTCTATTGTTTTAAGAAGTAAGCCCGAGACTGCTAGGAGTTCTCATTTCCTAATTGCTGTATTTTTCTTTTCACTTTTTATGCACCTCCCCGCCTGCGGGTTCTGGCAGACCACCTGGCCTATGAAGGTACAATTCTGTCCAAGGGGATTTGTTCATCTTTTAGGGAAAAATATATTTTTTAACCTTTTTTTAAAACTTCTTCATCCTGATTTAAATATTCAATTGAGTCAACCAGCATGTATCATATTATATATAAACTTAAAAGTGTCTAAATCTTTAAATGCATTAGCTTAAGCATATTACCCAACATGTGTTAAGGGCAAGTTAAGGACCACTCTAGATGTCAGCCTCATTTCCTTAAACTTATCATAAATAATGTCCCTACCCACTATTGCATAAAAGACAGGACACATGGTTTTGAAGCAATTAGGTGGTTTAGCTGGCTCCCCAATCCAGGCTGAGGTAAGACCAGAATTTGCACTACATTAGCTAGGTTTGGGTCACTGATTTTCATATCCACTTTCAACTTAAGTTTTGAGGCAGGCTTAGGCTGTAAGCCCTCAACCTCCAGGAATCTAGTTCCCACTTTCTAATAAAATTGATCACTTAAACATTAAATCTCTTTCTATCAAATTCAAGTCCAAACTTAAGATAGACTAAGGTGTTTTTGAAGTAATTTAGAATCTCAAAACACCTCCAACATTTCCTCCTTTGACTCCAAAAATAAGTGTTCAACATTGAACCAATCCTATTTGAAAATTTCTACCCTTTTCCTCCTTTGATATCGATCTTTCAAAATCTTAAATAAAATTTGTACCGCTATTTTAATCGAGAGTATTCGTAGGAAAATTCCAATTTTCCTATGATATAATTAACTATGAGGGCTTGTGCTCGTAGGAGATTTAGAACCCATACCAGATTTTCAAAATTAAACCTTTTAAAACCTTTAATTCATTATCTTCAAGAAATACAAAAAATGGTTATTGTTATCATCTTATTCAAATAATTGATAATAGACAATATCTTCTTTTTTTGGTGAAGATATATTATTTTATTATCATTACATTGATTATAACATTAATAATCTCCTATTCGAATCATTATAGTCAAGCACTCAATCGAATTTAATCTTGACCCTCTAAGGTCATATGTGATTCTTTCCTGAGTTTAACTATGATAATCAAGATGAATTTAAATTTTGTAATTTGAACCCATTAGAGAATGATGCGTTTACCTCCTGAGGTGATATATTAAAATTTCATCTTTCCCAAAGATAATTAAAATTTTTTAAACTATACTTTTTCAATCAAATAAAAAATGGCGACTCCGCTGGGGATAAGTCTCACTCTCCATCTTTAATAGCGATACAAATTTTATTGTATCGATAGTTTTGACTACCTTTCTCTCCGTTGGTCCCTCTACCCATTTCTCCCTTGGGTGAGTGTGGACAACGTAATTAAGACATGTCAAAAGAGAGGTGAGTGCAGGAAACCTCTGTCAAAGTTGGGCTTTGACATTTTTCCTCCAAGTTTATTGGTAGAGAAAAAGAGTCGAGCCAAAATTTTTAAAATCCTCTTGTATATGTTGTAAACACGCATGCAAATAAATAGCAGCATGCTAAGTTTCACAACTTACAAAAAAGCTTTCAATCTTAAAATCAAATTTTCAAGCCTCCAATAAAATTTCACCCCTTCAAATTCAGTTTAAAATTTCAATCCTTCTGGTATAGTCAGTCTTTGACATTTCACCCACAAACAGTTTGTCAGGATGAAAGAGTCAGGTCAACTTTTAAAAATCTTTCCCCCCAAATTTGTAAACCTTTATGTTGAATGCGAATTAAACACATTGAGTTTCAAAAATAATGGGAGATTCTCCCAGATTTCTTAAATTTTTCTTAAATCTCATTCAAGACTCCTCAAATCAAATTCAATTGTCCTTGCCATGTGTCTTCTATAACACCCTATTATAGTTGAACATGTACAATGTAGATCCAAAACTTTCCAATCAATTCTAGGCATTGACATTTCTCCCCTCACTTGGTGGGGTGAAAAGAGTCAAGCCTAATTCTTAGGATCTTCAGGTTACTTTTGTAAACTTACACCTCTGAATGAGATCAATATGTTGAGTTTCAAAGTCTGAAGAAGATCCGTTTAGTTCCAACCTCAAATTCAAATTCAATCTCAATTTCAAACCCAATCTCAACATTAAACCCAAGTTTGATTTCAACCTTAAATTCAACTTTAATTTTTATTTCAAAGTCAAATCTGGGCTTAGACATTTTGCTCCAAGCCAATTGGTGAAATGAAAGAGTCAAGCCCGATCTTTAGATTTTTCATATCAATTTTGTCAACTTGCATGATGGAGTGAAACTCAACATGTTAATTCATAAAATTTGAAGAAAATCCATTCAACTTTAAATCAATTTCAAATTTAAATCCAACCTTGAGTCTAATTATAATTTCGACGTTGAATTTAAATTTGATTTCAAATTCCAACTTCAACATTAAATTGATTTCAAAATCAAATATAAACATTGACATTTTGCCCCAAGTTAATTGGTGTAGCTAAAGAGTCGAGTTCAACCCTTAAGTTTCACTTGCCAATTTTATGAACCACTGTGTTCAGTTTAAGTTGAACATAATTGAGTTATAAAATTTTGAATAAAATAAATCAAGCTTAAAATTTAAATTCAACTTCAAATCAACTAATTCAAATCACATTCTTAATTCCAAAAAATCAAGCAATCAAATGGCTGGGAAAGTTATCTTCTCCCTGGATAGAAACTTGACAGTAGAAGAACTCACCTCTGGCAACTCGACCTAGTTTGTGATAGAATTTCAAAACTTCAAGTTATCGGTCAATGGAGAAGAAATGTTTGATCTGACTGTTAGGATACAAAGGGATGTCCCCTTAGTTAAGATTACTTTAGGGTCAGGAGTTGACTCCCCCATCGCCAAGATGGAGGTTGTTGTCGCTCCTTTACCCATTATATTCTTTACTCATGAGGATGACAACCAAAAGTCAATAACGACGGAAGAGTTACCATCTCAATCTGAGATCGAGTCAAATTCCAGAACGCTCTTTAGCACAAGGAACAAGAGGAGGATTTACCTTCGAAGGGTTAGAAAGAATGCTGAGTCGGAAGCCTTAGATAAGGTCAAATTTGAGGCCAATCAAGAGTTCGTTGTTCCTTCCACGTACCCCCTCGATGGAAATCATTTCCATCCTTCCCTTGTTACTAAAAGGAGGGATGCAGTGAGAAGTGTAACACGATCTCCAATACCCTTTCTTGAATACTACATGGATAGAATCAATCAACCCATAATTGAATAAGTACCATCAAGAGGCCATAGGTCACCAATTGAGGGTTATGACCTGTCCACTCTACTAGAAGATGTTAGGTCACGTTTCTATATGTGTCCCACTTCATTACCTATAGAGAAGGAGGTGTAAATTCCACTCGGGGTGCCACTCTCTTGACTATTAGGCCACTAGTAGCGAGAGGGGGAAATAATCTAAGATTGTTTCAAATAGTGATACTATCAAAATTTAACTTTCAACGGGGTCCTATCACAATAAATCTTTTGATTAAAATGATGTAGCATCATCTAGGGATAGTGCAGACCCTTAATAGTCACTCCCTCCTAGGAGATTGTAGGGATACAATTTTACATTGTCGAGGTCTTGCCACCTAGACCTATGACTTTTAAGGAAAAACCTACAAATTTCTAAGGTGTACTGGGTCCAAATTTTCAGGTTGATTCACCTTTTTTTAATGAAAACTGACCTCTACCTTAAGACTTAAGCAGGAGAGAATTGTAAAAATTGACTCGAAATGTTTGAATGTCCTCCCTCCCACTGCTTTCGTGGGTTGAATTGACTTTTGAATTTAAATCTGTATCAAACTTAAGTTGAATTTTGAAAGGAAAATCCTTTTAATTTTCTAGCAATTTCCTATCTTATAGGTGTCCCTCGCATGCTTTGAGTCTATTTAACGACTTTCTTTGTCAAGCTAATGCGTTTATCAAGAATTTTGGGTCCTGCTTTGAGGACTATTCTTCCTTGTGTTAGAGAATGAGTGTTCTTCTCTTATACTTGAGATATAGTCCCGGCATTTAAAAAAAAATTAGAATAATTATTTTAAGGATTTAAAGAAAGTTAAGCCTCTATTCAAAATTGATCAGAAGTCAAAAAATGTACAAAATGCACCAAAACTCAAAAAATGCACAAAGTGCACCAAAAGTCAAAAGATGCGCAAAGCGCGTCAGAAAGCAAAAGATGCGTATTGTGTGCCACTAATAAAAGAAAGAGGCTTCCTTCTTCTAAATCCTTAAATATCAAGAGACTCATTCATTCTTAATTACTTGACTTTAAAAAATCTTGAATCCAGATTCATCGCCATGCATGAGTAGTCTACCAGATTGGAAATCTTATGCAAGAGAATTGAAAAGATTAAATTTCTCTCTTCAACTTAAACCCCTTTTGAAAATGATTTTAATTTGAAACATTTAAGGGACACCCCAGTTCAGTTTCAATGAAACTTGGTCTGGGTCAACAAAACCTAAATCTTTTAATCTTTTCAGGTTAGTTGGAGTCACTCAAATTTCCACTGCACTTGCAAATTTGTTCCCATTTGTCATTTTGACTGGGTCCAAATGGCTAGAGCAAATTTTTAATAGAAAGAACGAGTCTTCTACTCTTGATAAAAAAAAATTCAAATTTTTTCCTTGAGAAATGTGTGTGAGTCCTTTCATATAGGCATCATTCCTTTAAGTCCTTCTTTATAAAATTACACTCTATGCTGGGTCCAAGATCAACCCCACCAGAGGAATATTTTATAACGCTGGAAATTGTCATTCAAAATCAAACCACATAATGTGCTGGGTCCAACATCTTTCTGATTTAGGAGTGTAGTATCCTTCACTGGGACTTGTTCAAAATCAAATTATAATTAAGCAAAGTGCCCGACTATAACTCAAGGAGTTGAAGGGCCTCAAATAAAGTCAAATTCATGCTCAATAAAGTTTGAAAGTCCATAATTTATGGGTGATTAAAGATCCTGATAAATTGTGTCACTTTAGAACTCCTCAAGTATGAGACTTGGTTGTAGTCTTTTGAAGACCATTTCTAATCCACTATGAAATAAATGGAAAGTTTGAATCAACATTGACTGGATCGTTCATTCTAATGACGATCTTTGAAGGAGTTTCCCCTTTAAATGATCAACCCTAAGAATGCCACCCAGTATGTTCAAATATTGGGGAGGCTCTTTAGGAAGTACCATGCTAGATGAGTGACAAACTTAAATCAATTTCAAAATAATTTAAAACCGCAATCAATTTTAAATTTCAAAATTAAACCAAATTTCAAATTTGAATTCCTTAAATCCAAAATCAAATCAAATCAAATTCAAAACTGCTCCATATTTAAACTCAAATCAAATTAATTTTAAAACCCTTCAAATTCAAACAAATCAAAATTAAATCAAATTTCAAATTCAAACATCCTCAAATTCAAAACTAAATCAATTTGAATTTAAAAATCATTCAAATCTTAAATTCCAGAATTCAAACTCGATCCTCTTTGTAGAGTAAGTTTCCTCCACACATGATCATTCTACATCGATCCTCTATGTAGAGCAAGCTTCCTCTACATATGATCATTCCATACCTAATCCTCTATGGGAAGCACTGCTTCCTTCCCACAATATCCTCTAATTTCTTTTCCTTAAGGATAGATGCGAGTCATCGTGCTTTATTTTCTTAGAATTAGATCTACTAGTGGTGGAGCACTCCCGCTATGGCACCATCCTAGTTCCAAAATTCCAGATTGATCCTCTATATAAAGCAAGCTTCCTCTACATATGATCATGCAGACCCGATCCTCTATGGGAAGCAATGCTTCCTTCCCACAAGATCTTTTAGTCTCTTTTCCATAAGGATAGAAGTGAGTCATCGTGCTTTCTTTTCTTAGGATTAGATCTACTAGTGGTAGAGCACGCCCTCTGTGGCACCATCCTAGTTTAAAATTCCAAACCCAATCTCTTATATAGAGTAAGTTTCCTATCCATAAGATCATCTTTTAGTGATGGAGTACGCCCCTTGTGGCACCATCCTAAACTCAAAATCCAGATCCGATCTTCGGTGGGATGCAATGCTTCTATCTCATACGATCAACCAGTTTTCTTTTCCTTAATGGTAGATGTGAGACATCATGCTTTCTTTCCTTAGGATTAGACGTGCTAGTGGTGGAGCATGCCCTTCAAGGAACCATCCTAGCTTCTTCTAGTTTCTTCTCCTTTAGGATAGGATTCTTCCTTTCCTTAGGATTAGACGTACTAGTGGTGGAGTACGCCCTTCGTGGCACCAGCCTAGCTTCTTTCAGTTCTCTTTTCCTTAATGATAGATATGAGTCATCATGCTTTCTTTCCTTAGGATTAGATCCACTAGTGATGGATAATGCCCTTTGTGGCACCATCCTAGTTTTGAATTCCAGACCGATCCTCTGTATAGAGCAAGTTTCCTCTATAAATGATCATTCCAAACCAATATTTTGTGTAGAGTAAGTTTCCTCTTTATAAGATCATCTTTAAGTGATGGAGCACGCCCCTTGTGGCACCATCCTAAAGTCAAAATCCAGATCCGATCTTCCGTGGGAAGCAATGCTTCCTTCTCACAAGATCATCCAGTTTTCTCTTCCATATGGATAGATGTGAGTCATCGTGCTTTCTCTCCTTAGGATTATATCCGCTAGTGATAGAGCACACCCTTTGTGGAACCATCCTAGTTTCAAAATCCAGATTTGGTCCCCTATGGGAAGCATTGCTTCCTTCCCACAGGGATTTTCAGCTTTCTTTTCCTTAAGGATAGATGTGAGTCATCGTGCTTCCTCTCCTTAGGATTAGATCCGCTACTAATGGAGCACACCCTTTTTGGCACCATTCTAGTTTTAAAATCCAAATTTGATCTCCTGTGAGAAGCTATGCTTCTTTCCCATAGGGTCCTCCAGCTTTCTTTTCCATAAGGACAGATGTGAGTCATCATGCTTTCTCTCCTTAGGATTTGATCTTTTAGTGATGGATAACACCCTCTATGGCACCATCCTAGTTTCAAAATTCAAAAATGCTGGCTTGATCTTCTATGGGAAACGATATTTCTCTCCCATAAGATCATTCAGTATCTTCTCCTTAGGGTTAGATGCTATCTTTCCCCTAGGATTAGACTGTCTAAATCAAACTTCAACTTTAAATCCTTGAATTCACTCCTCATTCCTTAAGGATAGGTACTCCTTCCTTTTCCTTATGATTAGATCTACTAGTGGTAGAGTACGCCCTTCATGGCACTACCCTAGTATCAAATCTGAAACTTGATCCTCTATTGTTAGGAATCCTTTTTTCCCAATACGATCACCTGGCTTTCTTTTCCTCTGGGGATAGACTCTACCTTCCCTTAGGATTAGACCCTCTAGTGGTAGAGTCCACCCTTCGTGGTACTACCCAAGTATTCACTCAAACTCAATATTCTAAGGTTAGGCAGTCCTTTCCCTTAGAATCAAATTCAAAACTCAATCTCCTAAGGATAGGCTTTCCTTTCCTTTCGAATCAAAACCCCGACTCGATCCTTTATAGTTAAAGTTCCTTCTTCCTATAGGATCACCTAGGTTTTCTTCACCTTAGAGTTATACGTTCTCTTCCCCTTAGGATTAGACTCTCCAGTGATGGAGTATGCCTCCTGTGGCACCATCCTAAATTCAATTTCAAACTTAAGTCTTAAAATTAAGCTTTCCTTTCCTTAGGATTAGATATCTTTTTCCCTTAGGACCAGATCCACTAGTGGTAGAGCACGCCCTCTATGGCATGACCCTAGTATTCATCTCAAATTCAAACCACTAAGGTTAGGATTTCCCATTCCTTAGAATCAAATTTCAAAATTCAATCTTCTAAGGTTAGGTCCCCCTTCCCTTAGAATAAAATTTCAAACTCATACTGGATCCTCAATAGTTAGGAATTCTTCATTCCAATATGATCACTCAATCTTCTAATTTTAAGTCTTTGCTTCCTTTAGAATCAAATTCAAATTCAATTCTCTAAGGTTAAGCTTCTCTTTCCCTTAGAATCAAACTTAGACCAAATCCTCTATAGTTAGGAATTCCTCCTTTCTATATGATCTCCCAGGCTTTCTTTTTATTTATGGATAGACTTTTCCTAACCTTAGGATTAGATTCGCTAGTGGTAGAGTATGCCCTCCGTGGCACTACCCTAGCATCAAATCAAACTCTGATTCCCTAGGGATAGACTTTCTCCTTCCCTTAGGATCAAAACACCAGACTTGACCTTTTAATTCAGTCAACACCAATATGTGCACGAGAACTTCATTCTAGTACACATATTGGGGTCCATTTGTTGACCTCATTTTTTTATGAGGTCACTAAGACCCTTCCCAGACTCCAGATTAATCCTGACCCCAAATCTATTCAAATTCTAGATCAACTCAGTTTTTAAATCAACTTATTCAAAACTCAAATCGATCCAGATCTCAGATTAATTCAGACCTTAGAATCAATCCTGATCCTAGACCAATCTAGCCTCTAGATCATTCTAGATCCTAAGATTTTCCTAGACACTTGGATTCTTCTAGATTCTAGACTTTAGGATTTACATAAACCTTAGGATCTTTCTAGAATCTAGACCTTAGGATCTATCTAGACTTCTTGGATCCCTTTAAACCCAAAGCTTAGGATTCTCTTAGATCTTAGGATTCTTCTAGACTCCAGACCCTAGGATTTATCTAGACCCTAGGATTCTTCCAGACCCTAGGTCCTTGGATCTTTCAAAACCTTATATCAATCTAGACCCTAGGATCAATCTGATCTTAGATTAACCCAAATTCAAATTAATCTAGACCCTCGGATCCTTCTAGATTCATAAATTCAGGATCTATCCAAACCCTAAAACACTTCTAGATTCTAGACCTTAGAGTCCCTCGAGATTTTAGGATCAATCTAGATTCAAATCAATTCAAACTCCTGATCAACCCAGATTTCAAATCCACCTAGCTTTCGAACCTATTCAAGCTTCAAATCAATTCTGAACTCAACCAATCCAGATTCTCAATTCAAATTTCATGTTTTAAACCCATCCAAATTTTAAATAAATTCAAACCTCAAATTGACCCAGACTTTAAACCCACTCAAGCTTCAAACATGTCTAGACTCCTAGGCAATTCAATCTCCAACTTAATCCAGACCTTAAGCCAGTTCAAACTTTGATTTAACCTCCAATCTAGATTTAACCCTATGCAATCATTTATGGTCATCCTAATGATTGTAATTGACTTAGATAATTCAAGTCCAAGCATTCAAACCCAAATTCCATGTCTAAAAGGCTATGTCATGAAGGCCTTTTCCAGGAAATTTTTAAACACTTTAAACCCAAGTCAAATGACGTCTGATTTAGAGTCTATTAATTGCACATTGATAAGACATATCTCTGGAGTCAACCCTCCAAATTTGAGTTTATTCTGAAGTCTCTAACCCCAAAAATTGAATTTAAATCTAATAGTTGTAAAACCTTCAAATATTTATGGCATATGCCACTAGACCTGCCATCCAGTGGATCCTGACCTTGGAGCTTTCTCCAAATCCTCCAATCACTTCCAATCCCTTAATTATGACTTATTGAGAAGTAAATTATATTTTGGGGGACCCACTTTGACCCCAGTTAACCAGGGATTAAAATGTCTAAAATACCCCTTATGGGTTCAAACATTAATTTTAAACCAAATGAACTCCAAATTGTTTGGAACTACGTCCAACAATTTTTAAATATCAAATTAAACCTGTTTGACCTAAACCCAGACACTGGGTCAACCTAATTGACCAAGTCAACCTAGGTTGACCAAATATGCCCTTAAGGGTTCAAATAAGCATTTTGGCTAAATCGACCTCCTAAGACCTTGAGATCACCTCCACTGGTCTCCAAATATTATTTCAAACCTGTCCAGACCAGAATTATCCCCTGAGTTAACTAGGTTAACCGACTCAACCTTGATTGACCCAATGGTCCCTAAAGGGCTTAAATAGTCATTTTTACCATTTAAACCCTTTTAACCCTCAAACCACTTCTAGCAAGCTTCAAATAACATTTCAAAACCAATGAATCCAAATATAACCCTTGGGTTAGGCAAACCAAAGTGGATTTTAACCAATTCAGCTCACTTGAACTTGGTCAAATCCCATCATATAATCAAACCCCATTCAAGCAAAACCTTCTAAACCCTCAATCTCATTCCTATCTATGGTTCAATCATCCCCAAAATTACTTTGAATTAAACTCTAGCTTGTTTGACCAAGTCAACCCAACAAGACTTAGTCAAAACATCTTAAACTCATATGCTTCCATTTAACTCCCAATCCCTTAGATTGATTTTCATTCCAAGCTACTCTAATCAATGCATGATGCCACCTTGTATACCATGTCACCTGTGTTGACCAGTTGACTAGTCAAACCAGTCAACTATGGCTTAAAAGACCATTTAAATAATTAAGTTTCCTAGGTTAATCAAATCCACTCAACTCCATCCAGGCAATTTTAGCTGGAGACACCTTCTAGTGGACTACACTTGGGACAAACTACAAGTTCAGAGAGCTCGAGTTCATCCAAATCCATTGACTATGAAAGGTATAATCCTAAGCTCTAGTTCATCCAAATCCATTGAAATATTGTTCTATAAAGTGCTTTTTAAACTATACTTTTGCTTTCCCATTAATTATGTTCATATTTTTAACCTAAGCTTAAAATTTGAAACCATTTGATTGACTAAATCAAGAGAACGAGTCAATTTTCTAGTTTAGGGTCTCACTCAAGTTAATGCATGGGCTGGGAAAGTTCTGGACCATTGATCTTATGATCGACAGTCTAGATCGAGTCACACAGCTCTCTGGATTGTCTCCCTGATCTGCCTCTCCACTGAATTAATGGTCAGGCTCGATCAGAGTCGTTCAATTATTACAGCAGGAAATTGGACGAACCGCGGTGTGTGCTGACTAGTTTAATTAATTAGCACGTGGGTCCCATCGTTATTTAAATTAAACGGCAATGATTCTAGCCGCCACACAGATCCAATTCTATGAATTGGACACTGCCACGCCTCCTTCAACTATGCCACATGGCCACTGATGGCTTTATCTACTTTTGTTATTTAAATTTTAGTTTAAATTCATTTTTAAATCTCGAAATATCTAAAAAATTATATAAATTTAAATAAAAATAAGAAAAATTAATATTTTATATTAAAATATTCAGAAATTTAAATATTGTAATTTAAACTTATAATTATTTCAAAATGTCAAATATATTTTAGATAATTATAAAACACTTAATTTTATATGTTTAATTAATATTTAATAAAATATTAAGTTAAATATTCTTCTAATTAAAAAAATTTATATTAAAATATGTTAAATTATTAAAGATTACTTAAAATATTTTAGTATTGAAATTCAATCAATTTAAGGTATATTTTAAATTATTATTATTTTCTTTCTTATTAATTAAGTAATTAATTAATAACTAATGTTTAATTAATATTAAATTCAAACAAATTTGAAATTGAAATAAAATTATTTTAAATAAATTAAAAAATTTCAAAAAAATAATTAAGATTTAATTAAATTTAATTTATTTAATTTAATTGTTATTTTAAATATTAATTGATTTTGAATTATTTTAAATTCATTTAATTACTTTAATAATTCAAAAATTCCAATCATATTCATATTAATTCGCAAAAAATATAAAAAATATATAAAAAATTTTTAAATTCAAAATACTTTAAATTAAAATTAATTTTAAAATTTAAATATTGATTTATTTTAAATAATTTTATTTTTTTTAATATCTTAATATTTAATTAATATTTGATTAAATATTATAATAATTGATTTAAAATTTAAAAAATTATTTTCAAATTACTCAAAAAAATCCAGATGATCTCTAATAAAATTTAAATTATTTTTGATGATATTTTTAACTATTTTATTTTAAAACTTATATTTTATATATAGGTTTATACATGTATATTTTAAAATCCTATTTTAAAATTATACATATTTAAATATTTAAATATTTGAGAGATCCCTTGAAATTTTGAACCTAAATTAAACTTGATTGAATAGCATTGATTGGGAGTATGGATTAATCAATGTGTAATTATCTGGTTAATTATTCATTGATTAAACTTTCAATTAATTTAGTATATTTTATCTCTTACATGCTTAGGAAGCACACACCACTTAGCTTAGGCTCTCCTAGTCTTAAGGACTTGATTGTGTTATTATGTGTGCTTATTTCATGCTTTTCCAAGGGTTAGAGAGAACAATTGATTTAGACCTAGCTAACCTAGTGACATTAAGGACAACAAATATGGATTTATGTGTAGAGAACTTATAGAAATTCATAATACATTTTCAACACGCATACACTTATCACAACACTTTACCTTTCCCAAACAACACTTTCTTCATTTAAAGTTCATACCTTTACAATTTGAATCACAAAGAACAATTATGCTCCCCAACATTTTCCTCTTCACCGAATCAAGACAAGACACCACTCTTGATGCAAATGGAAAGAATGAAATACTACACATCAAATTGAATCCAACTTGCAACTATAAGCTCCCAACTTATTGATTACAAATGAATACTTATGCCAAATAAAATTTGAGATAAGAAAGGAAAATTATAGCAACTCCATTTCTTTCCAACAAGTCAAGAAGCCTTTCGATATAAATCATACAATCTTTCATTGAATCCATGTATGCTAAAGATAGAAACATAAAACAAGCATTAGATCAAACTAAACTACAACTGATTCTTTAATTTCAAAAAAATAGAAGAAGAATGCCACTGATTGTAGAGTTTCTTTACATTTAATTGCTAATTTTTTTAATAGATTAATGTAAAAATCTAAGTAACCCATGAAAACATCAAGATAGGAAAGAAACCTATGATTTTAACAAATGTTTTTGATATATACCTCATCCTGATGCAAAAAGAAACAATTAAAAGAACTTTCATACAATCTGAATTTCAAAGTTGTAACAAGAAGACATCAATGCAATTTCCATCACATTTCTTACCAACAAGATTCTCAAAGTAACACCAATGACACATAAACATTAGAAGCAATAGGAAGAGATTCTAGAAATAATGTCTCTACAATGGGATTTGCTAGAGAGAGAAATTGTGGGATTTGCAAGAAAGATAAATTGTGGGATTTGCTGGAGAGAGAAACTGATTGTTCAAAAAACAAATTGGCGCGTCGGCAAGACTTGTCGGTGATGGCAACTGATCACTGATCATCAACTGATGTAGTCACAAGGATGGATCGTAAAGTACCTCATGGAGGTCTAGCATCTTAAGTACAAGGATTTTTCAAACAATCTCCTCCCATTTGTTTAGGTTTTTTTATGCTGGGAGTTGATGCTACCAATGGTGCTTGTCTTAATGCCAATAAAGGTAATCCCTTAACAATCAATGAAGATGATTTATTAAAAATGAAGAAGGTTAGTCAAGATATTGGAAAAGGAAAGAGTGTAATGTTTGAAGATGATTTCAAAACTCATAAGAAAAATGAAGCTTCAAATATCTATTTCGGCACTGCTCTGATCTCTTTTTCAAGTGAATCTGCAAAGAAGACTGATGTGATTATTGAGAATGAAAGTTTAACTTTTAAATCAATGAGGAATTCAAACAAAGAAGAAGAGGAATCTACTGAAGATTTGGTAGTTGTCTCTCCTATTGCTTCGGATGTGGAAAAACAGAACTGATCCAATTGAAGACCTAGAGGTTGCTCAGCAATGCATTTTGGGAGATCATGATCAGTGTAAGCAATCTAAAGGTAAAGATAAATGTTCTAAAGCAAAAGAGTCTGAAGGTAATGGATTGGATAAAGTCTGGAATAAGAATTCTAATAGAAGTGTTGTTGATTTGGGAATTGGAAATTGCATGATGGAAGATGGGGAAACTATCAAAGTTGTATGAGGAGAATGTGTTGGAAAATACTAGAAAACTACAAAAGGCTTTAGTGGTTAAAGTATTTGGGGAGAACATTCCTTCATATGTGATAAATTCTGAACTAAGGAGGCAATGGTTGCATTTAGGTAAATTCAATCTCATTTGGATTGGAAAGGGTTGCATGCTTTGTGCCTTTAAAGATGAGGAAACAATGGAATTGGTTCTTTCTAACGGACCATGGAATGTTAAATGTCAAATAATTGGAGTGGAAAAGTGTTCTCCATCATTCTCACCAGATTCATTGAAGGGTCTAATGACACCAATATGGATTAGGATGTCTAGTTTTCCACTACAATGCTGGGATGATATCAATGTTTGTAGGATTGCTTCGAAAGTTGGAAAACCTTATTTAATAGATGCAATATGTTCCAATGGGGCAGAAGGGAGTTTGTAAGGGTTTGTGTCCACATTCAACTGGATAACAAACTGCCTTTAGGTGCTTGGGTGGAAGGGAATTTAGGAAGATTTTTTTAGAGATTTGAATATGAGAGGATTTCTAATCTTTGCTTTAAATGTGGAAGAATTGGTCACTCAACTAGCAAAAGTCAATAGATGGTGATTGATTCAAATCAGGTTGTATCTAAAATTTATGATAATGAAGAGAGGATGGCTATGCAAGGTGGTTACACTAATCCTACAAATTCTGAAGATAAGGAGGAAGATAGATCCAAGGAAGTCAATTCCTCTTATGGACAGTGGATCCATGTCAGTTATGGGAGGAAGAAGATCTTCAATCAAAGGAATTCGGGCATTCAAAGAAGGAATTATAATATGCAGAGATATGTGGCCAAATATGTTATTAAGAACAATAAGGAAAATACAGATAACTTGGTTCCTTTGCAAATTCAAGATGGAGGTTTGTCAAAAGATGGAAAAATAGCAGTTAATAGCAAAGATGATAAAAATTTGGAAGAAGTAACTAATGCTACTACAAATTCTACAACCATTCTTAAAGGAATTAACAAATTTGGTGTGTTATCGGATATGCTTGAGGAAGGAGAAATAGAATCTTCCAATGAAGCTAACAAAGAAATTAACATGTAACAGGAGGTACCAGGGGAATCTATAGGAGGTCTAGTTGGGAATGTGAATATAACCAATGTAGCTAAGCCTCCAGTTGATAGGTTTCTGTAATTTTAAAAGTGGATACAAATGTGGAATGTAACTCAGCAAATGCTAAATTCAAACTAGCCAAAGAACTAAAGAGTTTGGGTCCTATCAAGCTTTTGACTAAAAGTAGAAAGAAAGATGGAGATGGTAATGAAAGGGTGGGGAACCATTCCCCTCTACTTTCACAATAACTTCTATGATGTTTTTGAATTGTAGAGAAACTCGTTAAAAACAATATTCTCTATATCTTAAAAAAGTGGTTAAAGACAATGATGTGTTTTTGTGGGATTGCTTGAGACTAAAATTTCCACATTTAGTAGAGTGGAAGTTAATTATTTGATTGGAGATAGTTGGGATTTTTTTCAAGTTCCTTCAGAAGGTATGTCCGGTGGAATTCTTATTCTTTGGAAGAGTAAGATCACATCCTTTTCTATAGTTGATTCTTCTCAACAATTTGTGATTGGAGACCTTATGTTGGCTAATAAAGGGAGTTGGAGAATTGTTACAATTTATGGTAGCAAGGATACGGTTCAAAGGAGATTTCTTTGGGAGAAATTAGAAGAGTTAAACTCAAATAATATCCCTATAGTAGTAGGAGGGGATTTCAATTGTTTTCTATCCATGGAAGATAAGAGAGGTGGTAGAAGATTTAAGTTTAATCAAGCTTCAAAAGATATGAAATCTTTCTTAGTGAAAAATGATTTTCATGATATTAGATTTATTGGTCTTAAATTCACATGGTGTAACAATAAGGTTGAAGGAGCTCAAATACTTGAAAGACAAGATAGATGTTTGTTAAATGTCAAAGCTCTTAATCCTTCTAATCAAATGGTGGTAAGGCATCTAGCTAGAGTTGCCTCGGATGACTATCCTAGTCTATTAAACTTCTTGAATCACAAGTTCAAATTGGAAAGGATCATCAGGTTTGAAGGGGTATGGGCTTCCTACCTTGCATTGGAGGCAATTATAAAATATATTTAGAATAGGAAAATTGAAGGCGATGCTGATAAAATATTGAATAAAATTTTTAAGAGAACCTGAAGATCTTTGTTCTTCTGGAGTAAAGCAAAACACAGGGATCTTAGTACTCTTAAGGAAGAATTGAAGTCAAGTATCTGGGAGCTTCAGATGAAAGTATCAAATGCTAGCTTGCTTTCAGAAGCAGATATGTGGAGACTAGAAAATATGAATGAACTTAATTATGTTATGGCTCGGCTGAACACTTGGTGGAAGCAAAGATACAAGGTAAAATGGCTGTCTGAAGTTGATTCAAATTCAAAAAAATTTCACTCTTTTACATCAGCAAGAAGGAACTAGAATTGGATTCATAAAATCAATAATAGGGACGGGATGGAAGTGGAAGATCCTGACCAAATTGAGAATGTTTTTCTACATTTTTTCATTGAGAAATGGAGAGACAGACACTACAATTTAGATGGATGGCTGATTTCTTCAAGCACACTAGATGATATAGATAAGTATGGATTAAACAAGAATCTGGAAATGAAAGAAGTGGAAGTTGTTGTGTACCGTACCGGCATAAATATTTATCCAGGTAATGATGGTATATATCTTATTCTTTTGTGAAAAATTATTGGTACAAAATTAAAGATGATCTTTGGAATGCTATCAATCACTTTTTTTAAATCGGGACTGAAGAATCATGAATGGAAAGAAACATTGATAGTACTGATTTCTAAAGTAGAAAATCCAACTACTCCAAATCAGTACAGGCCGATTAGTCTTTATAGGACTATTTACAAATTGATAGCAATGATTCTTCTAAATAGAATGAAACCTGCTATTCACAAATTGATCTAAATTGAACAAGCTGCCTTTCTCAATAGTAGATCACTTGAAGATCACATCCTTGTTGCATAGGAAATTTTTCATAAATTCAGGGTTTCTAAAGCATCCAAAGGAATGGTTTCTTTTGAAATTGACATTGAGTAAGCATATGATAGCATGTGTTGCAATACTTTAAGGCAAGTTTTGGAGATGTTTGGATTTCCCCAATTATTTATCGGTTGGTTCATGGAGTGTGTAATTGATCCAATATTTTCTCTGATGATTAATGTAAGGCTTTCTAGATGGGTTAAAGCAAAGAATGGATTTAGACAAGGTTGTCCACTATCACCTTATCTATTCATTCTTTGTTCTCAATTACTTTCCAATGTTCTTAAACAAAATGAATTATCTTTGGGGATTCGGTTAATCCCAATTGGGCAAAGGATCTTGCATCTTCTATTTGCAGATGACATCTTAATTTTTTCTGAAGCAAAAATAAAAGATGTAAAGGAAATAAAAAAAATCATAAGTGTGCACTATAGAATTAAAAAAATCTTTGAGAAAGATGGTGGCGGAAGACTTTCACTTCATTATTGAGAAAGCTTTGAGATTAATTCACATTTGGGGATCTAAACTTATATCTCTAGCATGGAAATTCAATCTTATCAAGACTATATTCTAATCAATCCCAATTTTTTATGGCACACTTGCTCTAGTTCCAAAAAGTGTGTTGGAGTTCTACAAAATTTGTAGGAATTTCATTTGAAACAAAAAAGATGGCAAATTTGGCATAAATTATGTAAGTTGGAGTAATCTATGCAAACCTACAAGTTGTGGAGGAAGAGGTCTTCGTTCATGTTTGGAAATGGTTGGTCCTTTAAGAGCTAAGTTGGCTTGGAAAATTCTACAAGATAAAGATTCATTATTATTCAAAATGATGGGAGCAAAATATGGAGTTCACGGTGGAGTCTTCAATGGCAGTAAAGGTAGCTCTCCTTCTAAAATCATTGCAAGTGGTTTGGATTCTATTAATCAACTAATCAGATGGAAGGTTGGATCAGGTAAATCTATTGAAGTTTACAATGACATATGGATTTTGGAAAAATGTCTAAATAGATGGCCAACATTCATGACAAATTCTGAACATAATGAATTGAATGTGGAAAAGCTAATTATTGAAGGAAGATGGAATGTAGAGGAATTAAATGATTTATTTGGGAATGAGCTAGTTTGCAATATCTGTAAGATTCCAATTCTTATGGATAAGGAGTTAGATGTGATGGAGCTCATTCAATTCAAGCTAGGTCTTTCTATTACTGTTGTTGCTTATAAAGCTACGGTGATGGATGATTACTCAGGTGATCAATGGGAAATGATGGAAAATTTAAAATTGATCCCTCGAGTGGAAGTTTTTTTGTGGTGATTCTTTCACAATGTGATCCCTACCTTCAATTTCCTATATCAAAGAAGATTGCAGAACGATTTTGGATGCCCGAGAGGATGTAATGCTAGAGAGGACTTGGATCATATTTCGGTCAATTGTGCAAAACTGCATGAGTTATTCAACTATCTTAACACCTGGGGATTTGGCATTCCTATTTTTTAATCCTTTAATGAAATCTTTGAATGGATGGATAAAAGTGTTGATAAACATAAGTTCATTATCA
Source organism: Dendrobium nobile (assembly GCA_022539455.1). Classification (NCBI taxonomy): domain Eukaryota; kingdom Viridiplantae; phylum Streptophyta; class Magnoliopsida; order Asparagales; family Orchidaceae; genus Dendrobium; species Dendrobium nobile. The sequence goes on along the minus strand of CM039718.1, from coordinate 29,653,786 downwards.
AAGTTTATTGTAATTCTATCTATTTAAACTGGTGGGCTAGGAAAAAAAAATTTCAAGGAGGGAAGGTTGATAGTGCTATGTTGATTGTGCTAATTTCTATACGTTTTGCATCGATATTTTTTAGGAGTGGTAAAATCAAACTGTGAAACTGGGGTACCAATCAGTCGTATAGACTGTTGGATCGTTGTTACTCTCCTCCTCTCGATTTGATCAAATTAAATGTGGATGCATCATTGCTAAAATCATACAAAGTAGCAGTTGGAGGTGTAATCCGAGATTACAAAGGAAGATTTCTTCTTGCTTATGGATATTCTTGTATTCATTGGAACATTTCATTGCTTGAGCTTTTGGCCGTCTAGATTTTAAAAGATATAAAAAAAATTATGGAAGAGTACAAAGTGTTGATCATTAAAGTAGACAACTACAACATTATCAAATTTCTACAACAATTGAGAGGTTATTGGAAGGAAGACCTTGCATTCTTAAAATAGTTTAAATATGTTGTTTTCAATTAGGTAAATATAGATTGAAATAAGTTAGCAAACTTGTGTGCTAACTATGCTCTTTTTAGCAATTTTAGTTGGTATGATTTCATTTCAAATAAGATTCCTCCTTTTATGTAATTGTTAAAGGAGGAATCAGATTATGGGTTTTAGTCTGTAATAGCATCTTTAGTTCTGAATGCAATCGGTTTGCTTAAAAAAAAATGCAGCCATTAATTTATCAAAGTGAATCACATATATTTTATATACATTCCCAAGGATTTTCATCAAGATTCAACTCCTTAACACTTGACTTAAATCAAACAAGAGTGAAAGAAGAACAAAATTTAGAAGATGTAGAAGAGATTACCCAAGATTAGGAAGGATGTATGCATCGGCTAGGGTAGTGGAAGCAAAGGCTTCGGCTACTCGGCTAGGGTTTGTGACGGGATAGAGGGGCGAGGAACAGAGAGAGGGATCGGAGCCTGGCTTTTGTCACAAGAGAGCAGAGAGACCTGCTTGCCAACTTGTAAATGGTGAAGGGCTAGGAGGGGTTTCTTCCTCTTAGGTCTTCTCATGAGCTGAGAGAGAGAGAGAGAGAGAGAGAGAGAGAGAGAGAGAGAGAGAGAGAGAGAGAGAGAGAGAGAGAGAGAGAGAGAGAGAGAGAGAGAGAGAGAGAGAGGGACGGGGGGTTCTCACGAATTGGAGGAAACTGATAGAGGAGGACTGTGCAAACTGGGAGAGAGCCAGCGGGCTGGAGTTCTTGTGAATAAAAGAGAGACAGAGTGAAAGCATTTTGCAAATGAAAGGGAAGTAGGCTATTTGGATCTTGAACTGTCAGAACCGAACCCACTAACAACCCAAATGACTTCAAAATTACTACTCTACCCTTTTCTCTCTTGATTCAAATCAATGGCTCACATAAAATCTTGTTTTAGTGAATGATTTAAGATTAAGATCCAATTTTAATTTGAAAGGGAATTTTGTTTGAGGATAAAATTGGAATGAACTTAATGATTTAAATAATTATTTTATAGTAAATTTTAAAATTAAGATAGGTTTAAATGATTAATTTCATCCTTTTTTAATATTGTTTTAATTTTAATTAAGTCAAGAAGAACAAATTTAGTCCTAATTGTGTTAAAATCGGGTTTGATTTGGGTCGGATTACTAGTCAGAGTTAGTGCTATGTCAGTTGGTATCCACCTAAGGGTGACATCTATAATAGCCTACGAAGACCTAGGTGCTAGAGATTAATTCTAGGGAAATTGATCTCAAATAATGAGGTCAACAAAGGCCTCCAACCTTTTTAGGCTTACAAACTTTAATTTAAGCAAAAATATGGATTTTCTTACTAGTAGGATCACCACGAAAAAGGAAATTGGAGCAAACTTTTCAAATAAATTTAAAATAATACTTAGGTAATGCAATACCCCTGATCCAATACAAAATAACATTGGAATTAGTGAAATTTAGAAATTGAACTCTCCCAGCAAAAGAGAGTAATTTAGCTTTCCAACCGGCCAACAAAATAGTTATCTTACTAAATAAAGGCTGAAAATCAGCAACTTTCAATTTCTTACTAGAGAGGGGCAAACCTAAAAATTTAATATTATTATAAGCAATTCTAATGCCAAGAATATAGCTAACAATATCTTCTAAAAGACAATCTTTAGAAATAATATAAGAGCTTTTACCAGGATTAACCAATAAGCCATAGGCAGCCGCAAAACAGTCCAAAATATTATTAAGTTTTTTAGCATTCTCCAAGGTAGCTTTCCCTAAATGAGACATCATCCGCATAAAGAAGATAAGAAATAGTATTATCACCATCTTTAATCCCCTCAAAGCCATTATTTTGAGAATCATCCTCCAAAATATTAGACAAAACATCCATAATTATACAAAAAAGATAGGAGAAAGCGACATTCTTGCTAAATACCCAAAGTAGAATTAAAAATCTGAAACTTTTGAAGCATTATTCATTTTGAGAATAAAAGAAATGGCAGACGCCTTTGCATCTTTAGGCATAAAACCAGAATTGAAATAATTAAGAACAATTTTACATAAAGTAGGACCCACAACCTCCCAAGTATACTTAAGAAATTCAAAAGTGTAACAATATGGACTAGGGGCAAAGTTCTTAGGATTCTTAAAAACAACATTTTAATTCAATCAATTGAAAAGGGGCTAACCAAAGAAACTTTTAAACTATCTGGAATAGCATTTCCAATCGGTCTATTGAAAGAAGAAGAATTAGCCGGCGTAAGAGAATTAAAAATTAATTTAAAATGATTTACAAAAGAATTAGCAATTTCAAAAGGATCTATAATTATCCCTTGACCAGAAGAAATAACATGAATCTTATTGTAATTCTAACTACATTTGATTTTGGAATAAAAAAACATTAAATCATCTTCTTCATGAGTCATCCATTTTTGCGTAGCCCTCTGAGAAACCTGAGAATACCAAAGCAAAATTTGATCTTTATAAAGAGAATTTACATTAATAAGAGCTAAATTGATATTCTCGTTCATCGGATCCTTTTAATAAGACTACAAAGATCACTTTACTGCTTTTTAATATTATCAATAACAGAGGAAAGATGCTTAGAGGAAGCCCAAACTTGCTTTTTAATTAAAACTTCAAGAAGCCTAAGCTTAGTATAAAGATTATTGATAGCATTACCAACAGAAGCTTTATAAAAAACCTCAATAAGCAACTCCCAAAAATTGTCATATTTGCACCAATAATTTTTAAACAAAAATCTATAATTAGAAGAAGAATAGTTATTGCTCCAAACAATTAAAGCGAATGATCCAAGCTAAGAGGGCTATCCATAATATAAAATTAAGAATGAAAAGCATTCAACCAAGAGATATTAATAAAAACCCTATCTAATTTAATATGAATAGTATTCTTAGTATGTTGATTGAAACAGATATAAAAATTTCTAATATTCAAAAGCTCCAAAAGCCCAGAATTTAAAATACAATGATTGAAGGCTCCCAAATTATTATTAGAAATAACACCACCATCAGATATTTCATTAGAAAAATAACAGCAATTAAAATATCCCAGCAAAATCCACGGATTAGTCATGCTAGAAAAAAGATGAAGAATATCATTCCGAAGATTAATTTTATCCATAGTAGAAATAGAAGCATAGATAGCCATAATAAAAAAGAAATTGGAGCCAAATTTAATAACCCCATGAATAAGCTGACTAGAAACAATAATAGGATTGAAGGAAATACAATAAGTATTCCACTTTAACCAAATTCTACCAGCACCAAAAAGATTAAAATTATTACAACTACCATCTTACTGAAAAATTGTATGTCTAGCCTCAAATCAAGAATTACCAAGAAGATCAATATTAATTTAGCTTCAAGAATGCAACAAAAATTAGCCTTAAACTTGTTAACAAGATTAGCATAAGCCTTAACTTTATCTAAACAGTTAAAGCCTCTCACATTCGAGGAAATTATATTTGGCAAAGACATTAATGTTTAATATTCAAATTATTAGCCTTCCTGATAGCTTTTGATCTAGTAGATTTAGTAGTAGTGATAGCAATTTTATTGTCAAGCTGTTTTGGAATAGTATTAATCGATGAAGAGATCTCCTGTAAAGCATTATTCACATCCAAAGAAGCATCATTAATGAGGGACTCCAACACCTGAAACTTATTATGTGAATCAGAAATATCGAATGAAAATTTCAAAATAAAAGGATCATTAGAAATACCCAAATTATTTTTAAATTGAGATGAGTGATAATCTCTTCAGTAGACAGATTAAAATTGGGTAGAATCTCATTTGAAGAAGATATAGTCAATCTCTTAGATTTTTCAATCGAATTAACCACTACCTCCAAATTTTCAGAAACAGGATTCAAATTTTTCTGAGAACTATAAGAAGCTAAATTAGTATCAAAATTTGTAAACCCATTTAAAAAAACATTTTTAGAGTTTAATAAAGAATCAAAAAGTATATGCATATCAGAAAGATCTTGATCTTTCTTTGAAAAAAACTTCTGAGGCAGCCTGTTTAAAAAATTTTACTGGACCTGAAGCAACATTCCAAACCTTTCTGGTTTTACTTCTCCCCCTATTGGGTTTTTGAAAGCCTTCTTATTGCTTACGAACCAATCTATCACTAGCCTCCTTAAATTGTTACGACGGCTGAGTCGGACACAATGCAGACGAATGAACAATTGAACCACAACCATGACAGGGAGTAGGCTTTCAATCGTAAACAACGTTTAGAGAAAAAATGTTTCCAGTAATAGAGATATTAACTTCATCTGGAAGGATAGAATCCTTAAAAACTAAAATACAAACCCTAGCAAAAGTGAGTCTCATTTGCTCTGTAGTTAAAGAATCAACTGCATTAAGAACCCCAATCAAACTAGCAATGTTAGAAATGTCTTCCGGTGGCCAGCAAACTAAAGGTAAATCAAGAAATTTGATCCATAAAGATATGGATGTAAACTCTTTACGCTTAGGGCGAAATAGGGTGATCATTTCTAGATAACAAAGGGTTTACCAAAGAAAAATCAATGTCCACCAGGCCATACAAGTTCATAATCTTTCGGACAAAAAAACTTCATCAGAAAAAACCCCTCATTCAAAGCAAGAAAGGTAAAGCTACCTTTCAGTTTCCAGAGCTTATGCATGACAGATTTTGAAGTTTCAAAATAAGGCCTCTTACCCAATGAGTATCCAACAAGCATAAGGCCCCATTTAACCGAAGAAACAAAGACATCACCTTCATATAACAGAACAAATTATCAGAAGAATGTAAAAAAAGAAACAGAGAAAGGTTTGGATGAAGATCGACCAGAAGTCGATGCTCCAATCCACATTTTCTTTCCTATCGGGAAAACATCCGAAACCAGAGAATAATTTATATCTGGATTTAGAGGAGGAAAATTTGATAAAGAATCAATGAAACAACAAAAGAAAACAATTTCAAACAGTAAAAAGCAAAAACCCTAAAAGAGTCCACCAAAAAGGTAGAAGAAATCGAAAAAGGAATAAAGAAAAAACAGGTTAGCAATCCCGAAGAGCCCTCATCCAAAAAAAATCTGAAATGCAACTCGAGGATCAGCAATCAAGAACAAAGGGGGAATCCGTTTCCTATGGGAAACGCGCTTTCGCTTCCTCCAAGGCTTCTTCTAATCGCTCCTCTCTCTCCTCGGCTCCATTTTTTGTTCCTATGTAAATTCTAACTTATCAGAATCATCTCACATCTTTGGATTATCGGATAACTGCACCATATAATCGGACATAATCAGAGTCCATTCTTAATATACAAAAACATATACTATAATTACCGATTACCAGTATTTTATTTCACTCCACATTTAATTAGTTTGCTACAAATCCAACTACAAAACGCTCTTGCTGTTCACATCGCCGCGTGGTGTCGTGGCCCAACCGTCAACCCACACAGAACTCTGCCACGCCGCCGCTGCCGTCGCTGGCACCTTAACTCCGCCACATCTTCTGCAGCCGATCCAACCTGAAATCCGGCCGAGCCGCCATCATCCTTCACGACTGGCGGCCTCCGCAGTTCAGCTTGACGGCCGGTTCGATCGTCGAGCCAAGCTACGATGTCGGCGAAGACAACGTCGATGTTACGATCCGGTTCGCCAGAAGTTAGGCCGTGCCACATTCCCCGGTAAAGTTTCATTGTCTTGTCTTGACTGCTCGCTCGTTCGAACAGCGCTCTGCTCACCTCTGGATCAGTTACCGTGTCTGCCTCGCCGTGCAGTACGAAGAAAGGGAGCATCACCTTTGCGAAACTTAGGGGTCAGCGAGTTTTAAAATAAAAAGATGCAGGAAATGAGAAGGGACTGCGGTGAGGTTACCTGTGTTAGGCTGTCTTCTAGGTCGATGCTTGTCCGGAGCAGTTCTAGGGCCGTCTTAAGGCGTGGCTTGTCCTTGTAAAGCAGCTTGTTGCGCCGGATCTGATCACCAATTTAAAGGTACATATATGTTATTATTTAAGTTTATAATAGCTCCTTAAGATGATCAAAATAAATATTACAAAAGTCAATATTCGTTGGATTCATAAAATGACTATATTCATCAACGTTTTGTTAATATTTAATTTAGATTTTAAATGTACAAATTTAAATAGAATTACTTAACTACTCTATAGAAGCTGGGAAAATAATTATAATATCAACATAATCATCAGATCTTTTTACATAATCTGCACAATGCATTACACAATGACATCATTTACTTAAAACAATTCAAATTTTGTTTTGAATGTCAATTTTTTCATATGCTCAAATTTGGTCATAGTTCAATTTTATAGGTCTAATGTCGGGAACATCAACATGTTTTGGTTTGTCTAGTAAATTAAAAGCAACACTTGGAGCCATTTTGAACTTTTTGAAGAATAAAATGATAATCAAGTGTGAGATTTTACTCAAGAGTGAGATTTTACTCAAGAGTGAATGCCCGAGTTGGCACCTAGAAAAGTTGCATCAATTTTAGCATAGTAAAATTTTGTTGTATATGATTAGAATAAACCACGTTCTAGCATTAAATAGATGAGTCGTATACTTGATAGAGGTAGACAATAGAGAATGATACACATATTGGTGGATGGCCTATCAACATTCCATTGTTTCATGGAACTATTAGAAAAATGATGTTGTGGTCAAGATATACTTTGTATGAGATAATGAAGGTTCTATCATCTTCATTAACATCTCAAACAATCATGAAGAATACATGATGTTGAAGAGGTGAATCCAACAAATGACATGTTCAAAAGTGGATCATGATCACATCCTACTTCTGACAATAAGTCAATGATCAGATAACTAGTTAAAAATGTAGATGAGGTCAGGAAAAAGGTAATTAGGGAGGCACCCAAGGAATATTTGAGAATTAGATTTGTTGTGATAGGAGTGCTGATAGATTTAATTTATTTAGCTATGTCAACATTATGTAGGAGAAATGATATATTGACTCTAAGAAAGAAATATGTCATGTAGCCCACTTCAACAAAAAGAAATGATAAATATTAATGATCCCTAAGAGAAAGCCCTTTGGACAAGAGGATAATGAAGCGTTGGATAACCTATGGACTTCCACTAGTGATAAGGATAACATAAATATACACTAGAAAGTAGATAGTGAGGGCACCATTATTCATAATAAAAAACAAAAATATCGAACAAAGATTTGGTGTAGTGAGTTGTAAAAAAAATGGTAAATGTCATTGTACAAGGTTCCTGGGGATTCTTTTAGACAATAGAGTCATCTTGCTCTTGCAGATAGTTTGATTATCATTTCTAATAAAACATTGAAGGATGGACCATATAGGCATCAACAATGATTGTTCCTTGCAGGATGACATTGTTGATATCTAGCTCATGAATAAACCAATTTTAGCTAATGAAAATAATGAGGAAGTCAAACTATGGATGGTTTCATAATGGGCCTAAACTTGGCATAGTAGTTGGTGAATGGACATTAATGAAAACTCTTAGCATTAAGACTTTCTTTGTATCTTTAAAAGATTCATTAAATTGATATTATGTGTAAAAAAAATAATTTGTAAACAACATGATTCAAGTATGGATCTTTTGGGATAGGATCCCATTTGCCTTTTCAAACTAAAGCACCAAACTCTTCAAATATATCATGAGTCTATTTGGATCTCTAGTAGCTTAGTTCAGGTTTTATGGCTATCAAAGATGTGTTGCATAGAGGGATAACTTATTAATGGTTTTCAAGATGCATATAGGGTTTAAGGTATATTATGTTGTTATTGTGGATCTAATTTGCCAAATGTTAATGGTTGGATAACTACTGAAAGGTTGTCAATAGATTTAGTCACTATATAATTGATTGATCAAAGAGGTTTATCCAATTCATGAGAAGTAGTAACAAATTTGGGGAAATGAATTGGCTATAAAAAACTAATTAAATTTGCCTGTGGGATATATAAGGGTTGGTTTATGTTGGGTGTTGGCTTTGGTCAACTACTTGGATTGGTCAAACCGAACATTAGATTGCTTAGATATGTAGGGATGGTAAGGGGAGTAGTGGTCGATGATGGTATCAACTTTGGAAACATAAGCATGTAATATACAAATATATTGTGCTTAATCCAAAACTTCGATAGCATAGGCATGAGATGAGCATTATTTGTGTAAGATAATTAAAAATGAATTATATACTGAACAATTCATATGATATCATAGGGATAACATTTGTAGGTGATATGAAAAAAGAAATGATATGCACTTTGATTAGGAGAATAGTGAAAGAAGACAAATAAGATGGACAAGTTTATGATATTTATATAATAGTGAACAAGGTTAGCATAAACACCAATAACATAAAGATTTTAGTGTTAAACCCAATAAACATAAAAGTTTATCTGAGATTTTCATTATAACAAATATTATTAGTTGTGTTAATATTTTACTAATACTTTTGTTTATGCGAGCTTTTTGCTTACAATAACAATTATATTAATACATTAGAAGAAGGCCAACACTAAAATGAACATACAAATATGAGGACAATCACATGATGAAGAAGGCACACACAGCCTGGTCCCAAATGGGAAGCATCGATGTAAAATCTAAAGCAGCCATCAAGATAAAATAAAGCAATTGAAAAATCCATAAGTCATTATTATTTTTAGTTAGGATGTTTAATATGTGCAAAGTATATGATTGAGATGAAACAACCAACAATACACACATGATAATATAATTAAGAAAAATGGATTTTAAAAATTATTTAAAATATCTAATCATGATAACTTGATCTTTGAATATCATACTATACAATATACATGATCTATTTAAAATTTTTAAAATATAAAGTCATAAAAATTACTAGAAAATTCAAAATTGAGAGCCTTGAACTATTGGACAATTATTTATAAGTAAATTACATAACTACCTTATGCTCTTTTTCCTAATTAGGTTAATTCAAAAATTGCACTATCCGTATTGTATGATATTTATCATACTCTATAATGATGTCAAAAGTTAACCTAATTAGGAGTCATGTATCTCTAAGTGAACTTAAAATCAAATTCAAGTGAGTAGATTGTATGATATAATTCATATCATGCAAGCTAATTAAGCATGGACTTTTTTTTTGAAAAACATCTAAATGAGCTAATTATATAGTACGACCCATATTGTAGTGTTTGATCATATAATACGATCCATATGTTAGTCCTCGGGCGAAGGAGGTTGAAAAGAACTTAGTCGGGTGATAGTGGTCGGAAGGACTATAGTTGTCGGGCGACGGTGGTTGAAAAGACCGTAGTTGGAGAGAGATAGTGGTTATAAACACCACTGTCTATCGATGAAGGTCGGAGAGGCTATAGTTGGTGATGATCAATGGATTGGCAGTAATCCAACATAATCTAATAATAGTTGGTGGTCGGGTGGAATTTTGATGAAGGATGGTGGTTGGGCCTATGTCTGGTGAAAGTTGGAGGCTAAGAGGAGGTTCAGTGACAGTCGGTGCTTGGGATGATGTTTGGCAAAAATTCGGTGACAGTCGATGGCAAGGAATAATTTCGGTGACATTTGGTGGCCATGTGGAAGTCCGATGACAGTGGGTGACAGGGAGGTTGTCTAAGAGAAACTTGGTGCCAATAGAGATCTCATATTTCTCTTGCTCTCCTCTCTTCTTTAACTCTTCCCTATTCTTCCCCCTCTCAATGAAAAATGAGGGATATATTTATAGTTTTTTGATAGTGGCATGGATAGTAAATAAGGAGAAGTTCAAGGGCACGTTGGGAGTGTTTTGAATGGATTACCGATATTTTTTCCCTTTATCATACACCATTTATTTAGCATTTGAGTTTCTTAATAATGTCAGAATTTGCCGATCTTAGGCTTGTTGGGTTTGTCTCATTAAGCCTCTCGATTTGATTCTAAGCATGGCACTTTTAGAATTTATCTAGTTGACTAATTTATGCTTTAAAGCTTCTAAACATATTTCAACTCCTCGATTTGGTCCAATTTGGACTCGGATTGAATCGAAATTTGTGTCATTGGGTTCGTCTATTTGAGACGTTCAGTTCGACTATAGTTTGCTAGAATCAGAGTTCGAATGGTCCTGAATTTAATATTAAAAATTTTTAATGCTAAATTGCCTTGAAATTTATGCTCAATTAAAAAAACCTTTTTGTAATATATTAGTTTCCCTCCTATTTTTGGATGTCAAAGTTTACAGAGTCCAAAAATATGTGTCGGAGCTATTCGAATTATTCCAATGCTAAATTATAATTCTTAGGTAATTATGAGCCGTGACCACTCATTGAATGTCAACGTTGACCTCACATCGGGGCAATTAACCAAATAAAATACCCTTAATTACACTTTTGTGCTATTCTAAGGCTAACTACTCATTATTCATGATAAAATTTGTCGAGAAATTACACTTCAAAATATTTTATATTGCATGAAATTGATAGTAAAAGTTATTCTAAGCTTCGAATGTATCAAAATTAAGTCCAAAACATCAAGAAACAGTCCCGGGGACCCAAAAAAATCTGAATTAGACTGTATGGGCAAAAAATTAGGCATGATCACGAATTGGAAGTCAAATTGGCCAGCCAGACAACCGGCTATAAGCAACCGCAATCGGACGTGACTCAAACTGTTGAGTGGGAGAAGCGCTGCATTCAACGCCTTTTAGCGGTAGATTATAAATTGCTGCAAATATTATTTGTTTTTAGCATTTTTGCGAGCGAAAATAATGCCGCCTCTCAATTTGCAAATTCTTTTTGTAATATATATATATATATATATATATATATATTATATATATATATATATATATATATATATATATATTATATATATATATATATATATATATATATATATATATATAATATATATATATATATATATATATATATATATATTGTTGCGTCTAGGAATATTCACGGCGGTAGAGAAATATCATATTTAACGTCTTAGCATTGTACGAAAATTCGGCACGCAATCAGATAAGGAGAGGGGGTCTAGCATTTATGAGACACCAAGATTTTTACGTGGAAAACCCCTGTAAAAGGGGGAAAACCACGGGGCCTAGCCCAGTTTGAACAAATCCACTAGTATTTGCAGTCGATTACAAATGAGGCCCTTCCTTGGGAGAAGGCCTTAGCTTGATGTACATCTTATGGAGTACATTACATGATGTAAATACAAAGAGCTACTATCGACGTATTAGCTTTGTTAGAAGGACTGCAGTCAGCGGGCGACGTAGGTCAGGAGGACCGTAGTTAGCTGGCGACGGAGGACTGTAGTCGGCGGGCGACGTAAGTCAAGAGGACTATAGTCGGCGGGCGACGGAGGTCGAAAAGAATGTGGTCGGCGGGCGACATAATTCAGGAGGACCGTATTCAACGAGCGACGGATGTCGGAAAGACTGTAGTCGACGGGCGACGTAAGTCAGGAGGACCGTAGTCGGCTGGCGACGGAGGTCGGAAGGACTGTAGTCTGACGACGAAGATCAGTAGGACAGCGTCAGGTAGAAGTCCAGCAATGGAAATAAATGCATCTTCGCATAGACGTCCAGTGAAGTCCGATAAACGGTAGAAGTCCGACGTCGGGTAGAAACTTGGCGAAGAGTGAAGGTCGACGTCGGGTAAAAGTCCGACGTCTTTGGTGGCAGAGGAGAACTCCGGCTTCACTTGGGCGGAGTTTCGGTGTCAGAAGGGAACTCTCTTGTAAATTGGAAAGAATTTTAACATCCCATGGAAGTTGGGCAAAATTTTGGCGTTCTCCCTAATATCCGGCAGAGTTCCGGCGTCTTCAGGTGGCAGGAAGAGCTCCGGCGGTGGTCGAGGAGGACCTTCTTCCTTCTCCTTTTTCTTCTCTTCTTCTTCTCTCTCTTCACTTGAGTCCCTTTGGTGTAGAATGAGGGCTCTATTTATAGTTTTTCTGGAGTGGCATAGCCCGTAAATAGGCGTGAGATCAGGGGCGAATTGGGAGTGTTTTGAATGGACGGCCGATATTGAATCCTTTGATCATGCACCGTTCGTTTGGGCATTTGAAGGCTTTACTAATGTCAGAATTTGGCGATCTTGGGCTCGTTGGATTCGTCTCGTCGAGCCGTTCGATTCGAGTATAAGCTCGTCAAAATCGGAGACCGTTTGGTAGCTCAAATTGCGGTTTGAACCTTCCGACAGCACTTTGAGCCCTTGATTCGGACTCATTTGGGCTCGGATTGGGTTGATCTTGGTGTCGTTGGGTTCGTATTTCTGAGACGCTCAGTTTGACTATAAGCTTATTGAAATTGGAGTTTGGATGTTCCCGGATTTAATTTTTAAACTTTCCGGGTTGGGTTTTGCCTCGAGATTCGCGCCTGATCAATATAATTTCATGATGACGTATCATATATATATATATTATAACATTCTTAGAAATATTTTTATTCCATAAGAATTTCTCAAAATATATTAGAACATTCTCAAAATATTCTTATTTTTTTAATACTCTTTAAATACTTTTATTCTTGCAAAATATTCCTCCTCTCATTTTCACCTATAAAAACCCCTCATAGGAGTAAGGAAATATTCTACCTTCTTCTCCTCTCCTTTTCTTGTTTTCTTAAAGTAGAGGTCTTCAAATATCTTAAATATGTGGCATCATATATCAAATTTACTATCCCTCTTCGTACAACAACAACAACAACAACATTAAGCCTTTATCCCACTACGTGGGGTCGGCTACATGAAACCTTTTTCTCCATTGTGTCCTATTAAATGTTAAATTCTTATTTAAATCTAATAAAAAAGGTCATTCCTAATATTTTCTAACCAAGTCTTTTTAGGTCTGCCTCTACCTTTCTTAACATAAGTCAAATCTAATACCTCTACTCTCCTAACCAGGTCATTGGAAGGCTAACATTTTATGTGACCAAACCATCTAAGGTGACTCTCTCTAATCTTATCTTCTACTGGAGCTACTCCAACTTTTTCACGTATATTCTCATTTCGTATCCTATCTCTTAGGGTAAAGCCACTTATCCACCTGAGCATTTTCATCTCTGTCACACTTAACTTAGTATTATGCTTCTCTTTTAATGGACAACATTCAGCACCATAAAGCATTGCAAATCTCAATACCATCTTATAGAATTTTCCCTTAAGTTTGAGGGGTACTTTTCTATCACACAACAAGCCTGATGCATTCCTCCACCATCCAACTTGAATTCTGCTGATAATATCCCCATCTATTTCACCATCACTATAAACAATAGATCCAAGATATATAAAATAGATACTCTTATTAATGACTTGATCGCCCAAAGTCACTATCCCCTCACTAGGTCTATTACTACTAAAATTACACTCCATATATTCCATTTTAGATCTACTCAAGAGAAAACTTTTAGTCTCTAATGTTGACCTCCATAATTCAAGTTTACTTTCAACTCCCACTCTAGTCTTATCAACAAGAAGAATGTCATCAACAAAAAGCATACACCAAGGTACATCCTCTTGCAAATGTCTAGTGAGAACATCTATGACTAAAGCAAAAAGATATGGGCTTAAGATTGATCCTTGATGTAACACAACCGAAATAGGGAAATACTTATTTGAATACAAGTAATAGCTCCTGCATACAAATTTTTAATGATTTGAATATAAGCATTATTAACTCTTTTCTTTTCAAGAACTCTCCATAGCACTTATCTTGGAACTTTATCATATGCTTTTTCTAAATCAATAAATATCATATATAGATCCTCCTTATTTTCTCTATATTTCTCCATCAATCCTCTTAATAAATGTATGACTTCCATAGTCGACCTACCCGGCATGAATCCAAATTGATTTTGAGAAACATTAGTATCACGCCTCAACCTATGCTCCATCTCGCTGTTAAAATTATTTACATTTCTTCTTCATCTTTTATTAATTTCTTTTAACATTAGAGGCATTCCACTATCTAAGATAGGTGGTATCCCCTATCAAATTTTAGTGCCTTTCTTTTGTGTAGGAGTAAACCTTACATTTCTTCTCCTTCTCTTATAAAACACTTCTAACATTGGAGGCATTCTACTATTTTTTGATAGGCAACATCCCCTATCAAGTTTTAGTGTCCCAATTTATATAGAAAGAACTTTCTCCTTCTTCCATATTTTTTTTTCTGGATTTATTCTAACTTTAGAGGCATTACACTATATGAGATAAGTCACATCCCCTATCAAGCTTTAGTGCCTCTCTTTGTACAGAAAGAGTCCCAATGAGAGTTTACTCTTTCAATAGGCTAACATTGATAGAAGAAGATCAACAATCTCTTACGTGCGAGGGAGATTTGAAAGGTCTAGCAGTAATAACACCCAGGAGGAGAGTAGTGATTGTTATTAGACGAGTGCAATTATTATTTGTTTTTAGCATTTTTGTAAGTGACAACAATGCTGCCTGTCGCTCTTTTTTCTGTCACTTTTTTTTTGCAACTTATTTTTGTAATATATATATATATATATATATATATATATTATATATATATATATATATATATATATATATATATATATATTAGAACATTCATAGGAATATTTTTATTCCATAAGAATTTCTTTAAATATTCTCAAAATATTCATATTTTAATATTATTTAAATACTTTTATTCTTGCAAAATATTCCTACTCTCATTTTCACCTATAAATAACCCTCGTAGGAGTAAGGTAATACTGCACCTTCTCCTCTCCTTCTTTAGTCTTCTTAAAGTAGAGGTCTTCCACTATCTTAAATATGTGGCATCCTCTATCATGTTTAGTGTCCCTCTTTATGCAGAAGTAAAATTTATTTACCTTTCTCCTTCTTTTTCTTGATTTCTTCTAATATTAGAGGCATTACATTAAAGATGTTAGATCAAATCTCCCTAGGATTGATCTAGTGATTAAGACAATAAAGATTATATATTTCTCAAATCAAGATTTTTAAGATTCGATTAACATCCTCATAGGATATTTAACCTATTCAAGGTTGCTAGTCAAAGCATAACTTGGTGACATTAACCTATATGGAAGAGGTTGTATCGAATCCCCCTGAGATTGATTATGCCATGATTGCGAGGGGACGAATGAGCTGTGTATCCTAAATCAAAGGTGAAGAATAGTTTCTCTTTATATCATTATTATCTTTTTGAGGTCGAGATTAAAACTAAGCCCAAGGAGTAGAAGTCTATTTAGGGACTGTAAAAAGCTTGTAATTTATTGGAAGCATCCTAGAATTTTCTAGAAACTTTATTAAAAATAGTTTTCCAATATATCATCTTTGATGTTCGAAGCATTTGTGGAATCTTCTTGAACATGATTGTAATCAAGGTTGCCCCAAGTCCACATCTTATTCCCATGGAATTGATGTAGCAATAGTTAATGTCAGGACGTTGAGATGAACGATCTTTTGAGATTAGAGCTCCCCCCCCCCCCCCCCCCCCCCCAGGTTAGGAACGACGTCCCCATAGACGGCTCCAAACTGTTGCATCCTGGAATATTCACCATGGTAGGGAAATATAAAGTTTAACATCTTAACTTTATATGAAGGTTTAACACACAAAAAGATAAGAATATATAGGACATTCATAAGAGACACTAGAGTTTTTTACATGGAAACCCCTCAAAAGGGCAAAAAACCATGGGACCTGGCCCAGTTTGAATAAATCCACTAGTGTTTGCATTTGATTACAAATGAGCTCCTTCCTTGGGGAGAGAAAAATATAAAGTTTATCATCTTAGATTTATACGAAAGTCCAGCATGGAAATAGATAATAAAGTATTGGTGTAGCACTCATAAGAAATACCAGAGTTTTTACATGGAAACTCCTAAAAATGTCGAAAAACCACGGGGCATGACCTAGTTTGAATGAATCTACTAGTGTTTATAGGTTATTACAAATAAGGTCCTTCCTTACGGTGAAGGCCTTGGCTCGATGTATTAAAAATATATTATGTACAATGCATTACATGGTGGAAGTTGGAATAAACAATGCCTATATGTTCGTTTGGTTGGCAGAACCATAGTTTTTTTTTTTTTTTTGAGAATTGCAAATTTGAATTAAAGATGCAGAACCATAGTCGATGAATGATATTGCTTGGAAGAACTGTACTCAGCGGGCGATGGAGGTTAGAAAGACTATAGTTGGGCGACAGTGGTCAGAAGGATAGTAGTTTTCAGATGGAGGAGGTCGAAAAGAACATAATCGTGTGAAGGTGGTCAGAAAGACCGTAGTCGTTGGGCAACGGTAGTCGAAAGAACCTTAGTCGGAGTGCGATGATGGTTAGAAAGACCATTATCTAGCAATGTTGGTTGGAGAGGCCATAGTTGCTGATGATCAATGGTCGGGCGAGAGTCTGGCAAAGATTGATGATAGTTGGTGGTCACGTGGAAGTCTAGCAAAAGTTCGACGAAGGTTGGTGGTTGGGCATAAGTCCAAAAATAGTTGATGGCCAAGCAATAGTCTAGTGATAGTAGGTTGTTTGGAGAAAGTCCGGCGAAAATTCGGTGACAGTCGATGGTTGGGCATAAGTTCGGTCACAGTTGGTGGTAGGGCATAAGTATGGTGACAGTTTGTGGCTAGGCAAAACTTCGGCGACAGTCGGTGGCCGAGTGGTGGTCGAAAAGGATCTTGGTGACATGAGAGATCTCAAATTTGTTTTCCTCTTCTCTCTTCTTCCCCTCCTCCCTATTCCTCACCCTCTGAATGAAAAATGAGGGATCTATTTATTATTTTCTGTGAGTGATATGGACAATAAATAAGGAGAAGATCAAGAGTATGTTAGGAGTAGTTCGAATCGGATGTCGATATTGATTCCCTTGATCATACACCATTATTGATCATTTGAGTGCCTTAATGATGCCAAAATTTTGCAATGTTAGGCTCAGTGGATTTGTCTCGTTGAACCGCTTGATTTGACTATAAGCATTGCCTCTAGATTCGTGCTCGACCAAGAAATTTTTTGATGATATATCAAAAATATAATATTATATAAAAATATAAAATTTAATTTTTTGTTTAAAAAAATTAATCCATGCAATAAATACTTTCTTATAAACAGGTAAAGTTGTTTAAGACCTCTTGGCGCTTGATAGGATCCTTAAAGGCGTTGTCGTAGATGTCCTTTGTCGGGACAACCTTCCACTTGGGGATTATCTCTTCCATTCTTGTCAGCACGGCCACAACCAATGGGTGTGGCTTCACTTTCTCCGATATCTGGTTATATGTCATCAAACAAAAACTTTTAGATTCAATTGCTAGTTGGCCTAAATTAAAATAATAATAATAATAAAGATTCACACCACCAATGTGTTTACCTTGCACATGGGCGCTACGAGGATGGCTCCATCCCAATAAATGGGGTCCTTCCTGTGCAATAGTAGTGTTACAGCTCCTCCCATTGATTCACCGTATAGGAACCTTCGTTTCTCTCGATTCTCCTCCCTCTCTGCAAGATATTGGGAACAATATAGATCTTTTAATTAATAAAAAAACTATCATATATTAGGGAAAGAACTAAAAATTGCATTAGCCTATTTATAGAGGTATATAACAGTAGATACATGTAAAAACTAAGAATCTAAGTAATAAAAATTCTTTCTTGTGTTTATTTCAACCCTCCTAAAATTAATAACAAATTCCTGCGATTTATTTGATCATAACAGATTCTCCGTCTTCGATCATCTAGTTTGGATAGCAACTAATGTTGATATGGGTAAGCTCAAGATTTGACAAATTCATCCATTTTGTTTTATTAATATTTTTCATTTGGTTGCGAAAAAAAATTCTCATTACATTTTGCTTTAAAACATTCACTTTTATGCTAAGAAAATCTTCAAGTGCCATCAGAAGTTAGTTGATATAGGCCTAATCCTTGAGCAAGCAGCTACGTCTTCTTAATCGCAATAATGTAGTATATATTTTTTTTAGCACACGTCAAACTCTAATCGTCTTCTGAATCGCTATAATGTAGTAGAATTTTAGCAAATAATTTGAGGGTAATCATTAAAAAAAATTGAAATATTCTTTGTTGAAAAAAATTATACTTTAAATTATAGATCATAAAATCCTATGAAAAACTTAAAAATTCAATATTTATGGAAGTCAATGGGCAATTATTATCATTTTTTTAATTTAAAATTTTAAGATCTTAGCTTTGTAAATAACGTATCATATAGATATGCAACATATTTATTTGTAATATGACCATATTAGCCTTTCAACATCAACGGTTTCATAAAGTCAAGAAAACATATCCCGTACATCAATAATTTTGATATTAAATGGGTCACCCTTTTAGGTGGATAACTCGAACGTTGTAATGACCCGGCGCATTTAAATTCTAACTATGCTTCTTTCGAGAAGCCTTTTGACGTTATCAGCAACTTGCTCCCGTATCTAACACAACTTTATGATATTATAAACCTTTCGTGTTAAATTGTGTATACACAATATTCTTTTCTCCGAAAGGATCAATTTCTTTGATTTGTTACAAACACATATTGTTTTGGCGGACAATTCAAATATTATTTATAAATAATTACGAATAGCGTCATCGAGAAAAGAAGCCTGCAGTTCTTGATTTCAGGGAGTTCTGCTCATAGATTTTTTTTTTTTTTTTGTAATCTAATAAAATTTCAAAGGAACAAATGCACGAAAATACTCATGAAAACTCAAGGCAAAACTTTCAAATTTTCATTCTCAAATAATTTGAAATTTTCTCTAAAATATATGCCTAAAAACAATTTAACTATATGTGAATGTGACCAGTATGAACTCGTATCAACACCAGACACATAATGCCCATCCAGAACATTAAAATATTTCATAGTTCCTCAGAATATATTATTTCACCTCCCTTTCTACATAAGATAAATTAATATTGAAAACCATTTGCTTCTTTTCTTAAAATGAAAAATTTTCATCTTAATTTTAGCAAACTACAATTCAAGAGAATAGTAGATGACATGATTGGCAAAAACATTTCAACTATAACCGATTTGTTTTTAATAAATTAGTCATTTTTCAATGGTCAGAGCAGGTACAAAGAGTTTGGTAAGCTAATTACTAACTAAATTATTAACTCATCTAACTAATATCTAAGAAAATTTTTTATGAAAATATTGTACTGTTGAATGAAATCCCTTACCACATATTGATTTGAAGAAGCGGTCGCAATCGGTAACAATGTTTTCAAACTTGTTGATGTAACATCGAGCTCCCATGGATCTCCCATGACCCTCATAATCGATGCCATACACCGCATACCCAGCTGCTGCCAATCTAGTCCCACACCCTGGAAACCAAATCTTCACCGTTAATTTCACATCACTCGATCACTTTAGTAAACATTAGTTTAGCACATAACTCTCAGGTAGAAGTGTAAAACAATTAATTAACTCTCTAATAACATCAATATCTACGAATTTGGAAATTGTGAAAAATACAAATAATTAGGAAATAATATTTTTTTTATACTTCAAAGTGTATTCAAATACATACTAACACCAATTTCTAAATAATTCTCGAAATAATTAGAAATCTCATACGTATATAATACTCTACGTCTAAAAGATATCAGAATATGAGGATATTTCACTTGATAAAAGTATTACGGAATAGAAAATATAATATTTTTTTGAAATGAAATAGTGAAAACATGTACAACAAAGATAACAAATCCCCATAAAAAGATATAATTAATCCTAAAAAACTTTAAGAAAAAGTAAACGAATTTTTCTTTTAATTTTTATATCCCAATAAAAAGATTTTTTTTTGGGACATTTAGGCCATTTAAGGCAAACTCACACACACAAAGCATACATGAAGACTCGAACTCAAAACCTCTGAGTTAGAAGCCTAAGCTCTCAACCAGCAGGCCAAGGTGAGTTGTGTAATAAAAAGATTTAGTATATTTCCCTCTCTCTCTCTCTCTCTCTCTGTCTCGAACAAATAAGGTAATTGCATTGAAAGCACCTGCACAACCAATGCAATTTCTTTACCAAAGTAATACGCCAGCAGTAAGGGTCACACTAAAATGGGATATACTACAGAAGAAGTGAAATTTACTTTTGCAGGAAACTGGAATGGTCATCGAACAGCAGCTTTTTTTAAATTAATTCCGACAGGTAAAAAAAGAGAGGGTGTTAGGTAATTTGTTTTGTTTTTTGGTAAGAATAATGAGTGTAGCGGTTAGAATATTAGTAAATTAATATAAGTCAATAAACACGAATTCAATTCTTATCTGCGGCTTAATTATACCGTCACAACACTGAATCTTTAAGCAAAATTATTTAATTAAAATTTTAAAAATTATTATCAGCTGAGATTAAAGATTGATTTGAGAAAATTTTTTTGTTATGTTTAAAGTAATTTTTTTATATAAAATTTTCTTTCACTAAAACTTTTCCTATTAAAAAAATATTTTAAAAGAGTAATAAGAAAATTATCCCGAACGAAAACGAAATCTAAATCTCTCATGTAACAATTTTATGCTTTGAAATTAAAAAA
Source organism: Dendrobium nobile (assembly GCA_022539455.1). Classification (NCBI taxonomy): domain Eukaryota; kingdom Viridiplantae; phylum Streptophyta; class Magnoliopsida; order Asparagales; family Orchidaceae; genus Dendrobium; species Dendrobium nobile. The sequence goes on along the minus strand of CM039718.1, from coordinate 29,632,769 downwards.
AAAGTACTTTTTTATTAAAAGATGATTTAATACCTCTCATGAAACCACTGCATTCCATGCCATAACCTGCAATTATAAAATAAACAAATGAAACTGTGTTGATTATGAGTTAATCGAAACCTTTTTTTTTTTTGAGAAAAGAAAGTAGGAGGTTGATGGGATAGAAACCATGGCAAAGGAAGACAAGGGCTTTTGCTGGGGAAGATAAGGGGAGCCATCTGCAGGAGAAAAGCTGAACACCTCTGGAGTTCTTAATGTAATCCTACAAAACCCCATAAAAAGTAAGAAAATTCCATCAAATTGATCTTATTCTGCAAAAAATAATCAATAAGAATGAGAAATATGAAATTCTTTAAAATTTGAAAGAAATTTGATGAGAAATCTCACTTCTTCGTATTCGACTTCCATTGAGCTATCTCAAGTCGTCCACAAAGTAAAAACAGAAGAAACCAGAGAGAGGGAGAGAGAGATATAGAGAGAGTTGGTAGGATTTCAGCGGAATGTTGGGAGTGAACCGAAGAAGAAATCAGGAAGAGATGGAAAGAGAGAGTGAGTTGTGAGAATTATACAGGAATGGGAAGGGGAGATTGGGCATATGTTGGAAATGGAGGGGTGGGAAGGGGATTGCAAATTACATGGTGGTTGAAGGACACGTGGCAGTTGATGGTCATTAAATTGTCTTGCTGCCGTTGCAAATCTCTCTCTCAATCCCAAGAAGATAGAATATTTTACAATAATAAAATCAATTAAATTTTATACATTGAAGATCAGCCCTCCGAGTCTCATATTTTACAAATGGAATAGGAACATTTCAAGTAGGTCTGAAGTTCTTGAATCATTTAAGAATACAGACATTAGTTTTATTAATAATATTCTTCTCGTCTTCCAATTAAGTTGATTTTAATATTTTTATTGGGATATTATTTCCTGAATTGATTAAGAAAGACATTTAGAATAAAAAAATATGTATATATCAATGTTGCGTCATGAAATATTCACAACGATGGATAAATATAAAATTTAACGTCGTAGTTTTTCACATAAATCCAACACAGAATTCGAAAAGAGAGAGAAGTGTAGCATTAATAAGAGAAATCAGAATTTTTATGTGAAAACTGCTAAAAAGGGGAAAAATCATGGGGTCTAGCCTAATTTGAATGAATGTACTAGTGTTTGCAGCAGATTACAAATGAGGCCTTTCGTTGCTGGAAGGCCTTGGCTTGATGTAGAAAATGTGCATCATATAGAGTCCATCATATGGTGAGAATTGGAAGAATTATTATTTACATATTCGTTTGGTCGGTAGGACCATAGTAGGTGGGCGACGGACGTAGGAAAGATTGTAGTCGCGTGACAGTGGTTGCAAGTATCGTAGTTGGCGGGTAACAGAGATCAGAAAGATCATAGTTACGTGACGGTGGTAGGAAGTACTGTAGTGGATGGTGAAGGAGGTTGAAAAGGCTATAGTCAGTGATGGTGGTAGGAATGACCATAGTCGGCAGCGATGGAGGTCGAAAAGACTATTGTCAATGATGATGGTCAAAAAGAGTGAAGTTGATAGGTGATAGAGGTAGGAAAGATCGTTATCTGGCATCGGAGTTCAAAAGAATCGTATACGGCGAGCAACGGAGGTCAAAAAAACTATAGTCTGAAAATGAAGGTCAAAAGGACAGTAGTATGGCAACTGAGGTCGAAAGGAAGGTAGGGTGGCGATATAGGTCGGAAGGATCGTAGTCGGCGGGAGACAACGGTCGGAAAGATCGTTATTTTGAGACGGATGTCAGAAGGACCCTAGTTGGTAGTTAATACATTACAGAAAATCATCTATTACTAGCGGAATTTTTTAGTGGAAATTAATCATTTTTCCGACGATTTTTGAATTTACCAGTAGTTTTCCGTCGAAAAAAACCCACTAGTGTAACAGGCGTAAGAAAGTATATTTCGATGGTTTTTTTTTTGCGGCGAACCATTCTGACGGCTTATTGAAGGAATTAAGCCGCCGGAACATTAAAAAAATAATTAAAAAAAATTCATGTTCTCTCCCGCTTGGCAGCCCGCACTGCCTCACCTAGCCAGCGCCTGCCCGCTTCCCCGCTCCTGGTCAGCCCGCCAGCCCGCTCGCTCCCTTGACCAGCCTGCTCTAGCGACCAGCCCGCTCCCTCGCTCGTGCTAGCCCGCTAGCCCACTCCCAGGGTGATTTGAACCCGGGTTGGCTGAGAAAGTCTCAAAGCACCAACCGAATTTCTAGACATGCATATACGTTTTAAATATCAAATTTTTATATTTAAACTATATATGAACTCAAAATCAAATAGTATTTAATTATACTAATAAAAAATGATACTAATTAATTTAATTATAAAAATAAAAAAAATGATAATTAATATAAAATAAAAATTAATAAATGTTAATTAATTTTAAAATGAAAAAAAATTAAATAGATAATATTATTTTAATCATTCTTTTAAATCATTTAAATAGTTAAAATTTTAATCAGTTTAATTAAATTTTTAAAATTTTGCCGGAAAATTGAAAAAGCCGCCAGAATTTTCCATGGGAAAGAAATCGCAGAAAAATTTCATCAGAAAAGTTGTGTCTTTATTTTCTATCGAAAAGCCGCTGGAAAATTAACCACTAGAAAGCCGCCTGAAAATTCTGCAAGAAATAGGTGCTTTTCCTATAGTTAGTGGTCATAAAGACTGTAGTCTTGTGATAGAGGTTGGAAGGGCCGTTGTCATGCGTAGTTGGTCGGAAGGGCTGTAGTTGGCGAGCGATAGTGGTTAGAAAGATTGTTGTCTGACAATGGAGGTTAGAAGGACTGTTAAATGTTGGTGGATGGGTGTAAATCCCATATTAGTAAGTGGACGGGTGTTAAGTCCAGTGACAGTTTGTGGCTGGGCGAATTAATGATGTCAAACTTTGATGATCTTGTGCTTGTTAGATTCGTATTATTGAGCCGCTTGATCTGACTATAAACATATCAAGTTTGGAAATTGTTTGGTCATCCAATATATGATTTGAACTTTCCAAATGTGCTTTTGGTCCTTGATTTCATCCCATTTGGGCTCAGATTGGGTCGAATTTGGTGTCATTGGGTTCGTCTTTTTAAGTGGTTCAATTCGACTATACATTTGTTGAAATCGGAGTTCATATGGTACAGAATTTAATTTTAAAAGTTTCCAACTTGGTTTTGCCTCAAGATTCGTAACTGATCAAGATAATTTTTTGATGATATATAAATCACATAATTTTTATATATTTAAATATCTATTGCAAAGAAATAAATATTTTTTTATATTGCACTTCAATTGTTCAATCACAATAAAATATATACATAAAATCATATATTTATCTAGAAAAATTATGATTGTTATTATTTTTAATGACTTAAAATTTTGAGTATTTTTTAGAAAATAAAAAAAAAATTATTATGTTGTTGGAATCAAAATTGCATTTGGATTATGTTGGATGACTATGGCAACCCAAGAGGGGTGAGGGGTTGGGGGTGGGATTAATTGTTCTGTGCGGACACTAGAAGTTGTCCGAAGGTAAATCAGAGCATGCCACATCACCTTCTTGCTGTCTACTATTGCTATGTATCCATTGTATACCAGATGATGTGGCGAGCTCTAATTTTCCTCTAGTCTTAGAGCTACGTCCGGTGTCCGCATAATAACTTCTCAGAGGGTGGAGGTGAATTGGGTTTTAAAAATTTCTATTAAAAAAGGCAATTAAAATAAATTTTATGCTATTTGATATATAATAAATAATCCCACAATTTTTTTTATGAAAATGATAAAGAAAAATAGATGCAATAAAAGAAAATGAAAGGCACAATATTTTTATATGGTTTGGCTCGGATTCCAATCCGACCCACATCCACGAAAACCAACTCTAGAGCAACAATCAACTAATTGCATGTTTGTCTTGCAAAGCTCACTTTTTAAAACCAAAGTTGTATAAAACCTAAGTATTCTCCTATATGGGTGACTATAACTCAATCTAATTACAATTTAAATTTTACTAAGTCAAATGGCATAGATTAATAAAAGAAAAATATAATCTGATGTAAATAATACAAGCTCAAATTATCTTGCAATAAAATGACCAAATTATTTATGGTGATTTTTATAATTTATTTTTAATAACCTCACTACTTGTAAATGAAATAAAAAATTTGTTCACTTTAAGATAAATTTATATCTTGATATAAATATGAATAATATTTTAAATAATTTATTTTCTTACTTATTTAAATTATAACTCCTCAAATTATACAGTACTTCAAAAAATAAATTAGATTTGTAATAAAAATCTATAAAAGAAAAAAAAAATACTTGATATCTTCATGGAATTAAGAGATTTAATCATAAAAAATCAAATTTAAAAATATCAACTAAAATTTTATCAAATAATAAATATTTTCAAAAAAAAATATAAGGTGCAAAGTAAAAGAATTGCAAGTCAATATTTAGAGAAAGAAAATAAACTCAAAAACTTCAAAAGATGTTACACAATTTAAAGCTTTGATGCTTTCAAACCAAGAATTTGAACTTGAAAATATAAAGAGTTCTTAGAATAAAGATCAAAATTTATCCTATCATGATTTAGCTTGTAAAAAAGAGAACATAAATGGAGAAAATATTGGAGTTTTATTTATTTTCAACAACATTCACAAGAAGAGAAAGTGAAGTATTTAAAAAGAAAGGGTAAGTAAAGCTAATTTTGAAAAAAACTAAAGACCTACAAATATTTTATTAACTAATAATATAATATTTGATATATAATTCATATTCAAAAAATTAAATTGACTATAAAATAGCTAGTCACTTGTGCAATGCACGTCCCATATAAGTAATTATGATGTGCATCCATTAAATCATTACACCTAAAACACACAAATTTAAATACTCCAGCATATGTTTGTTATCATAAAAAATCACTAGGATTGATCATAAAATAGATAATATCGATATATGACACTTAAATTTTATTAAGAAAACTATATAAAGACACTAAAGAAAGTGATAGTGAATGAACTCCACAGATTGGAGGTTAAAACTACTTAAAATGTGCTTGAATTTCAAAGATTGCATAACCTTAACCTCACATTTAACCCTCTTTTTATAGGTTTAAGCTTCGGCTATGAATGTAATGTAATTGTTTTTTTTTTGAAGAAAGCAATCAACTTGCTGATGATTTTATTAAAAGGAAAGTCTAATTACAAACTAAATACAATTGATTCCTCCCTTAGAAATTTAGAAAATAAAGGAGGAATATTATTTGAAGTAAAATCTTCCCAAAAGAAATCACTCAAAATCGCATAGTTAGCACAAAGATTTGCTAACTTATTACAATTTCTATTCACCCAATTGAAAACAATAAATTTATGATCCTTGAAAATAATAACTCATCTTTCCATTTCCCTTCCAATCCCTTTAAAACCTTGATAACATTGTAGTTATCACCTTACACTATGATACCTTGGTATTCAAGCATCCGATCTTTCAAGACCTCTTTAATAGATTCCACCACCATGAGTTATAGCATAGAAATATCCCAGTGAATGCAAGATTTACCATAATCCAATTAAAATCTTCCTTTACTATCCCGAATAACTCATCCCATTCCAGCCTTATATGATTGTAACAAAGAAGCATCAACATTGATCTTTATCTAGTTGGGAGGAGGAGGGTACCAATGATCTGACAGTCTTAAAGACTGATTAGTACCTCAGTTTCCCAATCTTCCATCCTTTATATAACAAATAGAAGCATAACTTACAGCATTAGAAGCTATAAGCATAAAACTATCTTCCTTACCGTCATGTACATATCTGTTTCTGGATCTCCAAGTGAGGTATACAGCATTGCAGTAAATTTTAATGAGAACACTGTGGCTTTTACTGTACTTTTCCATCCAGACCCAACATTCTTGGAAGGAGTCAAACAGATGCAAACAAAAACCCCATGTATTCAGGTTATCAATAACTTCCTTTAATTTATCTCAAATAACTGTCAAATAATTAGTGTCCTCTGTTTCACCGTAGCCTCTAGGACATTCAAATAAATTTTGAATCCTTCTCTGATATAAGAAATTAAAAGTTGGTACAGCATTATTACATACCCTCCACTAAAAAGCTTCTACTTTAGAATTTAATTTGATAATTCTAAAGCATTTCCAATACCAACATTCCTCCTGCTGATCTGTTATTGATTTATAAACCATCAATGAAATAGAATACCTTGAATTCTGATGAAGAAGCTCCAGATAATAATTGTCTTTATCACTTTGTATCTCCACCCTTTGAATTAGTTTGATTAGCTCCTCTCTAAACAAAGTTTTTAGCTTCAAATAATCCCACTCACCATTACTGATTAGTGAGTCTACCATATTGCTTCCATCATATGAAACAGAAATAAATGTAGGCCAACTGTTCAAGCTTTTGTCTAGGATCCATATATCATCAAGTATATCAGTAGAGCAACCATTCACTACTCTCCACTTGACTATACATTTCAAAGCTTTCTTTTCATTATATAGAATTTTACATGTGGATGATGATCCTCTACCATAACCATTTAATCCATCAAAAGACCCATACCTTTGGTTTAAAAATTTAAACAGCAATGAATTTTTATCTTGGATTACTTTTCAAGCCAAATTTTCTCTAAGATGTCCCACCACACTTAAATAACAACGAAGACCTCTACCTCATTTTTTTACTGGTTTACAAAGATCACTCCAACTAACATGATGCAAACTCGCTTTTCCATCTTATTTGTTCTAGATAAACTCTCTACTCAATTTATCCAATTTCTTTAGAATGCCTTTCAGAATTAGAGAAAATGATCAAAATAATAGAGGAATAGAAAGCAAAACCATTCTTACTAATAATAATTTTATTGCCAAAGTGTTTTATTTAAAAATGTAGTTTAAAAAGTATTAGTTTTCTTTGGGAAAGATTAATTCTTAAAATTTTTGTTTTGAAATTGAACACGTTATTATAAAAAATATATCACCTCGGGAGGTGAACATATCATTCCTTAATGGGTTCAAATTTCAAAACTTTGAATTTATCTTAATTATCATAGTCAAATTCAAGGGGGTTTGACTACAATAATCTGGATAAAGGATCATTAATTTCATAATAAAAATCATGATAATAAAATGATATATCTTTCCAAGGAAAGAGAATATCACATATTATCAATCATTTAGATATAATGATAATGATCGTTGAATTTAAATTTCCCAAGGATAATTAATGAAAGTTTTGAAATTTTTAATTTTGAAAATCTGATATGGGTTTCTAAATCTCCTACAAGCGCAAGCCCTCGTAGTTAATTAGATCATAAAAAACTGAAATTTCATATGAATACTCTTGATTAAATAACAGTATGAATTTTATTTAAGAATTCAAAGATTGATGTCAATGGAGATAAGGGTTGGACTTTCAATAGGGATTGGATCAAGGTTGAATACTTATTTCTGGAGTCAAAGGAAGAAGGGTAGGAGATATTTTGAGATCCATAATTACTTCAAAAACACCTCATCCTGTCCTAAGTATTGGGCTTAAATTTGATTGAAAGTGATTTAAGTTTGAATGGTCAATTTTATTAGAAAGTTAGGATTCAATTCCCGGAGGTTGAGGGCTTATAGCCCGAGCTTGTCTCAGAACCTAAGTCTAAACTGGGTACTAAAAATCAGTGTTCGAACCTAGCTAATGTAATATAAATCTAAACTTACCCAGCCCTAGAGTGGGGAGCTAGCTAAATCACCTTGGCACTTTAAAATCATGTATCGAGTTATGTATGTAAGAGTGGTGAACATTATATTAAGTTAAGTTTGAGGAAAGCGGGGCCGAAATCTAGAGCAGATCATAATTGGCCCCTTTAACTTATATTGGGTATTTGATGTCTAAGTAAATACAATTAAATATTAGACTATTTTAAGTTTATTACTAATACAATGTATGCTAGTTGACTCGATTGAATGAATGAATCAAAATGAAACAGTTAAAAATTTTGGCTTAAAAAATAGGTTTTTTTCTTAGAGATTGAATAATATCCCCTTGACAGATCTGCACCCTCATAAGCCAGGTGATCTGCAATAACCAACAAGCGGGGAGGTGCCTAACTATGTGAAAGTTCATTAGGGATGTTAAGCCCTTAAGAACTGGCTCGAGGCTAACCAAGAGGGGGGGGGGGTCGAATTGGTATTTTAAAAATTCTTTAAGCAAAACACAACAATCATAAACTAAAATCATCACAGAAATTAAAGAGCAGAAAAATAAATAAATACGGAAGCAGTAAAAATAGATCACAGAGATTTATAGTGGTTCAGTCAACTAGACCTACGTCCACTCCTTAGAGGCACCCTCTAGGTATTGTACTACAAACGTGACTCTCCTATTACTCTCATAGTAAGGCAGAGAAGCCCTTACAAAAACCTTCTTTCCACCAACCCCGACAAGGCAGAGAACCCAACTCCTTTTGCTTCCTTTTGAAGCAGGCAGAGAACCTTGATCGATTGCTAAAGCTCACCTCTCTCAGCCCTTCCAAAGACAAGAGACTCTAGTGGAAGAAGAAGTGGAACAATGCTTGAAGCACCCCTTGTGAATCCCCCTTATAAGTTCCCTCTCACAAAATCCTCTCTCTCTCTCCCTCTCTCTCTCTCTCTCCTTTAGGCTCTCTCAGGTCAAGATAGTAGCAAAAGATCTATTTGTATGAGAAAATTTGGGTCCTTTAAATAGAATTTATAGAAATGACATTAACGTCCAAGGCGATAGGAATATCGTCCGGGCTAATCAGTACAAAGTAAGCTCAATCAGCCGGGATGATTTGAGGTGATCAGAAGAAAACACTACAGGAAAATCACCAAAAACAGGCGGTTTTTACCGGCGGTTTACTCTTATTTACCGACGGTTCTATAACTCACCGGCGGTTTTCCGGCGGGTACGTGACCGCCGGAAAATTAGGCGTAGTAAATTCTGTACCGGCGGTTTAAAACGGCGATGGTGTGCCGATGGTCAATGCCGCCGGCAATTCCACAACTATATACCGGCGGTGTACCGGCCGATTAACTGCCGGTCACTATACCGGCGGCTTACCGACGGCCAAGGAACCGACTGTTGACCGACGGTATCATGGCGTCGGCAGTTGTTGTGAAACCGCCGTAAACCGTCGGTAAGCCGTTAGCACGTTACCAGCGAACACCGGCGGTCATGCCCGTCGCTAGTAACGGCGGTCGTGACCGCCGGTATTCCGACGCCTACGTCGGATGACCGCTGGTTATGTACCGGCGGTTTAAGGTTATTACCGGCGGTTGTGGATAACCGTCTGGTATCGTAGTTTCTGGCGGCCAAACCGCCGGCAAGCCGCCGGAAACCTGTAGCACCTGCACAAAAAAATGACAGCCTCCCCTCTATTTGAGAAAGGTTCACCCTAAATTCTAAACCTATACATAAAATAATATATAACAAGTTTTGGGCAACACGCCGCTATATTCAATCAACAATCATAACTAGCACATCCAAACATAATATTAATGTAAACAAAGCCAAATTGTTCAACCATAAAACATAAGTTCACTGATTGTTCAACCATAAAACATAAGTTCTCAAATTCATAAGTTCACAATAAATATAAAAAAGTTCTAGTCCTCAGGTGTATCCTCGCTGTCTTGAGATGTTCGTCGCTGCTCTTCCTCTTGCCTCCTTTGAACTCTGTAGGATTGCAGCTCTGCTTGCATTTCATTTTGCACTTTTCTCATTTCTTCAATCTCTCTAGTCAGCGCTGCAACCCTCTCGCTTACAGATTCTTCAGCTCCACTTACATCATGAAATGCAGAGGTAGATGAACTGCCCTCTATAGCATAGCCCTATGCGCCCAAGCCATATACCCTCCCCTTTTGTCTTCCACCTACAACCTCTGAGCAGGTATGATACTCAGAAATATGGGCCGCCGGTAATGCCTATGGATCATATATTATTGCATTAGGTAAATTATTTAATTAGTATTTTATAGGAAAAATCTCAATGTACAATTAGCTAATGATGAATGGCTCTTTAAGTGGTCCATAGAAGCTCTCATGTATGTCATTAGAAAGGAGAAAAAATTGTTGAAGTCATGGGGTAATGCAAAACTCTCATTTTTTAATAAACTTGAAAGTAAAACAAATGATATGTGAGATCTCACAGCTGGTGAAGGTTATAATGTTGTATAACTATGACCTCTTTTGCAATATGGCGCAAACATTGGAGCTAATGATGTGTTCATTTCACATATACTTTCCTAAATTGCTTAACATACTAGGGAAAACAAATAATCAAAACAATACATTAAATATTACCTTAAACTATAGTGATTTTTGTTCAACTCAAACCGAACCTAGGGTTGCCGGCAGCGTGAGATCCGGAGCTAGATCGACGGCGGCAAGTGACACCAAAGGTTGATCGAGCAAGAGGCGGCCGGTGGGTGGTCGGCGGTCGGAGAGAGTTCGTCGGCGGTGACCTAGGAGCTCGATCCGGGCAGAGGCGACGGGAGAGCGGACGAAAGGAGAGCGAGGAGCGGAGGATAGAAATGAAATGCAAGGTGCGGGTCTGCTCGTATTAGGGCTTTAACCGGCGGTTTTCTGGCGGTTACGGCCGCCGGCAATAAATAACTTATCAGTGGCGGCATAAGCCGCCGTTAAGCCATTGGTAAATATAATTATCCGGCGGTTTAACAGCGGCGAATATACCGCCGCTATTACCGGCGATCTTTCAGAATAGACCGCCGGTAATGCCGCCGGTCTCAGCAGGAATAAGCCTGCGGTTAAACCGCCGGCGAAACCGTTGTTCATACCGGCGGTCTATGGACCGCCGGACATAACTGTCGGTAATTAGCTGTTTTCCTGTAGTGAAATTAGTTACATCATCCAGGCCGATACAAATATCATCCTGGCTGATTAGTTAAATTCGAGTATAATCATCCTGAATAGAGTCTAGACGATGTCAATCGTCCAGGATATCGTTCTCGCCAATTATACGATCAGCCCGGTCGATGTGATCATATCAATTAGCCTTAATTACTTTCCATAATTGCCAGATTAATTTATGCATAATTGTGCTGCAACATCCAGGCCGATGTTTAGTTCATCCTGGTCGATGTTTTAAAATAAAGAAGACCTAAATTGATCATGGCGCCTGATTCTTTCTAATTTGAGTGTATCATCCTGGCTGATATAAGGATCGTCCAGGATGATGTGCTTAATGACAGCTGCTTAACCAGGATGCCCTAATTAGGGTTTCTATTTTTAGTCGGATCGTCCTGGCCAATATGAACATCATCTAGGACGATGTACTCAAAATAAAAAAACTCAAAAAACCCCTCAAGTGTGTGTATGCAAGGTTACTTAGCATCAAGAACCACTTTTACAATTGACTCAAGAAAAAGAAAAACATTACAGACTGACTCCACTTGAAGCTACCCAATCTTGAGCTGGTCTTGAGTTGTGTTCGATCTTGTGGACCTGAAAAGTTAGTAGGCAAGGCAGTCGTAAAAAAACATGAATGTTTTCTATCATCAAAAGTCTAATCCATAATCTCAGATTTGCAACAATCTCCACCTTTTTATGATGGCAAACACTCCCAAAAAAATTTTTTAGCTGTTATGGTTGTTTAATAAAAATAGTGTGATGAAAAAATAGTTCACTAAGTTCCATAATAAAATTACAAGATGCATCAGAGTACTCCCCCTTTGACATCACAAAAAGGAGAGGGAAACTAAAAACAAACTAAAGCAACTAAAACTAAAAGAGAAACAAAATACAGAAAAATAAACTAGAGAAAAAAAACTGAAAGAAAATCAATAAAATAAGGGCCCCTGATTATCTAAAGGAGGTGGTGGTGGTGGTGGCTACTGTAAGTAACTAGAGAGCATAGCAAATTGTGCCCCAAACCAGGCCATGTCCTAGTTGTACTGCTGCTGTTGCTGCTTCTGGTGTACAACATAGGCATCGAAATAGGTCTCCCACTTATCAAATCTCTCCACCAACTGATCCTGCTGAGAGTGCTGGTGGAGAGAAAAAGGTTCAGGAACAGGAGAGGGAGTGGGAGCCTCCTCCTCCTCGGCCCCCTGAGCTTCCCCATCTCCTGGGTGGAGATGAGTATTGTGAAGGGCATTAAAGGAATTATTTGAGTGGAAGGGTGGTATATGGTTGGGAGGAGCAGGATATTGAAGATTTTATTTAGATTCTAGAATATATGCAATGAAGTGTCCTAGAGCAAGATTGGGCTTTCTTTTATGACCTAGATCTCGAATGGTAGTCAAATGCTTGATGTAGCGAAAGATCATGTCTGTGGCATTGAATTCTCTATGGGCCAAAATGTAAAAAGTAATGAGTGAAAGAAGTGGAGTGATATGGATTCGGTAGTCGGCTTTGGGAATCACAGAGGTGCAAAGGAAGTGCTGGATTATCCTAGCATCTTTAAGTAAAGAGCTAGTCTCTCCAACATGAAAGGGTGCATTGGTGTGGTGAAGAAAGTGATTTACAGTGGACCAGTCAAAGTCAGGATCAGAGACAAGGGTATGCAACTTATTCCCAGTGGTGGACAACTGCAACAGTTCAGCATAATCCTGATATGTGATCTCGACAGAATATCGATTCACATAAGAGGTGAGAGTAGTGTAGGAAGAATTGATGTGGAGTTCTGCGTAAAATTCAAAAAGAAGTTCAGAACTAAAGGGGACTACGAGGGTGAGAATAAAGTAAAAAGAGGTGTGAGTGAAAGATCAAGTATCGGATAAGAGAGATAGCCTGGATTGATTGTTCGGGAGAGAGTAATGCTGCACTCTTTATAATGATGGTAGGCAGCTTGATTGTTTGCCTCCTGAAAATGAGGTTCCAGTGTTCCCCTCGAGGAGCTACTAGACATCTAACAAGCACGCTTTCCACCAGCCATTTAGAAGAAAAAGCAAGGAAACAGTAAGCAACATCAAGTAGAAAGCCAAAGAGAAGGTGTGAAGTAAAAATGGCTGATTTCGGGCTCTATTTATGGAATCGGCCGGATCATCCAGGCCGATCGCAAGATCGTCCAGGATGATTCGGTGCAATTATTGTGATAGGCTAATTGGTCAAAAAGGTGGTTCGATCATCCAGGATGATCAAACATAGTTCGGGACGATTAGACACAAACGATCGTCCCGAGGAGTCAGGCCAGACGACCTTTTAAAAAAGTAGATCATCTAGGCCGATTATGTGGATCATCAAGGACGATGCTCAATAATGAATCATACCGACTGAATTTAAAACATTTTAAATTAAGAGCCACGTGTATCATCTAGGATGAGCAGTGGATCATCTAGGATGATTTTCCAAAATGGACCGTCCCGAGCAAAATTATAGATTTAAAACATGCTGACACGTGTATCGTCTAGGACGTGCAGGTGTATCGGATGGGAAGATAACCAATAAATGCATCATCCAGGATGAAAAAGGTATCGGCCAGGACAATCAAGATAATTGTAGTAGAGGACGATCATATCGTCCAGGACGATAAGGGATTGTCCAGGACAATGAGAGCAAAAAAGTCAGAATATTCAGTAGATGGAGTTTTTGATGATGAAACAAGAACATATCATCAAAGACGATAAAGGTATCGGCCAGGACGATGTGATAAAATTTTAAACTTTATAGGAAGGATGGAGATGATCAGAGAAGGCCCAAAAATAATAAAATAAACTAAGAATAACAACAAAAAAACAAGAAAAAAAGGCATAAAAACAAGCAATGAACCAAGTTATTTTTTTTATTTAGCAAGGCATGCATATGATAAATGCTCTATACAAATAAATTTTAAAGATTTATAAAACAATGAGTTAACAATGTCGAAATCTGAAAATGGTAGAATATCCGATCCTGTTAACCCTAGCTCGGACTTCTTCTAGGGCAAAGTCATCTTTAGAAAATAAAAGACCTAACTCAGAACAAATTAATTGCTTAAGAGAAAAAAAGATCCGTTACAAAACTTGGTTCTGAAAAATATCTTATAAAATAATATACCAAAGTAATTTGTCTCAATCATAGAATTTTGAAATCAAGCTTTTGAAAATATCAAGCGATACATGAGTTCTTCTAAGTTTTAAAAGTTTTAAAAAGAGAAGAGAGCTTGCTTTTGATGGGCTTATTTTATGCCTCATGTCACTTTGAATGACTCTTTGAGCATCTTTTGATTTTTGACACACTTTGTGTATATTTTATTTTATTTTTTTTTTCAATTTGGCATCATTGCGCATCTTTTATTTTTGGCGTTATTGACCATTTTTTGTTTATTTTTGCAAGCTAGATTCCCTTTAACAATTTTTTAAAAAAAAATCTTAGTTGTGAGTATATCTTCTAGATATTAGAGAAGAGAAACTTACTCTCTAATATAGGGAAAAACAATCCACAAAACAGAATCAAAATCATATGATAAATGCAATGGCAAGAATTCAATTAACTTGAAAGATATATAAAATTTTTGAATATTATATATAAGGTAGATTATTATAGAAAGATAGAAATGATCTTAATTTCAAAAATCTGTTGTTAATATGAGATGGTCTTTTGTTTAGAAAAAGAAAATTATACTACTAAAAGAGGTTAGATGGAGGGAAACCATCAACGGTGTTTCTCCCTTTAACTGATTTAGAGTTGCTAAACATTGACTATAAATCTCTCAAATTTTAAGAACTGGGAAAAGTTATCATAAAGGAAAAAGAAAGCAAAAAAAAAAACAACTAGAACAACTAATATGAAAAAGCTAGCAGAAAAACAAAAGACAGAAAATAATAATAATCAACATATACAATTCAGGAAATTATTAAGCAGCAAGTTTAAGCAATTTTATGAGCTGTGAGCCTTTGTCCAAGTATCATATGCTCTCACGAAGTCTTTGGTGATAGCATACCTATAAAATCATCAAATGTCAAATTTAGGAATCCAAACAAGTTTGGGTTCCTTCTTATGAAAAGAAGAATGTGATGCATGAGTGTTATGCAGTGAATTATGCAATTTGGGTCTCCATACCCAATGTTTACTATGGTGAATGGTACAAGTATGTGCTATGTGTCCTAACATGCCACATGAAAAACATCCAACTCCAAGAAAAGGATTTCTTAATCAGTTCGGGTTATAATGCCTCTTCCTAGTTATTGGTTTTGGATGAAATGTGGGTGCCATCCACTTTTTCTTACGTGCATCCAATTCAGTTTTAAACCTCAAGTGAGCATCTTCTAAATCAATCTCCAAACAGTGATTTTTATGCTCATATTCTTTAGTAGAACCTTTAAAATCAGATTCAAGCAAGGCGTAGAAAGCTTTCAAAGAGACATGCTCAATTATTAATTCAGAATACTTTTTATTTAAATCATCAAATTCATCAAGTAGAGACATGTGATTGCTATCAATTTGAAAATGATCTTTTCTCAAAATTTCTTGCTCTTTTTATAAATTCAAAAACTCCAATTTCAAACTAGAATGAGTTTTCTTAAGTTTTCTATATGATGCATAGATTTTCTCACATATTTCAAGCAATTGATCATAGGTTGGTTGGCATACCTCTTCTTGGTTAGATTGTTCAAAATCATCAACCATTAAGCATAAGTTTGTTATCTCCTTTTGAGGTTCAGTCTCAAATGAGTTAGATGCAGACTCTGCCCAGAAAGCTTTTTGGGCTCGCTTCATATCCTTTCTGAACTTAGGTTTCTCCTAATTATTTTCTTTACTTGAGTGATAGTAAAGTGTAGGACAATCAGCCCTAACATAACCAAGCTTCTTGTATTCAAAATAAATAACATCAAAAGAACCTTTAAAATTTTTATTATCCTTATCTTTTCTCCAATTCTGATGATGCTTGTGACTCTTCCTTAGAAAGCTCTTAAATTGCCTCTTAACTAAGGAAATATCATCATTTTCAGGCCCAGAGGAGTCAGTGTCCGAGTTGTTCACCTTAAGTGCCACCATTTTCACCTTTTTCCTCTCACCTGCATCAATATTTTTTTGATTCACCCCTAGCTCATAAGCAATGAGTGAGCCAAGTAAGTTATCAATCGAATAAGTATTTAGATCTTGAGATTCAGTAATTGCAGTGATTTTAGCATCAAAAGAGAAAGGTAAGCATCTCAAAACTTTATTCACCTTTTCATAATTAGTGAGTTCTCTTCCTGAGGCATGCAAATAAGTAACAATCTAAGTAAACATTGTATATATTTCAGAAATCGATTCAGAAGGTTTCAAATAAAAAGTTCGTAATCATGCAAAAGAATGTTTTGTCGAGATTGCTTAACTTCATTTGTGCCTTCATAGGTGATACACATTTTATCCCAAATTTCTTTAACAGTAGAGCAAGTGGAAACACACATGTAATCTTCAGATTTTAAAGCACAAAAAAAATAGTTCAAACATTTTGCATTACGTTGCGCAAGATCTTTTTCATCAAAAGTCCATTTAGTAAAAGGTACTTCAATTTTAATTCCATTAAGTTCAAGAGAAGGTGGAGAATACCATTCCTTAACAAGTATCCACATGCGATAATCAATTGATTGTAAAAAAGTAGACATGCGAGTTTTTCAAAAATCAAAAGGAAGATTATCAAACAAAGGTAGTTGTGTAATAGCATATCCTTTCGTTGTATTACGATTACCGTTGTTAGCCATGGATAAAAATTCAAAAAGTTTTCAAACTTAGATTTTATGAATCCCGCTCTGATACCACTTGAAAGTTTGTTAGGGAAGTTAAGCTCTTAAGAGCTGGCTCGAGGCTAACTAAGAGGCAGGGTGAATTGGTATTCTAAAAATTCTTTAAGCAAAGCACAACAATTATAAACCAAAATTACCATAGAAATCAAAATGCAAAAAAATAAATGAATGCTGAAGTAGTAGAAATAGATCACAGAGATTTATAGTGGTTCGGTCAACTCGACCTACGTCCACTCCTTGGAGGCGCCCTCCAGGTATTGCACTACAAACGTGTGTCTCCTTTTGCTCCCACAGCAGGCGGAGAAGCCCTTACAAAACCTCCTTTCCGCCAACCCCGACGAGGCAGAGAACCTAACTCCTTTTCCTTCCTTCTGAAGCAGGCAGAGAATCTTGATCGATTGCTGATGCTCACCTCTCTCAGCCCTTCCAAGGACAAGAGACTCTAGTGGAAGAAGAAGTGGAATAATGCTTGGAGCACCCCATGTGAATCCCCCTCACAAGCTCCCCCACACAAAATCCTCTCTCCTTCTCTCTCTCTCTCTCTCTCTCTCTCTCTCTCTCAGGTCAAGACATCAACAAAAGATCTATTTGCATGAGAAAATTTGGGTCATTTAAATAGAATTTCAAGAATTGACATTATCATCCAGGATGATAGGAATATCATCCTGGCCGATCAGTACAAAGTAAGCTCAATCAGCCAGGATGATTTGAGATGACTAGAAGAAAATTGGTTACATCATCAAGGCCGATACAATATTATCCTGGCCGATTAGTTCAAATATGAGTACAATTATCCTGAACATCGCCCTGAATAGAACCTGGCCGATGTCAATCATCAAGGATATCATCCCAGCCAATTCTATGATCGACCCGACTAATGTGATCGTATCAATCATCCTTAATTGTTTTCCATAATTACCAGATTAATTTAGGCATAATTATGCTGCATTGTCTAGGCCGATGTTTAGTTCATCCTGGATGATATTTTAAAATAAAGAATACCTAAATTGATTATGGCGACTGATTCTTTCTGATTTGAGCCTATCAACCTGGCTAATACAAGGATCATCTAAGATGATGTGCTTAATGATGGCTGCTTAACCAGGATGTCCTAATTAGGATTTCTATTTTTAGTCGGATCGTCCTGGCTGATATGAACATCGTCTAGGCCGTTGTACTCAAAACAAAAAAACTCAGAAAACTCCTCAAGTGTGTGTGTACAAGGTTACTTAGCATCAAGTACCACTTTTACAATTAACTCAAGAAAAAAAAAACATTACAAACTAACTCAACCTAAATCTACCTAATCTTGAGCCAGTCTTCAGTTGTGTTTGATCTTGTGGACCTGAAAAGTTAGTAGGCAAGGCAGTCGTAAGAAAATATGAATGTTTGTTATCATCAAAAGTCTAATTCATAATCTCAAATTCGCAAAACTATGATATATGATGCATGAAAAACCCTCGTCGAGTCCGAGCTTACTTCTTAGGACTGTTAGAGTTTCTATGTTGACTTAAAATTTTTAATTTAATTTAAGTACAAAAATTTTAACAAGTCCGTAAGAGCTTATAATCAGATTCTATACTAAATCAAAATCAGTATGCAAGAATCGTCAAAAAACTACTAAAAGCAGGCAATTCTAATCACAATCAACATTAAATAATCAACATTAATAAATAAATCAATTAAAGTTTAATGTTCATAGGCAAGTGCCTTTTAATATTACAAAATAAGGTCTGCAGAAAAGTAAAGTGGTCGGGCACCACGTACAACAACCCAAATTTCTAATCCTAAGACTTAAGTGACTTTGAAAATGGTTCTTCTCGTTATCCACTTCTTCATCCTTCTGCTGCTTCTTGGATCGTCGGGTCCAGATATCCAAATGAAATGAAACTCACCCTCGAAAGGGGTGTTATCTTTTCTCTTTGGATATTTTAAAATCACCCTAATTTAGAATTTCAAATGGAGAGGCTCTCTCCCCTAAGGGATATCCCTTCCTCTTTGGATTCCAAATTGGATGTCATCCCATTCTCAAAATGTCACTTTAAAATATAACTTCAATTGTATCAAATTATAATCAATCTCAAGCAATTATAATTAATCTCAAGTAGTTAATATTTAAAATTTAAAATGCTCAATCACTCATAACACAGAGTGTAAGAAAAACATAGGCAATTAATCAATTCTAAGCTAGCAACCAACATGCAGTGAAAACTATAGAAAATATGACCCACAACTGCAGAAAAGTAAACACTGGCCTAGCCTAATACTAGAGTTAATTTTCCTAACAAACCATCTAAAGTATGTGTAAAAGATTGTGTGATTTGGATATCTTATGTATAATATTTGATTGAAGTTGCTTAAGGTTTGATTAGTTGAAAGGCTTAAGGGAACATTTAATTGAGGTTTAAATCTTAATAACTTGAAATTGATTTTAATTTTTTGTTGGATACCACCTTTGTTGCTCACCGAGGCCATGCAGTTTATTTCATCTTCATTCGGGCTAATTTAATAGCCTCGTATGCCTGGGTTATCACATGACACCCGTTATAATTAAGTGACTTAAGTTAATTAAGGTTTGAAAATTAATAAATTTTAATTAAGGTTGGTTGATTGCTGGTTTTAAGATTGATTAAAGATTTCTGGAGTTTTAGAGTGATTTTCATGTTTTAAGAATTTTTGGATTATTTTAATCATTTATTTAAGGGGTTAAAATCTGACTTTTTTAATTAAAGTTAAATTCTAGAATGTTAATATTTTTATAAAATATTAGACCTTAAGATGAGTTAATAGATACTAAGTTTGCTAGATTTAATTTTTCTACATTTAGTGATGAAGGTTTGAAGACTTGACTTCATTTTGATTTAAGTTTGACTAAAAGTTGAATTTTTCAAATTTCATTAATTTCTGGATGTTTGATATTTTTAATAAATATTAGATTTTCATATGAGTTTAATGCATTTAAGTTTATTCAATTTGGATTTTTTTGAAATTAGTTATAATTTTTCAAATTTTGTTGCATTTATTAAAATTTTAAAATTATTTAATTAATGGCCTTTTTATGATTTTGCTCCAAATGAACTCCAAACTTCTTGAAAGCATCTCCAAAGGTCAAGAATGACCTAATGAAAGATTCCTAAATGTTTGGGAAATTTTTTGAATTTTAAATTATTTTTTAATTAATAAAAATATTTAAATATTGAATTTCACTTAAATTAAATTTAGATTCAATTTGCTGTCAGCTCAAAGGGATTTTATTTTTCATTAATTAAGGTTTAAATTCTAGTCATTTAGAGGTATCATTTGTATTTTTTGGATTTAAATTTGATGTATTAGAATTTCTGGAATATTTAATACTTAATTAAGGGTTTATTATTAAGAAAATCAATTAAGGAGCTTAATGAATTTTGAAAACCCGTAAAAAAATTTTTTTAAGGCTGGAAATGTCACTAAGTTCAAGTTTCCAAAGTTTTGAGTCAGAAGGATGCAAATCGTAATCATTAGAACTTTTTTATGTTTTTTATACATAGGTCCTTAATTATTATCCTTAACGATGTCACTAGATTGTATAGGTTTGAATCAAAGTTTTGCTAACACTTGACCAACATGTACATGCATAAACACAATCACAATCAATTCAAAGTTTTCCTAACCCTTGAATCAAATTTTACTATGAGAGCATAAGCTAAGTGGTGTGTGCTTCTTAAGAATGCAAGAGACAAAATATACTAAATAAATTGGAAGATTAATCAATGAATAATTAACAAAATAATTACTCATTGATTAATCCATACCCCCATCAATGCAATTCAATCAAGTTAATCTAGGTTCAAAATTTCAAGGGATCTCTCAAAATTAAATATTTTGTCTCATGCATAAACACAATCACAATCAATTCAAAGTTTTGCTAACCCTTGAATCAAATTTTACTATGAGAGCATAAGCTAAGTGGTGTGTGCTTCTTAAGAATGCAAGAGACAAAATATACTAAATAAATTGGAAGATTAATCAATGAATAATTAACAAAATAATTACTCATTGATTAATCCATACCCCCATCAATGCAATTCAATCAAGTTAATCTATGTTTCAATGGAAATTTAGTTACTCATTGATTATTTGATATTTAATATATATATATAATTTTAAAATAGTTTTAAAAATATATATTTATATATAAACCTATACATAAATATATAAGCTTTAGAATAAAATAATTTAAAAATATTATTAAAATAATTTTTAAGGGCTTGAGAGATCCTTTGAATTTTCAAAATATTTGAAAATAAAATTTTAATTTTAAAATAATTAATATAATATTTAATTATATATTAAGAACATTCAAATAATTCAAGTTAATCAAAATAAATTAAGTTTTAAATTTTGAAAATAGTTTTAAATTAAAATTCTTAATTTTCTAAAAAGTTTGATATATCATTTATAATTTTATGAATTAATTTGAATTTGTTTGGAATTTTTAAAGTTTTGAATTAACTAATGTATTTTAAATCAATTTAAAAGTAATTAATAATAATATTAAAATTAAATCAAGTTAAATTAAATCTTAGAAATTTTTGAAATTTTAAAATATTAAAATAGTATTTAAATTTAAGTTTAATAAAATAGTATTTAAATACTTAAATGTTTAAATATTTTAAAATTATTTAAATTATACATATAGATATATATATTATATCTTGAATTAACTTTTTTTAAATTAAATACTTAATAATAATTCTCTGATTTATTATTAATACCCTCTCTTTTTAGTTAATGCTTGAAAATATTTAAATTAATGCTAACAAATTATTAATTAAATATCAATATATTCAAATGATTTAAAATAATTAAATGAAATATCTTAAATTAAATTAAATCTTAAATTAATTTGAATATATATATTTTTAATGAAAATTCTTATATATATATATATATATATATATATATATATATATATATATATATATATATATATATATTAAAGCATATTTTAAATACAATTTTAAATTTTATTAAACATTGTACATTATCTTAATTAAATATTAACTTAAAATATTTATTATTTAAAATATTTCGAAATATATTTAATATTTTAACTTAATATTAGTTTTAAATTAATATTTTTAATTTTCTAAAAATATAATATAAAATAAAATTTTTTTATTCATTTTTAAAATAATTTAAACTAATTTTTTGATGAAATTTTAATTAAAAATGATTTTAAATAAAATTAAAATGATTTTAAATCAGTTGCCTTGCGGATGACACGTGGCACCCTTTGGTTAGGCAATCTAAACTGCTGCGGCGATAGGAAATGATTGCGTCACCGAGCAATCCTTGCCAGTCTAGTAAAAGCAAGTGGGACCTACACATTTTTAACTTAACCCTCTAAGCAATTGGCGATCACCGTTCGATCCCCCGCTATTCTGAATGATCGGTCCTGATCTTTGTAGACGGAGCTCTGATTGATCAAGGAATACATACGGTCTAAATCCCCCATGGTTTTGCTAGATTGTGACCGTTGATCATATGATCATCGGTCCAGATCACATGCAGCTTAGACACTGCACGAATCGAACCTAGTATGAAGTTTGAGCTCGTTCTCTTAATTTAATGAACCAAATGACTTGAAATTTTAACTCTAGATTTTGGATATGAAGAGCATTCATGAGGATGTTTTGTTTGGCTTAAAATGAGCTTTTGAAAAAACTATTTAAACTAGTGTGATCTAATCTAGGGTTTGAATTTTCACCTAGATTTAGGGATGGATTAAACCGTTTCAAGATTTATTGCATTAATGGAATTTCCATGCTCCATTTTGTAGAAGAAACCACAGCCTTTGAAACTATGAATTGAGCTGGAGAAGACTTGGACATGGTTAGGATTCGGCCCACCAGAATCTTGCCTCCGATGATCTTTGGCTGGCTGGATTTCACTTGGGAGGTGAGGAGGAGTATCTTGGGAGCTCAAACGAATAGGGATTAGAACTTGAGAGAGCTTGAGTAATGAGAGAGGCAAGGGTATATAATGATGCTTTATTTGTTTCATTTTCCCTATTCAAATGACCCTAGGCTTATTGGATGGCTCTGATCAATTTGGTCGACTTCTAGGATGCTGCTAAGTGTGCTAGGGAGTAGTTGGGAGTAGGGAATCAAAGTACACAAGAACACATGAGGTGGAAAGGCCTCTTATGTCCTTTTGAGCACATGGATTAAACCAAGGCCACTTGATTCTGATCTAAGGGTTAAGAATAGATCTAAGAAGGTTCTAGAGTCTATTTAAATGGCTAGAGTGATTTGGATTAGAATGTAATCAAGTTTAAGAGGGGTTTTGACCAAATTTGACCACTCTAAAGCCCATGTTGACTGTTTGACCAGTAAATATGCCACATAGGCTTATGAGTTGGCATGTTGAGATGCCTTGGGTGCTGGAGTGTTGAATTAGAGAAGGTTTGGTGATTAGGATTTGAATGTTTGAAAGAACAATCCAAATAGTTTAACCAAGTTTTATTATGTTGACTTGGTCAACTAGACTTGACTTTGATTGACCAGGGATTGAAATGTGTTGATTCATAGATTTGAGTTGATTTAATGCTTGAAAGGATGTCAAATGGGTTAAAATAACCCATTTAAAACATTAAGGGGTATTTGGGTCAACCTAGGTATACTTGGTCAACCAGATTGACCTAGGACCTAATTTTGGGCTCAACAAGTTGGTTTGATATTTGAAAATTGTAGGATGTGGTTCCAAACAATTTGGGGGTCATTTGGTTTGAAAGATGCATTCAAACCCTTTTGGGGTATTTTGGTCAAAAGGGTCAAACTGGCCAACCAGGCTTGACCAGGGTCAGGGCTTGAATCAATTGCAATCCTAGTGATGGTTAGGAATCATTTGAAGATGTTTTGAGGTTTGATTTGAAAAGGACAAATTGAAGTTTATGGAGACTCCAAAATTGCTCTTAAGGGGCATTTTGGTAATTTTGACCCATGGTCTACTGGGGATCAAAGTGGGTCCAAAAAAATACGGTTTAATGAGCAATAGATCATAATCAAATGTTTGGAAGTGATTGGAGGATTTGTAGAAAACTCCAAGGTCAAAATCCATTGGGTGGTAGGTCCAATGGCATAGACTATAAATATTTGAAGGTTTTACAGACTTTGGATTTTAATTTAATTTTTGGGATTATAGCCCTCAGAATGGGCTCAAATTTGGAGGGTTTCCTCTAGAGACATGTCCTATCAATGTGAAATTGATAGACTCTAAATCAGTGTTCATTTGACTAGGTTTTTAAGTGTTTGAAAAATCCATGAGAAAGGCTTTCAGGATAGAGCCTTCTAACCTTGGATTTTGGGTTTGAAAGTATGGATTTGATCATAGGGTCTAGATTAGATCCTAAGGTCAGGATTGATCTAAGGTCTAAATAGATCCTAGGGTCTGAATTGGTCCTAGTGATCTCATACAAAAATGAGATCAACAAATGGACCACCAATATGTGTGATAAAATGAAGTTTTATTGCACATATTGGTGTTGACCGAATTGAAAGGTCAAGTCTGAAATTTTGATCCTAAGGGAAGGAAAAGATCTATCCGTAGGGAATTAGGATTTAACTTTATATTAGGGTAGTGCCACGGAGGTCGTGCTCTACCACTAGTGAGTTGAATCTTAAGGGAAGGAAAAGTCTACCCCTAGAGGAAAAGAAAGCTTAGGTGATCGTATAGGAAGGTAGAACTCCTAACTATAGAGGATAAAGTATGAGTTTTGATTCTAAATGAAAGGGAGCCTAACCTTATAAAATTTAATTTGGATTTGATTCTAAGGAAAATGAAGACCTAACCCTAGAGGATTGAGCTTTAAATTGGTTATAAGGGAAGGGAAGACCTAACCCTGGAGGATTGAGTTTTTATTTGGTACTAGGGTAGTGCCACTTAGGGCGTACTCTGCCACTAGCAGATCTGTTCCTAAGGGAAGGGAGTACCTAAACTTTAAGGAAGAGAAGACTGGAATGATCATATAAAAAGGAAGAATTCCTAACTATAGAGGATCAAATTTGGGTTTGATACTAGTGTAGTGCCAAGAGGGGCGTACTCTACCACTAGTGGGTCTAATCCTAAGGGAAGGGAGTACATAAACCCTAAGGAAGAGAAGGCTAGAATGATTATATAGAAAGAAAGATCTCCTAACAATAGAGGATAAAATTTGAATTTGATACAAGGGTAGTGCTATGAGAGGCATACTCTACCACTAGTAGATCTAATTCTAAGGGAAGGAGGAAACCTAACCATAAGGAGAAGAATATTGAGTGATCATATAGTAAGGAAGAACTCCTAACTATAGAGGATTGATTTTGAGTTTGATACTAGGGTAGTGCTATGAGGGGCGTACTCTACCACTAGTAGATCTAATCCTAAGGGAAGGAGGAATCCTAACCTTTAAGGAAAAGAGGATTGAGTGATACTGTGAGAAGGAAGCATTGCTTCCCACAGAAGGTCTAATCTGGATTTTGAAACTAGGATGGTGCCATAGAGGGCGTGCTCCATCACTAGTGGATATAATCCTAAGGAAAGAAAGCATGATGACTCACATTTGACCTTAAGGAATAGAGGGTGATCATGTGGGAAGGAAGCATTGCTTCCTACAAAGGATCATATTTAAAATTTGAAACTAGGATGATGCCATGGAGGGCATGCTCCATCATTAGTGGATCTAATCCTAAGGAAATGAAGCTCTGGGACTCACACCTAATCTTTTAGGAGAAGAGGATGATCATATGGGAAGGAAGCATTGCTTCCCATAGAGGATCGGATTTGAAATTTGAAACTAGGATGGTGCCATAGAGGGTGTGCTCCATCACTAGTGAATCTAATCCTAAGGAAAGGAAGCTCTGGGACTCATACCTAACGTTAAAAGACTAAAAGGTGACTGAATTATGGTGGGGCCCAGCATGCTTAAATTCACCACTAGTTAGTCGAGATCCTAGGAGATAAGAAGCAAAGGGACTCACACCTACTCCTAAAGGATCATATTTAAATTTGAAACTAGGATGGTACCACAACGGGCATACTCCATCACTAGTGATTCTAATCCTAAGGAAAGGAAGCTCTGGGACTCATACCTAACGTTAAAAGACTAAAAGGTGACTGAATTATGGTGGGGCCCAGCATGCTTAAATTCACCACTAGTTAGTCGAGATCCTAGGAGATAAGAAGCATAGGGACTGACACCTACTCCTAAAGGATCATATTTAAATTTGAAACTAGGATGGTACCACAACGGGCATACTCCATCACTAGTGATTCTAATCCTAAGGAAAGGAAGCTCTGGGACTCACAGCTAACCTTAAGGAAAAGAAAGTGACTGAACTATAGGGGGGCCAAACAGGCTTAAATCCACTTCTAATTAGTTAAGATCCTAGGAGATAGAAAGCATAGGGACTCACACCTACTCCTAAAGGATCAAATTTATTTTGGATATTTAATGAATAACCTAGCTAGATAACATAGGGGCTCACATCTAACTAGGAGAACTAGCCAAGGAGAAAGTCTTCCTAAACCTCTAAGGATTTGTCAAAAGCTATCTAATCCAAATTAATTCTAATCCTAAGGAAAGGAAGCATAAGGACTCACACCTAACCTTAAGAAAAAGAGGATGACTAACTAGGATGGGGCCCAACGGGCTTAAATCCACCATTAGTAAGTCAAGATCTTAGGAGGTAGGAAGCACTGGGACTCACACCTACTCCTAAAAGATCGAATTTGAATTCAAAACTAGGATAGTGCCACAGAGGGCATGCTCCATCACTAGTGATTCTAATCCTATGGAAAGGAAGCTCTATGACTCACACCGGACCTTAAGGAAAAGAAAACTAGAAGATCTTATGAGTAGGAAGCATTGAGACTTGCACCTAACCACAGAAGATCAAATTTGAATTTGAAACTAGGATGGTGCCACAAAGAGTGTGCTTCATCACTAATAATTCTAATCCTAAGCAAAGGAAGCTCTGGGACTCAAACCTAACCTTAAAGAAAAGAAGACTGGAAGATCTTATGGGAAGGAAGCATTACTTCCC
Organism: Dendrobium nobile; assembly: GCA_022539455.1. Taxonomy (NCBI): domain Eukaryota; kingdom Viridiplantae; phylum Streptophyta; class Magnoliopsida; order Asparagales; family Orchidaceae; genus Dendrobium; species Dendrobium nobile. The sequence goes on along the minus strand of CM039718.1, from coordinate 29,605,984 downwards.
ATAAAAGATCAAGTCTAGATTTTGAATTTATGATGGTGCCATAGAGGGCATACTCCATCCCTAAAGGATGATCTTGTGTAGAGGAAAGTTGCACTGCACAGAGAACTGAGTCTAGATGATCATATATGAAGGAAACTTGCTCCACATAGAAGATCAAGTCTGGAATAATCATATGTAGAGGAAACTTGCTTCACAAAGAGGATCAAGTCAGAACTTTGAAATTTGAGTAGTTTTTGAATTTGAGTTGATTTAGTTTTGAGTTTAAGGATGTTTGAATTTGAAATTTGATTTAATTAATTAGAATTTAAAGTGTTTTGAATTTGAATCTTGATTTAACAAATTTGATTTGAAGGATTTTTTGAATATGAGTTTTGATTTAATTTTAAATTCAATGGATCTTTGAATTTGTAGAGTGATTTGAATTTGATTTGAATCAGTTTTGAATTTGAGGAATTCAATTTGATTGAATTTTGATTTGTTTGAATATGAAGAGTTTGAATTTGATTTGGTTTGAATTTTGAGTTTGAAAAATTTTGAATTTGATTTTTTATGTTTGGTTGTGAATTTAAGAGGTTTTAAATTTGATTTTATGTTTGACACTCATCTGGCATGATACTTTCTGAAGAGCCACCCTAATGTTTGAAATTATCGGGTGGCATCCTTCAGGGTTAATTTGTTAATGTTTGAAGTTTTCTCAAATATCGTCTCTACAACAGGAGTATATTCTTGTATTGGTTCAAACTTCTCTCCTAATCTCTCGGTAGGCTAAGATAGGCATCCTAAGTACCTAGAATAAGTCTCCTACGTAGAAGGTTCTAAGTCGCACTATCTTATGACAAGCTTAAACCACTTTGGCTTTGTATGATTTTGAGTTTTATTGAGCCATAAAAAATAAAGCTCTACAAGGCCTCAAGCTCATCAAATTAGAGTCAGGCACTCTGCTCAATCGTGGTTTGATTTTGAATATCAATTCCCAGCATTACAAAATACTCATCTAGTAGGGTAGATATTGGACCCAATATAGAGTGTAATTTTGTTAAAAAGGCCTTGAAGGAAAAGATGCCTACACGTAAGAGCTCACACAGTCCTCAAGGATTGGATTTGAATTTTATCAAAAGTAGAGGATTCATTCTTTTTATTAGAAATTTCTTCTAGTTATTTTGACCATATCAGAATGACAAGCGGGCACAAATTTGCAAATGCAGTGAGAAGTAGAGTTGACTCTAACTAATCTGGAAGGATTCAATTTTGTTGACCCAGACCAAGTTTCATAGAAACTAAACTTGGGTCTCCCTTGAATATTTTGAATTAAAATTAATTTTTAAAGGATTTAAGTTGGAGGTAGAAATTTAATCTTTTCAACTTTCTTGCACGACGTTCTTCTATATGATAGATAGTTTATGCATGGTGAAGAATCTGGATTCAAGAATTTTAAAGTCAAGTATTTAAAGGTGATTAGGTTTTTGTGAGATTTAAGGATTTAAATGAAGGAAGCCATCTTACTCTTCTTCTCTTTTTTTTGTGACATTGTTTGTGCATCTTTTGACTTTTGGTGCACTTCGTGCACTTTTTGATTTTTGACACATTCACACATCTTTTTATTTCCATTATTTTTTGAGAAGAGGCTTCACTTTCTTCAAATACCTTAAAATAATTGATCTTTTTATTTTGAATGGGATTATATCTCAAGTATTAGAGAAGAAAATTAATTATCTTGTACAAGGAAGAATAATCCTCAAAGTAAACCCAATCTTTCTACAAAAATATCAACTTGACTAAGAAAATCTTTAAATAAATTTTAGACATGCGATAAATGCCTATTAAGATAGAAGATTGCTAGAATATTTATAAAATTTTCATTTATGAAGTCAACTTATGTTTGATAGTGATTTTAATTCGACAGTCAAATCACCCCATTGAAGCCGTGGGAGGGAGGGACATTCAAACATTTGGTGAAGTCAACTACAACTCTCTCCTACTTATGACTTAAGATAGAGGTCAATTTTCATTAAAAAGAAGAATCAACTTATCTTGAAAATTTGGAACCAGTACTCTTGAAGAGTTGGAAGCTTTCCTTAAAAAGTTACAAATCTAGGTGGCAAGGCCCTAGCAGTGTAGAATTAGATTCCTACAATCTTTCTGGAGGGGAGAGACTGTTATAGGGTGTGTACTATCCATAGAAGTTATAAAATTACTTTAATCAAAAGATTTATCATGATAGAACTCCATTGAAAGTTTAAATTTTTATGGTATCGCTATCTGATACAATCTTAGATTAATTCCCCTCTTCGATAACTAGTGGCCTATTAATTAAGAGAGTGGCACCCCAAATAGTTTTCACACCTCCTCCTCTATAGGTGTTATAGTGGGACACGTGTAGTAATGCACCCTAACATCTTCTAGTAGAGTGGAAGGGTCATAACCCTCAATTGGTGACCTACGGCCTTTTGTTGGTGAATGCTTAATTCTAGTTCTTATCCTCTCGAGTAGAGAATACAGAGGGTAAAGAGGTGATAGTGACCTCCATGTTGGAGATGGGGGAGTCAACTCCTGACCCTATAGCAACTTCCACCACGAGGAAATCCTTTAAAGTTCCAACGGACATATCAATGATTGTTTCCCCATTAACTAAGAAAATCAAGTTTTAAAATTTCATTCCAAACTGGATTGAATTGCCATAAAGAACTTCTTCAATAGACACATTTCTATCTAGTGAGAATGCGTGTTTCCTAGCCATTTGAGTATGTTTGATTTTCTAGAATTAATTAAAGGAATTGAATTAGTGATTTGAAATTGAATTTGAATTTTAAACTTGATTAACTTTATTCAAAATTTTATAACTCAATCGTGTTTAGTTTACATTGAACACGGTGGTTCATAAAATTGATAAGTAAACTTGAGAGTTAAACTTGACTCTTTCGCTACACCAATTTACATGGGACAAAATGTCAAAGTTTGGACTCGCATTTGAAATCAAAATTGAACTTAAGTTTGAGGTGGAAATCAAGTTTAAACTTAAGGTTGAAATTTTATTTGAAATCAAAGTTTGATTTAAATTTTAATTGAAGGTTGAGATTGTGGTTAAACTTAAAGTCGTATTTGAATTTGAATTTGATGTTAAAGTTAAATGGATCTTCTTAAACTTTTGTAACTCAATACGCTGAGTTTCACTCAATCATATAGGTTTACAAAATCGATATGAAAAATCCAAAAATTGGCCTTGGCTCTTTCATTTCACCAATTAACTTGGGGCAAAATGTCAAAGCCCACATTTAACTTTGAAATCAAAATTCAAGTTGAATTTATGGTTGAAGTCAAACTTAAAATTAATTTTGAGATTGAATTTAAACTTAACATTGAATTTGGCTTTGAGGTTGGAATTGAACATATCTTCTTCAAACTTTAAAACTCAACACATTGATTTTTATTTAGTTGTGCAGGTTTACAAAAGTAACCTGAAGATCCAAAGAAAATAGGCTTGACTTATTCTCCCCACCAAGTGATTTGGTGGTGAAATGTCATAGCCTAGATTTAATAGGAGAGTTTTGGATTTGCATTGCATATGTTCAACTACTATAGAGTGTTATAGAAAACATATGACAATGACTTTTGGAATCGATTTGAAAGATTTTGAAAGAGATTTGAAAATTTGGAAACTCAAAGTGTTGAATTCTCATTCAACGTAAAGGTTTACTAATTTGGAAGGGAAGATTCTTAAAAGTCAACCCGACGAATGTTTCGAAGTGAAATGTCAAAGAGTGACTTTGTAAAAAGATTTATCTTTTGAATTGGACTTAAATAAGAGATTTATATTCTATCACACATACAAGATTATTAGAGTTACAATTCAATATGTGTTGATAGAATACATAGAGGATTTGTAAAGGATTGAATTATACTAGAAGATTGAAATTATGATTTAGAAATTAGAGTATCTTTTATAAATTATGAAACTTATTATGCAATGATTTATTCGCATGTGAGTTTGCAATATATACATGAGGATTTTAGCTTGACTCTTTTGCTCTACTAATCAAGTTAGAGGCAAAATGTTAAAGCCCGACTTAGAGGGAGGTTTCCTACTCCCACCTCTCTTTTGACATGGCTTAATTGAGTTGGCCACACTCACCCATGGGAGAAATGGGCAAATGGACCAACGAAGAGAAAGGTAATTAAAACTACCGTTGCAATAAAATTTGTATCGGTATTAAAGATGGAGTGTGAGACTTATCCCTAGTGGAGTCGCCATTTTTTGTTTGATTTAAAAATATACTTTGAAAAGTATTATTTTTCTTTGGGAAAGATTAATTATTAAAATTTTAGTTTTGAAATTGAGCACATCATTATAAATAATATATCACCTCTGGAGGAGAACATATCATTCCTTAATAGGTTCAAATTTTAGAACTTAGATTTTATCTTAATTATCATAGTCAAATTCAAGGGAGTTTGATTATAATAATCTAGATAAATGATCATTAATTTCATTATCAAAATCATGATAATAAAATGATATATCTTTTTAAGGAAAGAGAATATCACCTATTATCAATCATTTAGATATGACAATAATGATCGTTGAATTTAAATTTTCCAAAGATAATTAATTAAAGTTTTGAAAATTTTGATTTTGAAAATTTGATCTGTGTTTCAAAATCTCCTATGAGTGCAAACCCTCGTAGTTAATTACATCGTAGGAAACTAAAATTTTCTACGAATACTCTCGATTAAAATATTGGTATGAATTTTATTTAAGAATTTAAAGATTGATGTCAAAGGAGATAAGGGTTTGACTTTCAATAGGAATTGGATGAAGATTGAACACTTATTTTTGGAGTCAATGGAAGAAGGGTAGGAGGTGTTTTGAGATATTGAATTACTTTAAAAACATCCCAGCCTATCCTAAGTGTTGGGGTTGAATTTAATTGAAAGTGATTTTAGTTTGAATGGTCAATTTTATTAGAAAGTTGGGATTGAATTCCCAGAGGCTGAGGGTTTATAGCTTGAGCTTGCCTCAGAACCTAAGTCTAAAGTGGGTAGTGAAAATCAGTGACTCAAACCTAGCTAATGCAATGTGAATCTGAACTTACCCCGGCATGGATTGGGTAGCTAGATAAATGACCTAGAAACTTTAAAATCATGCATCCAGTCATTTATGTAAGAGTGGTGGGGATATTATTTTAAGTTAAGTTTGAGGAAAATAGAGCCGACATCTAAAGCAGATCCTAATTGGCCCCTTTAACTTATGTTGGGTATTTGATGTTTAAGCAAATGCAATTAAATATTAGACTCTTTTAAGTTTATTACTAATACAATGCATGCTAGTCGACTCGATTGAATGCATGAATAAAAAATAAGCAGTTTGAAATTTTGGCTTAAAAAATAGATTTTTCCCTAGAGATTGCATAATATCCCCTTAATAGATCTGCACCATCATAGGCTAGGTGGTCTGCCAAAAATAGCAGGCGGGGAGGTGCCTAACAAGGTAGAGAAGGTATAATATGATGATGAAAAACCCTCGGTGAGTCCGAGCTTACTTCTTAAGATCGTTAGAGTTTCAATGTTGACTTAAAATTTTTAATTTGATTTAAGTAAAAAAATTTTAACAAGTCCTTAAGAGCTTACAATCGGATTTCAGACTAAATCAAAATCAGCATGCAAGAATCATCAAAAATCTACTAAAAGAAGGCAATCCTAATCACAATAAACATCAAATCAATTAAAGTTTAATGTTCATAGGCAAGTGTCTTTTAATATTACAAACCAAGGTCCATAAAAAATAAAATGGCTGGGTACCACTAGCAACAATTTGGATTTCTAATCCTAAGTCTCAAGTGACTTTATGAATTGGTCTGCTCATTATCCACTTCTTCGTCCTTCTACTACTTCTTGGATCATCAGATCTGGATATCCAAATGAAATAAAACTCTCCCTCGAAAGGGGTGTTATCTTTCCTTTTTGAATATTTTAAAATCATCTTAATTTGGATTTCCAAATGGAGAGGGACTCTCCCCTAAGGGATATCCCTTCCTCTTTTGATACCAAACTGGATGTCATCCCATTCTCAAAATGCCACTTTAAAATACAACTCAACTTGCATCAAATTATATTTGATTATAAAGCAAAAATCTAGACTCAACAACCTATAGGGTTATCTTAAGCAGTTATAATCAATGTCAAGTAGTTATAATTATTAAGAGAGTTGCTATATGCATGTTTTATAATCTTGCAACCTGTATAATTTTGTTGATTTCAAATATTATTATTTTATGTGTAGTTATCTCCTAACACTTTTTAGAAGAATTATTTTTTGCTCTTGTGTGTACTAACATTTTAAGAAAATCAAACTCCATACTACGAAGACTTTAAATAAAATTCAGCATGAGATACTTTGTGTATTTAAAGCTTGTATTTTTCTTTGAATTAAGTTTGAGAGGGAAAGATTGTAATTGAGTGAATAAACATACACACTTAAGGAGATCTTGAAAAATTTGTACTTATTGTACGGGACGAACATAGTTCGTACGGGACGATCAGGTCAATTATCTACTCGTAAGAGCAATAAAACGAACAGGAATTGAAGAAAATTTTTCTAAGTCCTTATCGTCCAGGACAAAGTGTATTCATTCCAGGACAAAATATTCTTTAGAAAATTTTTGTTCAGATGAAATTTATATTCGTTCTAGGACGAGTTGCTCTCTGGAGTATTTTCGTCCAGGATGAAGTGTATTCATCCCAGGATAAAATATCCTCTGGAGAATTTTTGTTTAGATGAAATTTATAATCGTGCTAGGACGAGTTGCTCTCTGGAAAAATTTCATCTGAACGAACCCATATTCGTCCCAGGATGAAGTGAACGACTCTAAAATTTTAGTGACGTTCTACAATTTTTTGGAACCGACCTATGGAATAACCGTTCATATCGGATGAATCTAGTTCGTACTGGATGATGTGTGTGTATGAACTTATTTCGTAGCCATATACATTAGATTCGTTTCCAACGCATTTAAGTAAAATCATCTAGGACGATCCACAATCGTACGGGACAATCCAATGCATATTAACTTGAATATTTGTAGTTTTTGGCAGTTTTTGTGTCTTTCCTATAATTAGTCCAATCTAAACTGTCACTTAATCTTTTTTCCTACTGATCTTCATACCTATTGAAAGAAGTGTCAAGGAGAGAGTGTAAGAGAGTGTTTGAAGGAGTATTCTTACTACTGGAGCGTAAAGGCTTCACTTGGTGTTCAAAGGTAAGAATCTTTACTTTTGATTTGTGTATATTTCACTCTTTTCTTTCTTCCTTCTAGATTTCTTGTGAAGAAGATCTGTCAAGGAGATCCGGTTCTCTGCCGACACTTAGAGAGTGTGAACAGACGAAGGGTTCTCTACCCACACTAGGAGAGTATGAAAGGACGAAGGATTCTCTGCCCACACTAGAAGACTGTAAAAGAATGAAGGGTTCTCTGCCCACACTAGGAGAGTGTGAAAGGACTAGGGGTTCTCTGCCCACACTAGGAGAGTTTGAAAGGATAAAGGATTCTCTGCCAACACTAGAAAGAATGTAAAAGGATGATGGTTCTCTGCCACACCGGGTAGTGGTGGAAGAGAGTTTTATAAATGCTTCTCTGCCTTACTATGGGTGCAAAAGGAGAGTCACTAGTGGTATTAGTGCAATACTCGGAGGGTGCCTCCGGGGAGTGGATGTAGGTTTGGTTTTGACCGAACCACTATAAATTTTGTGTCTTTATTTTTCCGCTGCTTTTTATTTTTGTATTTTTACTTTTAAAACTGTGGTTGAAAAACTTTTTCTAGAAAAATTCACTAAAGTTTTATTTTTGTTTCCTAATTTAAAAAAGGGTTAATTTTTTTTTAATTATCAATTCACCCCCCTCTTGGTTAGCCTTGGGACATAAGCTTAGGTTTAACAACCTAATTTATAGTGAACGAGTTTCAATAAGTGGTATTAGAGCTTTATTTCAAAACCATAAGTTTAGACTACTTTTTGATTAACGTAGATGGATTCATTTGGAAACCAAAATACACCCGAGGGTTACTCTATAACTAGACCTCCACTGTTTGATAATATACCTTTTGTTTTTTGGAAAATACACATGTCTACATTTTTACAGTCACTTGATTATTGTATGTGGATCTTAGATCAGGAAGGGTATACAAAACCAATTAGATTAGTTGACGGAATTAGAGTTGAATCACCTTTTGCAGACTAGATAATAGAAGAACGTGACTTATCACAACTAAATGCCAAATGCTTGAATAGTTTCTTTTGTGCTTTAAAATCAAAAGACTACATTCGGGTTTTCACTTGTAAAAGTGGGAAGGACATATGAGATAGACTTTGTATAACTTATGAGGGGACTAATGAGGTTAAGCAATCTAGACTTAATATCTTGTTGCATGATTATAAATTATTTTGCTTGAAATCAAATGAATCCATTTCTGATATGTACATAAGATTCACACAAATAGTCACCTCTTTGCATGCACTAGGTAGGGAACTAACAAATGCTAAAATGATTAATAATATTCTTCGTTGTTTGCCTACTGCTTTTGATGCTAAAATTTCTGTAATTATAGAATATAAAGATCTAAACATTTACTCTATTGACAATCTTCTTGGTTCGCTAATTACTACGAGCAAGGAGTTAGCAAAAGAAAGTTTGATGCAGGTGAACCACAAAGGGAGAAAAATATAGCACTAAATGTGGAAGAGTCTGAGAGTGAACACTCAGAACCTGAGGATGAAAATGACATTGCATTGATGACTAGATAATTTTGAAGTTTTCTGAAGAGGAAGCAGAAGAGACATCAGCATTGGAATAGAGGTAAATTTAATAGAAATACCAAGATTTCAAATGATGTGATTTGCTATGAGTGCAGGAAACTTGGTCATATCAAGACTGAATGCCCAAAAATTAAAGCCACTCCTAACAAGGAGAAGGTAGAGGAGAAACCAATTATAAAGAAGGGCAAAAAGAAGTTTCAAAGAATTTTTTGGGCGGACTTAGCTTCAGATTCATCAGAGACTAAGAAGAAAGAGGAAGTCACTAATCTGTGCTTAATGGCCGATCATCTTGATCAGTCAGATCAAGACGAGGTATGTGACTTAACCTATGATGAACTTTTTTGAAGTTTCTGAACACATGCATGATGGATTTAAGAAAATAAAGAAAATGCATGCTTGTCTAAGTTTAGAGTTTGAAGAATGTGCTAAGCCTCTCATTCCAAGCTTTGGGTGCCTGTTTTAAATCATATAAGGCCTTTTTTAATTTAAAAATATGATTTGAAAATTGAGAACTCTTAAAACTTGGGGGTTGTTTTACAAACACATCCTCTTTTATTTCCCCATTTAAAAAGGCACTCTTGACATCCATTTGAAAAGCTTAAATCATTTATAATAGGCAAAGTCTAATAGCACTCTAATGGCTTCCAATCTAGCCATAGGGGCAAAGGTCTCCTCAAAATCTATCCCTTCAATTTGGTTATACCCCTTAGCCACTAATCTTGCTTTATTCCTTACCACCACTCCAAAATCATTCACCTTATTCTTAAAGACCCACTTGGTTCCAACTACACTTTGTCCCTTAGGTCTTTCTACAAGCTCCCAAACATCATTCCTAATAAATTGGTTCAACTCCTCCTGCATGGCTAAAATCCAAAACTCATTAGAAAGGGCTTTATTTATGTTAGTGGGTTCAATTATTGAGATAAAGGTAGAGTGGTTCACTTCCTTCCTAAGACCATGTCTAGTCCTAACTTCATTAGAAGGGTCTCTTAAGATAAAATCTTTAGGGTAACTTATAGAGTATCTCCAATCTCTATGCAAGGTGTGTGAAGGTCCAACCCTTTCCTCCAAATCTATATTTTCTACTCATTGGGTTACATCTCCTACTCCTTCCGTATTTTGGTGTTCTACTCTCTTCTCCAAATTTTCTACAACAATGGTAACCTATCCAACATCATCATCATCCTCAACTCCATGCTTTTAGGATTAGAGTCATCAAACACTACATGTGCAGTCTCTTTCTCCATCACACCCTAAAAGACTTCCCAACACTAGAATATCACAAAAACACTCCTTTATCAGATTTTGGGTCAAATTTTCCTAAGTGAAATTTCCCATTATTGTGAATGAAAACCTTACAACCAAAGACATGAAGGTAGGAAAGATTGGGTGTCCTACCCATAAGGATCTCATATGGTGTCTTATCTAGTTCGACTCTAACATTCACCCTATTCAACACATAACAAGCTGTGTTAACCGCTTCAGCCCAAAAGTATTTTGGAAGTGAATACTCAGCAAGCATGGCTCTAGTGGCTTCCACTAAGGTTAGATTCTTCCTTTAAGCTATCCCATTCTGCTGAGGGGTCCCAGGAGCTGAGAAGTTGTGGCTAATCCCCTTGTCCTCACAAAAATCTCAAAATCTTTCATTTTCAAACTCTCCCCCATGATCACCATGGATGATCAAGATCTCTTAACTTAGCTTTTTCTGAATCCAAGTAAAAAAGGTTCTAAACTCCTCAAAAGATTTATTTTTGTGTGATACAAATTTAGTCCAAGTGAACCTCGAGTAGTCATCAACAATTACAAAACTATAGACTTTTCCTCCCAAGTTGGCAGTGCTAATGGGTCCAAAAAATCCATGTGAAGGACTTCTAAAGGTCTAGTGGTGCTAATGTCCTTAATGAGGTGAAAAGTGGAGTGTACTTTCTTTCCTAATTGGCAGGCATCACAAAGGTGGTCTTTAAAAAATTTCAGTTTGGGGACACCTCTAATTAGGTCCTTTTGGGTCACTCTCCTAAGGGTTTTCATACTAGAATGACATAATCTTCTGTGGCACAACCATGAATATCAACAATAATTTTTAAGCAAAAAGATGCATGTATTCAATGTTATTTAAATCAAGCAAGTACACATAGTTGATCCGCTTTCCCTACAAAATAGTATTGTTATTTAAACTTATAATGCACAAATTTTAAAAGAATTGTATGATGAAGCCCTTGTCATAAAGCTGACTGATGCTGAGCAAGTTGTGTTTTAATCCATCTATTAGCAAAACATTTTCAATCATAAGGTTTTTGGATTTACTAATTATACCTGTGCCTACCACCTTCCTGGTGGTGTTGTCTCTAAGAGTAACCTTGCCTCCTGTCATGGATTCCAGCAAAATAAATTGATTGGCATCACTAGTCATATATCGAGAACATTCACGATCCAGGTACCACATACTCTCACGAGGCCTTTTGTGAGATCCAACCTATAAAATCATCAAATGTCAGATATAGGAATACAAATTGGTTTGGGTCCCTTCTTATGAAAAGTAGAATACAATACATGCGTAATATGCTGTGAATCATGCAACTTGGGTCTCCACACCCAATGTGTATTATGGTGAACAGTGCAAGTGCGTGAGATGTGTCCTAGCATGCCACATGAAAAGGATCTAACTCCGAAAAAACGATTTCTTAAATGGTTTGGGTTATAATGACTCTTCCTAGGTTTGACTTTTGATCAAGTGTGGGTGTCATCTGATTTTTCTTAAGTGTATCCAATTCAATTTTAATCCTCAGGTTAGTACTTTTTAAGGCATCATTATCAACCCTCAAATTTTTCTCTATCTCTTTTGATTTCTTCAAATCAGATTCAAGTGTGTTGTGTGAAGCTTTTAATGAATCATGCTCTTCAATTAATTCAAAGTGCTTTTTATTTAACTCATCAAATTCATCAAGTAGAGCCATATGGTTTGAATCAATTGTTGAGTGTTCTTTAGTCAAAATTCCATGCTCTTTTTGTAAATTCAAAAATTCCAATTTCAAGCTAGCATGAATTTTCTTAAGTTTTCTATATGATGCATGAATTTTTTTAGAAACTTTAAGGAGTTGGTGGTAGGATAGTTCACATACCTCTTTTTAATCAAGATGATCGTCTGCCATTAAGAAGAAGTTTGTTGTCTCATCTTCAGGTTTAGTCTCAGATGAATTAGAGGCAGAGTCCGCCTAGAACGCCTTTTGAGATTTCTTTTTGTCCTTCCTAAACTTGGGTTTTTCCTCACCCTTTTCTTTGCTTTAGTGAGACTTAAGTGTTGGGCAATCAGCTTTCACATGTCCAGGTTTCCTGCATTCAAAACAAACCATGTCATTAGAACTCTTAAAATTTTTGTTTCCCTTACCTTTACTCTACTTTTGATGATACTTTTGTTTCTTCCTTAGAAAGATTTTAATTTGCTATGTGATTAAGGCAAATTCATCGCTTTCAGAGCCGGAAGAGTCAGAGTTCGTGTTGTTGCTTTCAATGCCATAGTTTTCTCCTTTCTTTTCTCACCAACATCCAAATTTTTTTGATTCACTCCTTGCTCGTAAGCAATGAGTGAGCCAAGTAAGTTGTCAGTCGAATAAGTATTCAAATCTTTAGATTCAGTAATGGCGGTGATTTTAGCATCAAAACAGGAAGGTAACCATCTCAAAATTTTGTTCACTTTTTCATAATTTAAATGTTCTCTTCCTAAGGCATGCAAAGAAGTTACAATCTAAGTAAACCTTGTATACAACAACAACAACAACAACATCAAGCCTTTATCCCACTATGTGGGGTCGGCTACATGAATCCTTTTTCTCCATTGTGTCCTATTAAAAATCAAATTCTCATTTAAATCTAATAAAGAAAGGTCATTCCTAATATTTTCTAACCAAGTCTTTTAAGGTCTGCCCCTACCTTTCTTAACATAAGTCAAATCTAATACCTCTACTCTCCTAACTGGGTCATTGGAAGGCCGCCGTTTTATGTGACCAAACCATCTAAGGCGACTCTCTCTAATCTTATCTTCTACTAGAGCTACTCCAATTTTTTCACGTATATGCTCATTTCGTATCCTATCTCTAAGGGTAAAGCCACTGATCCACCTGAGCATCGTCATCTCTGCCACACTTAACTTAGTACTATGCTTCTCTTTTAATGGCCAACATTCGGCACCATAAAGCATTACAGGCCTCACTACCATCTTATAGAATTTTCCCTTAAGTTTGAGGGGTACATTTCTCATAAATAACAAGCCCGAAGCATTCCTCCATTTCAACCATCCAACTTGAATTCTGCTGATAATATCTCCATCTATTTCACCATCACCCTGAACAATAGATCCAAGATATCTAAAATGTGTACTCTTATTAATGGCTTGATCACCCAAAGACACAATCCCCTCACTAGGTCTATTAATATTAAAATTACACTCCATATATTCCATTTTAGATCTACTCAAGCGAAAACCTTTAGACTCTAAGGTTAACCTCCATAATTCAAGTTTACCTTCAACTCCCTCTCTAGTCTTATCAAGAAGAAGAATATCATCAGCAAAAAACATACACCAAGGTTTATCCTCTTGCAAATGTCTAGTGAGAACATCCATGACTAAAGCAAAAAGATATGGGCTTAAGAAGAATATTTAAGTAAACCTTGTATACATATCAGAAATTAATTCAGAAGGTTTCATACGAAAAAGTTCATAATCATGCAAGAGAATATTCAAACGAGATTGCTTAACTTTATTTGTTCCTTCATAAGTAATGCACAACCTATCCCAAATCTCTTTTCCAATAGAGCAAGTACAAACACACATGTAATCTTCAGACTTTAAAACACAGAAAAAATAGTTCAAACACTTCACATTAAGTTGAGCTAAATCTCTTTCATCAAAAGTCCACTCAGTAAAAGGCACTTCAATTTGAATTCCATTAAGTTCACAAGAAGGTGGAGTATATCCTTCTTTAATAAGCATCCACATGCGATAGTCAGTTGATTGCAGAAAGTAGACATGCAAGTTTTCCAAAAATTAAAAGGAAGATTGTCAAACAAAGGAGGTTGAGTAATAGAATATCCTTTCATTATATTACGATATTCAAAGTTAGCAATGGATCAAAATTTAAAAATTTTTCAAACTCAATTTTTATGAATCCCACTTTGATACCACTTGAAAGTTCATTCGGGGTGTTAGGCCCTTAAGAACTAGCCCAAGGCTAACCAAAGGGGGGGGGGGGGGGGGGGGCGCGGGGAGTGAATTGGTATTATTAAAAAAATCTTTTAACCAAAGCACAACAAAGCTCAAACCAAAATCACCACAAAAAATAGAGTGCGGAAAATTAAATGCGGAAGCAGTAAAAAGAACACAAGGGTTTATAGTGGTTCGGTCAACTCGACCTATGTCCACTCCCCGGAGGAGCCCTCCGAATATTACACTATAATCGTAACTCTCCTTCAGCCCCTACAGCTAGGTGGAGAAGCCCTTACAAAAACCTCCTTTTTGCCACCCTTGGCAAGGCAGAGAACCCCACTCCTTTTGCTTCCTTCTAAAGCAGGAAGAGAACCTTGATCGATCGCTGAAGCTTACCTCTCGCAACCCTTCCAAGGATAAGAGACTCTACTGGAAGAAGAAGTGGAACAATTCTTAAAGCAACTCTTATAATTCTCCCTCACAAGCTCCCCCTTATAAGATCCTCTCTCTCTCTCCGTCTCTCTCTCTCTCTCTCCTCTATGCTTTCTTAGGTCAAAACAACAGCAAAAGATTGCTCAAAATGTTGAATAATAGCTCTTAAATAGAAGAGCTTCAAAATAGCTCATTAATTGCAAGTTGCAGACATTATCATCTAGGACGATAGGTATATCGTCCTGTACGATCAATGCAATTTAAGACTAATCAGCCGGGATGATCTTGGATGAAAAGAAGAAAGGTGTTCCTATTGTCTAGAATGATAATAAATCATTCAGGACGATAATAAATCGTCAAGGACGATAATAAATTGTTCTATATGATTAGTTCAAATCACAGACCATCAGCCAGAACATCGCTCTGAAAAGAGTTCTCGACGATTCCAAAAAAGCTTGATCATCCGGGCCGATCCCATGATCATCTTGGACGATTAGTTCAAATCAAACGAAAATCATGCAGAGCATTGCCAAAAATTTGAGCTGGCTGATGTTTATTGTCTAGGAGCATCTAAGGTTTTTTGAACTGATCGTCCCAGCCGATCTTGCGATCATCCAAGATGACGTGATTATATCAATCATCCTTAATAGCTTGCCTTAATTGACAAATCATTTTAGGCATAATTGTATCATATCGTCCAGGCCGATATAAGGTCATCCTGGCCGACTTTCGTAAATAAAGATTGCCTAAATAGATCATGGCGACTGATTCTTTCTATTTTAAGCCTATCGTCCTGGTCGATACATATATCGTCTAGGCCGATCAGCTAATGATTGCTGCCTTATCAAGATGTCCTGATTATAATTTTTTTTGAACCCAATCGTCTAAGATGATATAAATATCATCCGGGATGATGTGAGTAAAAATAGAAATTCTAAATAACTCAAGTGTGTGTGTAGGGTTACTTAGCATCAGATACTTCAAAGATTACAATTGACTCAAGAAAGGGAAAATGAAATTTATAGACTGACTCAGACCTAGTCTACCCAATCTTGAGCTGGTTCTGATTGCCATCTGATCTTGAGGTCCTGAAATATTTGTAGCCAAGGTAGTCGTAGAGAAGCAAGAGTGTTTGCTAATCATCAAAATATAATCCATAAAAACACATTTGCAACATTAACTACTCTTTCAATTATTGCTGTGCCAGATGCTTTTTTATGTTGTCCTATATTTAGTTTTGATGTTATTTTATTTGCAATTTAATTTTCATAACTATATTTTTATACCATGTGTGTTTTTGATGATTCCAAAATCTTATTATGTTGATTACTATTTCTCCTAACATATATTAGAAATATTGTTTGTGTTGTTTGTGTGCATTAATATTTCAGGGAAATGATACTCCAGTCTGGTGAAGACTTCAAGACATATTAGATTAGGGTTTATTGTAAATGATGTCTATACTTTTTAAAATTTTCTTGAGTCTAATAGAATGTGATTGTAATTAAGTAACAATACACAAACATACTAGCAGAGTGTAAAAACTTATATTTTTAAACTAATCGTATTGTATGATTTTGAGATTGTATGTGATGATTTTACCGGAGTGTTCCTCTAGAAAGCACTTAATTGAATTATACCAAATTTTTTTTTAAGAATTGTTCATACTATACAAAGTTGCGGTCATACAGACTACATCCAGAGTACAAAATGGCTACATACCAATTTGTCCCGAACAAAGTCAAACCTTTTTTGAACTCATCATACTGTAGGATCATAGGTTCATACAGACAACATCCAGAGTAAAAAATGGGTGCATACCAGCTCATCCATACGAACAGGTAAATTTTTTGAACTGTTCATACTGTATGAACTATTGTTCCTACAGAGGATGTCCAAAGTATAAAATGAACTCATCCATTTTCATACCAAATGAAAAAAGATTTGGTTAAAAGGGATCGTACTGTATAATATTAGGTTCATAAATTATGCCATCTAGACCATTAAATGCATTCGTATATGTTAAGAATCTGATTTTAGGGAATAGAATTTTGATGATAGCAAATATTTGTATTTTTTTATGGCTGCCTTACCTACTAACATTTTAGGTCTACACGATTAAATTGCAAATCAAACCAGCTCAAGATTGGGTAGATTACGAGTGAGTCAGCTTGTATTACACGTCAAGTGTATTTTACCTTTTCTTGAGTCTATTATAATATTATAGGTCCTGATGCTATGTAACCTTGCATACACACACTTGGGGGAAAAAATTTGTTTGATTATTAGTGTTTTTTGTTTTGATCACATCATCGGGGATGATCTAAAAATAATCTTGAATGATTAGTTAAAACTAAAAACCCTAATTAGGGCATACGGTTAAGGAAGCTATAATTAAGTGAATCGTTCGGGATGATAATTTCACCATTCAAGATGATAAGCTCAAATCAGAAAGAATCAGCAGCCAAATCTATTTAGGTATATTTTATTTTTGGACATCGTCCAGAACATCATCTTGGATGATGCATCACAATTATGCCTAAATTAATTTTGTAATTAATGAAAGCAATTAAGATTTGATTACTAGATCATATCATTTTGGATAATCGTAGGATCGTCCGGGATAATCAGTTAACAAACCTTAGTTCTTTCTAGACGATCAAAAATTAGCCTGGCTCCATTCAGGGAGATGCTCTAGACGATATATATTGAATTGAACTAATTGTTCAGGACGAACGAGAGATTGGCCTGGACGATCAAGTTATTTTTTCTTCATCCAAACAACCATTTAGGGTGATGTTTTGGATGATATTCATCATTTTTTACTAATTGGCCCGGACAATTAAGAAATAATCCTGGACGATCTAGTTATTTTTCCATCATCTAGACATCCATCCAGGATGATGGTTTGGATGATATTTGATGACTTGACCTAAATCTACTGGATGATATGAACAAATTAACCTTCTAATCATTCAGTCTTCCAAATCATACTGGTTGATTGAGCTAAATTTGAACTGATTGTATAAGATGATATTTAACAATTAGTTGTAATTAGGGGTAATTTGGAGCCTTTGTTTAAAAGATGTCTTATTTTTCTAAAGAGAAAATCTTTTGCTTTTGTCCTAACCTAAGAGAGCCAAGAGGAGAGGGAGAGCAAGGGAGAGAGAGAGAGGATCTTATGAGGGGGAGTTTGTGAGGGGTTTCACAAAGGTTGTTCCAAGAAAGGATATGAATCATCTTCTCCAGTCATCATACCTGGTTCCTTGGAGATCAAAAGAGGTCTACTTTAGCAACTGATCAAAGTTTTCTGCCTACTTCTTGAAGAAGCAAAATGAGTTGGGTTCTCTGCATGCTTTTAGAGGAAGAAAAAGGAGATAGGTTCTCTGGCTATTTTTGGAGGAAGCAAAAGTAGTTGGGTTCTCTGCCTCACCGAGATTGGTGGAAAGGAGTTTTTGTATGGGCTTCTCTGCCTTATTATGGGGGAAAAAGGAGAGACACTGAGTTTAATGTCATACTCGGAGGAGAGGCTTCGGGGAGTGAATGTAGGTCAAGTTGACCGAACCACTATAAAATTTGGTTTGTTCTATCTTATTATTACTTATGTATTTAATTTTTACACTTTGTTTCTCTTGTGATGAATCTTGGTTTTGTTATGTTTGTGTTTTTGTTTTAAGGTTTAAACAACTTTTTGAAAATGAACATGACTACTTTTGAAAACCATAACACACCTGAAGGGTATTCCATCACTAGACCACCATTGTTTGATAACAACCCTTCTGATTTTTAGAAACATGTATATATACTTTTCTTTAATTGCATGATTATCGCATGTGAATTTAATACATGAAGGATACACTAGGTCAATTAGACTGCTATATAGCATTATAACTAAAACATCATTTACTGACTAAACTATAGGAGAAAAAGACTTAGCTTAATTATATGTTAAATTTTTAAATAATTTTTTTAATGTACTTAAATCTGAAGACTATATGCATGTCTCAACTTGTACATCTGGAAAAGAAATTTGGGATAGGCTTTGTATTACATATGAACGAATTAATGAGGTGAAATAATTAAGATTGAATATTCTACTATACGATTATGAACTATTTCACATAAAATCGAATGAATCAATCATCAATATGTATACTCTTATAACACAAAAGTCACCTCATTTCATGCTATAGGCAGGGAACTAACGAATGTTGAAAAAGTAAATAATTTTTTTAATTATTTGCCTTGTACTTATGATGCAAAATAACTGCTATAATTAAGTTGAAAGACTTAATATTTATTTTGTTGATAATATTCTTGGATTATTAATTTCTAATGATCATGGAGTGACTCAAAAATAGATTGATGTACGTGAGAAGTAGAAGGAGAAAAAAATAGCATTAAAAGTGGATGACTCGAAGAGTGATCAGTCACAGCCTGAGGATGAAGATGGAATTGCCTTGATGATAAGAAAATTTAAAAAATTTCTTAAGAGAAAGCAAAAGAGATGTCAGTAGTGGAATAAAGGTAAAATCCATAAAAATGCTAAGGCTTCTAATAATGTAATTTCCTATAGAAAGCCTGGATAGATCAAATTTGAATGTCTAAATCTTAAAGCTAATCCTAACAAGAAGAAGGTTGAGGATAAAGAAATGTAAGGAAGGGCAAGAAGAGATTACAAAGAGCATTTTTGGTAGATTCAGCTTTAGGTTCCTCAGAAACAAAAGTAGAGAAGGAAGTTACCAATTTGTGTTTAATGGCTAACAAGCTTGATCATTCAAATGTAGAAGAAGTATGAGACTTAGTCTATGATGAGTTATTTGATGTTTATGAGAAAATTCATAGTGCCTATAGAAAACTCAAAATGTTGCATGTTAGGTTGAACATAGAATTTTTAGAATTATAAAAAGAGAATGAAATCCTTAGGAATGATCACACACTAATTAATAACAATCACATAAAATTATTAGATGAGATTGATGAGTTGAATAAATAACATGAACTATTGAAATCATCACATATTAAACTTGAAAATGATTTTAAAACCTTTATAGATGAATCTAATAGTAAAGAGCATTATTTGAAAGTTGACAATATTGTTTTAAAAAGAACTAAGTATCTATTTAAAGTGAAATTGAAAGAACTTGAGGAAAATAGGATGCCACCCACACCTGAACAATTTTTAAATCCTGATTAGAAGCATAAAATGTTAAAACTTAGGAAAAGATAATTTAATACACGTAGATTGATAAATTATTTCCTAGAGTAAAATGTTTTTCTTATGGATTAATTGGACATATCTCACACACTTTTACTAGTCATAGTAAAATGCATTTAGTGTGGAGACCTAAGATGCATAAAAAAATCATATCAAACATACATGTAAATTATTTTTGTCAATAGGGGAACCCAAACTTGTTTGGGTTCCCAAGACTAAAGTTTGAGTATATCGTATAAATGCTCTTATACAAGATCTCGTGAGAGTATTTTGTACTTGGATAATAGATGTTTGAAGCATATGACTGGAGATACGATACAATTCAAATCACTAGAAGTTAGGAATGTAGGCAAGATTACACTGGGATATAGTACCACCAGGAAAGTGATTGGCATAGGTATGATTGGAAATTTGAATAATTTTTTCATTGACAATGTCTTACTAGTATAAGGCTTAAAGCATAACTTGATGAGTTTTAGTCAGCTATGTGAGAAAGGTTGTAGTATAATTTTTTTTTCTCACTAGCTGCATAATAAGTCAAAATGGAATAAATGTTTTGTATGGAATTAGAGCAAATAATGTGTATATCTTTGATTTGAATTTTATTAAATCTTATAATAATCTTTGTCTCAAAAACATCACTGATGAATTATGGTTATGGCATAGGAGACTTTGTCACCCAAGCATGAAAAATCTAAGGAAATCATCAAAAAAGAATTAGTTAGAGGAAAACATGTAATTTCTTGCTTTCATTCCGTTAAAGATCATAGAACTAGCAAACCATTAGTATTCATTCATATGAATATTTTTGGACCAATTAGCACTGCAAGTCTAGGAAGTAAAGTGTTTGGATTTGGGATAATTGATAATTTTTCAAGATTCACTTGGGTCAAATTTTTATTTTATAAGAGTGAATCATTTGAGAAATTTAAAAACTTTTGTACCTAGATTAAGAAAAAATTGTGATATGAGATATTGTCAATTCAAAGTGATCATGGAGAAGAATTTAAAAATAAAAATTTTTAAGTTTTTATAAAGAGAAAGGAATTGATCATAATTTTTCAGCACTTAGGACCCCTCAGCATTATGTGGTTGTAGAAATAAAGAACAAAATATTAATTAAAGCCACTTGAGTCATATTAGTAGAATACTTACTTATGAAATATTTTTGGGCTAAAACAGTTAATACAGCTTGCTATGTTCTAAATAGGCTGAACATTAGAATAAAATTAAATAATACACCCTATGAACTTCTTAAGGGTAGAACACCTAATCTTTCACATTTGCTTGCTTTTGGATGCTAGATGTTCATTCACAATAATGGTAAATCTAATAAAATAAATTTTCATGGATATTATAATGTTGGAAAATCTTATAGAGTTTTTAACAAGAGATCTTTGGTAGTTTAGGAAACCACACATATTGTGTTTGATGAATCTAGTTTTTTAGAAGAGCCAAAGTTGGAAGAAGATCATATTCAAAATATCTCCCAAGAAATTGAAAAGATAAATTTTGAAGAAGATGATCGAAAAGAAGGCCCTTTGCTTAGAGAATGGAGATTTTTTAAGAACCACCCTAAGGAATTAGTTTTAGGTGAACCTAATGAGGGTGTTAGGACTAGGTATGGACTTAGCGAAGTGGTGAACCATTCTATCTTTATATTGATGGTTAAACCCACTATTATAAATTAAGTCATTTCAGAGGAATTTTTGATTTTGAACATGTAAGAAGAATTAAATCAATTTATAAGAATTGATATTTGGTAATTAATTTAAAGGTATAAGGATCGAAGTGTTGTTGGAACTAAGTGGGTGTTCAAAAATAATAAGAATGATTTAGGAGTTGTGATATAAAATAAGGCAAGATTGGTGGCCAAGGGATATAATCAAATAGAAGGGATTGATTTTGAAGAATCCTTTTCCCCTATAGCTAGACTTAAAACAATTAGAGTTTTATTAGCGTTACCTATTTTAAAGGTTTTAAATTATATCAAATGAATGTTAAGAGTGCCTTTCTTAATGTGTGATATACGAGGATATTTATATTAATAATCTCCAAGTTTTGAAGAGTCTAGATTCCCTAATCATGTGTTTATATTAAAAAAAGATATTATATGGATTGCAACAAGCACCTAGGGCTTGGTATGAGAGGTTAAGCACTTTCCTATTAGATAGATCATTTATGAAAGAAAATGTTGACACTACACTATTTTTGAAAAGGATTGCAGATGACATACTCATTGTTCAAATATATGTTGATGATATCTTATTTGGATCTACAAATAAAAATCTTTGTGATGATTTTTCAAAAATAATGAGTAGTGAATTTGATGGAAAATTTGAGATATTTTCTTAATTTTTAGCATAAAGAAAAATGAGGAAGAAACTTTTTTTATTCAATTAAAATTTATTAAGGAAATCCTCAAGAAATATAAAATGTATAATGCTAAACAAGTTACTACACCAATGAGCTCCTCAGTATAGTTGGATAAGGACTCTAAGAGAAAATTTATTGATCAAAAGAAATTTTGAGAAATTATTGGATCATTTCTTTACTTGACTATTAGCAGATCATATATAATATTCAATATTTCTTTGTGTGCTAGATTTTAATATGGCCAATGGAATCATATTTGATAGAAGTTAAAAGAATTCTGAGATATCATTTGAGAACTCAAAAAATAGAGATTTAGTATATTAAACACAACTGTTCTTTTGAAATTATTAGATATTCTAATTTAGATTTTGCATGATGTAGGGTTGATTAGAAAAGAATATCTAGATCTTGTCAATTTATAGGAAACTCTTTAATTTCTTTGTCCAGTAGAAAATAAAGTTGAACAGCCCTATCTACTACTGAAGTAGAATACACTGCCTTAGTAGGTTGTGTGGCATAAATTCTATGGTTAAAATAACAGTTGATTGACTTAAGATTTTTTTTTGGCACCTTTCCAATTTTTTATGATAATACTAGTACTGTATGCATTTCAAAGAATCCTATTCAACATTCTAGAACGATGTATATAGACATAAGGAATCACTTTAGTAGAGATCATGTAGCTATGGGAGAGATTGAATTGCATCACGTTGCTAAGAAAAATCATCTTGTAGATATTTTCGCAAAACCACTTGCATTTGACACGTTAATACTTTAAGGACCATATTAGGTATGATTAACTTAAATCTTAAGTTGAAATTCTATAAACTTGATTTATTGTGAATATTTGTTTGTTTAGTTTTTTATGTTCATTTGTTACAGTTTGTTCGTTTGTTTGTGTGTTTTTATTTTGATTTTTGTGATTATTTTACTTTTAGGATTATATTGTTTCTTTTATTTTTATAATTTTTTTTTTCATGTCATTAGATTTCAAGTGATTGGTTTTAAAAAGATTTTCTATTTATTAGGTATATTTTTAAGTGTATTCTTCATACTATTTGAAAATGTTTTATACCGTATGAATTTTGAAGCATTTAAATGATAGGTTTCTAAGTTGATCATGCAAAACTTATTTTTTAATAGGACTTTTTACAGTACAATAATTCCATCGTACTATATGATATATGTGGTTTCATCTGTACGATTGGGGATGATTTTCTAGAAAATGTTAGTTATTGATTACTGTATGAGATCACATTTTATGTGTACGATCTTATTATCAGTTCCTTATGGGGGATAAACCTAAGCATTATTAAATGATCTTTAATATTCTGATTATCCTAGATGAACACGTGTTCGTCTGTACTACTGTTGGTCAAAAAGTTTATACAAAAGGACGCCTTAGAAATGGTATTTTATGAAAATCCATTTCTTTTTTTGCTGTATTCATTTCTATGTACAAATTTTTTTTTCTTGTATGAATTTTAAATCGTACATATGATCATAATTTTGTACTATATG
Organism: Dendrobium nobile; assembly: GCA_022539455.1. Lineage (NCBI taxonomy): Eukaryota > Viridiplantae > Streptophyta > Magnoliopsida > Asparagales > Orchidaceae > Dendrobium > Dendrobium nobile. Next base: position 29,582,431 of record CM039718.1, on the reverse strand, counting down.
ATAGATCATTTTTTCTTTAAATAGAAGGGTCTTTGGATAAGTTTTTCATCACTTTCTCTTTTTTTCCAAGCCTTTTAGATCACATATCTTAGGAATGGCAAGTAGTAGCAAACAAACTTGCACCACTAAGGAATCTTACTATAGATCTTGTAGAGATCATAATTTTCTGTCCAAAGAGAATAAGGATGCTTTCTTTAGATATTCTTCTACAAAAATTGCACCATCACGTCTCCTCATTCAAAATGATATCAGTTTCTCTATCATGCCCTGGTTCGCTTTAACCCAATTTTCATTTATCCTTATGCTCATCTATGTCTATCATAAAGAAACCTTCCAAACCTTTCTAACTAACATGAAGGTAAACTAAGACCACACTAGGATTACCTTTTATGTTTTCAAGCAACGAGAAGAGATCATTAAGGAAGACCTATACAACTTCCTCCACCTAAGATCCTAAGAGATTATATCACACACTTTAACCTCTTGAGTCGACTTTGATTGGTTTGAAATAAATGAAACTCTTTGATGTGTTGCCCAAGTGAGTCATTTGTGTTGAGTCTAGTGAATAGGTTGTTAGACCTAAGTTAATGTCACAAGGCTACCAAGAGGGGGGGGTGAATTGGTATTTTTAAAACTTAACCCTCTTTTAAATTTTAGTTGAACCGAAAATAAACTTTTAATAAAATTTTTATAGAAAAGTTTTTCAACCACAAATTTTTAAAATAAAAGAAAAATGTGGAAAATAAAAAGCAGTAAAGTAAATGACACAAGATTTATAGTGGTTCAGTCTAAACCAGACCTACATCCACTCCCCAGAGGCACCCTCTGAGTATTGCACTAATACCAATAGTGTCTCTCCTTTTGTACCCACAGTAAGGCGGAGAAGCCTTTACAATCACTCTTTTCACCACTACCCGGTACGGCAGAGAACCGTCGTCCTTTTACACTTTCCCTAGTGTTGGCAGAGAACCGTCATCCTTTTACACTCTCCTAGTGAGGGTAGATAACCCTTCATCCTTTTATACTCTCCTAGTGAGGGCAGAGAACCCTTCATCCTTTTACACTCTCCTAGTGTCGGCAGAGAACCGGATCTCCTTGACAGATCTCTTCCCAAGAAATCTAGAAAGAAGAAAGAAAAAGAGTGAAGTAATATCAAATCAGAAGTAGGAAATCTTACCTTTGAACACTATGCAAAGCCTTTAAGCTCCAATGGTAGAAATCCTCCTTTGAATGCTCTCTCTCACTCTCTCCTTTACTCTTCTCCCAATAGGCATGAAGATCAATGAGCAAAAGATTGGGTGGCAGTCAAATTTGAACTATTTATACAAAAGATAAGAAAAATTACCCAAAAACGGCAAGTTTTCAATTCTGTACGCAGTGGATCGTCCCGTACTATCGTGGATCGTCCTGGATGATTTTACTTAAATTGTCGGAAACGAACCTTATGTATATTGGTACGAACTATTTTCATACACGCTAATTGTCCCGTACGAACAAAGTTCATCCGGTACAAAAAGGTTATTTCATAGGTCGGTTTTCGAATATTCTTCAAGACGTAACCAACTAACGTAAGTCGGTTCAGTTCGTCTTGGGACTAACATGATTCATCCTGGGACGATTTCATACAGAGACCTTCGTTCTGGGACTAACGTTCATTTCGTCTGGATGAACAAAGCAAGCTTCAATACAGAGATGTTCGTCCTGGGACGAACCTTATTATTCATTTGGACGAACAGAGTAAGCTTCAATACATAGACGTTCATCCTGGGACGAACCATGAATTTCATCCTGACGAATAGTGGAAAGTGAGAATCCCGAGACGTTCGTCTCGGGATGAATATTAAATTTGTCCTGGACGATTATGACTAAAATTTTCTCCCCGCCTGTTCGATCCATTGCTCTTCTTAGGGGTAATTGACAAGATCGTCCCGTATGAACTATGTTCGTCCTGTACGATCAGTTCACAAAAATTATTCCCGAAGTGTGTATTTTGTGATTTTTCACTCAATTACAATCACTCCCTCTCATTTCAAAACTTATGAATATTTGTTGAATTTGATTACAAGTTTTAATATCTTGGAGTTGATTTTCCTGAAATGTTAGTACACACTAGAGCAAGAAACAAATGTTCCAAATAGTGTTAGGAGATATGTATAAACTAATAATATTTGAAATCATCAAAATAATACAAGTTGCAAGAATGTAAAACATGCAAAATAGCAACTCTCTTAACAATCTCCCCCTTTTTTATGATGGCAAAATAATTATTGTTTGTAGGAATTCCAATTCTAAATATCTCCTTAAACTCCCCCTAAATTGATGAATATATGAAATATAAGGAGGCATATATGATTTTTTTTTATCTTGAAGTTTACAATCAAAACACACAACTACAATAAGAACAAGCAAAAAATAAAATAAAAAAATAAATAAAAAATAAACAAAACAATTTCTCCCATTTTTTACAAGAGCAAAAAGTGAAGAAGAAAGGAATGATAGAAATGTAAGTAGAAGTATAAAATTCAGTTTATAATTTAATCTTGAAAGTGATTGAAATAAGACATGCGAATAAAATTAAGACATTAGAGAAATCATAGAGATTCATATAATTGAAGAAGTGTTATAACATAGAGAATAAAAAAAATTTCTCAAAGGCATGTGTCAATTTAGACATTAAGATAAAGAAAATCATTGTACGAGGGATGAATAAAAAATTTTATATTTCACATTTCAATGTCAAGTAAAAATGAACATAAGATCAATTTGAATTAAGAGATTAAAAAAGTTTGGAAAGAAAGAACTACCACATGTGGCGCTTTGCGCATCTTGTTCAGTTTTTCTGGCACATTTTTGTGCATTTTGTTTACCGTGGGCTTATTTTATGCCTCTTTTTTTTTGTCATTGCAAATTTTTTGCACAACTCTTTTCATTTTTGTACATTTGTACACTTTGCAAGAGTAATTGAATTCTTTCCAAAGTCAATAATCTAAGATTTCAAATTTATCTAAGTGCATAAATACTATTTGAAAAGAGAAATACAAAATAAGAAAACATCTAAAATGCAATAATAATATTAGTGCTAGAGTAGTCTAAATAAGAGACATGGAATTGAAAATTCTAATAATATCAAGTTATAAGCATTTCTTAATTGTAGAATAAATATATTTTCTAATGAAATTAATTTTAATTTACAATTTAAATAAGGCACTATTAAGATTAAAAAAAAAATGAAAGTCATACAGTCTAACACACATTTCCAAAACATTAGACAACAAAACATTGGAACATATATTGATATCTAATGAAACTGTTACAATTTGAAGTACACGATATCAATATCAACAACATTAAAACAAGGAAAATACAATAATCTAAAACACATCACAAACACAAGAACTATAAAGAGACACTTTACAAACACTACAATCATTCTGAAGGACCCTGATCTGGAGGAGGAGGAGGTGGTGCTGCACCAAAAAAGTTGAAATAACTACTCATCACAAACATATTGGAATTTATGGAATTAATCTGTTCACGCATGAATCCCATATCTTGATTGTACTGAATGTCTTGCTGCTGTAGATGAGTTTCAATTTGTTCAAACCTTTGATAAAAATGAGCTTCTAAGTTGTCAAATCTTTGAACTAAATCCTGATAATTTGGTTCAGCAGCATGTGAAGGTTCACCCTCTTCTTCTGTTTCACTCAACACTACATGAGGTTTGCTGGGCTTGTCCTTATTGAAGATAGCCCTAAAGGAATCGTCGTTGTAGTAGAGTGGTTCTTCAAAGTCTTGATCTGGATGAGTTAAATCATACTTCTTTTCTAAAATGAAGGAAATCAGATGGCCTAAGGCTATGTTCTTCTTCCTTTAATAATCTACATGACCAATTTCAGAGAAACCATAAATGTAGTCAATTAGGAGTTGGGCCTCATCTATAGGTTATCTGGTCATTATCAAGTAGGTAACTATAGAGAGAAGTGGAGTGATGTTGACTCTATCACCAGCTTTAAGTATAATAGAAGATCTTAGTACATGCTGGATCATTCAGGCATTAAGAATTAAAGTGACTACTTTAGGCAAATGATCCTTAACTCTTATTCCTCTAAGAAAACGGCTAACTTCAGTCCAATCAAAACTAGTGGTGGTAAAGGTGTGTGGTCTTATGCCTTAAGTCCTTAAGTTTAAGACGATACCAAGGTCAGCCATGGTGATTTCAATTTTCTTTTTGAAAACAAAAGAACTGATAACAGAGTGGTCGGAGTTGAATGACATGTTTGCTAGAAAATAGTGGAAGGTTTCTTTATTGTAGAAGTGAACTAAAGTGAGGATCAAGCTAAATTGAGTATGGGAAAACAACTGTATTACCTTAAAAGTTAGTTGACCCTGTAGGAGAACTCTAGATGGGGTGATTTTTGCAGAGACAAACCTAGGAAAGGATTCTTCATTGGCTCTAGAAAGGAAGTTTTCAGATGTATTCCTTGGAGGACCCTTAGCCAAAGTCTTTTGGCGCTTGCTAGAACTTGCCATTGAAGGATTTAAAGAGTGGAAAGGTTTGAAAGAGATGTGTGAAAGTGACTGTTCAGTAAAAATTGCCGTCAATTTAAAGAAAAACGACTGTTCGTACCAGACGAAATTTCATTCGTCCCGTACGAATTCGATTCATCCCCGTGCAAAAATATTTCATATGGACGAACGAGTGAGTTAAAAATTAACGGCTTTTCGTAATCACACAATTTACGAAGCGTCCTTTCGTACAGACTTTTGACCAAACGATCGTACAGACGAACACATGTTAGTACAGACGAAAAAAAATTAACTCGTTTTGATGGCAGTTGAAAATCGTCCCCCACTATGAACCCACATCTGTTCGTCTGGACGAACCAAAGGTTCGTACGGATGAAGTTCATAATAAAAACTGTCTTATCCGTTCAACTGCTGCAATCATCCTGACGTTTGAGAAAAAATATTTCGTCCCGGATGATCATGAGGATCGTACAGACGAACTACATTAAAAACTGCTCTTAAGACGGTTTGAAATCACGCAGATTGACATTTTACACACATCGTCCCGTACGAAAAAATTTTCATCCCGGATGATTAACACAAAATTTTTGAATTTTTATGTTTTTATCAAAGAAAAGTAAATAAACACACAAAACACAATAAATAATGACAAATGTACAGACTCTAAATAAAAATCATTCAAAAACAAACAAAATCACAAAAACAAAATCATAAAAACATAAACTACAAAAACAAAATATCAATGTTGCAAAAATATTTTTATTTAAGCATTTAAATCAATTACACCAAGCCTTGTTCTTAATGCACTGAAAGTATCAATGGCTAAAGGTTTTGTAAAAATGTCTGCAAGTTGATTTTCAGTTAAAACATGGGTAAGTTCAATTTTTCTCTTGGAAACATGATCCCTTATGAAATGATGCCTTATGTCAATGTGTTTGGTTCTTGAATGTTGAATAGGATTTTTGGAAATGCAAATAGCACTAGTATTATCACAATAAATTGGAATTGTGCCTATAGTTAATCCTAAATCAATCAACTGTTGTTTTAACCAAAGTACTTGTGCCACACAACTTTCTAATACAATGTATTCTGATTCTGCAGTAGATAGGGCCACTAAATTTTATTTTCTACTAGACCATAAAACTAATGAATTTCCAATGAATTGACATATTCCAGAAGTGCTTTTCCTATTGACCCTACAGCCTATAAAATTAGAGTCTGAATAACCAATAATTTCAAATGAAGAGCTAAATTTTGGATACCAAATTCCTAAATTCTGAGTTCCTAGTAAGTATCTTAAAATCCTTTTCACTGTTGTCAAATATGATTCTTTTGGATCAGATTGAAATCTAGCACACAAGAAAACACTAAACATGATATCTGGTCAGCCAGCAGTCAAGTAAAGTAATGATCCAATAATCCCTCTAAATTTATTTTGATTAACAGATTTTCCTTAGGGTCCTTATCCAATTGAACTAAGGAACTCATTGGTGTACTAACAGGTTTAGCATTGTCCATTTCAAATTTTTTGAGGATGTCCTTAACATATTTAGTTTGACTAAGAAATGTACCTTCCTCAAGTTGCTTTATGCTAAAACCTAAAAAGTAATTTAAATATCCCATTAGACTCATTTCAAATTCATTACTCATTGTTTTAGAAATATCATCACAAAGATTTTTATTTGAAGATCCAAAAATGATATCATCCACATAAATTTGGACAATGAGTATTTCTTTTCCAAATTTCTTTAAAAAGAGAGTTGTATCCACACTTCCTTTTTCAAAAGATCTTTCAAGTAGGAAGGTGCTCAACCTCTCATACCAAGCCCTAGGTGCCTATTTCAATCCATATAATGCCTTTTTTAACTTGAAAACATGATTTGGGTATTTTGAATTTTCAAAACCTGGAGGTTGTTCTACAAAAACATCTTCTTCAATTACCCCATTTAAAAAGGCACTTTTCACATCCATTTGAAATAATTTAAATCCTTTAATAGAGGCAAAGGCTAGTAAAATCCTAATTGCTTCAAGTCTAGCTACAGGGGCAAATGTCTCCTCAAAATCAATTCCTTTAATTGAATTATATCCCTTAGCAACTAATCTAGCCTTATTTCTAATAACTACTCCCGAGTCATTCATTTTATTTTTGAACACCCACTTAGTTCTAACAACACTTTGATATTTTGGCCTTGAAGTTAATTCCCAAACTTTATTTCTTACAAATTGATTCAACTCTTCTTGCATGGCCAATATCCAAAATTCATCAGAAAGTGCTTGATCAATATTAGTGGGTTCTATAGTTGAAATAAAGGCTGAATGATTGACTTTCTTGTTTAATCCACGCCTAGTTCTAACACCCTCACTAGGTTCACCAATAATCAATTCCCTTGGGTGGTTTTTAAAATATCTCAAATCTCTAGGAAAAGGTTTTTCTATCTCCAAATTCTCTTCCACATTTTCTTCCAAGTTTATTCTATCAATCTTTTGGGAGTTATCCTCAATCTCATCTTCAATAACATTTGGCTCTTCCAAATTTCTAGATTCATCAAATACAACATGTGTGGTCTCTTCAATGACTAAAGTTCTTTTGTTGAATACCCTATAAGATTTTCCAACACTTGAATATCCAATAAAAATTCCTTCATCTGATTTTGGATCAAATTTTCTTAGGGCAGATTTTCCATTATTACGAATAAACACCTTGCAACCAAAAATATGCAAATGTGACAAATTAGGTGTTCTCCCGTTTAGCAACTCATAGGGTGTTTTATTTAAATTGGATCTCACATTCACCCTATTCAGAACATAACATGTAGTGCTAACCGCCTCAGCCCAAAAATATCTAGGAAGTGAGTATTCTGCCAACATTGCTCGGGCGGCTTGTATTAATGTTCTATTTTTCCTTTCGACTATCCCATTTTGCTGAGGGGTTCTAGGTGTAAAAAAATTATGATCAATTCCTTTCTCTTTATAAAAGATTTTAAATCTCATATTTTCAAATTCTCCTCCATGATCACTTTGTATAAAAATAATTTCACACCCTAATTTTCTTTGAATCCAAGTCAAAAAATTTCTAAATTCCTCAAATGATTCACTCTTATGAAATAAAAATCTAACCCAAGTGAATCTTGAGTAATCATCCACAATAACAAATCCGTATACCTTCCCTCCTAGACTTACAGTTCCAATTGGTTCAAAAAGATCCATGTGTAAGATTTCCAAAAGTTTACTAGTCCTAAGATCCTTATTGGACTGAAAAGAGGACTTCACTTGCTTACCTAATTGACATGCATCACAAAGGTGGTCCTTATTAAAGTCTAGTTTAGGTATACCTCTCACTAAATTCTTTTGGGTAATCTTTCTAAGATTTTTCATGCTAGAATGACAAAGTCTCCTATGCCAAAGCCATGACTCATCAGAAACAATTTTTAAACAAAAGGCTGTAGGAGTATGAATGCAATTTAAACCTAGCATATAAACATTGTTTACCCTTTTTCCATTCAACACATCTTTACCATTTATGCTTAATATGCAGCTAGTAGGAAAAAATTTTACACTATAACCCTTATCACATAGCTGACTTATACTTAGCAAATTATGCTTTAATCCTTCAACCAACAACACATTGTCAATAAAAAAGTTTTTCAAGTTTCCAATCATACCTGATCCAACCACCTTCTTTGTGGTGTTATCTCCAAGTGTTACTTTGCCTCCACTTTTGGATTCTAGCGTTATGAATTGAGCAGTATCTCCAGTCATATGCTTTGAACATCTGCTGTCCAGGTACCATATGCTCCCACGAGGTCTTGTGTGAGAGCAACCCTACAAAAATATCAAATGTTTGACCTGGGAACCCAAACAAGTTTGGGTTCACCTTTTCGCAATTTATAATCAGATGCATGTATGATATGTCTAGATTTATGCATCTTAGGTCCCCACACCAAATTAGATTTCATCTTCAAGGTACAGGTGTGAGCTATATATCCAAATAATCCATAATTATTACATTTGACATTAGGAAAAGTATTCCTAAGTCTTCTACCATTTGTTTGTCTTATAAGGGATTCCATATATTTAGGATAAAATTTAGGATTTGTAAAATCTTCAAGTTTGGGGGGTATCCTATTATCCTCAAGAGCTCTTATTTTCAACTTATAAAATGAATTCATATCTTCCAAGATTCGATTTGTATAATTGATTCGATATGTTTTGCTCTCAAATTCATTCTTAAATATTTTAAATTCTTTTTCAAGATCAACATAGGATGATTTTAAAATCTCATAATTTTTATTCAGATCATCATATTCATCAAGTAATTTCATGTGGTTGTCATCTATTAAAGCATGATCTTTCCTAAGGATTTCATGTTCTTTCTTATGTTCTTCAAATTCTAGACTTACACTAGCATGCATCTTTTTCATTTTCCTATATGCATCATGCATGTGTTTAGAAACTTCAAATAATTCATCGTAACTTAAGTCACATACCTCTTCTTAATCTGTTTGATCTATGCTGTCTGCCATCAAGCAAAGATTGGCGACTTCTTCTTCCTTTTCAGTCTCTGATGAATCTGAAGCTGAGTCCGCCCAAAAAACTCTTTGAAACTTCTTCTTACCCTTCTTTACAATTAGTTTCTCCTCTACCTTCTCCTTGCTAGGAGTGGCTTTGAGTTTTGGGCAATCAGTCTTGATATGACCTGGTTTTCTGCATTCATAACAAATCACTTTATTAGAAACCTTGCCATTTCTGTTAAACTTACATCTATTCCATTGTTGACGTCTCTTCTGCTTCCTCTTCAGAAAGCTTCTGAATTGTCTAGTCATTAATGCAATATCATCTTCATCCTCAGGTTCACTCTCGGACTCTTCCACTTTTAGTGCTATATTCTTCTCCTTTCGTGGTTCACCTGCATCAATATTTCTTTGACTAACCCCTTGCTCGCAAGTAATGAGTGAACCAAGAAGATTGTCAATAGAATAAATATTTAGATCTTTAGACTCTGTAATTGCAGTAATTTTAGCATCATAAGTAGTAGGTAAACAATGAAGAATCTTATTAACCATTTCAGCATTAGTTAATTCCCTACCAAGTGCATGCAAAGAAGTAACAATTTGTGTGAATCTTATGTACATGTCAGAAATAGATTCATTTGGTTTCATTCTAAACAATTCATAATCATGTAACAAGATATTAAGTCTTAATTACTTAACCTCATTAGTCCCCTCATAAGTTATACAAAGTCTATCCCATATGTCCTTTCCACTTTTGCAAGTGGAAACCCGCATGTAGTCTTCAGATTTTAAAGTACAAAATAAGCTATTTAAACATTTGGCATTTAGTTGAGCTAAGTCATGTTCTTCTATAGTCCAATTTGCAAAAGGTGTTTCTACCCTAACTCCATCAACTAATCTAGTTGGTTTTGTATAACCTTCCTGGACTAGATCCACAAATGATAATCAAGTGACTGTAAGAAAGTAGACATGTGTGTTTTCCAAATATTAAAAGGTATATTGTCAAATAGTGGAGGTCTAGTAATAGAGTAACCCTCAGGTGTATTTTGGTTTCCAAATGTATCCATCTACGTTAATAAAAAAGTAATTTAAACTTATGATTTTGAAACGGAGCTCTGATACCACTTGTTGAGTCTAGTGAATAGGTTGTTAGACCTAAGTTAATGTCCCAAGGCTACCAAGAGGAGGGGGGGGGGGTGAATTCGTATTTTTAAAACTTAACCCTATTTTAAATTTTAGTTAAACCTAAAATAAACTTTTAATGAAATTTTTATAGAAAAGTTTTTCAACCACAAATTTTTAAAACAAAAGAAAAATGTGGAAAATAAAAAGCAGTAAAGTAAACGACACAAGATTTATAGTGGTTCGGTCTAAACTAGACCTACATCCACTCCCCAGAGGCACCCTCTGAGTATTGCACTAATACCAATAGTGTCTCTCCTTTTGCACCCACAACAAGGCAGAGAAGCCTTTATAATCACTCTTTTCACCACTACCCGGTGCGGTAAAGAACCGTCGACCTTTTACACATTCCCTAGTATTGGCAGAGAACCGTCGTCCTTTTACACTCTCCTAGTGAGGGCAGAGAACCCTTCATCCTTTTACACTCTCCTAGTGAGGGCAGAGAACCCTTCATCCTTTTACACTCTCCTAGTGTTGGCAGAGAACCGGATCTCCTTGACAGATCTCTTCCCAAGAAATCTAGAAAGAAGAAAGAAAAAGAGTGAAGTAATCTCAAATCATAAGTAGGAAATCTTACCTTTGAACACTATGCAAAGCCTTCAAGCTCTAATGGTAGAAATCCTCCTTTAAATGCTCTCTCTCATTCTCTCTTTTACTCTTCTCCCAATAGGCATGAAGATCAATGAGCAAAAAGATTGGATGGCAGTCAAATTTGAACTATTTATACAAAAGACAAGAAAAACTGCCCAAAAACTGCAAGTTTTTAATTCTGTATGTAGTGGATCGTCCCGTACGATCGTGGATCGTCCTGGACGATTTTACTTAAATTGTTAGAAACGAACCTTATGTATATTGGTACGAACTATTTTCGTACACGCTAATCATTCCGTATGAACAAAGTTCGTCCGGTACGAAACGGTTATTTCATAGGTCGGTTTCCAAAAATTCTTCAAGACGTAACCAACTGACGTAAGTCAGTTCAGTTCGTCTTGGGACGAACAGGATTCGTCCTGGGACGATTTAATACAGAGACCTTCATTCTGGGACGAAGGTTCATTTCGTTTGGACGAACAGAGCAAGCTTCAATACAGAGATGTTCGTCCTGGGATGAACCTTATTATTCATCTGGACGAACATAGCAAGCTTCAATACAGAGACATTCGTCCTGGGACGAACCATGAATTTTGTCCTAACGAACAGTGGAAAGTGAGAATCCCGAGAATCTCGGGACGAATATTAAATTCGTCCTGGACGATTAGGACTTAGAAAAATTTTCTCCTAGCCTGTTCGATCCATTGCTCTTCTTAGGGGTAATTGACATGATCGTCCCGTACGAACTATGTTCATCCCGTACGATCAGTTCACAAAAATTGTTCCCCAAGTGTCTATTTTGTGATTTTTCACTCAATTACAATCACTCCCTCTCATTTCAAAACTTATGAATATTTGTTGAATTTGATTACAAGTCTTCATATCTTGGAGTTGATTTTCTTGAAATGTTAGTACATACTAGAGCAAGAAACAAATGTTCCAAATAGTGTTAGGAGATATGTATAAAATAATAATATTTGAAATCATCAAAATAATACAAGTTGCAAGAATGTAAAACATACAAAATAGCAACTCTCTTAACAATTTGTCTTATGTTTACACTTTCAATCAAAATGTCTGGATTTTCCATCACATTGTAAGAATCTCAATTCTTCCAAAAGCTGGTGATCACATAAACATGACTCCTCTTTTATCCATATCAACTTATTTGATAATGAATGAAAATTTTTTGTTGAATTCTAATTTATCACGGATTATATTAACAAATGTTTTGATATTAGATTTCCTCATAATAAGAGAAAGAAAAATGTGGCTCTAGGATACTTAGTTGCCTATATCTAAGAGAAAAAGTATATTCCTATACATCCTAATCCTCCCACTTAACTCCCTATTTACTTTACTGATGCCTTTTTTCAGTCACTCTTTAGGTGGGATCAATGTTTTGAGAGTGATAATTCCGAGGAAGAAGGAGGAGCTCCTGCTCTAGCACTTGCACCTGAACCCGATCAGAATTTTTAACAAGAAATGGTCCAACACTTCGACAAAATGGAAAATCATTTTTATCAACATTTTAATCAAATTGAGAATCACCTGAATCAATAAGATGTTAGATATAATGAAGACATAGGTTGGATTCGAGGGCAACTTGACTCGGTTAACATCAATATAGCTATGATAAATAAATACTTTTTAATATTCAACCCACCACCTCCTCCATATCAAAGCCCTTCTGATTATTAGATGTATTTTTGTGCTGTTGTTTCTTATGAGTAGTTGTGTCTATTATTGAGATGTATTTCCTTTGATTTCAGTGTTTCCATATGTTAGTGTATTCATGTGTTGTTCTTGCATTTGTGGTATGAAGTGATCTTAAATGAAAAAGGTATTTATTTGTGTTTGGATAATCAATGAATTGATGAAATGTTTTGTTGACACATTGAATTTATCTTCTTGAAATACTTATGTTTATAGAGAAAAATCTTTTGTGGCTGATCTTTAGAATGGGATTTTCAGTTAGTTTGTTATACAAATTAAATCCCTTACAAAATTTAATCTTTCAAAATTTAAATTAAAATTATGACTAGATGTACTAAGGAGATCAATTTCATGATTGTATAGACAATATTATTTTGATATAATTATTTCAAAATATATGTCTTTTTTATTTTATTTTCTTTTTTAATGTATTTATTTTTTTTTTTGTTAGTTGAGTTTGAAATAAGATTATTGATATTGGAAAGATTGAAAAAGTAAACAAAAAAGAATACACAAAGCGTGAAAAAATAAAGTAGATGCGCAATGGCTCGCAAAGTGAAAAGATGCATAAAATTAGCCCAAATAGAAAAAATGCACAAAGTTGGCCACAAATATTTAAAAAGATGCACAATATCGCCAATTAAAAATTCATATTATTCTTTCCATTATCATTCTATCTCAAATCCAAATCCATATAATTGACAATCATTTTCACTATTGAATTAAAAATTAATTAATCTTTATTTTGTCATTTTTGCAATAATCATTGTTATTTAATTTGTCTAGAAAGAATAGTGAACCTGATTGACTTTTCTTATCTTAATTGTCATTTGATTTAAACTTTAAAGTTTTCTTTTTAGCACTAGGAAGTTAATTTTGTATGTGCAATTAATTTAAAATCTTCTTCTTCTTCTTCTTCAACTCTTTTGATTTATTCTTAGAAACTTTTCATTTAAGATATACTCCCCTTTTTTTTATTGTCAAAAGGGGGAGTCATAATATTGTTTGATTTGTTGTATGGTATGTTTTGATTGTGTGCTATCTGTGTTGTGTGTATGTATGGTATGTTTTGAATTTGTGTAAGTTTTTGTTTGAGTTGTGTTTTTATTCGAGTTGTTTTTATTTTAGTAGTTATTTTTAACTTTTAGGTTTGTATTTATTGATCTTGTATGGGAACCCCTTATTATAAATTGGTCATTCATTTAGGAATAGCTAATGAAAAAAATTTCTGTAAATGTTAACTAAAATAATAATTATTTTTTCCATCATAAAAAAGGGTAGATTGTTGCAACTTAGTTTTCATAACTATGTTTTTATATCATGGGTATTTTTGATGATTCCAAAAACTTATTGTGCTGATTACTATTTCTCCTAACATATGTTGGAAATATTATTTATGTTGTTTATGTACTAATATTTTAGAAAAATCATACACCAGAGTGCCGAAGACTTCAAGACAAATTAGATTAGGGTTTATTATAATTGAAGTATGTACCTTTTATATTTTTCTTGTGTCTCAAAAAGTGTAATTATAATTGGGTAACCTTGCACACACACATTGGGGGAGTGTAAAAACTTGTATTTTTTAAACTAATCATACTATATGATTTTGGTATCGTACAAGATGATTTGACCCGAGTGTTCCTCCAGAATGTAGTTAATCGAATCATGTCTGGTAAATTTTCTAAGTACTATGCATACTGTATAAAGTTGTCTTTATATAGACAACACCTATAATATGAAATGGATACATACCAGTTTATCCTAAACGAACTCAAATTTTTTTTGAACTTATCGAAGTATATGATCATAGGTTCATATAATGATGTCAAGTGTACGAAATGGGTGCGTATAGTTCATCCATACGAACAGGTAAATTTTTTGAACTATTCGTACTATATGAAATTGGGTTTGTACAGATGTTGTCTAGAGTACGAAATAGACTCATTCATTTTCATAACAAATAAATCATGAATTGGTTAAAAGGGATCATACTATATGATATTGGGTTCATACAATATGCCATCCAGAGTATGAAATGCATTAGTACAGAATTATAGTAGAAGAATTGGTCTAATTTTGAACTGATCATATTATATGATGGCATTTCGTACATACAACTTCCAGAGCATGAAACTAGTTCATATAGGATCGTGAACAATTTTTGAACTGATCGTATTATACGATCCAAGATGGACAAATTGAAATTTTTAGTTTTTGGATGATTTTTCATGCCTTTCATATTTAAGGTCCTAAAAACTGACTTACACAAAATCCAGAGAACTCATTTGGAGAGTGTTTGGGAGAGTTTCTTGTGATTAGAGAGTTAGAGATTTCTTAAGAGGGAATTATGAGGGGATTCACGAAGTTGCCTAACAGTGAGTATCTCTTGCTTGTTCTTCAAAGTTCTTCCCTACTTTCTTGAAGATTCTTGAAAGAAGATTTTCAAAGGAGTGTTGGTGCTTTACCTATACTAGGTGGGTGTGAAAGGATGATGATACTCTGCCGACACCAAAAGGGTGTGAAAGGATGACAGTACTCTATTGACACTTGGAGGGTGTGAAAGGATGATGGTACTCTTTTGACACTTGAAGGGTGTAAAAGGATGATGGTATGCTGCCAACACTTGGAGAGTGTGAAAGGATGATGATACTCTTTTGCACAAAAAATTAGTTGAAAAGTGGTTAATTGTAAGGGCTTCTCCACCTAACTATGGGAGCAAAAGGATAATCACTTTGGTATATTGCAATATCCGAAGAGGGAGACTTCAGGAAGTAGACATAGGTCTTATTGGATCGAACCACTATAAATTTATATATTTTTTTCTATCTTTGCTTTTTACAATTTTTATTTTCTGCAAGTTTATTTGTGATTGAACAATTTATATTGATAAATTTTCATTGTGCTTATAAAATTATCAAAACAGTTTTTCTAATCTACCAAGAAATTTTTAAATAACTAATTTACCCCCCTCTTTGTTAGCCTTGAGAAAAATATATTAGGTCTTAGAACATATTCAGACTTTCAATCTTTATAAGAGAGTTCAGTCATATGTGTAAAATATAGTATATCTTAGAGTAATTTTCTTGTTCCCTATGTTGACCTCATTTCTTTTTAAAGTCACTAGGATCCATCCAAACTCCTGCTTGTTAATTTGATGGTTGACAGCCATCTAGATGTCAATCATCCAGAATATAATCACACTTCAATCCTAGTCTTCAATGAAACATCAATCAATTTCATCCATCCAATTAATATCAATCTACTATAACTTAAAGTTGTAGCCCTGCACTATAGCCAGGTGATTCAATACACTACCAGCACTATAATATAGTGACCACCACTTGATTTCCATTATATAATCATCTATAATCACCTAATTGATTATAATTAATGTTGATAATTCAAATTCAATCAATAAAATTCAAAATTTCATTCAAATAAAGAATTTCAAACCAAAATTCAAGGTTAAAGGCCCATATCATATAACACTTTTTAGATAATTTTTTAATCACCTCAGAACTAGCAAAATGATCCCAAATTTATGTTCCATCAATTGAATATTAAAAAGGCATGTCCCTAGGGTAATACCTTAAAATTTGAGGCTAATTAGAGACATCTAACCCTAGAAACTTGATTGAAATGCAAATTCTACAAAACCATTAAATATTTAGAAACTATGGCACTAGACCTTCCACCTTATATAAATTGACCTTGGGACCTCCAAAATCATTGACCATTCCACAACCCTTTTTATGACATGTTGAACAAAAATGCACTTTGGTGGACCTTGGTTCACCCATAATTGACTAGGGGCCCAAATGAACAAGATGAGCTTTAAGGGAAAAATTGAAGTTTTCTCGAAACCTCAACTTGGCCAATCCACATCAATCCATGGAACATTCTCCAATTCATCCTAAACATATTATAAGTTTATTAGACACAAATTCAAGCGTTGGACATACATGGATGACAAATTCAACTCATGTTGACAAAATGTCCCCTTAAGGGTCAAAATGGTTAGTTCAACTCAAATGGCCATTCCATTACATGAGACCACCTCTATTCATTTCAAATCACTAATTTGAATTTGTTAGACCCATACCCAACCCATGGGTTGACATGGATGATAAATTTAACTACAATAGACCAAATTAACTCTTAAACTACACCAATGTCAAAATAAATGCTTCAAGCCATTTTAAAAAAAATTAACCATTCAAAATCCTTCAATTGGATATCCCATACATGTCCAATTTTTTTATAAAGTCAAATCTTTATTTATTTTTCTTTTTCAAACTAATTGGAGGGGACAAAACCCTCTCCATTTCCGTTCATTCTTCCAAAAATTAATGTACATGGCTCCCAACACTTGGCTAATCACCAAAGAAGTCAAATACACCTCCTTGATTTCCACATCAGCTCCTTTAACTAGTTTGACCAGTAATATGATAAAACTATCCTTTAAATGGGCTTTGGTAGCAAATCCACCTTTGCAATTTAAACCCTCACCAAATCCTGCTCTTGTTGCAACCCATGACCCCGAGTTTGAGATTTTGATGATGAAAAATAATGTCGTTTGAATTATCTATTCATTGAATATTATTTTTTTTGCTATTATCCGTGAGTGCTAACATTTCAGTAAGATCGAAAGCTACTCAGGACGACATGAAGACTCAAGAATGGGTAGATTAGGAGTATGAGTCTGCAATGTATTTTGTTGTTTATTTTATTTTTATTTTCTTGAGTCTAGCCACAAAATGCATAGAAGTCTGAGCAACCATGCACACACACAGGGGGAGAGTTCATTTTTAAATGTAAAATGTAGAGTGTTTCTTTATCTGTAGATCATACTGTATGAAGTTAATTTGTACCGTACGATGAGAGCTTTGTAGGATGATTCTGTGAATAGATTGTACTGTACGAAAAATATCTTACCGTACGACATGTTCAAATCCAAAACTCTAGCCGTCATTTTAACTTAAGGAAGTTATTTTATGCCGCTCGTACTGTAAGAACACCTTCGTACTGTACGATTTATTTTAAATACTTACTAAATTTAACCCGTGATTATTGCAAGAAATCCAGGCTTAATTATAATTTGAACATCATACTATACGAAGCCATTCGTACAATACGATGAACAGAGATGAATTATAATCATCTTGGATATCGTCCTGGATGATCTCTTATTTTTGTCTCATCGTACTGTACGATGTCCATCATACCATACGATGAACATATACGATGTTTGATCGTCACGACTATCATCCTATACGAATAGAATTGTTGTGGATCGTACTGTATGAATGTTTTTGAACTGTTTGTACCACTTCGTACCAAGATGAAGTCTATTTATACATATCATACTATACGATTAGAAACCGTACTGTACGATAGTAACGGCTACTTTGAGATTTCAGGGATTTTGGAGCCCATTTTTTTAAGTATCAAAATTGTAATATTGAGAGAGGAAATCAGAGAGGAGAACGTGGTTAGAGAGGGATTCCTAGGGAGAGAGCTCTTGGAAAGTTCTTTAGGGTTTTGAGAGAGGAGGAGAAGGTGAGCATTGTGAGGGAGAAGAAGGTGTGATGGAGATCACACGATTGCTCCGAACTTGCTGCATCTTATTCCTGTTGTGGCCCTAGAAGAATTTGTGGGAGGATCTCCAAGGGGAAAGGCTCTTCTACATCCGTAACCTCGAGGTACTCTTCCTTCTCCAGGAGGGAGAAAAACGAGAAGGTTCTCTACCATCGTCAGGAGGGTGAAAATAGAGTTTTGCACTCCACCACGTCAGGTTGGTGAAAGGGAGTATTGTAAGGGCTTCTCCGCCTTGCCAAGGGGGGCAAAAGGAGAGCTATTGCTTGTAGTGAAATACCCGGAGCAGAGGACTCCAGGGAGTGGACGTTGGTCATGGTTTGACCGAACCACTATAAAAATCTCAGTGTGCTTTTCCTCTTTGTCTTTTATTACTGCGTGCATTTTATTTTGCAATATTTGCTTGGGAAAATTTTTGAAAGAAAAGTTTTTAAAATTTTCATGTTAAAATTTTAAATCATAAAAAATTTTAGAACTCCTGCTTAGATTTTAACTATTGTCAAAAAGTTTTCACAATTCACCCCCTCTTGTCCATCTAGTAATTTCAATTGGTATCAGAGCGGGTTTCAAAAATAGTGTTTTAGAAAACCTTGAAAAAATTGATCATGGCATATTTTTGAAATCGTAACATTGCGGAAGGTTATTGTATCACACGACCACCATTATTTGAATATATTTCTTTTAATTTTTGGAAAATTTGCATGTCAACATTTTTGCAATCAATTGATTATCGAATGTGGCATATGATTCAAACTGGCTATTATTTACCTTCATGTATGATAGATGGAGTCAACATTAATATTCTTTTTACTGAATGCAGTAGAATATAACTAGTCAATGCACAACTAAATGCTAAATATTTGAATTATTTTTTCTGTGCATTAAATTCTGACGATTGCATGAGAATCTCTACATGTACTACTGGGAAATAAATTTGGGATAGATTATGCATTTCATATGAAGGTACTAGTGAAGTCAAACATTCTGAATTGAATATTCTAATACGTGATTATGAACTTTTTAGCATGAAACCATATGAGACTATCCCTTATAATTCTGAACTCCTTCTAGAATTCCTAGCCAATCTAACATATACTGTAGACAACCTCACTTTCCACTCTTTTGTTTATCGTCAAATTGTTGAAATAACCAAAGCTGACATTGCCCAATACATTGGGCTATCTACATAAGGGCCTATGGTTCATTCTTTTCTTACAAATGATTTTGACTGGAGCAATGTTAATCGAGTCCTTAGGAACGCCACATTCTATTAACACCAACCTCTCATTTCATCACTAAATAGAAATGCAAGCATAATTCAACATGTCCTTCGTACCTCCATAATACCCAAAGGTGGTGACCGTGTCAACATGACCCCAACCCATCTGTCATTACCTACCTTGTCATGACCAACACAAAATTCGATGAGGCTAATCTGATTATTGATTACATTCTCCATATGACATTCGTTCGACTCCCTACCACTCACCGAAAACAAAATATAGCTCATGGTCACCTTATAGGATATATTCTCCAAAATAAATATCAAATGACCTATCCTGGCGAACCTGACAATCTTCCTATTTTTTATATGGATGCCTCTTTCCGTATTCTTTTCCATCGGGGACACGAGCCGGAAGAACCTATTTTTGACGAAGAAGGGGAAGATGCTCCGGTCGCAACTCAAGCATGTCCACGACGACATGCACCACCCCAAGTACCTGCACAAGCACAAGATGATTTGGTCGAACTCTTCGACCAACTTCAAACCCATATCGATACTCACATTCAAGAACAACATCAGCAACACAAGACATATATGCAATGGTTTGGAGAACGCTTTACTGCTATTGATCACCGCTTTGACACTCTCTTTCAGTACTTCTGACCAAACCCACCTCCACCACCACCTGATCAGGATCCTCCATTTTAGATTATGTTTGTATTATAGTTTTTTTTTTGGTATCTTAGTGTTTGCTCATCTTTTTGGTTCTGTCAAAAGGGGGAAAAGGTTGTTGTAGTTTGTTCTATGGTTAAATGCATTTCCTTTTATTTTGTACTGCATTTTCTTTTATTTTGTACTGTTCTTGTTCTCATGTTTAAATAAAAAAAATGCCATTAACACTTGCTTACAACAAATATTATTTGACATCATCAACAAGGGGGAGATTGTTGCAACCCATGACCCCGAGTTTGAGATTTTGATGATGACAAATAATGTCATTTAAATTATCTATTCATTGAATATTATTTTATTTGCTATTGCCCGTGAGTACTAACATTTCAGGAAGATTGAAAGCTACTCAGGATGATAGGAAGACTCAAGAATGGGTAGATTAGGAGTATGCGTCTGCAATATATTTTATTGTTTATTTTATTTTTATTTTCTTGAGTCTGGCCACAAAATGCATAAAAGTCTGAGCAATCACGCACACACAAAGGGAGAGAGTTCATTTTTAAATGTAAAATGTAGAGTATTTCTTTCTCTGTAGATCATACTGTACGATGTTAATTCGTACCGTACGATCAGAGCTTTGTAGGACGATTCTGTGAATAGATCGTACTGTACAAAAAAATATCATACCGTACGATATGTTCAAATCCAAAATCCTAGCCATGGTTTTAACTTAAGTAAGTTATTTTACGTCGCTCGTACTGTATGAATGTTTTTGAACTGTATGTACCACTTCATGCCAGGATGAAGTTTGTTTATACATATCGTACTATACGATTAGAAACCATACTGTATGATAGTAACGGCTACTTTGAGATTTCAGGGATTTTTGAGCCCATTTTTTTAAGTATCAAAATTGTAATATTGAGAGAGGAAATCAGAGAGGAGAACGTGGTTAGAGAGGGATTCCAAGGGAGAGAGCTCTTGAAAAGTTCTTTAGAGTTTTTATAGAGGAGGAGAAGGTGAGCGTTGTGAGGGAGAAGAAGGTGTGAGGGAGATCACACGGTTGCTCCGAACTTGCTGCATCTTGTTCCTCCTGTGGACCTAGAAGAATTTGTGGGAGGATCTCCAAGGGGAAAGGCTCTTCTACATCCGTGACCTCGAGGTACTCTGCCTTTTCGAGGAGGGAGAAAAATGAGAAGGTTCTCTGCCATCGCCAGGAGGGTGAAAACAAAGTTTGGCACTTCGCCATGCCGGGTTGTTGAAAGGGAGTATTGTAAGGGATTCTCCGCCTTGCCAAGGGGGGCAAAAGGAGAGCTATTGCTTGTAGTGAAATACCCGGAGCAGAGGACTCCAGGGAGTGGACGTTGGTCATGGTTTGACCGAACCACTATAAAAATCTCAGTGTGCTTTTCCTCTTTGTCTTTAATTACTGCGTGCATTTTATTTTGCAATATTTGCTTGGGAAAATTTTTGAAAGAAAAGTTTTTAAAATTTTCATGTTAAATTATTTATTTGAAATAATTTTAAAAATATCTAAACATTTAAATATTTAGTTAATAACCAATTAAACTAAATTCAAATAATAATAAAAAAGTATAAAAAAAAATTATTTTCAAATAATTTAGAATTTTAGAAAGTATTTATGAATTAATTTAATTAAATTAATAGTTATTTTAAATGGTAATTAAATTTAAATTCATTTATGTACTTTAGTTATTAAAAAATTTTAAAAATTCAAAACAAATTCAATTTAAATCATAAAAACCCTTATAATAACTTAAAATTTTCATAAAATTATGTATTTTATTTAAAATATAATTTTATTTTAAAGTATTTTTATTATTTAATTATTTCAATATTTAATATTTAGTAAAATATTTTATTAATATTTTCAAAATCAAAAGTAATATTTTAAAAACTTTAAGTAATAAAAGAAGTATTTTAAAATATCTCAATCTAACATTATAATTATTTTAAGAAATAATTAATTAGTTTTAATTATTTGACCACTTTAATGATAAATTAAATGTTTAAATAAACTTAAATAGATTCAAAATATTAAAATTTAATTTTACTTTATTAAATTCAAAGAACTTGTTTTAATTTCTTTTAAATATTTTAAATATTTGAAATAAGTTAAATTACTTACAAGCTCAAGTATTTGATTAATGTTTAATAAATATTTAGCTTAAATAATTCTTCAAAAATCCAAAAATTCTATTTTAAATTATATTTACGTTATTAAATTATTTTCAAATTTTTTTTGAAATTATTTTTTTAACTATTTTGAGATTTTCTTCAAAAATTAATTTTAAATTGTTATAAAATTTTATAAAAGTCTTTAAAAATTCAGCTATTTTCTAATGTAAAATTATATATATATATATATATATATTAAATTTGAGAGTTTTAAGTGGGCTTGGAACTTTAAACATAGCTTGACCAATGTGAATGGAAATCATGGGGAAGGATTACTGGATAGTTGTATGCCAACTTTTTACTAATTGAGCCATTATTTAGTTGTATGCCCAGGAGGTGTAGAACTATAAAACTCAAACATAGTGACATTACCCCATTTTTATTAGGAGTTTAATAGACTTAAAATCAACTAGGACCTAAATGCAAATAACCCAAGTGAACTCTTCTAATAAGCTTAAAACTTCAAAAATTTGTAATAAATGCAAATAAGATCCAAAAAATTTAAAATAAAATATTAAAATGCTCAAAAGTAAACCTTCAATCCAAGAATAATAAAAGCCCTATGACTAGACCCCTAATTTAATGTTAATTTAATTTTTAAGGAAAATAGAAAATTAAATTGATTAATTAACAAAAAATTTAAAAAACCTTAAAATTTCATAAATTCTTGGAAACATCCCCTTGGGCCATTTTTTTATCTTTGGAGGCGATTCCAAGAGGTTTCGGACTAATTTGATTCAAAATCTAAAATTCCTCTTAATTAAGGAAATTTAAAAAAAATCCAAAAAATGTCCAAATTATAAATAATCATAATTAAATATAGAAAATGCAATTTAATAAAACTCAAAGTCATTAAACTTTAATCAAAATCTTGAATTTTATAAAAATATCAAACATCCAAAACCCTGTCAAAGTAAAATAAGTAAACCCTCTAGTCAATTATGGTTCTAATTTTGGGATCAAATTTTAGAAAATTATAACTTTTCATGGAATACTCCAAAATAAGTAAACTAATAGTCTAACTACTTATCATAAGATCTAATATTTATTAAAGATTGAAATCATTTAAAGTTAACTTTAATTTAAAAGTCAACTTCTTGACCCTTAATTAATTCATTAAATTAAATCCAATAATTTATAAAAAATCTAATACTTTTCTAAAATTCCAAAAAAAATCTAATTTGATTAATAAGACTCTTAACCAACATTCTAATATACAACAACCACTCCAAAATGAAGTTTTTTGGATGGACAACTCGTGTCCTAGGGAGGCCTAATACCTCATACCAGGTGACACAACACCTCAAATAAATTTAATGGGGTGTAAAACATTAAATCAAATCATCCTTAATTATTTAAATAAATTAAATTTTTTTAATCTAACTACATCAACAAGGTTTTTAGGATGGACTACTCCCGGGGGCTACGTGTCCTAAAGATGCTTGGTTCCTCGAGCTTGGTGGCACAATGCCAAAATCCTATTGATAGAAAATATAAACTAATTTAACTTCTGTTGGCTCAAGAAAAATGGCATGAATGCATGAATCCCGCTTTGTAGTCATAGGATTCCATTTCCTTTACGTCAGAATGTAGATAACCAGATTTCCCCTGAGGATAGTGTCAGGGTTTAATTAGATCTCGGGTTCTTACTTCCTATGAGTACAAGCACTCATAGTTAATTACCCCTCTTAACAAGTAAGAGAGAATTCTCGATTAAGGATGAAAGAATTTTAGGTATTTTTAGTCTCAATAATGGGGAAAGTGGAGATAAACCCAATCAAGATCCCATGGTTCCATATTCCTGGGTATGCTATAGATTTCAATCTACCAATACTAACAATCATTGACCGTAGTGTCCAGGAAATCTTATTAGTAGCCATGGTTTATCTCCTCTTAGGGATCCCAAGTAGATTGAAGTGGTTAAATGTTAATTTTAGATTTAATTTTTTTTATTTGGGGTTTTTGGTTTACATCTATTGGAATATCTAAAAATTAGTTTACTTTGGGATTTATGATTTCATTTACAAGTAACCCAAGAGTTTGGTTTAGAGCGGGTCTTATGGCTTCTTAGGAAGTAGCCTAGGAATTTAGATTTGGTTTGGGACTTATGACTTTCATAAAAAGAAGCCTGGCATTTAATTTAGATTTGGGACTTATTACTCTATTTATGAGTTGCCCAAGGATGGGTCTTACAACCTACCTCTATAGTGAGGCTGCCCGGAGGTTTTAAATTATTTGGGTAGGACTTACGGCTTCCCTTAGAAAGTAGCCCGAAAAGTGGGTCTTACAACTTAATCCTTTAGACTAAGGTGCCCATAGGTTTAAATTTGATTTTTGATATTTAGGATCATTGCTATTAATTTTAATAATTTTCATAAAATGTGGGGGCATATGATTTCAGTTAGAAGTTGCACGTTTATTTATTTAGTTTGGGGCTTACGGCACAAATTAAGAGTTGCCCTCTGTTCCGAATCTATTTTCATCGATTATAATTTAGATGATAGAAAACACTCTTATTTCTCTATGACTGCCTTACCTACTGACATTTCAGGTCCACAAGACCAGACTGTAATTGGTACCAGCTCAAGATTGGGTAGATTAGGTTTGAGTCAGTTTGTACCTTTTTCCTTTTTTGAGTCTATTGTAATTGGTGTGGCTCCTGATGCTAAGTAATCTTGTACACACACCTTGGAAGATCTTCTGACTGTTCCCTAGAGTTTATTATTTTTGGTAACATCGTCCGGGATGATATTTATATCAACCTGGATAATCGGTTCAAAATAGAAACCCTAAATAGGGCATCTTTGTTAAGGCAGCTGTCACTAAACACATAGTCTTAGATGATTTTATATCGGCCAGGATGATAGGCTCAAATTAGAAATATTTTATTACAAGATCTATTTAGGAATTGCTTATTTTTAAACATCGTCCTGGGGATCGACTTGACCTATCTGGATCAGCCTGGCCAATCGAGCATAATTTTTTCATAATTAAGTCTGGTATTTAAGGAAAGAAATTTAGATTTTATTACATGATCACATCATCTTGGACAATCGCAGGATCGGCCGGGACAATCCATTGGACGATTGGACATCGGACAGCTCTTATTTAGTGCGATGTTCAGGACAATATTCCATGATTTATACTGATCGGCCAGGATGATATAAATATATTATCCTGGATGATATGAATATATTTCTTTTGATCATCCCTAACCGACCGGACTGATTGAGCATAATTTACGCTGATCGATCAGGCCGATATTTTTATCAGCTTGGACAATAATGTCGGTAAATTACATTAATGAGCTTGTTTAGATATCTTCTATTTAAGCTTTGATAAGACACTTGGTAAGTGTATTTGGCAGCTATTGTAGCTTCGCTCTTTTGAAGGGAACTTGAAGAGAGAGCTTGAAAGGGAGAGAGGAAAGGGTGGACTTTGAGAGAGGGAGAAGATCCTTGGAGGGGGTTTCAAGGGTGTGTGGAGGGGGATTCCACACGATTGCTCCAGCGAGAATGCACCTTAGTACCATCGGATTCAAGGCTTGTCTTGAGGGAAGTTTTGGAAAGAAAAAGATCTCTTTGGTGTTTAAGGACCCGGCTACTCCACTGTACCGGGGAAGGTTGAAGTGATTTTGTAAGGGCTTCTCCGCCTAGCTATGGGGGCTAAAGGAGAGACACTTAGTTTAGTGCAATACTTAGAGGGTGCCTCTGAGGAGTGGATATAGGTTAAGATTTGATCGAATTACTATAAATTTGGTGTGTTCTTTCCTTTATTATTTCTGCATTTAATTTCTGCATTGTGTTTTCTTTGTGGTGGCTTTGGGTTTAGCTTTTTTATTGTGAAAGATTTTTTAAAATACCAATTCACCTCTCTCTTAATTAGCCTTGGGCTAGTTCATAAGGGCCTAACATCCCTAACGAACTTTCAAGTGGTATCAGTGTAGGATTCATAAATTCTAGTTTTTGAAAATTTTTGAATTTTTATCCATGGCTAATTTTTATAATCGTAATATTGCTGAAGGTTATTCAATAACCAGACCACCTTTATTTGAAAATATTACTTTTAATTTTTTTGATAATTTGCATATCTAATTTTTTACAATCAATTGATTTTTGAATGTGGCAAATAATTTTAACAAGTTACCTTCTCATATTTTAGATGGAATTAAAACTAATATTCCTTTTAATCAATGGAGTAGAGAAGAGAAAATCAATGCTCAATTGAATTCTAAATCATTAAACTTTTTTTTCTGTGCTTTAAATTGTGAAGATTTTATGTTTGTTTCCACATGCACTACTGGTAAGAAAATTTGGGATAAATTACACACTTTATACGAAGATACTAGTGAAATCAAGAAATCTAGATTGAATATTTTAAAGCATGATTATGAATTATTTTGCATGAAACCTTACAAGATGATTATAGAAATGTATACTAGATTTATTCAAATTGTGATATCATTGCATGCTTTACGTAAAGAGTTTTCAAACCTTGAAAAAGTTGATAAAATTCTACGTTTTCTACTTGATAAGTTTGATGCTAAATTTATTGCTATTTGTGAATCAAAGAATTTGAATAAATTTTCTATTAATAATTTGATTAGCTCCCTCATTGCCTTCGTGCAAAGTTTGAGTCAAAGACTTTTGGATGTAGGAAAGATGATAGTGTTAAATGCTGAAAACATGGAGAAAAGTGGCTTAGTTGGTGACGAAAGCAATGACTTATCAAGCAAATTAAAAAGCTCACCAAAGAATAAGCATCAATAAAAGTGGAATAAAGGTAAAAATGATAAGAATGCTAAGATTTCTTTTGACGTTGTTTGATTTGGATGTAGGAATCCTGGGTGTATAAAAAATCAGTGCCCAAATTTTAGAACTATTCCTACAAAAGAAAAGGGTAAAGCTAAGCAAGGGAAAATAATTAGAAGCAAAAAATCTCCTGGGCAGACGTAGCTTCTGAATCATCAGACCAAGAGCATGATGATGTTTAAACCATTATTTATGTGCTTTATTTTTTGTGTGTTTGCATGTTTTATTTGTTTTTGTTTGTTTTCTGTGTTTCGTTTATTCTTTTTCACTCTTCTTTTTTTCTTTTTTTTTGTTAAATTGTTAATTTTATTTTACTTAGTGTTTTCTATATTTAAAAAAAAGGATTAAAATTTTAAAAATGAAAAATCTACCTCCTATTTTTCTTGAAATTCTTATGTAAGCTGTGGTTGACTTCTCTAAAAAAGGTCAAAGAAAGGAAACTCGTGATTTTGACTCGCTATCTCTGTTTCCTAAAAGAGGTTATTCTACTTTTGATTTAAAATCTTTATCATATTTTAAATTAGATTTTTAAAACTAAACTTTTTTCATCTCCCTTTATTTTATCTATCACATAGGAATCTTTTACAAGTTGTTGAATCTACCTCAAAATTTTCTTAATCAAGTAATTCGTTTTATCAATAGGACCGATTTACTTTTATTTTTAATATTTAAAAAATGTAGCATATTAAAAAAAAAGTGGCCAATGATGCCAAAAATAAAAAATGCGTAATGATGTCAAATTGAAAAAAAGGGGATACTTAAAGTGTATCAAAAATAAATAGATATGCAGTGCGCCAACCAATTGACAAGAGGCTTAAAATGAGCCCACAAAATATAATGCTTACATTTCTTATACTTCTTAAAGCTTAAGAAAACCTTTGATACTTTCGATACTTTAGTTTAAAAATCATGATTCCTGATTCAACAATTTGTGCATTAATGTTCTATTAGATATGTTTTATGGAAGGAGATTTGGGAAAATTAGTATTTCTTTTTCTAATTTATTCCTTAATTTAGATATTGGATTAAAAAATTTTTGATCCTTTAAAAAGAACTTGAGCGTGGATTAATAATTTCTAAATTTCTTACCTTTACTAGATTATACGGTGTCAATCCATTCCTTACGATATTTTTTGAATAAAATTATGAGGAAGCTTTTTCTTTTTTAAAACTTTTTTTTTTTCATGACCCTTCTTTTTTTGATAATGTCAAAGGGAGAGAAACATATTGTTGTATTTGCATCTTTTTTGCTTCTTTCAAAAATTAATAAGAACAAAAATTTTTGATTTCCCTCTTTTTAAAGTTTGATTTTAGAAAGGGGGAGATTAGGAGAATATGATTCTTTTTAGCAAATTCAACCAATAATATTTGCCATCATAAAAATGGTAGAGATTATTGTTAATCTATTTTCATGGATTATGATTTTGATGATAGCAAACACTCTTGTTTCTCTACGACTGCCTTACCTACTGACATTTTAGGTCCATAAGATCAGACTGCAATTGGAACCAGCTCAAGATTGGGTAGACTAAGTCTAAGTCAATTTGTACCTTTTTTCTTTTTTGAGTCTATTGTAATTGGTGTGGCTCTTGATGCTAAGAAATCTTACACACACACACACCTTGGAAGAGTTTTTGACTATTCCCTAGAGTTTACTATTTTTGGCAATATCATCTGGGATGATATTTATATCAGCCTGGATGATCGGTTCAAAAATAAAAATCCTAATTAGGACATCCTTATTAAGGCATCCGTCATTAAACATATCATTTTGGATGATTTTGTATCGATCAAGATGATAGCCTCAAATTAGAAAGAATCTGCCACCAAATCTATTTACGAATTACTTATTTTTGGATATTATCCTAGGGATCGGCCTGGCCTATTGTAGATCAGCCTAGCCGATCCAGCACAACTTTTTCATAAATAAATCTGGTACTTAACGAAATCAATTTAGATTTTATTACATGATCACATCATCCTTGATCACATCATCCTGGATGATCGTAGGATTGGCCGGGACGATCCACTGGATGATTGGTCATTGGACAGCACTGATTCAGAGCGATGTTCAGGATGATATTCCATGATTTATACTGATTGGCCAGGATGATATAAATATCTTCCTGGATGATATGAACATATTTTTTCTGAACGTCCCTAATCGACCGGGCTGAGCATAATTTACGCTGATTGGCTAGGCTGATATTTATATCAGCCTGGATGATAAAGTTGGCAAATTGAATTAATGAGCTTATTTTGAGATCTTCTATTTAAGCTTTGACAAGACACTTGGTAAGTTTCTTTGGAAGCTATTGTAGCTTCGTTCTTTTGGAGGGAACTTGAATAGAGATCTTGAGAGGGAGAGAGGAAAGGGTGGAGTTTGAGAGAGGGAGAAGATCCTTGGAGGAAGTTTCAAGGGAATGTGGAGGGGGATTCCACACGATTGCTCTGGCTAGCTTGTACCTTAATACCATCGGATTCAAGGATTGTCTTGAGGGAAGTTATGGGAAGAAGAAGATCTCTATGGTGTCAATAGACCCGGCTACTCCGGCTCACTAGGGAAGGTGGAAGTGATTTTTTAAGGGCTTCTCCACCTAGCTCTGGGGGCTAAATTAGAGACATTGAGTTTAGTGCAATACTCGGAGGGTGCCTTTGAGGAGTTGACGTAGGTCAAGGTTTGATCGAACCACTATAAATCTAGTGTGTTCTTTCCTTTATTATTTCAGCATTTAATTTTCACATTTTGTTTTCTTTATGGTGGATTTTGGTTTGGCTTTTTTATTTCGAAAGGTTTTTTAAAATACCAATTCACCTCTCTCTTAATTAGCCTTGGGCTAGTTCATAAGGGCCTAACATCACTAACAAACTTTCACCCACCAGTGGGTCTTATAGCCTAACCTTATAGGCTAGGATGTCTGAGTGAGGGGTCTAGGGTTGCATCATCACCTAACATTTCCCTCAGAGGTCGGACTTACAACTTCTATTAGAAGTGGCCGAGGGTTTTAATTGGGAGTTATGAGTTAAGTCAATTTTTTACCTAAAACTGCCCTTTAAGGTCGGGCTTACGACTTTCCTACAAAAGTTGCTAGTTAATTTATTTAGTTCAGGGCTTACGGCTCCGATTAGAAGTTGCTCGTTAATTTATTTAAGTTGCGGCTTACAGCTCTAATTAGGAGTTGCCATTTAATTTGTTTAGTTTGGGGCTTACAGCTCTAATTATAGGTGTTGCCCAGATAGTGGGACTTACAACCTCTTTTAGAGGTAGCCCGAAGAATTTTCTGTTAGGTAGGTTCTAGTACTTAGTTAGAAGTTTACCTAATGATGGGTCTTATGACTTAGAACCTTAAACTAAGTGGCCCGAGTTGTGGGTTTTACAACTTATTCCTTTTATACTAGGATGCCCATTAATTTATTTAGTTTGGGGCTTACGGCTCCAATTAAGAGTTGTCCATATGATTTGTTTAGTTTGGGGCTTATGGCCCTAATTAGGAGTTACCCGAATAGTGGGACTTACATCCTTTTTTAGAGGTAGCAAAAAGAATTTTGGTTGGATGGGTCTTATAGCTTCCTTAAAAGTTGTCTAACGTTAGGTCTTACGACCTAGCCTTGTAAGCTATGTGTCCCAAAGGGTGGGTCTTACAACCTAGCCCTTATAGATTAAGATGCACAGGTGAAAGGTTTAAGATTTGTGTCATCACCTAAACACTTCCCTCAGAGATTGGACTTACGACTTCTATTAGAAGTGATTGGGGGTTTTAATTGGGGGTTGGGAGTTGGATCAATTTTACCTACAACTTACCCCTAAGGTGGAGCTTATGGCATTCTTGTGAAAGTTGCTGGGTAGTGGGTCTTACAACCAAGCTCTTATAAACAAGGCTGCCCAAAAATCTTTAATTTGATTGTTTGTTTGTTGAGTTGATTTTTATTTTGTTATTTTTACCTTCAGGGCTTTGAGATTTTCTTTAGTGTTTTAATTTGTTCTGTGTTCGTAATCTTTTTCCTACTACAGTAGTCCACTACTCTATCCATCTTTTAGCACTATTGCTCTACCAGCTTTTTCGTACTTAGCTTTTCTTACTTTCCAATATTTTGTTCTACCTGTAGTAGCTTAGATTTATCAGCATTCATTCAATTTATTTATGATATACTAACTTTTCATTTGCTTGTTTGCAAGTGTTCGTAGCCAGCTAGAGTTTGCTATTGCAGAGGATAGGGTCCACAAGTAGCTGTAGGAGCTTGTATAGGGGCGCCTTAAATAACATATAAAGGAGTTTGAAGATTTCTGAGGTGTTTGGAGAATTTGTACAGTTTGTGAAGCTTTTGTTTGAGAGTTTTGAAGAGTTTGAGAGCTTTGGAGAGTATGAGAGTCAATGTTATATATATCATTTAGTGGAAACTTTCCTTCCCCTTCCTTTTATTTATTGTATTTTTTTATTTAACAAATAATTCAATTTTGATTAATTAACTTAATTAATCAAAAGGTCTTTAAAAAATTTAATAGTAGCTCAAATTTTTAAAATTTTGTATTTAAATTTTTTTCATTTTAAAAAAATGACATCATATTTTAAAACTTAAACTTTTTTCTTTAATCAATCAATTAATTTAAATTAACTTTAATTAATTAAAAAAATTTTAATTGATTAATCAAAATATTTAAATTTAATTAATCTATAATTATTCAAAAAAAAAGTTCTATAATTTTTTCAAAATTTCAACAGCCTCCTAGCATCTCCTACCCACCAAGGGAGAAATCGGGACATCACTACCGTAATTCTTCCTACCCGGACCTAAGGTCAACGGCGTAGGGGCTTTGATTTCTGTCTTTCTAAAGGGAGTTAAATTTATCTCCTACATTATAGGAGAATATAAAAATTACCTCCTATCTTTCAAGAAGAGACTTGAGATTTTGTTTAGGTAAGTTTGCACACATAATATCTTTATATGTGATATTTCTTTAAATATTGACCATTTATTGGTGGCATGAGCCTTTGACCATTTAAGTCTATGAGTTGATAAGCACCTCCTTCATACACTATTTCAATGATGAAGGGTCCTTCCCATATTGGATCAAATTTGCTGCAAAGGTGACAGTAAGGGATTATAAGTCTTTGGGCGAACCAGAACAAGTTCACCATCTTTAAAGCTTTTAGTACGAACCATTCTATCATGAGCCCTAGTCATTCTTGCTTTGTAGGATTCTAAACTTTGCTTTGCCTCAAGTCTAGTTTCATCAAGAGCTTCAAGTTCTTCATGTTGTAGAAGATCATTTTCTTCTTTAGTTAATTTGTATTGAACAACAATACGAAGAGATGCCAACTCAAATTTGAAAGGTAATATTACCTCAGTTTTAAAAATCAATGAGTATGGGGTGGCTAGCATTGCAGTTCAATAAGTGGCACGATATGCCCATAGAGCTTCTGCCAATTTATCGTGCTACTCTCTCTTATTTTTAGAGAAAATTTTCTTGAGCAGTTTGACAAAGTCCTGTTAAATGCTTTGGCAAAACCATTGGCTCTTGGGTTATATATCGATAAATAACGTCAGTCTATCTTATGATGTTCTATAAATTGATAAATTTTGGTACTTCTAAAGGTGGTACCATTGTCTGATATAATTTGACGAGGTACGCCAAAATGATAGATAATGTTATCTCGGAAGAATTTCATTACTCTGTCTGCTTTAACTTCACTTAGGGGAATTGCTTTAGCCCATTTTAAGAAATAGTCAGTGGCAGCTAAGATGAATTGATGTCCTAAAGAAGATTATGGTTCTATAAGACTTATTATATCAGTACCCCAACTTTCAAATGGCCAGGATGCTACTGTAGGGTATAGCGGATTAGGAGGTCGATGTATGATATCTCCATGCACTTGACATTGATGGCACTTTTTAGCATGGTCATGCAGTCTTTAACCATACTTAGCCAATAGTATCCCATACATTTGATTTTGATTTTCATTTTTGGTCCAGATTGGTGTGCACCATACAATCCTTCTTTAACTTCACTTATTACCTTTTGGGTTCATCAGGACCCAAACATCATAGCCACATTTGATCAAATTATCTACGATATAATGTATCATTCACAAAAGCATATTTTAATGCTCTTCGTGATATTTGCGAAGCCATAGATTTATTTTTAGGCAATCTCCCTTCCTTGAAATATCTGAGGAATAAATCTCTCTAATCATTTTCATCAGTTATAACTTTGCTCTCATGCATTTCTTTTCCTTCATCGTCTTATATGATAGCTGGAGTTAATGCATGATTATTTTGAATAGTTATGAGAATTGGATCCCCTTGTGGATTTGCTAATTCCTTAGCTAGCTTTGCCAGCGCATTGGCTTTGCTATTTTCACTACGCATAATTCTTGTGAGGGTTACCTCAGGAATTTGTTGTAGGAGTTTTAGTGCATACTTATGATAAGAGATTAATTCATGCTTATTAATTTTGAAAGCACCTGTTATTTGTTTGATTATGAGTTGAGAATCTCCATATATATGGAGTTTCTCAATTTTCATATTAATCGCTAGCACAAGGCCTGTTATTAAGGCTTCATATTCAGCCTCATTTTTAGAGCGAGGCTTTGTTAAGCTATTGGAATATCGAAGAATTCCTTTTTGTGGAGTAATGAATATAAGGCCAATGCCCACTTGGATTGTTGAAAATTTAGGTGGCTTAGATGGTTTTAGTGATGAAGCCCCATCAAAATAGAGCTCCCATTCTTGTAAATTTTCTTTTTCTTCCACTTCAAGTATTTGCTCATCTGGAAATTCATTGTTGAGTGGAGAATATGCAGGTAAAGGATGGGCTACTAGAAAATCAACTAGAGCTTATCCTTTCATGGCTTTTTGTGGCATATATGTTATGTCAAATTGCATTAGCAAGACAACCCATTTAGCTAGACGACTAGTGAGAGTGGGTCTAGTCATTAAAAATTTTAATGGAACTACTTAGATATTAAAGTAATTTTGTGGACTAGCATATATTGCCGGAGTTTTTGAGTGTCAAAGATCAATGCTAGTCATTGCTTTTCGATTGGTAAATATTTAGATTCTGTCCCTATTAATCATCGAATGATATAATAAAGGGCATTTTCTTTGCCATCTTCATTTGTTTATGCTAGCAATACTCTGAGTGATTCTTCAAGAGCAGCTATATATAGGAGTAGTGGTTTCCCTAGGATTGGAGTAGCAAGAATTAGATGATTCAATAGATATTGCTTTATACTATTAAATGCCTCTTGGCAAGCATCGTCCCACACGAAAGGAGTATCTTTCTTCTTCAATCGTGAAAAGAGTTGTCATCTACTAGAGAGATTAGATATAAATAATTGAATATATGCCAATCTTCCTTGTAATGAACAAAGTTGCCTTATAGTTTTTGGAGGTGGCATTTCCACTATTGCTTAAATTTTATCAGGATCAATTTTGATCCCTCTATGACGTACAATAAATCCAAGAAATTTACTGGATGACACACCAAAAGCACATGTAAGCGGATTTATTTTCAAATTAAATTTGCGAATCCTTTCGAATACAATTTTGAGATCATTTAAATGTTCATGTTGATCTTTACTTTTTACAACTAAATCATCCACATAACATTCAACATGCTTATGAATAAGATCATCAAAGATTCGAGTTATCGCTCTTTGGTAAGTAGCTCCAGCATTCTTCAAGCCGAATGGAATCACTTTATAGCAATATATGCCAATGGGAGTTTGAAATGAGGCATGTTTTTCATCTTTTAGATCCATTTTTATTTGATCATAATCTGATGATCCATCCATGAATGAAAACATGTCATGATTCGATGTGTTATCGACCATAAGTTCTGCATTAGGCAGTGGGAAATCATCTTTTGGGCATGCTTTGTTTAAATCCGGGAAGTCTATACTGACACGAATTTGACCGTTCTTCTTCTTTACTAGAATGATATTGGTGATCCAATTAGCATATTTCTCTTCGCAAATAAAAGCAGCTTTAATAAGCTTCTTGGTTTCAGTAATGACTTATTCTTCAATTTCAAGTCGCATTCGCCTGGGTGCTTGCTTAACCGGCAATATTTTTATATCGATGGAGAGTTTATGTACTGCCACCTCTAGTGATAAACCTGGCATTTTATTGTAGTTCCATACAAAATAATCTTTGTATTTCGAGAAGTAACATTCTCAACTCCTCTGCTTTATCTTGTGAGAGATTAGCACTAATGAATGTAGGTTTTGGATCTTCTTCAGTACCTAAGTTTATTTCTTTAAGTTCATCCATGGTAGCTTAGCCACCCTCTTCAAATTCTTTTGGGGCTTCTTTCAGATCCACAATTAGATCTTCAGCTTGATTTTCGGGTTCTGGTGATCCCTCCTCCTTATCTATAATATTGTAGGAGCATGCATATATAAGATGTGGATGTTGAGGGTACTCAAGATAATGATAGGATGATGCTCATGTAAGGTGTGAATGTCGAGCATATCCAACACCCCATGTTGTAGACAAGCCGTCAAATAAATTGAACTTTGGCACCATATACCCCTTTGGATATTTTTCTTGATCATATTCCACCAAATACAGATGGCCTTTTCTAACTAAAGCTTCAGTAGCTTCAGAAGCAATAGCTGCTTTTAACCTTTAGATTGATGAGATTCTCAATTTGGGATTTGTTGACCATTTCATCTTCCTTAGAAGCTATCAAGGTTGGCTCTTGTAACTCTTCTGATCTTCTGTCAGGAGGTGCCAATGCATTAGTAGTAGTTTGAATATTTCCATGAGAATTTATTATAGGTGGTTGACTAGTTGCAACCATCATGCCTAGTTGTCCAAACAACTGTTTCATCATGTTACTCATCTCATCAAGACGAGCATTTTAATGATGGATTTTCTAATCTTTGTTCTGTTGCATGGACTGGATTTCTGCTTGCAACTTCTTTATGATTTATTCTGCTTCCTCCTCCTAAACTTGTTTTAGTTGTGGAGCAATATTCATAGCCGTTTCTTGTTCTTGGTCTTCTCATAGTTGCTCTTCATTTTGTAGATTCAATGCTGTACTTCTACGAGTATAACGCTGATTAGCTCAATCAGGTATATGATCAACCATCCGGACAACTTCAACGTTCATGGGACCAATACCCTCTTCCATTTCTTTATCATTATCATAATATTTATCGTTATCATCCAACTCGTTATCATTTTCAAGTTGGGATCGTCGCTTCCAATGTATGATTAGAGAGTCACGGGATTATTTATAGATATGGTAGCTTTCCTCTTTTGGTGTAATCACATCAACAGAAGTCTCTTTATTAGGGGACAACTTTTGGAAATGAGATTTAAGTCGCCCTTATAGATTTCTTTATCAAGATCATCATTTTGAGCTCGAGGATATTTGGGTCTATTGGGAACCCAAACTTGTGGTTTTCTAGGATTCACATACTGATAACCACTAGCATCAGAATGCACCTTTGAATGGCCAGATTCATGATACCATTGTTGGGGCCTTCAATCATCATATTTTCTATTATAGCCTCTTATATGTAGATTATCAGAAGGCTCTCCCAACTATTTTCTTCCATAATATGGGTATCAACCCATATTACGATAGAATTCTCTTGACATTCGGTAGTATGGAGGATGTCAAAACTCCTCTCTATAAAGTCTTGCTAAAAAAATATTATTCTGAGGCCAAACAACATTGAAAGAGATGACTTCATAGACAGATTTTCTCAGCCTTCTTAGCAAATTTCTGTCTTTGACAGACTTTAGTATTTTATATATCTTTGAAGGGGTAGATTCTTCTTTCTTTGGTTGTAGTGACTGCTGATGTTGAGTCTCCCAGAAAGACTTCTTTAATTTTCCCTTGTCACCATTTCTTTTTACCCATTTTAATGGTTCAAAATTTTTATTAGTAGGTACATTTGCCTCTAACTGTAATGATAACTCTTAAAGGGTATCAGGCACCCATCCATTAGCTCGTAAGCGAGCGTTGGCCTTTCATCTGGCTTTCCTGGAAAGTTTAGCACTTGCATCAAGAATTTCAGTATCGTATTCTTCAGGCACTTCATCCTGAATTATATTCTTACCGGCTATATTCATGCCAGCAGATTGTAGATTGGGCTCAGGAATATTCTTTTGAATCACTGGAGCAACAACAGGTTCCATAGAGAGTCTTGAAAATATAGAGGCCCTCTTGGAACCTTCTCATAAATAGCTTTAGCAGTAGATTTCTCAGCAACACCTTTGATAGTAGGTGCACTAACAACATTCTCAGGAAGGAACTGTTGGAACTGCATGACTTCAGAAATAGTCCCGAACTGAATGGTTGCTCCAATATAGCCCGTGTTCAAAACATCTTGAGAGAATCACACTCTAGCTCCCTCACCAAGGTTTACATTCAATAAATATTTCACAGGCATTATATTATCAACCTACCAATAGAACTCGCAGGGATTAGGTCAAACCTGAATTTTACTTAAAAAGAAAACACATAACTGTATTGAATAAACATCTATATTTGTTTTTATATGTTTCATTATTTGAGACTAAATATAAGTTCTCTTTTTATCCAAATATGGAGAGAAAAGTACTCCCCAGTAGAGTCATTAGAAATTTGCTGGCTCAAGAAAAATGGCACGAATGCATGAATCCTGCTTTGCATTCGTGGGATTCCTTTCCCTCAAGTTAGATTGTAGTTAATCAGATTTCCCCTGAGGATAGTGTCAGTGTTTAATTAGATCTGGAGTTCTTACTTCCTATGAGCGCAAGCACTCATAGTTAATTACCCCTCTTAACAAGTAAGAGAGAACTCTCAATAAAGGATGAAATAAATTTAGGTATTTTTAGTCTCAATAATGGGGAAAGTGGAGGTAAACCCAATAAAGATCCCATGGTTCTGTCTTCCTGGGTATACCATAGAATTCAATATACCATCATTGACCATAGTGTCTAAGGAATCTGATTAGGAGCCATGGTTTGCCTCCTCTTAGGAATCCCGAGTAGACTGAAGTGGTTAGATGTTGATTTTAGTTTTATTTTTTTTTATTTGGGGTTTGGGGTTTACATCTATTTGAATAACCAAAAATTTTTTACTTTGGGATTTATGACTTCATTTAGAAGTAACCCAAGAGTTTGGTTTAGAGCGGGTCTTATGGCTTCTTAGGAAGTAGCCCAAGGATTTAGATTTGGTTTGGGACTTATGACTTTCGTAGAAAGTAGCCCGGGGATTTAATTTAGAATTAGGACTTATTACTTTATTTATGAGTTTCCCAAGGATGGGTCTTATAACCTAACTCTACAGTGAGTCTGCCTAGAGGTTTTAAATTATTTTGGTAGGACTTATGGCTTCCCTTATAAAGTAGTCTAAAAAGCAGGTCTTACAACTTAATCCTTTAGACTAAGATGCCTATAGGTTTAAATTTGATTATTTTAGATTTAGGATTATTCCTATTTATTTTAATAATTTTCCTAAAATGTGGGGGCTTATGACTTCAGTTAGAAGTTTCCCGTTTATTTATTTAGTTTGGGGTTTACAGCTCCAATTAGGAGTTGCCCACTAGTGGGACTTACAACCTAACCCTATAAGCTAGGATGCTTGAGTTAGGGTCTAGTGTTGCATCAACACCTAACATTTCCCTCATAGGTCAGACTTACGAATTCTATTAGAAGTGGCCGAGGGTTTTAATTGGGAGTTAGGAGTTAAGTAAAATTTTTACCTAAAACTCCCCTTTAAGGCTGGGCTTATGACTTTCCTATGAAAGTTGCCGGTTAATTTATTTAGTTTAGGGCTTACGATTCTATTTAGGATTTGCTCTTAAATTTATTTAGTGTGGGGCTTACAACTCCAATTAGAAGTTGCCCGTTAATTTGTTTAGTTTGGGGCTTACGGCTCCAATTAGGAGTTACCCAGATAGTGGGACTTACGACCTCTTTTAGAGGTAGCCCGAAGAATTTTTAGTTAGGTAGGTTTTAGTACTTCATTAGAAGTTTACCTAACGATGGGTCTTACGACTTAGAACCTTAAACTAAGTGGCCCGAGTTGTGGGTCTTACAACCTAGTCCTTTTATTCTAGGATGCCCATTAATTTATTTAGTTTAGGGCTTACAATTCTAATTAAGAGTTGTCCATGTGATTTATTTAGTTTGGGGCTTACAACTCCAATTAAGAGTTGCCCGAATAGTGGGAATTACGGCCTTTTTTAGAGGAAGCCCAAAGAATTTTGGTTGGATGGGTCTTATGGCTTCCTTAGAAGTTACCTAACAGCAAAAAAGTTAATGAAAAAGAAAAGAATGAAAAATTAATCCTAAGAAAAAACACATAAAAAATGAACAAAACATGCATACATAGAAAAATAAACACACAAATTGTGGTTTAAACATCATATTGCTACTGGTCTAATGATTTAGAAGCTAGGTCTACCGAGGAGATTTTTTGGTTTTCATTATTTTTCATTTTTACAATTTGCTTAGCTTTATCCTTTCCTTTTGCAGGAAGATTTCTAAAATTAGGGCACTAATTTTTCATATGTCTAGGCTTCCTACATCCAAAGCAAACAACGTTAGAAGAAATCTTAACATTCTTACCATTTTTACGTTTATTCTACTTTTGTTTATGCTTATGCCTTGGTGAGCTTTTTAATTTGCTTGATATGTCAACGCTTTCGTCACCAAATAAATTACATTTCTCTGAGTCTTCAGTGTTTGGCACTATCATCTCCCCTGCATCCAAAAGTCTTTGACCCAAACTTTCCTCGTAGGCAATGAGTGAGCCAATAGAATTATCAATAAAATATTTCATTTAAATTTATTGATTCATAAATAACAACAACTTTGGCATCAAATTTGTCAAGTAAACTATAAAGAATTTTTTAAACTTTTTCAAAGTTTGAAAATTCCTTACCTAAAACATGTATTGATGTCATAATTTGGAAAAACCTTATATACATATCTAAGATCATCTCATAAGGTTTCATGCAAAATAGTTCATAATCATGCATTAAAATATTTAATATGGATTGCTTGATTTCACTAGTGCCTTCATATATAGTGTGTAATTTATCCCAAATTTTCTTGCAAGTAGAGCATGTAGATACAAACATAAAATCATTAGAATTTAAAGCACAGAAAAAATAGTTTAATGATATAGCATTTAATTGAGCATTGATTTTTTCTTCACTACTCTATCGATTAAAAGGAATATATATTTTAATTCCATCTATAATACGTGACAGTACAGAATAATCTGTTAAAATCATTTACCATATTTGGATATCAATAGATTGCAAGAAAGTAGACATGCAAATTTTCCAAAAATCAAAAGTAATATTTTTAAATAAAGGTGGTCGGGTGATTGAATAACCCTATGCAATATTATGATTACAAAAATTAGCCATGGATAGAAATTCAAAACTTTTCAAAAACTCATTTTTATGAATCCCACTCTAATATCACTTGAAAGTGTTTTGATGGCACTTGAAAGTTTATTAGGGATGTTAAGCCCTTATGAACTAGTCCCAAGGCTAACTAAGAGGAGGGGGGGGGGGGGGGGGGGGGGTGAATTGGTATTTTTAAAAAATCTTTCAATCAAAACATAATCTTAAAATAAAAACTAAGATTCACCACAGAAATCAAAGTGTGGAAAATAAATGCGGAAATAATAAAGGAAAGCACCCACCAGATTTAAATTGGTACAGTCAACCTTTACCTAGGTCCACTCCTCGGAGGCACCCTCCGAGTACTGCATTAAACTTAGTGTCTCTCCTTTAGCCCCCACAGCTAGGTGGAGAAGCCCTTACAATATCACTTCAACCTTCCCCGGTGTAGCGGAGTAGCCGGGCCCTTTGACACCAAAGAGATCTTCTTCTTCCCAAAACATCCCTCAAGATGAGCCTTGAATTCAATGGTACTAAGGTACAAGCTCACCGGAGCACCCGTGTGGAACCCCCTCCACACTCCCTTGAAATCTCCTCCAAGGATCTTCTCCCTCTCTCAAACTCCACCCTTTCCTCTCTCCCTTTCAAGTTCTCTCTTCAAGTTTCCTCCAGAAGAATGAAGCTTCAATGGCTTCCAAAGACACTTATAATAAAGTACCTTATCAAAGCTAAAATAAACGAGCTCCATACGAGCTCATTAATTATAACATGCCAACTTTATCGTCCAAGTTGATATGAATATCATCCTGTATGATCAATACAAAATAAGCTCAATTAGCTAGAATGATTTGGGAAGATCAAAAAGTTTTTGTTAATATCGTCTAGGACGATAAAATATCATCCTGGCCGATTAGTTCAAATCCGAGGAAATTCATCCTGAACATCGCCCTGAAAGGAAGCTAGCTGATGTTAATCGTCCATGATAACATCTTAGCAGATCCTGTGATCATCGAGGATGATGTGATTGTATCAATCAAGCCTTAATTATTTTCCTTAATTATCATATTAATTTAGGCATAATTGAGTTACATCATCCAGGATGATGTCCTTGATGACATCCAAAAATAAATAATACCTAAATAGATCTGGCAGCTGATTCTTTCTGAATTGAGCCTATCATCCCGACCAATACAAAGATTGTCCAAGATGATGTGCTTAAAGATGGCTACCTTAACCAGGATGCCCTAATTAGAACCTATTTGCTGTCAGGTTGGCCTTCTTGTCCCGAAAAACTGCTTATTTCCAAAGAGGATGCTGATTTAATGAATTTGGATTTCACCAAAGATGAACTAACAAAAGCAGTCTTCATGCAAGGTAACAATAAATCAACGGGTTTAGATGGCATTACTATGTCTTTTTTCAAATTTTATTGGAAAATTGTGGAGGAAGATACTTGGAAGGCTATTGATGATTTTTTTAAAACTGGTACATGTTTAATGAATGGAAGGACACACTTCTTATTCTTATCCCCAAGATTAAGAAGCCTATTTTACCGTCAAACTATAGACCTATTAGTTTGTGTCAATCTACTTATAAGTTTGTGGCTACAATGATCTTAAATAGAATGAAGGGTGTCATTGCTAATTGTATCACTGAAGAACAAGCAGCCTTTCTTCATGGTAGATCAATTTCTGATCATTATCTTCTGGCTCAAGAGGTTATCCATAAACTTTGAATTTCTAAGAGGAAAAAGGGGCTAATGGCGGTTAAGCTTGACATGGAGCAAGCTTATGATAGTATGAATTGGGGAATTTATCAAAAGTGTTAAACATGTTCGGGTTTCCAAGGAAGATGAATTTGCTCATTATGGAATGTGTTAGGAATGTAAGGTTTTCCTTTATTGTAAATGGCAAAACTTCCAAATGGATTTATG
The DNA here is from genome assembly GCA_022539455.1 of Dendrobium nobile. Classification (NCBI taxonomy): domain Eukaryota; kingdom Viridiplantae; phylum Streptophyta; class Magnoliopsida; order Asparagales; family Orchidaceae; genus Dendrobium; species Dendrobium nobile. The sequence continues at coordinate 29,540,105 of CM039718.1, read as the reverse complement.
CTGAAAATGGCTTTAGACAAGGATGCCCTTTATCACCTTATTTGTACATTTTGTGTTCTCAACTTTTTTTATTAGCTATGGAGCAAAGAGGTTAAGGATTGGGAATTCAGATTTCACAAAGAGCTTACAAGGTTAGTCACTTGTTGTTTGCTGATGATGTTTTGCTTTTCTCTCATGCTTCCAAAAATCTTGCTGCCAAGATGAATAGTATTATTATGGATTTCTATTCGTGGACTGGTTTAAGGGAAACAATGCCAAATACCAGATTTTATTCAGTAAAGGTATGAATAGAGTGGATATGGTACAGGTGAAGAAAATTCTGAAGTTCAAAACAGTTGACGAGTTTCAATATCTTGGAATCAAGTTGATGTTGAGAAGACCGGTTAAAAATGATTTCAAATTCATTTTAGATTCAGTGATGCTTAAATTGAACACTTGGGGTAGTAAATCCCTTTCCTTAGATGGTAAAATGACTCTTGCTAAGACTTCTCTTTTAAGTCTACCTAATTTCTTCTCTGCCCACTCTTTGGTTCCTAAAAAAGTTCTCCATGAAATTGATAGATGTTGTTGGAATTTTATTTGGCATAAGAGGGATGGTAAAAAGGGTATGCACTACATTGCTTGGAGAAACTTGTGCAAACCAAAATCTCAAGGAGGCATGAACTTTCATTCGGCAGTAAGTAGAGCTGGCCCTCTCAAGGCAATATTAACTTGAAGACTCCTGAAGAATAAGAATTCTTTATTATATCAAAATATAAATGCCAAATATGGAGATAGCTGGTGGCGTGGAGGCTGTAGCTATGGTAAATCCATTGCCTGGAAGGTACTGAATGAAGGTGATTTACACTTAAAGCCTCTCTTGAGGTGGAGAGTGGTTGATGGGGAAAAAATTAAGGTTCTCAAGGATATTTGGCTGCTTGACAAAAGCTTAAGTGAGTGGCCAATCACAGCGAACTGTGTTGATTTGGATGGACTTAAACTCCGTCATTTTATTACAGATCATGGAATATGGAATCTTGAAGAGTTGAAGGGCTTTTTTACTGAATAAATTGTTAATTTGATAATGCAGTTACCAATAGACAAGGATGCGAATGAGGATTTCTTGGAGGAGATCAGCTTTCCCACTGGGAAAACTATTACTGCTCGTGCTGTTGATGCTTCCAGAAAAGAGAATTATGGTGATGAGGACATGGGTTTTTATACTTGGTTGAGGAAATTAAAGCTTTCTGTATGTGTTGAGCTCTTCTGGTGGATGATTAGTAGAAATGTCATTCCAACCAATGAGTTTTTGAAGCATAGAAAACTTAATGATGCAGATTGTTGTGTTAGAGATTGTTCTGAATGTGAGAATCTGGAGCATATCACTGTCAAGTGTAATGAACTGAGGAAAATTCTTAAACAGTTACAGAATTGGGGAATCTATGTTCCGATTTTTGGTTCCATGGTTGAATGTTTAACTGAGTTGAAAATCCTCTCTACTATTACACCAAACACTGTTAGTCTATATTACAATACGGTATACCATAATTGGAAGAGAAGAAATGCGGTTAAGCATGGAAAAGCTGCAATCTCAATTCCTATTTTGGCGGCTAGTGTGCTTTATTCTGCAGTTAATATTGCTAATCCTGTCATTGATAGCTGGGGTACTAACTCCCTTGGGAGTTTCAAAATTCTTGGCACCCTCCACCGCAAGACTGGATTAAAATCAATGTGGATGCATCTCTCATGTCTTCTTATACGGCTGGAATTGGAGGCTGTTTCAGAGATTATAAAGGAAGATTGTTGATTGTTTTTGGAGAAAAAGAACACATTGGGACATTGCTCATCTTGAAATGGAAGCTATTATGACTCTTAGAAGACTCATTCAACCGTGGATGCTTGAATGTAAAGAAGTAATAATTGAAGGAGATAACATCAATGTTATCAAATTCATCCAAAATTATTTGAACAAGACCAAGTGGCAAGGGGTTGATCGAATGGAGAAGGATTATACGTTCTTGATCGACTTCAATAAGGTAATTATTAATCATGTTCATAGAGATTGTAATAAGGTAGCCGATTTATGTGCTACTTTAGCTTTAGATACAAACTTTTACTTTGATAGTTCTTCCTTTGCTAACATTCCTCCTTCTCTTTGTTTTCTTTTGAAGAAGGAATGTGAGCTATTGCTTTAGTCTATGATTAGTTTTTTTCTTCCTTAATTGCAAAGTGCATTTCTCAAAAGAAAAAAAAGAGTAATCCTATGATCCCTTCACACTTCACTTGTAAGAACTCTCTCTCAAACACTCTCCCAAAAACACTCTTTTACTTGCTCTTAAAGAACTCACGAAGAACAACCTTTTTCCAATCAATTTCTAAGGACTATTTATGTAAAAGATATGAAAAATCATCCAAAAAAATTGAAAATTTTCAATTTTGAGCGTACTCGATCATACAGTATGATCGATATTCATCTCGAATGAATAATTCAAAATTAACAGGTACGATCCTATACAAAATATTTTTGTACAAGCCTATCATACCATATGATAGGTATATCATATAGAATAAATAGTTATAAAAAAATACTTATTCATCGGCAAGAAAATTTTCCCAACAATTTCATACTCTGGATGTCGTTAGTACAAAATTCAAATCATCCTAGATGAACAGTTCAAAAAATTTACATTTTCATCTGGGCAAAATGTTCCCCACATTTTGTACTCTCGATGTCTTATGTACGAATGCTAGATCATCCTGGACAAACAGTTCAAAAAAATTATATATTCATATGGTCAAAAATGTTCCCCATATTTTGGTACTCTGGATGTTATCTGTATGAAGCTAACTTAATATAATATGAACAATACTCAGAAAAAATTTTTCACTTAATTTTTTATTAACTATTTGCTATAGGTAATAAACTAACAAAATTGTCCCATACAAACCAAAATAATACAATATGATTAGTTTAAAAATTTATAGATTTTAAATATTGCCCTAGTGTGTGTGTGCACGGTTACTCAATTACATTCACACACTCTCAGACTCAATAAAAGTGAAAATTATAGACTCCACTTATAATAAACCCTAATATATTCTCCCTTGAAGTCTTCAACAGTCCGGAGTATGATTTCCTCGAAATATTAGTACACACAAATAACAAAAGTAATATATCTAATATAATTAGGAGAAATAGTAATTAAAATCATAATATTTGGAATCATAAAAAACACACATGTTACAAGAATCTCAACAATCAAAAAACTAAATTGCAACAAACTCAACAAGCTTCCTCCCCACATGAGCATCTACTAGTTGTGGATAATGCCCTTTGTATCACCATCCTAGTTTCCATCCAGTTTTAGTCCTCTGTATGGAGAAAGTTTCCTTCTCACATGACTATTCACTACTGGTGGATAATACTGTTTATGTAACTATCCTAATTTCCATCTAGTTTTATTCCTCTATGTGGAGCAAGCTTCCTCCCAACATGATATTCTGTTAGTTATGGATAACATCATTTATGGCACCATCCTAGTTTCAATCTAGTTTTGGTCCTCTATGCTGAGACAGCTTCCTCCCCACATGACCACTCACTAGGGGTGGATAATATGCTTTATGGCTCCATCCTACTTTCAATCCAATTTAGGCCCTCTATGTGGAGAAAGCTTCCTTCTCACATGATTATCCCATTTAATCTATCTATTAGGTGTAAGTATTCTATTAGAATTCTAGAGCCTAAGGTTTTTTTATGCCCTTCATTAAACATAAAAAATTCCTCTTTAATCTTTCCTTCGGTTAAAGATAATAAGTACACTTGTCTTCCATAGGGGTCCCAATCAACTTTCAATCCATCCCTCAATTAATAGTCAACCCCATCTTCAATCAACAACCTATTCAACCCTCAATCATGCTCAATATATTTTATCCATCTTTATGGTTATCAATGATATGAATAATTCAACATTAATCATTCGAACTCAAAATCCATCCCAAATCTAAGACTTTTGAGTCCAAATTTAGGGTTGGAATTCTAGTTCTTGAAGCCTATTATTGGTGAATCTTCTATCACATGTAATCTCAGTCAAATGACCTTTGATTCATGGTCTATTAGCTAAATATTAACCTAGCATACCTCTGTAATAAAGGCTATAAAAACTTCAGATATTTATGACCTATGCAAGTAGGGGTCCCTAACCCTTAAAATTTGAGTTCAATAAGGGGTCCCTAACCCTTAAAATTGAATTGATTTTTAAAGGCTATAAAAAATTTAAATATTTACGACCTATTCCACTAGACTCTCCACCTTCTAGAAATTGACCTTAGGACACCCTACCAGATCATGGAATATCCACCAATAGGCCCCTTACATTATTTGAAATCTATTGAGCCCAACCCATGCCGCTAGGTCAATTTGGTTGACTGAGTCAACCTAGGTTGACCAAACATAACATAAACCCTATACTCACTCAGTCCAACCTCAAATCAATTCTTAACTAAGTAAAATTCCTTTGAACACCTTTGTAAGTGGTTTAGTCCTGTCTGGACACGTTGACCTAATTAGTAGTTGGCTTGATCAATTGAGTCAACATCTTATAAAACCTAGCCTATGTGGATCAACTCCTTCTATTTAACCAAATCAACCCTCCTAAATTTTTAATTTCACTCCATGTCATGCTTTGAATACATTCCATCTAAAAATGAGTCAAAACCCCTTGATTTTGACCAAGTTAACTTTGAGCTCTTGATCAAAGTTACTGTGCTTTTATGAATGCATTGGTTATAAACTCTATGGCCATTCCAACTTGACTCAACAACACCTACTCTTCCTCCAATCCACCTCATGTGTCAACAAAAATCTTTCACTAGTAAAATGGTTAACTTGAGGATTTAAACCGTCTCTTGATTGGTAAACTTTCCCTCCAACTCTAACTACATTGTTTTAAAGACTTACACTTTATCCTAACTAGCACCCTACACTCCCTCATTGCCACCTCAACCTTCTTTGACTAGTTCAATGGTAAAAAAAGTTAATCCAAGATCAATCCATTCCAAATGGTTAACTCCCAAGTTCTATCCAATTCAATGCTATCTTAGCTGCTGTAGGGATTCCTTTAAGGTGAAAAATCACTCCTAAAGCACCTAAAATAGAGCTTAAGCCTTAGCTTAGCCTAAGATGGAAAGTGTTCCCCTCTTCTCCCTAAAGTACCCAAAGGGGATTGAGGCCATCACAGCCTTTCTCTCTCCCACCCAATGGCCTGGGGCATGTGGCCATGAGCTAATGGATGTCATTGATTGATCAAGACCATCCATTTATATATAGGAGATTTGAATAGGGATAAGTCCAAAATAAAGCAACCTTCAACCTCTTGCATTTTCTCACTCCCTCCAGTATTCCATAGTCTCCTTTCACTATGTTTGAACTCTCATCATCTTCATCTTCACTTCCCAAGAAAAACCACACCACCAAAGTCATAGTGGCAGCAAGATAACCAGCAAACCAGTTCATTTCAGAACAAAGTTTCAGCTATGAACTTATATAAGGATAGTCTACAAGATCAACCGAATCAAAATCCTAATGATCTATTAATAAAATCTCTCAAACCTTAGCCCTAGGTCATCACACTAAGTTTTAAATAGCTTTTCATAAAGTGCATTTCAAACTGATAATTTGGATCCCCATGATTTATTTTTGGTAGCTAGGTTTAAAATTTCAAGTTAAATAATCGATCAAATCATAAGAATGAGGTCAAATAGTGATCCTAGGGCATTTTTATAGTTCCGTTAAGTGCACATTTTGGGAAGATTGATCACATGATCAACGATCCAGATCTAGTCTCTTTGTAGTTCTATTGGATCGCTCACTCGATTATGTGGTTAGAACTTTTTTTCAGCTTGATTTGAGTCATTGAAACAAACCACAAGTGATCAGAGGGCATCTAAGCCCTGCTAACTCAAATAAGTGGCCCGCATCGCCATGGTGTCATATCGAACAATGATTGTGAATTATTGCCATGAAGTAATCATTTATAATCAATACCCCTCCACTAATATGGTTTTAATCCGTGGTCTCCATGATGACACGTAGCCCTCCCATTACCGTGGGATCGATTCGACATACAGGATTGCATCACGTGGTCTGCCATTACCTCCACTAACTTTAGTTAATTTTAATTAATATAATTTATATTTTAAGTGTTATTTAATTAATATAAATATAGAAAAGCTATTAAAATTTTAATTTTAAATTATAAAAAAAGGTATTTTATATTAAAATGATCAAAATAAAAATACTTTTTAATTAAAAAAAAATTAATCTAAAATATGAAATATATTTCAAATTACTTTAAATATAAAATACTAATTATTTTTAAATTAATATTTAACTAAAAATTATTTAATATTTAATTAAATTTAAAATTTGATTTTTGAAATACATTTTAATATTTAAGATAATATTCTTTAATTTTTTTAAATTTAAAATTTGATCTAATTTAAAATATTTTATTTAGTTATTTTAATATATTTTCAACATTTGTATTTAATCAACCTACTTTGACCAGTTGAAAATATTTTAATATATTAATATCTAATCAACTTTTAATTAAAATTAATTTAAATATTTTCAAACATTTATTAATTTAAATTTTAAGGTAGAAAATTATTTTAAAATATTTAATCTTAAATTAAATTTAAATTAAGATAAATTATATATTTAAAATAATTTTAAAAATATTTAAACATTTAAATACTTAGTATTTAGTTAAACTAATTTAAAAAAATAAAAAAGAAATAAAAATAAAAATATTTAAGTAATTTATTGTTTTAAAAATATGTAAAAAATAATTAAGCTAATTTAAGAGTTAATTTAAATATTAATAAATTTCAAATTTATTTAAATACTTTTAATTAAAATAAAACTTTAAAAATTAAAAAAAAAACTCAATTTAAGTCTTAAAAATACATATAATACCGTAAAATTTTTAAAAAAATTATTTATTTTAATTTAAAAATAATTTCAAAATTAAAACCTTATTTTATCTTAAATGATTCTAATTATTCAATTATTTTGATATTTGTTAATTAAAATTTATATTAATAATTTAAAAATTAAAGTTATGTTTTAAAATACTTTATGCAATCAAAGATTAATTTTAAAATATCTCAATTTGAGAGTAGAATTAATTTAAGGAATATTTAATAAGTATTAATTTTTTAATCTCTTTAACATTTATTTAAACATTTAATTCAAGTTAAATAGATTCAAAATATTAAAAAAATAATAATATTTTACTAAAATTAGAGAACTTGATTTAATTATTTTAAAATTTTAAAATTAATTTTTAATATTTTTTATATTTCAAATAATTTAAATTACTTAAAATCTCAAGTATTTGATTAATGTTTATTTAATAAATATTTAGCTTAAATAATTCTTCAAAAATTCAAAACCTCTATTTTGAATTATCTTTAAATTCTTAAAATATTTTCAAAATTATTTTGAAATTATTTTTAAACTATCTTGAGATTTCTTCAAAAATTATTTTTGAATTAATTTAAAATTTTCTAGAAGTCTTTAAAAATCAAGCTACTTTCCAATATAATATTACTTTTAAAATTATATGTATATTTAGTTTGAGAGCTTTGAGTGGGCTTGGAACTTTAATCATAGCTTGAACCTATGTGAAAGGAAATCATGGGGAAGGATTAGGAGATAGTTTTATCCCAACTATTCACTAATCAAGCCATTATTTTTGTTAATTATCTTTATTCGTTGGATATATAGGATTTACAAATACACTTAGCTCGAGGATATCTTAGTTATATGGACTTGGGTGTAATATTTATGCATTTATTTGTGTTTTACCTAAGGGTTAGTCAAACTTTGATTTAATACCAATCAACCTAGTGACATACAAAAGGATGAAATCTAGAAAATAGGTTTTGAGCATTTAACAAATGTTAGGGACTAGGTCATGTGTCCAATAGGTGTAGAAACTATAGAACTAAAACCTAGTGACATTACTCCATTTAGATTAGGAGTTTTCTAGTCTTGAAATCAACTAGGACCTAAATGCAAATAACCCAATCGAACTCTTTTAATTCACATAAAACTTCAAAATTTACAAATAAAATATCAAAATGCTCTAAATTGAACCCCAATCTTGAAATAGCAAAAGCCCTATGATTAGACCCCAAATTTAATATTAATTTAATTTTTAAGGAAAATGGTAAATTAATTTTATTAATAAATTAAAAATATTCAAAAGTCCTAAAATTTTTCTAAATGCTTGGAAACATGCCCTTGGGTCATTTCTGATCCTTGGAAGTGAATACAAGATGTTTGGGATAGATTTGGTTCAAAATCTGAAATTCCTCTTAATTAAGGCAATTTTTAAAACAAAATGCAAAATTGTCTAAACATTAAAAAATCATAATTAACTCCTAAAAAATCATATTTAATCAAACTCAAAGCCATTCAACTATAATTAAAATCTAGTATTTTCTAAAAATGTCAATCCTCCAAAATAAAGTCAAAGTCAAAAGTCAACCCAACGGTCAATCATAATTCAAATTTATGGATGAAATTTTAGAAAATCATAAATTTCCATAGAAAACTTCAAATTAAAAAAACTAATAGTTTAACTAATCATCATAAGGTCTAATATTTATTAAAAATCTGAAACTTTCAAATTTAATTTTAATTTAAAAAGTTAACTTCTAGAACCCTAATTAATGAAATTAAAATAATTCTAAAAAAAATCTAAAACTTTGCTAAAATTCCAAAGAAAAAAAAAAATCTAATTTGATTAATTAAACACTTAACCAACATTCTAATATACAATAATTCCAAAGATGATTTTTATTGGATTGACTACTCAGGGCTGCGGGGCTACATGTCCAAAGGAGGCTTGGTTTTTCGAGCCTGATGGCACAATACCACAAATGAATTTAATGGAGTGTAGAACTTTAAATAGAATCATTCATAATTATCTAACAAAATTAAAATCTTTAATCCAACAACATCATCAAGGTTCTTAGGATGGACTAGTCCGGGTTGCCGGGCTACATGTCCTAAGGAGGCTTGGTTCCTCGAGTCTTATAGCACATTGCTACAAACCTATTGATGGAAAGTATAAAATAATTTCACTTCTAAAATCTATAATTTATTGACTTAATTAAGATTAATCAACTTTTTATTTACAACCAACTAAATCAACTCAATCAATCCTTATATTTACTAAGTAAAACCCAGGCCTACGAGCATATTAATTTTGCCTAAGGAAGGTGAAATAAACTTCTTAGCCTCTATCAGCAATAAAGGTAGTAATCATTTAATAATAAAATATACCATTAATTCAGATTTAATACATTAATATTTAAACTCAAACATAAATCCCCTTAACCTTTAACAAACTTAAACATTAGACAACCTCAACAAAAAAACGTAATTTAGGATCTGCCCCAGCCACACGGCCTTCTACTAACTCTTCTGATGGTTTATTAGGACAACCAACTCCAATATAGGCTAGGTCAGTGTTTACTTTACTCTTGTGTGCCATATTTTTTAAAATTTTATTGTATGTTGTGATTGAAAGTATTGGATGTGCTTGCTTGCTTTCTTTTTACTGCATTTTGTGGATTGATGATTATATTACCTTTAGGTTAGGAATGATTTGGATGCTTACTGAATTTTCTGTAGTGGTCGTTCATGCATGCATGTCAATAAAAGGGGGCTAAAAATAATAATAATTATAAATACTACAGAAGCTTCAGCTTGCTTAGCTCCCAAATAAATAAGTACATAACTAAGCATGGTTGGATAGAGTAATTTTAATTTCATTATATAAGTACTTGTGATTATTTTAAATTTAAATGCTTAGGATAACCTTGTAGGAGAGTCCAGAATTTTTATTTTTATATAAATGTAATTCATTCAAAGTAAGAGTTGTGAAAGGCCAAATTAAATTCCATATAGAGGAGAGGATAACCCTAAGGGGGATAGTTCTTTTCCATATGGAAGCTCAAGTATGGACCACTCCTCTACCTAAAGTGGGAAGAATAACCTCCCCCTCGAGGGTAGAGTTTTCTTTCCCATTTAGGCATCTAGGTATGATAGATCCAAGGAGCTCAAAGAGGAGAATACCAAGGAGGTGAAGATTTAAAAGTACCCCAATTGAAGTCTTGTGTCTGTCCTATAATTATAATCTTGGTTTATGGTTAGTGGGGCCCGTCTACTTTTAATTTATGTAATTTTGGGTTGTAATAAATGGGGAATTTGCCTACAAACATTAATTTGAGAAATTAATTATATTTATTAATGTTTGATTTACTTTACTTATATATAGGATATTTCGATCCTTATATTTTGGCAATTTTGTGTCAATTTTATTTTAGCCTTAATAGGTAGAGGCTCATGAAGGTACACCAATTTTTTTTCAACTAAAATTAAATTAAAATTTTAGATAACATAGAAATTCTAAGACTTTTAAGAAGTAAGCTAAGGACTATCGGGAGTTTACATAAATAATTTTTTTGTATCCTTCTCTTCCTTTTGTTTGGCACGTCTCTACTTCTGGGTTTTGGCAGAGATTCTTCTCTATGAGGGTGCATATTTGTCAAGGAGAATCTATGCAATCTTTAGGATATAACTTATTATTAAGCATTTTGAAAGTTACTTCATTCAAATTTTAAGTATTCATCTAGTCAATTAGAATGCATCACATTAAAAACACATTTAAAAGAGTCTAAATCTTGATTGTATTCAATTTCAGCATTTTCACCCTACATAAGTCAAGGGACCCGTTAGGGAAAGCATTAGATGTCTGTCCCAACTCTCAAAAACTTTAATAAATATGTCCTTACCACTCTTTCAAAGAATGACTAGACTCATGGATTTAAAATTGACTAAGTTGTTAGTTGGCTCCATAATCTAGGCTGGGGCAAGTCTAAATGTTGCACTATTTTAGTTAGGTTCGAGTCACCATCATTTAGTTCCTAGTTTAGATTTAGGATACGATGTGGATTATGAATCATAAGACCCCACCACTAGGAATGTAATCCTTAATTTCTAATAAATCATTTAACTCAAAAAAAAATTTCTCTCATTCCAAAATTTAAAGCCTTCTACTTAGCTTAGGTCATGGCACTTCTAAATTATTTTAGAGTCTCAAAGTCTCTCCTATGCTTAACCCTTTGATTCCATAAATAAGTGATCAATTTTTCTCCAATCCCATTTGAAATTTTGCTTTCATTTACTTTGACATCACTCTTAGAGTGTTTCAAAACAAAAAATTTCCATCATTCGAATAGAGAGTTTTTATTAGGGACTCAATTTCCCTATGATGTAATTAACTACGAGGGCTTATGATCATTAGAGATTTAGAATCTATATCTACATATTCAAAATAAATTTTTAAAATTTAAAATTAATCTTCTTTGGGAAAATTGAGTCGACAATGATCGTTATTGTCATATTCCATCAATCGATAATAAGTGATATTTTCTTTCTTTTAAGAGATATATCATTCACTATTATGATTTAATATGAAATTAATGATCTCTCATTCAGATTATAGCAATTTAATATTGATATAATCTTATTTTGACCCTTTAGGGTCATATATAATATCAAGATTACCCCACGCAAATGGTGGCAGTTAGCTGACCCAGCTCTGTTAAATAACAAAAAAAAATAATATTTATCGAATCAACCATGAATTGAATCTAACAGCCTACATCAAATCTCATTATAAAGATCCATCATGCGATCGAAGGAGAAGCATATATGGCATAAACTTTACAATCTAATTCAAATAGAGAAAACAGTCAACAGAGATTTCCTTTACTCTACACGACAACTGCAAAGTGTAGACTTATATTTGGTTTTAAATGCTTAACATAGTGAACCAAATGATTATAAATTTTAAATAGAGGTATAATATGATTAGAGCTAGAGCAACGAGTATTTTGTAAGGTGTTTGATTCAATACCTGAGGCCTATTTAAAAACCTATGTAAATACATAGGGTCCAAATTCTACATTCATACGAGTAATCTCAAAGGGTGCATAAGAGTTTTTTTCCTTCTAGTGAAGCTCCTCTATAAAGTTGTAGAAGCCCCTGAGCTTGGAGGATTGCTGGAATAGGATTTGGAATGACTATATCAACATCACTTTAGCCTTTCATTTTTCTCAACACTAATGGCTTCCAAATGTTAGTAAATAATTGGGAGGGTTGAGTACATGATGATGAAATAAAAAAAAAATTGTCTAGGAGGCTCTCGAGTGAATGCTAGAGTTTAATAAATGTTTTATGTGTCTTACCATATTTTAAGCTTTAAGGCTATTACGGATGGCTAGAATGCTTCAAAGCTGTTATGTGGTTGCTCAATAGTTATGCCAAACTATTAGAGATCAAGGATGGTGGCTGACTCTAGTGAATATTACTTGGGAATGTTCTTACATGGGGAGGGGACAATTGTTCATTTTGGATCCTACAAATAACTAGGCTAGTCGAACTAGTTCAACAAAATCTTTTGCATCAGTTTAGGTAAGGTCAAGTTTGCAATCCAATAGAAGAGGCTGAGATAGCACTATTAATCCCTAAGAAGTGTTTTAACCTTTCTTGTGTTGTTTTACTAGTCAACCTAATCAAAGTACGATAATATTGAGTCAAAGGTAATTTATGATTGTTGCTAGATAGTTTTGAATGAGTCTAAAAATTTAATGTGAGTGTAGTCATCTACTCAAACTAGCTAAGGAGGCTTTTAGGTGGTGTGTAGGATTCAATGATATAGGTTGTAAGTAGTCTTTATGGCTAGATCTATTATATATGTGGAGTGTATATATAGGGAGTTTTAACCAATATAACTAGTTTGACCAAGTTAAATGTAGAACTCATGATGGGTTTATGGATGTTCAAAATATGTAGTTGAGTGAGGTTAAAGGTTTGATGTGGTTTATGTAGGTTGATTTGCTTGATTTTGCATGAATGAACCCATGCTAAGTTTTGTTGATTAGAACTAGGTTTCGTTTACCAAGTCAATTATTTACTGAGCAAGGGTGACCATTCATGTCCATTTCACTTTGGGGATTAAGCAGGAGGTTTTCATGAGGTTTAGAGTTAAATGGAGCTCAATTGAAGGTCAATGAAGTATATAATCTATTGAGCTAGCTTGAGCTGGCTTAATTAGATCAAGTTGGTCAATCACTAGTTTAGAGAGCTAGTGATGAATGTTTGATATGTGGGGGTCCTTGTGAATTAATGTGAAATATGATTGGGGTTCAGGGGTGTTAGTACACTAACATAGGTAATGCACTAAGTCAACTAATTGATGTGTAGGGTTGCAACTTCATGTGACATTAATTTATTGATTAGTGTTTTGAAGTTGAAAGTTAAATGAAGATATTTGATTTATTGGTAGTTTATTGAATCATTGATTATAGATTGTTGAATGATGGTGATTGATCATCTGATTGTTTGAAATTTTATTGTATATATGTCTGATATATGATTAGAAGATTGGCTGTAGGTTGATTGTTAATCATGGGATTTATAATCAAGAGTTTGGATATGTCCTGATGACCTCATAAGAAAATGAGGTCAATGAATGGACCTCTAATTTGTGTGATGAATTAAAAGAATAAATCACACATGTTGGTATTGACCCAAGCAATCAAAGAAATTTAAAAGATGGAAACTTGATTAAAAGATTAATTTTTATCAAGTATATATAGAACCTTTTTGAAAGATCGATTCTAAGTGAGGGAAACTTAAATAATTAATAAGGGATCAATTCCTGAATAATGGGAAAAACATATATGGGCTATTAATTCTTGAATGAGTGGAATTAAAACATAACTGATAGAACATTTATTGGAGAGGTAAATTTAAACTTTGATTGAATGATGATTTCTCCATAAAGTTGAATACTCAAATAGCAAATCAATTCTCGAATGAGAGGATTTAGAACAAGATTGATTGATTATTATTAGAAAGGTGAATTAAAACTTTAACTAGAAGATTTATTTCATGATAAAGTAAAATACTTATATGTGAGATTGATTCAAGAATGAGCATATTTAGAACATGATTGATAGATCGATTATCAGAAATGTGAATTTAAAACTTTGACTTGAAGATCAAATTCATGGAAAAGAATAATACTTAGATTGGAGATTGATTCCTGAATGAGCAAATTTAGAACTTATTCGATTATAAAAAAGGTGAATTTAAACTTTGACTTGAAGATCGATTTCCTTACAGAGTGAAATTCTCAAATGGGAGATCGATTCCTGAGAGGATTTAGAACAAGATTGATTGATTGATTATTAGAAAGGTGAATTAAAACTTTAACTAGAAGATTTATTTCATGATAAAGTAAAATACTCATATGTGAGATTGATTCAAGAATGAGCATATTTAGAACCTGATCGATAGATCGATTATCAGAAATGTGAATTTAAAACTTTGACTTGAAGATCGAATTCATGGAAAAGAAGAATACTTAGATTGGAGATTGATTCCTGAATGAGCAAATTTAGAACTTATTCGATTATAAAAAAGGTGAATTTAAACTTTGACTTGAAGATCGATTTCCTTACAGAGTGAAATTCTCAAATGGGAGATCGATTCCTGAATGAGTATATTAGAATTTGATAGTTAGATCAATTATTAGAAAGGTGAATTTAAATTTTGATTCGAAGAACAATTTCCAGACAAAGTAAAATACCAAGACGGGAGATTGATTCCTGAATGATTATATTTTGAATCTAACCATGGATTAATTATCAGAAAGGGGAATTTAAACTTTGATTGAAAGATCGAATTCTAAGCATTGTAAAATACTCAAATACAAGATCAATTTTTGAATGACTAAAGTTAGAAATTCATCAATATATTAAAAATTAAAAAGGTTAATTTAAACTTTAACTTAAAGATCTATTTCTAAACAAAGCAAAAAATAATTAAATAGGAGATTGATTCATGAATGAGTGAATTTAAAACCTAACCAATAGATCAATTATCAGAAAGGTGGATTTAAACTTTGAACAAAAGTTTAATTTATAGACAAAGTGAAATACTTAGATGGGAGATTAACTCTTCAATGAGTTCGTTTGAAATCAAGGCCTCAACACTTCACTAAGGATAAGAATCTTGATTATGCTATTTAAAGATAATTTACTTTATGCAGCATCAACAACACTAGAAATTTAAACTTGAAAATGTATTTCATTATAAAAAATTTATAGTACATCAGCCATTATAATATTTCTTAAGGTATCATCCATTGATGGGTGACATAAAACTATCTCATTAATGGTTTATAAGATGATAAGACCTGAAAGTTTATGTAGGTTGTTAGACCTATTAGAATTGTCCCAAGGCTATGCAAGATGTGTGAGTGTGTGTGTGTGTGTGTGGGTGTGGGGGGGGGGGGGGTGTGAATTGGATAATTAAAATTTTTCTTGGATTTTGAAAACCTTTTTAGAAAACCTAAATTACTGATCCTGAAATATGTAGCTATATAAAAAATATCATTGGATTTTTCAATCACAGAAATCTTAAATGTAGAAAAATAAAATTGCAGAAAATTTTAAATGAGAGTACAAGAACACCAAATTTTATAGTGGTTAAGTCCAACTTGACCTACATCCACTCCCTGGAGACTCCTCTAGGAATTACACTAAGTAATAGTGATTCTCCTGTTGTCCCCATTGCAAGTTGGAGAAGCCCTTATGAACTCTCTTTCACCAACCAGGTGTGATAGAAAATTGAAGCCTTTTACACTCTCCAGTATACCATCTCATCCTTTTTCAAATTCCTGGTGAAGGAAGAGTACCATCACATCCTTTCTTACCCTCCTGATGATGGTAGTAGTACAGTATTCTGTCATTCTTTTTTACACTCCTTATGAAGGAAGAGTATTGTCATCCTTTTTCACCCTCATGGTGAAGGTGAGAACATTAACACACTATTGATAATCTTCTCTTAAGTTCCTATAGAGGAGATGGGTAAAAACTTGAAGAAGATTAAGAGATCCATGCTTTGAACAACATTTCTAATCCCTCACAACTTCCCCCTCACTTAATCTCTCAAACTTCACTCTCATAATCTCTCTCAAACACTTATACTCAATGGCTACTCTCAAGAGACATTCACAACAAAGGTCTTTAAGTTAGTTACTAGAACTCTTTATATAAATAAGACAAGAAAAACCATCCAAAAATACAAAATTCAAGTGAAATCATCATCAAATTGTACAGTACGATCAAAGATCATATGGTATGAATAGCTTAAAAATTTGGGCTTCATTGGTTATAAATTTTGATAATTATAGTTTCATACACTTTTAGACGTCTGTATGATCTAACTTCATGTTGTATAAACAATTTTGAAATGAACAAGTTCACCATACATCTGTATTATATTAAAGGAATTTTATACATTGCCAATCATCTGTATGAACTAAGATCATACTTTATGAACAACTCAAAAATTGCTTATGTTCATTCGAGACGATCTAGTACAAACCTGATTTCATACTCTATTAGTAATCTAAATGAATTAAGATCATACAGTATGAACAGTTCTTTTTTTTTTTTTTAAGAAAATGCAAAGATGCATTAAATATTAAAGCAAAGAAAAGACAAACTTAAAATTCAGCCCAAACCTAATCCATCACATTCCTCCTTCAATATAAAGAAGAAGGAATGGGGGATATCCACATTATTGAGTTCTTCCCAAATAAAACTCTTTTTGCAACCCAAATTAGCACAAAAATCAGCTAATTTGTTACAAATCCTATTTGAAAAAGAAAATAGAACCCGGTTAAAGTCTTGAATGAATGCAAGATCCTCTTCAATTCTTCCCTTATTCTTCCATCTCTTCAAAGCTAATTGAAGAATTTTAATAATGTTTTGATTGTATCCTTCTATAATTACTCCTTGGGCTTCATACATCCAATCTCTCATTATATTCTTCAGGTAATAAATAGCCCACAATTCCGTTTGTGTTATGTCCCAATGCAAATATTAGGCTCCAAAAGCTAATAAAAATCTGCCTTTTTTCATCTCTTATGATGCCGCCAATACCTGCTAAGTAATTGCTTTTAAGCGAAGCATCAATGTTTATCTTTATCTATCCCGGTGGAAGAGGACAGCAAGAAGAAGACATCATAAGCTGATTAGTATCCCAGTTGTCCGGATGTAAATTGATAAAATTGCTTACGGTTGCCAGGGAAACAGTGTTAGCAGCAATTTGAAATCAGATTCTTCACTCGTCCCATGCACAACTTGCATCTGCTTTTCCAAGTTAAGAAGATTGCTGTGCAATACATATTTTCCATTAACGGATTAGTAGTTGAGACTCTTTTTAATCCATCCAAACAAGCTTTAAAATCTATAAACATCGAAATATTGAATCCCCATTTGTTTAGTAAGATATCAGTCCTCTGTAATTTCATACATCTAGCAGCAATATGGCAGTTGTCTTCATCATCTACACAGCCTCTTAGACAACTTGGAATGTTAGAAAGTTTCCTTTTCACTAGAAAAGCACATGAGGGGATTGCTTTATTGTAGAGTCTCCACTAGAACAATTCAATTATGGGTCTCAATTTAAGCTTAGTCAATGACATTCATCAAGAATGTTATCATAAACTGCTTCTAGACATTGAGCAGAGATTGATTTACACCACACTTTAAATTTCAATTCAACAAGATCAGCATTCTCATCTGGTAGTATAAGAATCTCAAGAATAACATCCAGCAAATGTCTTCCAAAGTATTTATGTAGTAATCTTATGTTCCACATGCCTTCTTGAATGAAATGACTAAGCTTATGATCAACTGGTTCCAGAATATTGACAAATGTAGGCCATCTTGAAATACATTTGTCTAAAATCCATGCATCATGCATCCAATTGATAGAACATCCATTGGCAACTTTCCATCTCACAATATTTTTAAGGTAAGATGCTCCATTGGTAATAATTTTCCAAGTAGGAGAACAACCAATTTTCACTGGATTAGACCATATGTCATTTCCATACTTGCCTTTGATAATCTGATTGAGTAAAGAATTAGGCTTCAGGAGAAACTCCCAAGCAAACTTAGCTCGAAGTGGTCCAATCTTGGAAACGGCTGAGAAATAAACTACGTCCACCTTCATTCTTTAAGTTTGCATAATAGCTCCCACGACACATAATGCATACCAGTTCTTCCGTTACTTTTGTTCCATAGAAAGCTTCTACACATTTTATCAAATTCCTTGAGAATATATAATGGAACTAAAGAGATTGAAGATAAAAATAGTGGAAGAGAAAGAAAAGCAGATTTCACAAGAACCAACTTCCCTTCCAACGATCTCAATCGAAACAATTTTCCCCCAAGTGTGTTCTTATTAGAAGCCAGCTCCATAAGATTTGAAAATATGATGATACCTTCCTTCTTAAGGTTATCTTAACACCAAGATAACAAAATTCTTTTCACTTTACTTCGAAGAAGTAGTTGATGAGATTTTGTTCTTCCTCCTCCTATTAGTGTACTTCCCAAAAAGAATCATAGATTTGGAAAAGTTAACACATTGTTCTGTCCAATTACAAAAATTGGTGAATATGTTCTTCAACTTCTTCACCTCACTAACAATGGCTTTTCGAGAAAATTAAAATGTCGTCGACGTAAAGTAAATGAGAAACACTAGGAGCATTAGGAGTAATAGAAATTCCCATTCCACTTCTATGGGATTAAGAGCATCAGAAAAGATTTGAGAACATAAAATAAACAAGTAAGGAGACAAGGGACACCCTTGCCTAAAACAACTCTTGCCAATGATCCAATCAATCTTTCTCCATTTAATCAAAATGCAATACTTAGGATCTAAGACACATTGCATTAATAATTCCAAGAATTTTCTAGGAAAGTTAAAGTGCACAAGAACTTGCCTTAAAGCTTGCCACCCCATACTATCGAAGGCTTCCTCCATGTCAATCTTGATAGCCAAAGGCCACTTTTATCTTTAGAGTGCCAGAATTTATTGAAAACTTCTTGTGCCAATAGAACGTGCTCAGATAAGGAATGGCCTTTGATGAAAGCTGCTTGATCATATGAAATGAGTTTATGTATCACCTTCTATAATCTACTAAACAACATTTTGGAATTTATTTATAAGAAGTCAAATAAAGACTAATAAGACAGAATTTAGAGGGAAGCAAGGGACATTTGATTTTAGGATCAACACAATCATTGTCTCTTTCCAAGACTGATGCATAAGTCCAGTAGAAAAAAAACTGGTTCACAGCTATCCAAACGTCTTCATGAATAGTATTCCAATAGCACTTTAGAAAGGAGAAAGTGATACCATCTAATCCGGGTGAAATGTTTTTGCCTGAAGAATCCACCACAGCTACAGCTCCTCCCTAGTAAAATTTGCATTCAATCTTCTTTGATCTTCTTTTGAAATGAAAGCCCAGGCCTAGGCTAAGCCTCCAACGAACAATCTCTATGTCGCCATTTGAATTTAAAAAAATCTGAGAAGGCTTTTTGTAATTCAGCAAAATCTTCAGTAATTCTTCCATATTCCGTTTCGATATGATTAATCCAATTAGTATTTCTCCTTGCATTAGCAAAAGCATGAAAAAAGGAAGAATTAGAATCCCTTCCCTCCATCCATTTAGCTTTGGCTCTTTGCTTCCACCAAGTGTTGAGCCAGGATAGAGTGATGTTGAGCTCATTAATCTTGAACCTAAGAATTTGCAGATTTTCAAAAGAAATCAAACCATCTGCTTCTTCCATTTGTAATTCCAGAATTTGAACCTTTTAAAGCATCCCTCAAAAGTTGAGATTCTTAAATTTGGCTTTACTCCAAAAAAAAAGGCTTTCAAGGTTTTCTTGAATTTTAAATTCAAAGATGTGGCCGGAATCTCCACCACTTCCAATTTTCAAATATTTTTCCACCACTGCTTTAGCTCCATGATAAGATGCCCAAAACATCTTGAAATCGAATGTTTCTATTAAAGACTTCCACCAGCTTGAAAATCTCCAAGAGAATTGGACAATGGTCCGAGGCTATACGAGCCAAGTGTTTCACCCGAGCTATGTGAATACAATTCAAAGCAGTAGAATTAATTAGACATCTGTCCAGTTTTTCAAGATTCTGAGCTCCACCCATTTTTATTATTGCACCAAGTGAATTTGGGCCCATAAGATTAAACTTCATGTAGATCATTGTTAATCATGAAATTCTTCAAGTCTTTAGCACCTTGAGACAAAACGAATTTCTTTCCCCTCTCTTTTCTTCTTGAGACAAAACACAGTTAAAAATCTCCACCTACTACCATTGGCAAATCACCTGAACAATGCTTCTCTAAGCACTCCCAAACTCCCTTCCTTTCTAGAGCATTGGTATTGGTACTCCCATAAACCGCAGAAACCAACCAACTACCTTTGTTTAGAACATTCAATGTCCCAATGATAAATTGGGATGAGTCTTCAATAAAAGAGAAGACAGCCAAATCTTTTCTCCATAAAATCATCAAACCTCTAGAGAGCCCATTAGACGGGGCCATGAAAGAGTCCCAATTGTTTCCCAAAAAATTCAACACCTACGTATTATCCATGGTAATGATTTTTGTTTCAAGCAATCCATCAGTGAACACATAATTGTCTTTAATAATCTCCTTTTGATATAGAGTAGCCTGAACTTTCTTGGCTCCACTATAATTCCAAAAACCAGCGAAGTCATTGTTGAAGATATCTATGGTATGAAATGTTTTAAAATTTTGGGTTAATTGTGATAATTTGTGGACCATTTAGTTTTTATATACTTTAGAGTCGTCTGTATGATCTAATTCATGTTTGTATAACAATTTTGAACTGAACAAGTTACCCTACATCTGTATTATTAATGAGGAATTTTATACATTGCCACGATCAGCTCTGTATGAAACTAAGATCATCACTTTATGAAACATTCAAAATACTCTTATGTTCATGCGAGATCGATCTAGTACAACACTAATTTATACTCTATTAGTAATCTAAAATGAATTAAGATCATGACAGTATGAACTGTTCTTTTTTTTTTTTAAGAAATGCAAAGATGCATTAAATATTAATGCAAAGGAAAAGACAACTTTAAAATTTCAGCCCAACCCTTGAATCCATCACATTTCCTCCTTCACTATAAAGGAAGAAGGAATGGGGGATATCCATTATTGAGTCTTCCCAAATAAAACTCTTTTTGCAACCCAAATTAGGCACAAAAATCAGCTAATTTGTTACAATTCCTATTTGAAATAAGAAAATAATACCCGGTTATAAAGTTTGATTGAATGCAAGTCCTCTTTCAATTCTGCCCTTATTCTTCATCTCTTCCAAAGCTAATAAGAATTTTAATTAGTTTTGATTGGTCCTTCTATATTACTCCTTGGGACTTACATTACAGCCAATCTCCATTATGATTTTACAGTAATTAAATAGCCCACTATTCCATTTGTGTTATGTCCCAAGCAATATTTAGGCTCCAAAAAGCTAATAAAAATCTGGCTTTTTCATCTCTTTATGATGCCGCCAATACCTGCCTAAGTAATTGCTTTTAGCGAAGCATCAATGTTTATCTTTATCTATCCGGTGAGATGAGGACAGCAGAAGTAGACCTCATAAGCAGATTAGGATCCACAGTGTCCGGATGTAAATTGATAAAATTGCTTCGGTTGCCAGGGTAACAGTCTCAGTGTTCAGCAAGCAATTTGAAAATCAGTATTCTTCACTGTCCCATGCACAACTTGCATTCGCATTTCCATAGTAACGAAGATTGTGTGCAAATACATATTGTTCCATTAAGGCATTAGTGTTGAGACTCTTTTTAATCCATCCAAACAAGATCTTAAAATCTATAAAACATCGGAAATATTGAACCCCATTGTTTAGTTAGATATCAATTCCTCTGTTAATTTCATTACATCTAGCAGCCAATATGGCAAGTTGTCTTCAATCATCTACACAGCCTCTTAGACAACTTGGATGTTGAGAAAGTTTATCCTGTTTCACTAGAAAAGCACATGAGGGGATTGCTTTATTGTAGAGGTCTCCACTAGAACAATTCAGATGGGTTCTCAATTTAAGCTTAGTCAATGACTTTCATCAGATGTTTCATAAACCTGCTGTCTAGAGACATTGAGTCAGAGATTGATTTACCCAGCTTTTAAATTTGATTCAACAAGTCAGATTTCTTGTTAGATAAGTATCTCAAGAATAACATCAGCAATATGTTTCCAAAGTATTTATGTATATATCTTTAGGTTTCCATGCCCTTCGTGAATGAAATGACTATAGGCTTATGATCAACTGCGTTCCAGAATATTGACAAATGTAGGCCATCTTGAAATACATTTGTCTGTAAATCCATGCATCATGCATCAATTGATAGACATCCATTGGCAACTTTCATCTCACAATATTGTTTGGTAAGATGCTCCTTGGTAATAAAAGTGTTCCAAGAGTCGAGAACAACCAATTTTCACTGGGATTAGTGCCTATAGTCCATTTCCATACTTGCTTTGATAATCTGATTGAGTAGAGAACGAATTACGGCTTCAGGAGAACTCCCAAGCCTAACTTAGCTCGAATTGTCCAATCTGGAAACGGCTGAGAAAACTACGTCCACCTTCATTCTTTAATCTTATTTGCATATATAGCTCCCAGACACATAGCATACCAGTTTTCCGTTACTTTGTTCCATGGAAAGCTTCTACACAACATATATGGGCTATTAATTCTTGAATGAGTGGAATTAAAACATCAACTGATAGAACATTTATTGGAGAGGTAAATTTAAACTTTGATTGAATGATGATTTCTCCATAAAGTTGAATACTCAAATAGCAAATCAATTCTCGAATGAGAGGATTTAGAACAAGATTGATTGATTTATTATTAGAAAGGTGAATTAAAACTTTAACTAGAAGATTTATTTCATGATAAAGTAAAATACTCATATGTGAGATTGATTCAAGAATGAGCATATTTAGAACATGATTGATAGATCGATTATCAGAAATGTGAATTTAAAACTTTGACTTGAAGATCAAATTCATGGAAAAGAAGAATACTTAGATTGGAGATTGATTCCTGAATGAGCAAATTTAGAACATATTCGATTATAAAAAAGGTGAATTTAAACTTTGACTTGAAGATCGATTCCTTACAGAGTGAAATTCTCAAATGGGAGATCGATTCCTGAGAGGATTTAGAACAAGATTGATTGATTGATTATTAGAAAGGTGAATTAAAACTTTAACTAGAAGGCTTATTTCTTGATAAAGTAAAATACTCATATGTGAGATTGATTCAAGAATGAGCATATTTAGAACCTGATCGATAGATCGATTATCAGAAATGTGAATTTAAAACTTTGACTTGAAGATCGAATTCATGGAAAAGAAGAATACTTAGATTGGAGATTGATTCCTGAATGAGCAAATTTAGAACTTATTCGATTATAAAAAGGTGAATTTAAACTTTGACTTGAAGATCGATTTCCTTACAGAGTGAAATTCTCAAATGGGAGATCGATTCCTGAATGAGTATATTAGAATTTGATAGTTAGATCAATTATTAAGAAGGTGAATTTAAATTTATTCGAAGAACAATTTCCAGACAAAGTAAAATACCAAGACGGGAGATTGATTCCTGAATGATTATATTTTGAATCTAACCATGGATTAATTATCAGAAAGGGGAATTTAAACTTTGATTGAAAGATCGAATTCTAAGCATTGTAAAATACTCAAATACAAGATCAATTTTTGAATGACTAAAGTTAGAAATTCATCAATATATTAAAAATTAAAAAGGTTAATTTAAACTTTAACTTAAAGATCTATTTCTAAACAAAGCAAAATAATTAAATAGGAGATTGATTCATGAATGAGTGAATTTAAAACCTAACCAATAGATCAATTATCAGAAAGGTGGATTTAAACTTTGAACAAAAGTTTAATTTATAGACAAAGTGAAATACTTAGATGGAGATTAACTCTTCAATGAGTTCGTTTGAAAATCAAGGCCTCAACACTTCACTAAGGATAAGAATCTTGATTATGCTATTTAAAGATAATTTACTTTATGCAGCATCAACAACACTAGAAATTTAAACTTGAAAATGTATTTCATTATAAAAAATTTATAGTACATCAGCCATTATAATATTTCTTAAGGTATCATCCATTGATGGGTGACATAAAACTATCTCATTAATGGTTTATAAGATGATAAGACCTGAAAATTTATGTAGGTTGTTAGACCTATTAGAATTGTCCCAAGGCTATGCAAAGAGTGTGTGTGTATGTGTGTGTGTGTGGTGGGGGGGGGGGGGGTGGGGGGGGGGGGGTTTGTGAATTGGATAATTAAAATTTTTCTTGGATTTTGAAAACCTTTTTAGAAAACCTAAATTACTGATCCTGAAATATGTAGCTATATAAAAAATATCATTGGATTTTTCAATCATCGAAATCTTAAATGTAGAAAAATAAAATTGCAGAAATTTTAAATGAGAGTACAAGAACACCAAATTTTATAGTGGTTAAGTCCAACTTGACCTACATCCACTCCCTGGAGACTCCTCTAGGAATTACACTAAGTAATAGTGATTCTCCTTTTGTCCCCATTGCAAGTGGAGAAGCCCTTATGAACTCTCTTTCACCAACCAGTGTGATAGAAAATTGAAGCCTTTTACACTCTCCAGTATACCATCTCATCCTTTTTTCAAATTCCTGGTGAAGGAAGAGTACCATCACATCCTTTCTTACCCTCCTAATGATGGTAGAGTACTGTCATTCTTTTTACACTCCTTATGAAGGAAGAGTATTGTCATCCTTTTTCACCCTCATGGTGAAGGTGAGAACATTAACACACTATTGATAATCTTCTCTTAAGTTCCTATAGAGGAGATGGGTAAAAACTTGAAGAAGATTAAGAGATCCATGCTTTGAACAAAATTTGCTAATCCCTCACAACTTCCCCCTCACTTAATCTCTCAAACTTCACTCTCATAATCTCTCTCAAACACTCACATTCAGTGGACACTCTCAAGAGACATTCATAACAAAGGTCTTTAAGTTAGTTTTTAGAACTCTTTATATAGACAAGACAAGAAAAACCATCCAAAAATACAAAATTCAAGTGAATCATCATCAAATTGTACAGTACGATCAAATATCATATGGTATGAATAGTTTAAAATTTTGGGCTTCATTGGTTATAAATTTGGACAATTATAGTTTTATACACTTTTAGACGTCTGTATGATCTAACTTCATGTTGTATAAACAATTTTGAAATGAACAAGTTCACCATACATCTGTATTATATTAAAGGAATTTTATACATTGCCAATCATCTGTATGAACTAAGATCATACTTTATGAACAATTCAAAAATTGCTTATGTTCATTCGAGACGATCTAGTACAAACCTAATTTCATACTCTATTAGTAATCTAAATGAATTAAGATCATACAGTATGAACAGTTCTTTTTTTTTTTTAAAGAAAATGCAAAGATGCATTAAATATTAAAGCAAAGAAAAGACAAACTTAAAATTCAGCCCAACTCTAATCCATCACATTCCTCCTTCAATATAAAGAAGAAGGAATGGGGGATATCCACATTATTGAGTTCTTCCCAAATAAAACTCTTTTTGCAACCCAAATTAGCACAAAAATCAGCTAATTTGTTACAAATCCTATTTGAAAAAGAAAATAGAACCCGGTTAAAGTCTTGAATGAATGCAATATCCTCTTCAATTCTTCCCTTATTCTTCCATCTCTTCAAAGCTAATTGAAGAATTTTAATAATGTTTTGATTGTCTCCTTCTATAATTACTCCTTGGGCTTCATACATCCAATCTCTCATTATATTCTTCAAGTAATAAATAGCCCACATTTCCATTTGTGTTATGTCCCAATGCAAATATTAGGCTCCAAAAGCTAATAAAAATCTGCCTTTTTCATCTCTTATGATGCCGCCAATACCTGCTAAGTAATTGCTTTTAAGCGAAGCATCAATGTTTATCTTTATCTATCCCGGTGGAAGAGGACAGCAAGAAGAAGACATCATAAGCTGATTAGTATCCCCAGTTGTCCGGATGTAAATTGATAAAATTGCTTACGGTTGCCAGGGAAACAGTGTTAGCAGCAATTTGAAAATCAGATTCTTCACTCGTCCCATGCACCAACTTGCATCTGCTTTTCCAAGTTAAGAAGATTGCTGTGCAATACATATTTTCCATTAACGGATTAGTAGTTGAGACTCTTTTTAATCCATCCAAACAAGCTTTAAAATCTATAAACATCGAAATATTGAATCCCCCATTTGTTTAGTAATATATCAATCCTCTGTAATTTCATACATCTAGCAGCAATATGGCAGTTGTCTTCATCATCTACACAGCCTCTTAGACAACTTGGAATGTTAGAAAGTTTCCTTTTCACTAGAAAAGCACATGAGGGGATTGCTTTATTGTAGAGTCTCCACTAGAACAATTCAATTATGGGTCTCAATTTAAGCTTAGTCAATGACATTCATCAAGAATGTTATCATAAACTGCTTCTAGACATTGAGCAGAGATTGATTTACCCACAGCTTTAAATTTGAATTCAACAAGATCAGCATTCTCATCTGGTAGTATAAGAATCTCAAGAATAACATCCAGCAAATGTCTTCCAAAGTATTTATGTAGTAATCTTATGTTCCACATGCCTTCTTGAATGAAATGACTAAGCTTATGATCAACTGGTTCCAGAATATTGACAAATGTAGGCCATCTTGAAATACATTTGTCTAAAATCCATGCATCATGCATCCAATGATGATAGAACATCCATTGGCAACTTTCCATCTCACAATATTTTTAAGGTAAGATGCTCCATTGGTAATAATTTTCCAAGTAGGAGAACAACCAATTTTCACTGGATTAGACCATATGTCATTTCCATACTTGCCTTTGATAATCTGATTGAGTAAAGAATTAGGCTTCAGGAGAAACTCCCAAGCAAACTTAGCTCGAATTGGTCCAATCTTGGAAACGGCTGAGAATAAACTACGTCCACCTTCATTCTTTAATTTGCATAATAGCTCCCACGACACATAATGCATACCAGTTCTTCCGTTACTTTTGTTCCATAGAAAGCTTCTACACATTTTATCAAATTCCTTGAGAATATATAATGGAACTAAAGAGATTGAAGATAAAAATAGTGGAAGAGAAAGAAAAGCAGATTTCACAAGAACCAACTTCCCTTCCAACGAAATACAATTTTCCCCCCAAGTGATCAACTTATTAGAAGCCAGCTCCATAAGATTTAGAAAATATGATGATACCTTCCTTCTTAAGGTTATCTTAACACCAAGATAACAAAATTCTTTCACAACTTTAGACCGAAGAGTTGATGAGATTTTGTTCTTCCTCCTCCTATTAGTGTACTTCCCAAAAAGAATCATAGATTTGGAAAAGTTAACACTTTGTTCTGTCCAATTACAAAAATTGGTGACAATGTTCTTCAACTTCTTCACCTCACTAACAATGGCTTTCGAGAAAATTAAAATGTCGTCGACGTAAAGTAAATGAGAAACACTAGGAGCATTAGGAGTAATAGAAATTCCCATTCCACTTCTATGGAGATTAAGAGCATCAGAAAGGATTTGAGAACATAAAATAAACAAGTAAGGAGACAAGGGACACCCTTGCCTAAAACAACTCTTGCCAATGATCCAATCAGTCTTTCTCCCATTAATCAAAATGCAATACTTAGGATCTAAGACACATTGCATTAATAATTCCAAGAATTTTCTAGGAAAGTTAAAGTGCACAAGAACTTGCCTTAAAGCTTGCCACCCCATACCATCGAAGGCTTCCTCCATGTCAATCTTGATAGCCAAAAGGCCACTTTTATCTTTAGAGTGCCAGAATTTATTGAAAACTTCTTGTGCCAATAGAACGTGCTCAGATAAGGAATGGCCTTTGATGAAAGCTGCTTGATCAGATGAAATGAGTTTATGTATCACCTTCTATAATCTACTAAACAACATTTTGGAATTTAATTTATAAGAAGTCAAATAAAGACTAATAAGACAGAATTTAGAGGGAAGCAAGGGACATTTGATTTTAGGGATCAACACAATCATTGTCTCTTTCCAAGACTGATGCATAAGTCCAGTAGAAAAAAACTGGTTCACAACTATCCAAACGTCTTCATGAATAGTATTCCAATAGCACTTTAGAAAGGAGAAAGTGATACCATCTAATCCGGGTGAAATGTTTTTGCCTGAAGAATCCACCACAGCCTACAGCTCCTCCCTAGTAAAACTTGCATTCAATCTTCTTTGATCTTCTTTTGAAATGAAAGCCCAAGGCCTAGGCTAAGCCTCCAACGAACAATCTCTATGTCGCCATTTGAATTTAAAAAAATCTGAGAAGGCTTTTTGTAATTCAGCAAAATCTTAAGTAATTCTTCCATATTCCGTTTTGATATGATTAATCCAATTAGTATTTCTCCTTGCATTAGAAAAAGCATGAAAAAAGGAAGAATTAGAATCCCCCTCCTCCATCCATTTAGCTTTGGCTCTTTGCTTCTACCAAGTGTTGAGCCAGGATAGAGTGATGTTGAGCTCATTAATCTTGAACCTAAGAATTTGTAGATTTTCAAAAGAAATCAAACCATCTGCTTCTTCCATTTGTAATTCCAGAATTTGAACCTTTAAAGCATCCCTCAACAAGTTGAGATTCTTAAATTTGGCTTTACTCCAAAAAAAAAAAGGCTTTCAAGGTTTTCTTGAATTTTAAATTCAAAGATGTTGCCGGATCTCCACCACTTCCAATTTTCAAATATTTTTCCACCACTGCTTTAGCTCCATGATAAGATGCCCAAACATCTTCAAATCGAATGTTTCTATTAAAGACTTCCACCAGCTTGAAAATCTCCAAGATAATTGGACAATGGTCCGAGGCTATACGAGCCAAATGTTTCACCCGAGCTATGTGTATACAATTCAAAGCAGTAGAATTAATTAGACATCTGTCCAGTTTTTCAAGATTCTGAGCTCCACCCATTTTATTATTGCACCAAGTGAATTTGGGCCCATAAGATTCAACTTCATGTAGATCATTGTTAATCATGAAATTCTTCAAGTCTTTAGCACCTTGAGACAAAACGAATTTCTTTCCCCCTCTCTTTTCTTCTTGAGACAAAACACAGTTAAAATCTCCACCTACTACCATTGGCAAATCACCGGAACAATGCATCTCTAAGCACTCCCAAACACCCTTCCTTTCTAGAGCATTGGTACTCCCATAAATTGCAGAAACCAACCAACTACCTTTGTTTAGAACATTCAATGTCCCAATGATAACTTGGGATGAGTCTTCAATAAAAGAGAAGACAGCCAAATCTTTTCTCCATAACATCCTCAAACCTCTACAGAGCCCATTGGACGGGGCCATTAAAGAGTCCCAATTGTTTCCCAAAAAATTCAACACCTACGTATTATCCATTGTACTGATTTTTGTTTCAAGCAATCCCATCAGTAACACATAATTGTCTTTAATAATCTCCTTTTGATATAGAGTAGCCTGAACTTTCTTGGCTCCACTATAATTCCAAAAAACCAGCGAAGTCATTGTTGAAAGATGGGGGAAGGTCCCCTAGTCTCCTTTGTTTTACTTCCGTCAAATTTCCTATTTCATGAGATGATGTTGCCCGAACCAAGAGACTTCAGCTCTTTAAGTAGCTTCACCTTTTTCCCAGAAGAAAAGTTCTCTGTTGCTCCAGCGATCATAGGTGAATTTTCTTTTGCAGTTCTCTATTCCAATGCAGAATCCATAACTGCCTCATAACCTGAGTTATCCATATTAGACGTGTTGCATCCAATAATTTCACCCTCTTTAGTATCATCTTCATCAATTACCTCCACATTTTTCTCCACATTCCCCGTAGCTTTCATTTCATC
This sequence comes from Dendrobium nobile, assembly GCA_022539455.1. Lineage (NCBI taxonomy): Eukaryota > Viridiplantae > Streptophyta > Magnoliopsida > Asparagales > Orchidaceae > Dendrobium > Dendrobium nobile. The sequence goes on along the minus strand of CM039718.1, from coordinate 29,510,118 downwards.
AAGGCTAGATAGGACATCAAATTTATTTAGAACAGAGAAAACTGGTTCATTAATAATAACCTCTGCCTGAATTTCTTCAATAATTTCAGATGGTTGTTCCTCAACAGATTCTTTAACTCTTTCTACATCCACTGCTTCAAGATTGGAATTGGGTAATTCCAAATTCAGCTTCATGTTTTTACCTTCTAGATCCATGGTCTTCTATGAAATGCATGTGCCAATTTTAGGGACAAAAACTTTCTTCATAGGAACACTGATTTTTTGAATAAATTTTTCTTTGTAGCATCCACTCTATGTCTTCTTTTACCATAATTTACTTGAGTCCAAGGCCCATATCCAGCTTCCACTTCAGATTGATTTATGCCAACAGAGTCTGTTGATTTATTCAGAGCTGATTTGTCCACAACTATAGCATCAGTAGAAATTCCATTGAGCTTTTTGGTTCAGCACTTTTTTCACAAATGTGGCCTTTCCTACCACAGCAAAAGCAAATTTTTGAAACACCCTCATATTCAATTCTTTGAAAGAATTTCCACCCAAACACCAGATGGTAGTTTCATATCTAATGGAACACGGACACATATACTTGCAAATTCTCTTCTACTCCATTGGAACATATTTCCATCAAGGAGATAAGGTTTACCCACAAGGGATGAAATTCAATAAATATTAACTTCATCTCAGCATTGAAGAGGTAAATTGGGTAACCTTATCCATAATGGAGCTGAAATACCTTTTAAGGAAGTTGGATTTAAAGAAGCTGTCTACCTGTCTAAGCCCACAACATGACCTTTAACAAACCAAGGTCCTCCAGATAAAATTTTCTCCAGCACATTTGCATATTCAAAGGAACATAGCACCCAACCAAGGACTAAGCCTGTGATGTGGAAACTCCCAAAACAGCACCATTGTCTTCTCAGTTCAATACATATCGATTGAAATGATATGTTATCTCCAGACACCTTCACAACAATTGCTCTTTCAAGCCTTCCGGTGGTTTCAATCTCTTTATCAGCAAGAAGTTTAACCACCAATCCATCATTTGATAGGAAAGATCCAAGATCCAAATTATCCACATTGATATTCTGCTTCCTAGTCCAGGCAGAATAAACAATTACATTGTTCTTCTTCATAACAGGCTGATTTAACTCATGAGCCTCCAAATTGTTCTTCTTAGAATTATCAATCAAATCTTTTTGCAACATACCTTCATCCAGCTTGTCTTCAAGAATGTTATTGACTTTCATTAGTGGAGATCCAAAATTCACAATTCGGATAGGAGTAGATGGCAGCAAAACAGAGTTAAAACATTTGTTGGAGTAAACTTTCAATCCAGTTGAAGTGGAAGCATCCAGTTTAAGATCATCTATAACATCACCAAAGCTTTTTCTTTAAACCCCTTGATCTGGCTGTTCAACGTCTCTAGAGCTCTAGAACCTCCATTAAAGACATCAGAAGATGGCCTCGCTAAAACAGACAACACCTTCTTGTAATTCACCCACGCTTCCATAGGAGGAAGGCGCTTACCCTCCATTTGAGCTACTAGTGGCCAATGAAGCTGTCACCGGCGACAAGATCCACCGGAGCTCCGGCCAAAAAAGGACACCTGAACAAACCGTGAAACATCAGGAGACGATGAAATTCAAAAAAAACCCAACAGAATTCAGTTGAAATCTCAGATGTTCTCTCTCTACTTTCTTTCTCTACTTTCTCTCTACTTTCCTTCAATCAAGTCTAATCAGTATGAACAATTCAAAAACTGAATGTGTTCATTCAATACCTTCTAAAATACCAACTTGATTTCATACTCTATCAGTCGTCTGTATGACCTGACATCGTACTACATGAACTGTTAAAAAATGAACAAGTTCATCTACTATGATATGGTATAAAAGGAATTTCCAACTCTATCAGACATCTGTATGACCTTACATTATACTTTCTAACTTGTTGAAATAATTCAATTCATGATTTGATTGATTGCATTTAGAGGAAAACTAAGTTAAATCTTATAGTATGATTAAATATCATACATTATAATTACTTTTAAAAATTTAAGTTTTAACTCTACCCTGTGCCATCTAATCCAATCGAGAGAAGGTCTGAGTTTTCAGAGAGAGAAGGTCTGAGTTTTTAGAGAGAAACAATTAATTTTGAATTTTCAATTGGCGCTAACGGTTGAAGGAGCAAAAGGTGGTGGACGATTGCCAGCTCTCTGCCGGCGATTGTCCTAAGTTCGATCAAAAATTATCAACTGAGGATCGGAAGGTGACTGGAGACAACGATCGGCAAGGTCAGTACTTGGAATCTGAAAATCTACAGCAAGGTTTTTCGTCGAATTCTATTTTGGTTGCAAGTAATTCGAAAAACTTGAATGTTGAAGATGGTCTTTTGAATTTGGATTCTCATCAATGAATTCAATTGGATCTGATGAAACGACGAGGTTCTTTGGTAATCAAAGAGAATTGTGATCCATCACCAAAACAGATCAAATATGTGGAAGGTAAAGACAAATCAATTATGGAAATGGGAGGTTCTGTAACTCCTAAATTTATTAAATCATCTGATACTCCTTCGGATATGAATGCTTCTACTTCCGGAATGAAGATGTTTGTTAACCAATTTGTGAATTCGAATGCAATCCCTAGACTATGTCGTAGTGTGATAAATGAAGATTTGTGAGATTCGGTTAACAATAATACTCATTCTATCCTGAATAAGGAAAATGTATCAGTTAGAGTTAAGATGATTGATAATTTGCCTAAACCATCATTTTCTGCTCTAGTAAACACATGAGGTAAAACGCCGCATATTAAAGTGGTTTTCAAATATGAAGAGGTGGTTTTATCTGAAGATGGAAAGGCTATTAAACTTGATTCTAAATTGGAGGAGATGAATTCAAAAAAAACTATCAAATTCTTTGGTAGTCAAAGTTTTTGGAAAAGAATTACCTTCAAACATAGTGGCATGGGAATTAACGAAGCAATAGAGAAATTTTGGTCATTTCCACTTTTCCACATTGGGTAAAGGTTTGTTTTTGTGCTCTTTCTCTTCGAAAGATATGGTAGAAGCAGCTCATTCTGGTGGGCCTTGGTTTGTAAATGAGCATATTGTAGGCATGGAAAGGTGGTCTCCGGATTTCAGTCCTTCTTCCACCAACGGTCTTTCTTCTCCAATTTGGATTAGAATGCCACATTTACCATTGCAATGTTGGGATGAAAAGAATATTGCTTTCATAGCTTCTAGAATTGGAAAACCACACATGCTAGATGGAAACATGTTCCAATGGGGAAAAAGAGAGTTTGCTAGAATTTGTGTGAGGATCAAAATTGATCGACCTCTCCCTTTAGGTGTATGGTTTGATAGCATGGGTGGAAGGTTCTTTCAAAAAGTGGAATATGAAAAGGTATCCAACTTTTGTTTTGTTTGTGGGAACATCGGACATGTTGAGAAGGATTGTGTCCCTTTTAAAAATGTTCAAAATAATATGGAGATGGTTGAGAAAAAAACTGAAGGAAAAGGTGTTGAAAAGGCTCTTGATGACCAGAAAAATACTTCCTATGGGCCTTGGATCCTTGTGAACAATAAGAAGAAGAAGATTCCTATTCAAAGGAATAAACCCAACCATCCAGCCTCCTTCAAATATGTGAAGAAATTTGATGTTCAAATGAATGTAGTAGAAGAGGTTTTAACTACTAAAGTAATTGGCTTGGAAAAAACCAATAAGATCATGGTAAAGCCAAATGAAATTGCTTCCCTTGTAGTAGAAGAGGTTGATAATATCAAATGTGGGAAGGGTTGCTTGCAAACTCAGGTAGATCCTAAGGGATTACCTGCGAACGCAAGTATTCCCTATCATAATTCAGATAACAGGCTTCATGATATAGTCACTGAGCAAGTGAAGGTTCATTCAGAATATGGGACTACTGTCAACAACTCCTATGTTGATTCCATTCAGCAATTGAGTTTCCGTAATTCTAATGAAAATGCAGTTAATTCAGGTGAAGCTGAAATCCAAACTGCTGTTATAACAGATCAGAGGGTTGCTGAAGGAAATTAAGAATTGGAATCAAATCAAAAAATTTTAGTTTCACCCTCCAACAAATTTGAACTTCTGAATGATTTAGGTGAAGATAGCATTGAATTAAAACCTCATTTGGATTTCTTGGAAGGAGAGGTTGAAGAAGGTGAAGCAGCTATTGTGAGAGAAAATTGCCTGAATAAGGATACAATTGTTATTGATCAATGCAATGCTGATAATATCAAAGGTTCCATGCTTAAAAAAAATACTTTGGTGAACAATGGAAAGGTTTTTTCTTAGAAAAGTAAACTTGCTAAAGAAGTAAGGAACTTGGGCCCTTTAAATATAACTTCAAGACATACTAGAAATAGTGTCAACAAGAGTAAGGGTGGGGGTAACTCCCCATTCAAATCCAAATGAGTTCAATAAGCTTTTGGAACTGTAGGGGGGCTAACAAGAAAGGGGCCTCCTTATATTTGAAGGAATTTTTAAAGGATTGGGATGTTTTCTTTGTTGGCATTGTTGAAACTAAATTGGTTTCTCTTTCTAAAGAAGTCTTTGGTAAGATGATGGGTAATGAATGGAAGTTCAATCTTCAGCCTTCTAATGGAAATTCTGGTGGTATAATGGTTATTTGGAATTCCAATATAGTAGATTTTACTATAATAAATCTGATCAATGTATTTTGGTAGAATTGGAGATTTTCAATAAAGGCAAATGGATGGTGGCTACTACATATGGTAGCAGAGACGTGCAAGGTAGAAGGGATTTGTGGAGTTTCATGGATGGAGTTGCAAATCAGGATGTTCCTTTTATAGTCGGTGGGGACTTCAATTGTATCCTATCTCAAGATGAAAGAAGGGTGGAAAAAATTTTCTTTTTCTAATGGTCCAATGGAGATGAAATCTTTTATGAATAGGAATGACTTACATGATGTAGGTATTCTTGGATCAAAATTTACATGGTGTAATAACAAAAGTGGAAGTGCCTGGATTCTTGAAAGGCTTGATAGATGTATGTTGAATTCTAAGGCATTGGAACTAATCAATCAAGCAACAATAAGGCATTTGAATAGAATTGCCTCTGATCATTGCGCCATCGTTTTGAAGATGTTTAATCCAATACCTCATGGCTGTAAAATTCGTAAATTTGAAGTCATTTGGCTATACTTTATAGCAGCTACTTTGGTGGTTAAATTTTCTTGGGCCAAACCTGTTAAAGGTGACGACATGGAAGCTCTAAATAAGAAATTAAATAGAGTTTTAAAGGCCTTATTTTTCTGGAGTAAGGCTAAGCATCAACAACTTGATACATTAAAGGAGAATTTGAAAACAGATATTAAAGTTTTACAACAAGAAAAAGCTTCGGATCATGAATTTCCAGCCAGCAAAATTCTGATTCTAAAAAAAAAAATCTGTGAGTTCAATTCTACTCTTGCTAGATTAAATACATGGTGGAAGCAAAGAGCCAAAGCAAAATGGGTGAAAGAAGGGGATATGAACTCTTCTTTCTTTCATGCTTATGCTAATGAAAGAAGGAATGTCAATTCTGTAAGACAATTAAAGAATGAAGATGGAGATTTGATTGAAGAACCGACTGCTATAAGGAAATGCTTTTCTCTATTTTTTGAAAACAAATGGAAGCAAAGAGATTGTAACTTAAACAATTGGCCTATTTTTGATAAAATTTTGAATCAAGAAGATTATGTATTCTTAGAGTCTTCTTTTACTCTAAAAGAATTGGAGGAGGTTATCAAAGAACTTGGAAACAATATAGCACCAGGAAAAGATGGGATCACTTATTCTTTCTTTAAAGCATATTGGATGATAATTTGAAAGGATGTATGGAAAGCCATTCAACTTTTCTTTATTTCAGGTAAAATGTCTTCCAAATGGAAAGAAAGTTTAATAACTCTTTTACCCAAAATTAACAATCCTCTCACACCTTCTAACTTTAGGCCTATTAGTCTTTGTATGACTATTTACAAGATTATGGCCAAGGTTTTATTGAATAGGTTAATGAAAGTTATTCATTACCTTGTATTTGAGAAGCAAGTTGCTTTTATAAAATGGAGGTCTTTATCTGATAACTTGCTTCTTGCTCATGAACTTTTCTATAAGTTCTGATTTTCTAAATGTAAAAGAGGAATGGTGGCTATCAAAATTGATATGGAACAAGCATACGATAGTATGGCTCTGGATACACTTAAGAAAATTTTGAAATACTTTAGTTTTCTTGATAGATTTTCAAATCTTATAATGGATTATGTTATTGATTCAATTTTCTTGGTTCAAGTAAATGGTGTGATTTTGGAAAAAAATTATAGGGAAAAGTAGCTTTAGACAAGGATGCCCTTTATCCCCTTATTTGTTCATACTTTGTTCTCAACTACTCACCAAAACATTTCTTATCAGAGGAAGTCATTTGGGTTTGAAAGCATCTTCCATGGCTCCTAGAATCTCACACCTTTTATATGCCGATGACATCTTGAAATTCTCAAATGCAAAGAAGGAAAATATAAGGAAAATTAAGAGAATCATGAAGGATTACTGCAGCTGGACAGGACAGATTATCAATGTCAATAAATCTTCCATCATTTTCAACAAGAATATGGAAAGAAGAAGGAGGAAATATATCTCTAAAATCATGGGGATCAAAGAGGTCAAAGAGCTCAATTACTTGGGTAATAAGATCACTTTAAGGCTGCTGAAGTCTTCAGATTTTTCAAACATCTTAGAAAATGCTGCTGGAAGACTGGATATCTGGGGAAAGAAATTCATATCTTCGACGGGTAGAATTACCCTCATTAAATCTGTTATTCAAGCTTTACATGTCTTTTACACTTCTAATTCTTTGGTACCATTATCTGTCCTAAAAAAGCTCGATAAATTATGTAGAGTTTTTTTATGAAATAAAAAAAATGGTGATAACGGTTTACACTATGTGGCCTGGAAAGAAGTATGTTTATCGAAAAAACAAGGAGGACTTGGCATCATTTATGCTGTAGATTCCATAGAACCTTTGAGAGCAAAATTGGTATGGAAACTATTAAACAAGCCTTATTCCCTGCTCAGCGAAACTCTTTTAGCTAAATACGGTAATTTCTGCTTTGAAGATGAAAGGAAGAATATTTGTTCGACTTCTTGGAAGTTGATCAGAAGTGGAGCTAATGCTTTAAAAAACATTGTGAGATGGTACATTAAAGATGGGATTTCCGTTAACATTATTAAGGATATTTGGATTCTTGATAGAAGTTTGGAAAGTTGGCCTACTTTCTTTTCTATTGAAATTGACAAACTTAACAATCTCTCTAGTTTCATTTCGGAAGGAGCTTGTATAACAGAGGAACTTAAGAAATATTTTGGGGAAGATCTAGTAAAGCTTATCTGCAGTTTAAAGATTGGAGTTGAGAACCATGAAGATAAGTTGGAATTATTAAATGCTCATTCCGGTAAAACTATTTCAGCATTGGCTAAAATTGCTATTTGCAATATTAATGAGGTAAATAACTCTTTCCTTAATGATTGGAGCTGCTTTAAAAAGCTTAAGCTTAATCTTCGAGTTTCACATTTCTGGTGGAGATTATTAAAGAATGCTCTTCCAACCACAGATTTCTTGTTATATAGGAGGATGATTGGATGTAACCTTTGTCCGAGAGGTTGCAATTTAATTGAAAATGGTGATCATGTTGCTGCCAATTGCTTCAAATTAAAAATGGTATTCAAGAAAGCCAATTGTTGGGGTTTCAATTTACCTATCCTTAACAGTTTGGATGAAGTTTTCTCTTATTTGAAAAATCAAATCAAGAATAATTCTTTTTCAGCTAATCTATATTGTTCCATGGTATTCAACTCTTGGAAAAGTAGAAATTTGTTAATACATGAAGGCATTGAGATGGGGGACGGAATTATTGTGACGAATGCCATTACTTTTGCATCTAACTCTTCTTATCATTTTCATTCGGACAACTGAGGTGTTAACCAACATGAGCTGATTTCTTCTTCCTGGCACCCCCCTCCACCCGGATGGATAAAAGTTAACATAGATGCATCTCTACAAAGTTCTAATGCAGCTGGAATTGGGGGTATCTTTAGAGACCACAAAGGTAGAATGCTATTATCTTTTGGTTTCTCACTTATGCATTGGGATATTGGAGCCTTAGAGCGGTTAGCTGTTCGTTCCGTGAGCAATGTGATTCAAAATTGGATGTTTGATGCTAAAGGAGTAATTGTAGAAGGGGATAACTTCAATGTTATTTCTCATTTTCAAAAATTGATGAAGATGGACATCAAATTAATGGATGAAGCTTCTAAAGAGGACTTGGACTTTCTAAAAGAGTTTAAGGTAATCATTTTCTATTTTGTGAATAGAAATTGTAATAAGTTAGCCCATTGGTGTGCTAACCATGCTTTAAAGGGTAATTTCCTTTGGGACGTGCTTGAAGTCAATAAGGTACCTCCTACCTTTTATTCTTTGTTAAAGGAGGAAAGTGATAGGATTTCTATCACTTAACTTTGTTTTTCACTTTTAAATACATTATGCAGTTCTTCAAAAAAAAACTCTACCCTGTGTGTGTGCATGGTTACCCAATTACAATCACACTTGTTCAGACTCAAGAAATAAAAATAGAGATATGCATACTCTATTACATTAAATCCTATTCTACTCTATCTTGAAGTCTTCTTTAGCAGTTTGGAGTATGATTTCTCAAAAATGTTAGTATACACAGAGATAAGAAAATAAAAATATCCAAGATATGCTAGAAGTAACAATTAAATTTTTAGCATAATAATTAGTTTTGTTATCATCAAAATCGCAAGCTCAATCTTGATTCCTGGTTTGCACCAATGTCCTCATTAATAGAATTTCTCCACCATGAGTGGACCTGCCCAGGCTACCTCAAATTTACCTCTTATTTTTTTATTAGAAAAGATATATCTTTGTAGAACTAGCACTAAGTCACTTACTTGGAAAGTTCTCAGACTAATAAATTTGTGGTGATCCTGGACATTCTTAGCCTTGTATAACTTGAGGATTTTTTGAGCCTATAGAAGCTTCTCTATTGAACCTTTGAGCTCTTCTAAGTAGAGTTTTTCATTCTATTCTAAGGTAATTTTGTAGTTCACTGCGACTTTAAGTGAATGTAGCTGTACTTCCAATGGAAAAATAGCCTCTATACAAAAGACTAAAGCATATAACATATAATGAGTTGGAGTTCTTTATGTGGTTTGGCATGCCCACAAAGCTTCAACCAACTTCTCATGCTACTGGTGCTTATTGATATCTAAGGTCTTCTTTAATATATGAACCATGGTTTTATTAAAGTCATCTGCCAATCCATTTGCCTGAGGGTAGTGAATGCTAGATTATCTCCAATTAATGTTATGATGTCTACCAATATTGTTTATTTTACTTCTTCTGAATGAAATACTATTATTTAATATAATCTGGTGAGGAACACCAAATCGGTTCATAAAATTATCTTTAAAAAAATTTAGAAGACTATGAGCTTTAATTTCTCTCAAAGTAACTATTTCTACCCACATCACGAAGTATTCTATAGCAGTAAAAATCAAAGACCTCTAGAGGATGGAGGATCTATCTTGCAGATGATATTTGTACCCTAACTTTCAAAAGGCCATATGGCGATGGTTGGACGTAGGATATTTGGTGGCTGATGCAAAACTACACCATGCACCTCACATTAATGGCAAAGAAATGCACCATTCATGTTATCATCAATCATAAAAAACAAGTAATATCTCATTCATTTAATTTTTATTTTCATTTTTGTTATGGATTATTGTGCACCATACAATTTAGCATGTACTTCTTTTATAATATTATGTGCTTTTACTTTATTTAGACTCCACAATCACATCTAATCAAATGATCTTCTTTATAGGGTGTCATTAATCAGATCAAAGGACAAGGATCCTATCTTAGTCATATATGTATTTGATTTCTCGTGAGGGAGCTTATTTTCTTGCAAGTATTCTTTGAATGATTTTTACCAATCTACCAGTTCATCATCTACAGCCAAAACAATTTCCACCTTAGTTGGTGATTTTCTATTTATATATTCAAGGTCTATGGATGACAAAACCTGCTGACCTTGCACTTCTAATAGAATTGAGTCTTTCACAAAACATGCTAGTGCCTTAGTTAACTTAGCAAGAGTGTCTATCATAGAATTCTTTCCATAGAGAATTCTACATAACACCATATTTAAAATGAATTCTAATAGATGCATAGTATACACGTTGTTAGGAATAAAAGTGACTACTAATACTAGTTAAATCCCAACAATTTAATTAACACTGTCAAAATAGAATTCTTATATGAACTTCTCATTGACTTGAGTTTCATGATTTATTAATTTAGTAGTTCATTATTCATCATGCAACTATCAAGTACTGGAAGTGATGCTAAGAATTCTACCATAGCTTATCCGTGTACTGCTCGTAGGGGAGTGAATGTAATGTCAAAATATGAAAGAATCATTGACCAGCAAGCTATAATTCCTGATAATATTAGTCGCGTCATCAAATACTATAAGGTGTTTATCTAGGATATCATATTCACTTTATGAGAAATCTGGTAGTGCCTTAAATTTTGCTTGGTAAATATCAAGGCTAAACAATTCTTCTCGATTGGAGGATAATTTACTTCAGTGGGAAGTAAATGTTTACTCAGATAATAAAGTGCATCCTCTTTTCCATCCTCATTAGCCTTAGCTAATAAGGAACCAAGATATTCATGCAAAGTTGTTGTATATAGCTTTAATAATTTCCTAGTATATCATACACAAGTACTGGAGGATTCATAAAATATTGTTTTATACAATCAAACTCTTTTTGAAAATTTTGATCGCACTTGAACGGAGCATCTTTTTTACATAATGCTATAAATGGTTGACATATGCCTGAAAAGTTTGATATAAATTTCCTATGAAATGCTAATAGACCTTGGAAATATATAAATTAGGTGAGAACTTTAGGTGGTGTCATCTTGAAATCCATTCCATAATGTTGAACCACAAAACTAAAAAAATTCCTTGAAGTGATGCAAAAAACACACTTCAAAGGATTCATTTTTAGATTATTTTGATATAATCTTTTGAAAAAAAATCTCAAGTCATATAAATTTTCATCTCTTTTGAAACTTTTAACTTCTAGATCAACGACATAACACTCCACCTAATGATGGATGAGTTCATAAAAAAATCCTCATAATTGCTAGCTGGTAAGTTGCACGTGCATTCTTTAACCCAAAAGGTATGACTTTGCAGTAGTAGATGCCTATTGGCATTTTGAATGCTGTAGATTTGTTGTCTTTGGGACCATCTTAATCAGGTTGTATCCGAATGAGCCATCCATAATGGAGAATATTGCATGTGAGGAGGCAATATCTACAAAGAGTTTGGGTATATAGAGTGGAAACTCATCTTTAGGATAGGCTTTAGTTAAATCTCCAAAGTTAATACATTCACATTTCTTACCATTCTTCTTGACTAGAATGATGCTAGCTAACTAGGTAGGATATTTCTATTCCTTGATGAAAGTGACATCAATTGATTTATTGACCTCTAATAATGCCCTACGCAATGTCTAGTTAGATTTTTAGAGGCACTTGCTTCACTAAAATACTTATGGTTAAATTACAAATTTGTGAACTGCTATGTCTGGGGACAATTTGAGCATATGTTCATAACTCCAGGAAAAGTAGTCTTTGAATTCTGATAGTAGTTGAATCATGCCATTCATATAATCCTCATTCAATAGAGTGTTGATGAAGACTTGTTGAGGGACTTCTTCGGTGTCTATATTTACATCTTTTAGATCATTAATCATATATTTAATATCTTCATGCCTAGAGGTGCATCCCTAACTTGAGAGTCATCCAGATCATTTAATGTTTCTAATTAGAGTTAATTAAAAGATTTAACGTTTGCCAAAAAGAGAATATTAAACTATAGATTATTGGATATTACTAAACAATATTCATCGTCTTCAAATGGACATATAGTAGCAAAGCCAATATAAGATCTTTGTGTATATTTGTGGAAATTAATATTCATCATGTATTTAAATTGCTAGACTTCACCTCTAGTCCAATTTGAAGGTGTTAAACCTTACATAGAAAAATTATTTATAGGGTTCGAATACCAAGCAAGATGCAATTCTATTATCTTATCTGTAAAAGTATCATCAAGGGTTACATAAATTTGAAGGTTTACTAGTGGAACATACGAAGATATTGGCATTAGTTTCAGGTTTTAGAGGAAGAAAGGTTATCACCTCAAGCCTCTTTACACATTATGGGATAGTGGTGTTAAGGTAATATTTTCCATGTACCTTTTTAACCTCTCTATGGTAGATAGATCTGAATTATCTTCTCTAGCAACTTGTACCATGTTCTCATGTCTATTAATTTCATTAAAAATCTTAAACTTTTATTGATTTATAAATTTCTTATATTCTATATAACCTATAGGCCTTTCTCGAGCATATATGATCCATCCTCTGAACTTGATTACGAATCAATATATATTGAAGGATCCCTTATTTACATAGTTTAATTTTAAATTTTCACGTTTACCATCCTTAACCTATTCCTTTAGATCAATGTGATATTTTACCTCCTCTTTTTGAGAGAGGAGTAGATTGCCAATGAACAATGAATTCGAGACCAGAACGTTGCTTTTTTTCATCTTTTCCTCTCCCTTTTCTTCCTTTTATTTCTATTTAAACTAATTTGAGATTTTTAGAGAAAATAATAAAATTCGTAGGTAGATAATCTGAAGCATCTTGATATATACTGACTTTGTGAATTGAAAACATTACAAATCAGCTTAAATGCAGATCTCTATTCCATTTAGAGAGAACTTTATTCACTGATGTAATGTGGAATGCACCATTCTATACTCATGAAGTGAGGGTCTATGATGGAGAGCATAAAACACGCTTCATAAAAATATTATATAAAATTTGGGTTGAAATTTTAAAGGTTTTTATTGAACCCAAAGCTCTCCTGCCCTTCTCTTTGAATCCTAACAATGTCATCTTATCAAAGATGAGTTTATAAGTGTCTACCCTTAGGTATGCTAGAGTTATGAGAGTCTTGATGTTGACCGATGCACCTATATCAAGAAGAACACAAGATACTTTGATGTTATCTATATTAATGAAGATATACAATGGACAATTATGATCTGTTGTTCCTAGTAGCAAATTTTGGTCTGAAAATGTGACTCTAGGAACTTCTTTAAAGTATAGTGAAAGTTTGAGGAGGGTGTGAGAACTAAATGAACTGACCCAGTAGCAAACTAATACAAAAGTAATACTATCACTTGGTGTAGAATCTTGTACAATTATCAAAAGTTATAAAGATTGTGCTAATAATCTAATCAATACCACATAATATCTATCACAAATTTTTAGTTTAATAATTATATTATAAAAGAAACTAAAAAAATAAATAGTAGAAAATAAAATTAGAAAGAACGCACCAAATTTTATAGTGGTTTAATCAAACCATGACCAACGTCCACTCCTCAGGTATTGCACTAAACTCTTCAGTGACACTCCTTTAGCCCCCACATATAGACGGAGAAGCCCTTACAAACTCTCTTCCACCAACCTGGTGCAACAGAGGACGTGCTGGATTATTCCGTGTGGCCCACCCTTACCTCTGCTGCCATTAGTTAATTTTTAATTAATATAAATTATTTAAATTAAATTAAATTTAAAATAAATTATTTATTTGAAATAATTTTAAAAATATCTAAACATTTAAATATTTAGTTAATAACCAATTAAACTAAATTCAAATAATAATAAAAAAGTTTAAAAAGAAAATTATTTTCAAATAATTTAGAATTTTAGAAAGTATTTAAGAATTAATTTAATTAAATTAATAGTTATTTTAAATGGTAATTAAATTTAAATTCATTTATGTACTTTAGTTATTAAAAAATTTTAAAAATTCAAAACAAATTCAATTTAAATCATAAAAACCCTTATAATAACTTAAAATTTTCATAAAATTATGTATTTTATTTAAAATATATTTTAAATATAATTTTATTTTAAAGTATTTTTATTATTTAATTATTTCAATATTTAATATTTAGTAAAATATTTTATTAATATTTTCAAAATCAAAAGTAATATTTTAAAAAACTTTAAGTAATAAAAGAAGTATTTTAAAATATCTCAATCTAACATTATAATTATTTTAAGAAATAATTAATTAGTTTTAATTATTTAACCACTTTAATGATAAATTAAATGTTTAATTAAACTTAAATAGATTCAAAATATTAAAATTTAATTTTACTTTATTAAATTCAAAGAACTTGTTTTAATTTCTTTTAAATATTTTAAATATTTGAAATAAGTTAAATTACTTACAAGCTCAAGTATTTGATTAATGTTTAATAAATATTTAGCTTAAATAATTCTTCAAAAATCCAAAAATTCTATTTTGAATTATATTTACGTTATTAAATTATTTTCAAATTTGTTTTGAAATTATTTTTTAACTATTTTGAGATTTTCTTCAAAAATTAATTTTAAATTGTTCTAAAATTTTATAAAAGTCTTTTAAAATTCAGCTATTTTCTAATGTAAAATTATATATATATATATATATATATATATATATATATATATATATATATATATATATATATATATATATATATATATATATAATTTGAGAGTTTTAAGTGGGCTTGGAACTTTAAACATAGCTTGACCAATGTGAATGGTAATCATGGGGAAGGATTACTGGATAGTTGTATGCCAACTTTTTACTAATTGAGCCATTATTTAGTTGTATGCCCAGGAGGTGTAGAACTATAACACTCAAACATAGTGACATTACCCCATTTTTATTAGGAGTTTAATAGACTTAAAATCAACTAGGACCTAAATGCAAATAACCCAAGTGAACTCTTCTAATAAGCTTAAAACTTAAAAAATTTGTAATAAATGCAAATAAGATCAAAAAAATTTAAAATAAAATATTAAAATGCTCAAAAGTAAACCTTCAATCCAAGAATAATAAAAGCCCTTTGACTAGACCCCTAATTTAATGTTAATTTAATTTTTAAAGAAAATAGAAAATTAAATTGATTAATTAACTAAAAATTTAAAAAAACTTAAAATTTTATAAATTCTTGGAAACATCCCCTTGTGCCATTTTTTTATCTTTGGAGGCGATTCCAAGAGGTTTGGGACTAATTTGATTCAAAATCTAAAATTCCTCTTAATTAAGGAAATTTAAAAAAAATCCAAAAAATGTCCAAATTATAAATAATCATAATTAAATATAGAAAATGCAATTTAATAAAACTCAAAGTCTTTAAAATTTAATCAAAATCTTGAATTTTATAAAAATATCAAACATCCAAAACCAAGTCAAAGTAAAATAAGTAAACCCTCTAGTCAATTATGGTTCAAATTTTGGGATCAAATTTTAGAAAATTATAACTTTTCATTGAATACTCCAAAATAAGTAAACTAATAGTCTAACTACTTATCATAAGATCTAATATTTATTAAAGATTGAAATCATTTAAAGTTAACTTTAATTTAAAAGTCAACTTCTTGACCCTTAATTAATTCATTAAATTAAATCCAATAATTTATAAAAAATCTAATACTTTTCTAAAATTCAAAAAAAAATCTAATTTGATTAATAAAACTCTTAACCAACATTCTAATATACAACAACCACTCCAAAATGAAGTTTTTTGGATTGACAACTCGTGTCCTAGGGAGGCCTAATACCTCATACCAGGTGACACAACACCTCAAATAAATTTAATGGGGTGTAAAACATTAAATCAAATCATCCTTAATTATTTAAATAAATTAAATTTTTTTAATCTAACTACATCAACAAGGTTTTTAGGATGGACTACTCCCGGGGGCTACGTGTCCTAAAGATGCTTGGTTCCTCGAGCTTGGTGGCACAATGCCAAAATCCTATTGATAGAAAATATAAACTAATTTAACTTCTGTTGGCTCAAGAAAAATGGCATGAATGCATGAATCCCGCTTTGTAGTCATAGGATTCCATTTCCTTTACGTCAAAATGTAGATAACCAGATTTCCCCTGAGGATAGTGTCAGGGTTTAATTAGATCTCGGGTTCTTACTTCCTATGAGTACAAGCACTCATAGTTAATTACCCTTCTTAACAAGTAAGAGAGAATTCTCGATTAAGGATGAAAGAATTTTAGGTATTTTTAGTCTCAATAATGGGGAAAGTGGAGATAAACCCAATCAAGATCCCATGGTTCCATATTCCCGGGTATGCTATAGATTTCAATCTACCAATACTAACAATCATTGACCGTAGTGTCCAGGAAATCTGATTAGTAGCCATGGGTTATCTCCTCTTAGAGATCCCAAGTAGATTGATGTGGTTAAATGTTAATTTTAGTTTTAATTTTTTTTATTTGGGGTTTTGGGTTTACATCTATTGGAATATCTAAAAATTAGTTTACTTTGGGATTTATGATTTCATTTACAAGTAACCCAAGAGTTTGGTTTAGAGCGGGTCTTATGGCTTCTTAGGAAGTAGCCTAGGAATTTAGATTTGGTTTGGGACTTATGACTTTCATAAAAAGAAGCCTGGCATTTAATTTAGATTTGGTACTTATTACTCTATTTATGAGTTGCCCAAGGATGGGTCTTACAACCTACCTCTATAGTGAGGCTGCCCGGAGGTTTTAAATTATTTGGGTAGGACTTATGGCTTCCCTTAGAAAGTAGCCTGAAAAGTGGGTCTTACAACTTAATCCATTAGACTAAGGTGCCCATAGGTTTAAATTTGATTTTTGATATTTAGGATCATTGCTATTAATTTTAATAATTTTCATAAAATGTGGGGGCATATGATTTCAGTTAGAAGTTGCACGTTTATTTATTTAGTTTGGGGCTTACGGCACAAATTAAGAGTTGCCCTCTGTTCCGAATCTATTTTCATCGATTATAATTTAGATGATAGAAAACACTCTTATTTCTCTATGACTGCCTTACCTACTGACATTTTAGGTCCACAAGACTAGACTGTAATTGGAACCAGCTCAAGATTGGGTAGATTAGGTTTGAGTCAGTTTGTACCTTTTTCCTTTTTTGAGTCTATTGTAATTGGTGTGGCTCCTGATGCTAAGTAATCTTGTACACACACACCTTGAAAGATCTTCTGACTGTTCCCTAGAGTTTATTATTTTTGGTAACATCGTCCGGGATGATATTTATATCAACCTGGATAATCGGTTCAAAATAGAAACCCTAAATAGGGCATCTTTGTTAAGGCAGCTGTCATTAAACACATAGTCTTAGATGAATTTATATCGGCCAGGATGATAGGCTCAAATTAGAAATATTTTATTACAAGATCTATTTAGGAATTGCTTACTTTTAAACATCGTCCTAGGGATCGACTTGACCTATCTGGATCAGCCTGGCCAATCGAGCATAATTTTTTCATAATTAAGTCTGGTACTTAAGGAAAGCAATTTAGATTTTATTACATGATCACATGGACAATCGCAGGATCGGTCGGGACAATCCATTGGACGATTGGACATCGGACAGCTCTTATTCAGTGCGATATTCAGGACAATATTCCATGATTTATACTGATCGGCCAGGATGATATAAATATATTATCCTGGATGATATGAATATATTTCTTTTGATCATCCCTAACCGACCGGACTGATTGAGCATAATTTACGCTGATCGATCAGGCCGATATTTTTATCAGCTTGGACAATAAAGTCGGTAAATTACATTAATGAGCTTGTTTAGATATCTTCTATTTAAGCTTTGACAAGACACTTGGTAAGTGTATTTGGCAGCTGTTGTAGCTTCGCTCTTTTGAAGGGAACTTGAAGAGAGAACTTGAAAGGGAGAGAGGAAAGGGTGGAGTTTGAGAGAAGGAGAAGATCCTTGGAGGGGGTTTCAAGGGTGTGTGGAGGGGGATTCCACACGATTGCTCCAGCGAGATTGCACCTTAGTACCATCGGATTCAAGGCTTGTCTTGAGGGAAGTTTTGGGAAGAAAAAGATCTCTTTGGTGTCTAAGGACCCGGCTACTCCACTGTACCGGGGAAGGTTGAAGTGATTTTGTAAGGGCTTCTCCGCCTAGCTGTGGGGGTTAAAGGAGAGACACTTACTTTAGTGCAATACTTAGAGGGTGTCTCTGAGGAGTGGATATAGGTCAAGATTTGATCGAATTACTATAAATTTGGTGTGTTCTTTACTTTATTATTTTCGCATTTAATTTCTGCATTGTGTTTTCTTTGTGGTGGCTTTGGGTTTAGCTTTTTTATTGTGAAAGATTTTTTAAAATACCAATTCACCTCTCTCTTAATTAGCCTTGGGCTAGTTCATAAGGGCCTAACATCCCTAACGAACTTTCAAGTGGTATCAGTGTAGGATTCATAAATTCTAGTTATTGAAAATTTTTGAATTTTTATCCATGGCTAATTTTTATAATCGTAATATTGCTGAAGGTTGTTCAATAACCAGACCACCTTTATTTGAAAATATTACTTTTGATTTTTTGGATAATTTGCATATCTAATTTTTTACAATCAATTGATTTTCGAATGTGGCAAATAATTTTAACAAGTTACCTTCTCGTATTTTAGATGGAATTAAAACTGATATTCCTTTTAATCAATGGAGTAGAGAAGAGAAAATCAATGCTCAATTGAATTCTAAATCATTAAACTATTTTTTCTGTGCTTTAAATTGTGAAGATTTTATGTTTGTTTCCACATGCACTACTGGTAAGAAAATTTGGGATAAATTACACACTTTATACGAAGATACTAGTGAAATCAAGAAATCTAGATTGAATATTTTAAAGCATGATTATGAATTATTTTGCATGAAACCTTACAAGATGATTTTAGAAATGTATACTAGATTTATTCAAATTGTGATATCATTGCATGCTTTACGTAAAGAGTTTTCAAACCTTGAAAAAGTTGATAAAATTCTACGTTTTCTACTTGATAAGTTTGATGCTAAATTTATTGCTATTTATGAATCAAAGAATTTGAATAAATTTTCTATTAATAATTTGATTAGCTCCCTCATTGCCTTCGAGCAAAGTTTGAGTCAAAGACTTTTGGATGTAGGAAAGATGATAGTGTTAAATGCTGAAAACATGGAGAAAAGTGGCTTAGTTGGTGACGAAAGCAATGACTTATCAAGCAAATTAAAAAGCTCACCAAAGAATAAGCATCAATAAAAGTGGAATAAAGGTAAAAATGATAAGAATGCTAAGATTTCTTTTGACGTTGTTTGATTTGGATGTAGGAATCCTGGGTGTATAAAAAATCAGTGCCCAAATTTGAGAACTATTCCTACAAAAGAAAAGGGTAAAGCTAAGCAAGGGAAAATAATGAAAAGCAAAAAATCTCCTGGGCACGTAGCTTCTGAATCATCAGACCAAGAGCATGATGATGTTTAAACCATTATTTATGTGCTTTATTTTTTTTGTGTTTGCATGTTTTATTTGTTTTTGTTTGATTTCTGTGTTTCGTTTATTCTTTTTCACTCTTCTTTTTTTCTTTTTTTTTGTTAAATTGTTAATTTTATTTTACTTAGTGTTTTCTATATTTTAAAAAAAGGATTAAAATTTTAAAAATGAAAAATCTACCTCCTATTTTTCTTGAAATTCTTATGTAAGCTGTGGTTGTCTTCTCTAAAAAAAGTCAAAGAAAGGAAACTCGTGATTTTGACTCACAATCTCTGTTTCCTAAAAGAGGTTATTCTACTTTTGATTTAAAATCTTCATCATATTTTAAATTAGATTTTTAAAACTAAACTTTTTTCATCTCCCTTTATTTTATCTATCACATAGGAATCTTTTACAAGTTGTTGAATCTACCTCAAAATTTTCTTAATCAAGTAATTCGTTTTATCAATAGGATTGATTTACTTTTATTTTTAAGATTTAAAAAATGTAGCATAATAAAAAAAAAGTGGCCAATGATGCCAAAAATAAAAAATGCGTAATGATGTCAAATTGAAAAAAAGGGGATACTTAAAGTGTATCAAAAATAAAAAGATATGCAGTGCACCAACCAATTGATAAGAGGCTTAAAATGAGCCCACAAAATATAATGCTTACATTTCTTATACTTCTTAAAGCTTAAGAAAACCTTTGATACTTTCGATACTTTAGTTTGAAAATCATGATTCCTGATTCAACAATTTGTGCATTAATGTTCTATTAGATATGTTTTATGGAAGGAGATTTGGGAATATTAGTATTTCTTTTTCTAATTTATTCCTTAATTTAGATATTGGATTAAAAAATTTTTGATCCTTTAAAAAGAACTTGAGCTTGGATTAATAATTTCTAAATTTCTTACCTTTACTAGATTATACGGTGTCAATCCATTCCTTACGATATTTTTTGAATAAAATTATGAGGAAGCTTTTTCTTTTTTAAAACTTTTTTTTTCATGACCCTTCTTTTTTTGATAATGTCAAAGCGGGAGAAACATATTGTTGTTTTTGCATCTTTTTTTCTTCTTTCAAAAATTAATAAGAACAAAAATTTTTGATTTCCCCTCTTTTTAAAGTTTTATTTTAGAAAGGGGGAGATTAGGAGAATATGATTCTTATTAGCAAATTCAACCAATAATATTTGCCATCATAAAAATGGTAGAGATTATTGTGAATCTATTTTCATGGATTATGATTTTGATGATAGCAAACACTCTTGTTTCTCTACGACTGCCTTACCTACTGACATTTTAGGTCCATAAGATCAGACTGCAATTGGAACCAGCTCAAGATTGGGTAGACTAAGTCTAAGTCAATTTGTACCTTTTTTCTTTTTTGAGTCTATTGTAATTGGTGTGGCTCTTGATGCTAAGTAATCTTACACACACACACCTTGGAAGAGTTTCTGACTATTCCCTAGAGTTTACTATTTTTGGCAATATCATCTGGGATGATATTTATATCAGCCTGGACGATCGGTTCAAAAATAAAAATCCTAATTAGGGCATCCTTATTAAGGCATTCATCATTAAACATATCATTTTGGATGATTTTTTATCGATCAAGATGATAGCCTCAAATTAGAAAGAATCTGCCACCAAATCTATTTACGAATTACTTATTTTTGGATATCATCCTAGGGATCGGCCTGGCCTATTGTAGATCAGCCTAGCCGATCCAGCACAACTTTTTCATAAATAAATCTGGTATTTAACGAAATCAATTTAGATTTTATTACATGATCACATCGTCCTTGATCACATCATTCTGGATGATCGTAGGATTGGCCGGGACGATCCACTGGATGATTGGTCATCGGACAACACTTATTCAGAGCGATGTTCAGGATGATATTCCATGATTTATACTGATTGGCCAGGATGATATAAATATCTTCCTGGATGATATGAACATATTTTTTCTGATCGTCCCTAATTGATCGGGCTGATTGAGCATAATTTACGCTGATTGGCTAGGCTGATATTTATATCAGCCTGGATGATAAAGTTGGCAAATTGAATTAATGAGCTTATTTTGAGATCTTCTATTTAAGCTTTGACAAGACACTTGGTAAGTTTCTTTGGAAGCCATTGTAGCTTCGTTCTTTTGGAGGGAACTTGAATAGAGATCTTGAGAGGGAGAGAGGAAAGGGTGGAGTTTGAGAGAGGGAGAAGATCCTTGGAGGAAGTTTCAAGGGAATGTGGAGGGGGATTCCACACGATTGCTCTGGCGAGCTTGTACCTTAATACCATCGGATTCAAGGATTGTCTTGAGGGAAGTTATGGGAAGAAGAAGATCTCTATGGTGTCAATAGACCCGGCTACTCTGGCTCACTGGGGAAGGTGGAAGTGATTTTTTAAGGGCTTCTCCACCTAGCTCTGTGGGCTAAATTAGAGACATTGAGTTTAGTGCAATACTCGGAGGGTGCCTCTGTAGAGTTGACGTAGGTCAAGGTTTGATCGAACCACTATAAATCTAGTGTGTTCTTTCCTTTATTATTTCAGCATTTAATTTTCACATTTTGTTTTCTTTATGGTGGATTTTGGTTTGGCTTTTTTATTTCGAAAGATTTTTTAAAATACCAATTCACTTCTCTCTTAATTAGCCTTGGGCTAGTTCATAAGGGCCTAACATCCCTAACAAACTTTCACCCACTAGTGGGTCTTATAGCCTAACCTTATAGGCTAGGATGCCTGAGTGAGGGGTCTAGGGTTGCATCATCACCTAACATTTCCATCAGAGGTCGGACTTACAACTTTTACTAGAAGTGGCCGAGGGTTTTAATTGGGAGTTAGGAGTTAAGTCAATTTTTTACCTAAAACTGCCCTTTAAGGTCGGGCTTACAACTTTCCTACAAAAGTTGCCAGTTAATTTATTTAGTTCAGGGCTTACGGCTCCGATTAGAAGTTGCTCGTTAATTTATTTAAGTTGGGGCTTACAGCTCTAATTAGGAGTTGCCATTTAATTTGTTTAGTTTGGGGCTTACAGCTCTAATTATAGGTGTTGCCCAGATAGTGAGACTTACAACCACTTTTAGAGGTAGCCTGAAGAATTTTCTGTTAGGTAGGTTCTAGTACTTAGTTAGAAGTTTACCTAATGATGGGTCTTATGACTTAGAACCTTAAACTAAGTGGCCCGAGTTGTGGGTTTTACAACTTATTCCTTTTATACTAGGATGTCCGTTAATTTATTTAGTTTGGGGCTTACGGCTCCAATTAAGAGTTTGTAATATCAAAAATCTGCTCCAGGATCATCCAGGATGATCTGGATCGTCCTGGGACGATCAGTGGAAATTTTGCTCCAGAATGTACCCAGATTTGCTCCAGGTGATTTTCTGTACACATCGTCCAGGCCGATCGGCACTGTAGAAAATATCGGCCTGAAAATAGTTCTGGGAACCGTCTAGGACGATCCAAATTGGTCTGATCGTCCTGGGACAATCTGGCGATCGGCCAGGCCGATCTGAGTATTATAAAGCTGATTTCAGTCGTTTTGAAGAGAGAGAAAAAAATAAAATATCTGATTTTTATCTGAGGAGAGAGAACGTCGTGGACTTTTGGAGCAAAGTTGATTTTCGGACGACGCGGAGCTGTTTTTGTCCGTGGAGACTGTTCGAGATATTGCTGTACGCAAGGTAAGGCACATTCCGCCTTTCTCAATTTTCAGAACCGTCGTGTTTGGCGGTATTTTCTGTCCGGATTTCGTTTCCGTTAATGATTTTCGTCCGTATCTTTTGATTGGTTCAGTTTTTACCGCGTAACTTTCTGTATATTGTTGACGTGCCGGGTGTGCACATTTTGGTTATTTTCTGAAGATTTTTGTCCGGGTATTTTTGATTCGGCGGTGTTTTTAGTCGACTGCATTTTTCTATGAAATTGAAAATTATCTGTGCAGTAGAATAAATGTTCTGAAATGTGATTATCTATACTCTGTGAGAATTTGGTGAATTTTTATTTTCAGAAAAATTGTGTAAATTCTGTATACTGCCGTTGTGCTGCCCGATTTTTGTCTGATTTTCGATTCGCCCAGATTTCTTCTGAATTGAAATGCTATTTGTATATGCTATAAAAAGGGAGTTATAAGGGGTCTGAATCCTAAGAGATTCAATCAGTGTCTGGGAAATCTGAAATGAGCTCAATCTGAAATTCTGAAATCAATTCTGTTCCGGATCCGATGAAATCTATTCTAGTGCTGTGAGCACATAAGCATATCTGTTCTGGTGCCGTGAGCACAAAGGGAGTTATAAGGGGCCTGAATCCAAAGAGATTCAGTTAGTGTTAGGGAATTTAGCTATGAAATATATATCTGATATCTGATTTGATCTGATTCTGCTTTCTGTATCTGTTCTGTAAGCGATTATGATTTTTGTACGATATGATTTGATCTGATCTGATCTGATTTGTATGGTCTGATTCCGATACGATCCTGATACGAGTCTGTTTTGTTCTGATGTGATCTGAATTTCTGACTTCTGTACGATTCCATTCTGAATTGATATGTCTGATCTATTCTGTTCTGATTTGTATTCTGATTGATCTGATCTGTACGATTCTGATTCTGATTTGACATATGTCCGTATAAGTTCCGATTTGATATCTTTCTGATTCTGTTTCGATTTCTGTACGGATTTGTGTCTGATGAGTTTGGTTTTAGATTCTGAGAGTTTTGATTGGAGGTTTGTTGCTTTGCTGAGCTGTTGAGCTCACTCTTATTTTCTGGTGGTTTTCAAGTTCGGGGAAAGGGAAGGAAGTCCAGGAATAGATTCAGAGTCTGATCAGTATAGGTATTATTTGTACCTTTTGATTTTTGTACAGTCATGGCTTTTCTGTTCTGTCTTTCTTTATGTTCAAAAGCCATGTACTGTATCTGTAGATGATTGTTTTGAGGAAAAGAAAATTTAGATGTTTTGTTCCGCTATGTTTGGTGATTTATAGTAGCTCTGTGTTTCTGTGTTTGTGTGTTTGTTTGAGTTGAAATAATTTGGAAGATTCAGTTCAGAACCAAATTCCATAACCAGATCCTTGTCAGTCCATCCGTTTTAAGTTCCGTGTCGCGGCCCGGTGCAAGCGGGATCCGTCCCTGATCGGGTCGGGTCGTGACAAGCTTTAGTGGTATCAGAGCACTGGTTTTGGAAATTGGTTGGATTGTAAGACAGAGCTATAGGAAGTGATCAGTGAGTCTGTCTTGGGGTAGTTTTGGGTCGTTTGGCTTTTTATTGTGTTGTTTTTGTGATAGTTTTCCAGATTTTTGGATTTTCTGTATGGATCAGCCAGACCCAGACTTGACAGACGGGCAGAGTGCCAGTCAGGCAGCACCAGTGGGGAGTACAGCCCCAGTGGCCGGTGCTGATACATTGTCTCAGTTTGCTACGCTTGTTGCTCAGATGATGAGCGAGACTCAGAGCAGAGCTGTTACTGTCAGATCAGATGATATTGATAGACATTTGCAGATGTTTTTGAGGTTGAAACATCTGAGATTTGAGGGCGCTGTTGAGCCCAGAGCAGCCGAGGAATGGCTGAGGAGATTGGAAAAGACCTTCGACGGAATGCAGTGTCCGTCAGACAGGAAGGTTCCTTTGGCAGTATTTCTGTTGGACGGAGAGGCTGAGCACTGGTGGGAAGGCCAGCAGGCAGCCAAATTTCAGGGTAGACTGAACTCTTTGATTACCTGGGAAGAGTTCACTGAGGTATTTCGAGATTGGTTTGTTCCTCCTTCTGCACGACAGCAGATGCAGGAGAGTTTTCTAAGACTTGTTCAGGGGAGCAAGACGGTGATGCAGTACGAGGCTGAGTTTACTGTGTTAGCCAGGTATGCTCCGTAGCTGGTTAGTACTTCTGCTAAGAGGTGCTACAGATTTTTGAGGGGATTGCGAGATAGTCTGAGACAGCCCCTGGTACCTTTTCACATTTCTGATTTCTCTGAGCTTGTGGAGCGAGCTCATCTGATTGAGAATGATCTGATGGCTACTCAGCAGCGGTGGACTGCGAGTAGGAAGAGATTTGGAGGTGAGGCTTCTGGCAGTGGTTCCTCTGGGAAGAGGAGATTTGTGGCTGGTTCTGGATCTGTTGATTCCAGGAGGAGTGGAGGGTCGTCTGGTACTGCTACCAGTACGACGAGTTCAGGATCTATCAGTGGGGCACCTGTGTGCCAGAGTTGTGGACGGCGACACCATGGCCAGTGCTACAGGATGGCTGGTCTGTGTTTCAGATGTGGTCAGCCTGGACATAGGATTGCAGAGTGTCCACAGGCTGGATCTGACCGACGTTCTGAGTTCCGACCTGAGGGCTCTGTTAGACCTGCCGGTTCTACAGCAAGAAGACCGAGGACTATTCCTCCTCGCCCTGAGGGATTTTCTGGGAGAGGTGGTAGTACTAGTTCTGGACCACGGAGACCACCTACTGTTCAGAGGGAGCAGAGTAGTTCTGTTGCTTCAGCTCCTGCTCTAGTTCAGCCACGAGTTTACAGCCTGAGTCAGCAGAAGGCTCGTGATGCTCCGGATGTTGTGATAGGTACGGTTTACATTTCTGATCAGCTCTGTCGTGTTTTGTTTGACTCTGGAGCTAGTCACTCTTTTCTGTCCGAGCGCTGTTTTGAGACTTTACGTTTGGATTCTCTTTTACTGCCGGTTTCACTTTCCGTGATTTTACCGGCTGGAAGTAATTTGATTGCCCGCAAATTTTGTTTGTGTGAGATTGACATTGCTGACAAGAAGTGAAAATCTAGTATGATTTTGTTGCCGATTTCTTCGTATGACGTGATTTTGGGCATGGATTGGCTGAGTCTGTATGAGGCTCAGATTGACTGTCTGAAGAAGCAAGTGAGTTTGCTTGTGGCTGGAGAGAGAGTTGTATTTCAGGGTTTACGAGGTATTCTCTCCAGTCTGATTTCTGCGTTGGAGGTGAGCAGAATGTGGAAGAAGGGATGCCCAGTCTTTTTGGCTTCGGTGCGGGATCTGAACCTGGAAGTTAGTTATGTTTCTAAGATCCCGGTGGTATGGGAGTTTGTTGATGTTTTTCCTGAAGAGTTGGTTGGTTTACCTCCGGATAGAGATGTGGAGTTCTCTATCGATGTTTTTCCGGGTACCGCTCCTATATCAAAAGCTCCGTACAGGATGGCACCGAAAGAACTTTCTGAGTTGAAAGTTCAGCTTCAGGAGTTGGTTGACAGAGGCTTTGTTCGTCCTAGTGTTTTGCCCTGGGGAGCACCTGTTTTGTTTGTGAAGAAGAAGGACGGGACACTCCGTATGTGTGTGGATTACAGAGATTTGAACAAGGTCACGATCAAGAACAAGTATCCTTTGCCTCGGATTGACGACTTGTTTGACCAGCTTTTCGGATCTTCAGTATTTTCGAAGATTGATTTGCGATCCGGATATTTTCAGGTGAAAGTGAAGGAAGCTGATGTGGTGAAGACTGCTTTCAGTACTCGGTACGGGCACTATGAGTTTTTGGTTATGACTTTTGGGGTAACCAATGCGCCTGCTATTTTCATGGATCTGATGAACCGAGTATTCAGGGAGTTTTTGGATCAGTTTGTGATTGTCTTCATCAACAATATTCTGGTATATTCTGCTTTTGAGGATGATCATGCCAGACACTTGAGGATTGTGTTGGAGACTCTGAGGCGGCATCAGTTGTATGCCAAGTTCTCCAAGTGTGAATTCTGGCTGAAGAGCATTTCTTTTCTGGGGCATGTGGTGAGCGGAAAAGGTATTTCTGTTGATCCCCAGAAGATTCAGGCGGTCGCTGATTGGCCAAGGCCGACTACGGTATTTGAGGTACATAGTTTCTTGGGCATGGCCGGGTATTATAGGAAATTTGTGAAAGGATTTTCATAGATTTCGACGCCTCTGACGAGACTGACTCAGAAGTCAGTACCTTTTGTTTGGACACCGGAGTGTGAAGCTAGTTTTCAGAGATTGAAGGACTGTTTGACTTCAGCTCAAGTGTTAGCACTTCCGTCAGGTACGGAAGGATTTTAGGTGTTCAGTGATGCTTCACTGAAAGGTTTGGGTTGTGTGCTGATGCAAAATGGAAGGGTAATTGCTTATGCTTCTAGACAGTTGAAACCACATGAGAAGAATTACCCGACACATGATTTGGAGTTAGCTGCTATTGTCTTTGCTTTGAAGATTTTGCGTCATTACCTGTATGACGTCAGATGTGAGATTTTCACTGATCATAAGAGCCTGAAGTATATTTTCACTCAGAAGGATCTAAATTTGAGACAGAGAAGATGGCTCGAGTTGATCAAGGACTATGATTTGACTATTCAGTATCAGCCTGGGAAGGCTAATGTGGTAGCGGACGCTCTGAGCAGGAAATCTTCTGGCTTATCAGGTTTGCAGCTTACTTTTGATGATTTTTTGATTCGTGACATGGAGCGATTGCAGTTGGAGGTGATTTTGCTCAAGCGATTTAGATTTGGCTCAGATGAGTATTCAATCTTCTTTGGAAGCACGAATTCAGGAAGCCCAGAAGTCAGATTCTGATTATTCGAAGTTGATTGCTCAGATTGGATCCGGTAAGACTCCTGAACTTCAAATTTCTGATTCTGGTGTTATTTTCTGTAAGAACAGGTTGTGGGTACCTGTGTTTGGGGATTTGAGGCAGGAGATTCTGTATGAATCTCATCATTCAGGCTACACTGTTCATCCAGGCAGTGGTAAGATGTATGCTGACATGAAACTTTTGTTCTGGTGGCCTGGAATGAAGAAGGATGTGGCAGAGTTTGTGTCGAGATGCGAAGCCTGTCAATTGGTGAAGGCAGAGCATCAGCGACCAGGTGGACTGTTGCAGTCGTTGCCTATCCCTGAGTGGAAGTGGGAGGAAGTAACGATGGACTTTGCGATGGGTTTTCCTTGATCTAGACAAGGGCACGATGCCATTTGGGTAGTTGTAGATCGATTGACGAAGTCCGCCCATTTTCTTCCGATCAGACAGACCGATCCGGTGGATCGTTTGGCACAGATATATTTGAAGGAAATAGTCAGATTGCACGGTGTGCCTCGAGTGATTGTTTCTGACCGAGATGGACGTTTTACTTCCAGACTTTGGAAAGGTATTCAGCAAGGCTTGGGTACAAAACTGCATTTCAGTACAGCCTTTCATCCTCAGACCGATGGACAGTCTGAGAGGACCATTCAGGTGCTGGAAGATCTGCTGAGACTTTGTGTTCTGGACTTTGGCGGAAGCTGGGAGGATCATATTCCGCTGATTGAGTTTGCTTATAACAATAGTTTTCAGTCCAGTATTGGTATGGCACCGTACGAAGCTCTGTATGGCAGGAAGTGCCGTACTCCTTTGACTTTGACGGAGATCAGAGATAGACAGGAACTGGGTGCCACTTTTGTTGAAGAAACTGTTAAGAAGATCAGTCTAATTAAAGAGAGATTGAAAGCGGCTCAGGATCGACAGCAGAAGTATTATAATCAGAAGCACATGTTTGTTGAGTTTCAAGTTGGTGACTTTGTGTATGTCAAAGTCAGTCCGATGAAGGGTGTGAGCAGATTTGGTCAGGTATGCAAGCTTAGTCCAAGGTATGTTGGACCGTTTGAAATTTTGGAAAGGATTGGAAAATCTGCTTACCGACTGTTGCTTTCTGATTCACTGTCGGACCTGCATAACGTGTTTCACGTATCCACTCTGAGGAAGTTGATTTCAGACTCTGGGAAGAAGATATCAGCTGACGAGGTTGAGATTCAGGAGAATCTGGCGTACAAGGAAGAGCCAGAGTTAATTTTAGCGTACGACGTCCGAAAGTTAAGAAATAAAGAGATTCCGATGGTTAAAGTCCAGTGGAAGCACCGGACTGCGCGAGAAGCGACTTGGGAGAAGGAGTCTGACATGAGACAGTCGTACCCATACTTATTTTGACTACGTTTGGATTGGATAATGTCGAGGACGACATTTTTCTGAAGTTGGGGAGATTGTAATATCAAAAATCTGCTCCAGGATCGTCCAGGATGATCTGGATCGTCCTGGGACGAGCAGTGGAAATTTTGCTCCAGAATGTGTCCAAATTTGCTCCAGGTGATTTTCTGTACACATCGTCCAGGCCGATCGGCACTGTAGAAAATATCGGCCTGAAAATAGTTCTGGGAACCGTCCAGGACGATCCAAATTGGTCTGATCGTCCTGGGACGATCTGGTGATTGGCTAGGCAGATATGAGTATTATAAAGCTGATTTCAGTCGTTTTGAAGAGAGAGAAAAAAATAAAATATCTGATTTTTATCTGAGGAGAGAGAAAGTCGTGGACTTTTGGAGAAAAGCTAATTTTCGGACGACGCGGAGCTGTTTTCGTCCGAGGAGATTGTTCGGGATATTGCTGTACGCAAGGTAAGGCACATTCCGCCTTTCTCAATTTTCAGAACCGTCGTGTTTGGCGGTATTTTCTGTCCGGATTTCGTTTCCGTTAATGATTTTCGTCCGTATCTTTTGATGGGTTCAGTTTTTACTGCGTAACTTTCTGTATATTGTTGACGTGCCGGGTGTGCACATTTTAATTATTTTCTGAAGATTTTTGTCCGGGTATTTTTGATTCGGCGGTGTTTTTAGTCGACTGCATTTTTCTGTGAAATTGAAAATTATCTGTGCAGTAGAATAAATGTTCTGAAATGTGATTATCTATACTCTGTGCGAATTTGGTGAATTTTTATTTTCAGGAAAATTGTATAAATTCCGTATACTGCCGTTGTGCTGCCCGATTTTTGTCTGATTTCCGATTCGCCCGGATTTCTTCTGAATTGAAATGCTATTTGTATAGCTATAAAAAGGGAGTTATAAGGGGTCTGAATCCTAAGAGATTCAGTCAGTGTCTGGGAAATCTGAAATGAGCTCAATCTGAAATTCTGAAATCAATTCTGTTTCGGATCTGATGAAATCTGTTCTGGTGCTGTGAGCACATAAGCATATCTGTTCTGGTGCCGTGAGCACAAAGGGAGTTATAAGGTGCCTGAATCCAACGAGATTCAGTCAGTGTCAGGGAATTTAGCTATGAAATATATATCTGATATTTGATATCTGATTTGATCTGATTCTGCTTTCTGTATCTATTCTGTAAGCGATTATGATTTCTGTACGATATGATTTGATCTGATCTGATCTGATTTGTATGGTCTGATTCCGATACGATCCCGATACGAGTCTATTTTGTTCCGATGTGATCTGAATTTTTGACTTCTGTACGATTTCGTTCTGAATTGATATGTCTGATCTATTCTGTTCTGATTTGTATTCCGATTGATTTGATATGTACGATTCTGATTCTGATTTGACATATATCCGTATAAGTTCCAATTTGATATCTGTCTGATTCTGTTCCGATTTCTGTACGGATTTCTGTCTGATGAGTTTGGTTTTAGATTTTGAGAGTTTTGATTGGAGGTTTGTTGCTTTGCTGAGCTGTTGAGCTCACTCTTGTTTTCTGGTGATTTTCAGGTTCGGGGAAAGGGAAGGAAGTCCAGGAATAGATTCAGAGTCTGATCAGTATAGGTATTGTTTGTACCTTTTGATTTTTGTACAGTCATGGCTTTTCTGTTCTGTCTTTCTTTCTGTTCAAAAGCCATGTATTGTATCTGTAGATGATTGTTTTGAGGAAAAGAAAATTTAGATGTTTTGTTCTGCTTTGTTTGGTGATTTATAGTAGCTCTGTGTTTCTGTGTTTGTGTGTTTGTTTGAGTTGAAATAATTTGGAAGATTCAGTTCAGAACCAAATTCCATAACCAGATCCTGGTCAGTCCATCCGTTTTCAGTTCCGTGTCGCGGCCCGGTGCGAGCGGGATTCATCCCGGATCGGGTCGGTGAAAGTTCGATGGGGATGTTAGGCCCTCTTGAACTTAATCCCAAGCTAATTAAAGAGAGAGGTGAATTGGAAAACTTTAAAACCAAAACACAATCCAAATCACCACAATCAAAGTGCGGAAATTAAAATAAATGCGGAAGCGATAATAAGAAAAGAACACACCGGATTTATAGTGGTTCGGTCAAACCTTGACCTACGTCCACTCCTTGGAGGCACCCTCCAAGTATTGCACTACAAAAGTGTCTCTCCTTTAGCCCCCACGGCTAGGCGGAGAAGCCCTTACAAAATCACTTCCACCTTCCCCGGTGCGGCGGAGTCGCCGGGTCCTTTGACACCAAAGAGACTTCTTCTTTGGTGAACTTACCTCGAGACAAGCCTTGAATCCGACGGTATTCAGGTGCGAGCTTGCCGGAGCAACCGTGTGGATCCCCCTCCACACTCCCTTGAGTCCCCCCTCACAGGATCTTCTCCCTCTCTCAAACTCCACCCTTTCCTCACTCCCTTTCAAGCTTTCTCTTCAAGTTTCCCCCCACAAGAACGAAGCTACAATGGCTGCCAAAGACACTTACAAAGTGCCTTGCCATAGCTTAAATAGAGGCTCTCAAAACGAGCTCATTAATGCAATTTGCCGCCATTATCGTCCTGGCCGATATCCAAATCGTCCTGGCCGATTAGCACAAATATGAGGAAAATCGTCCTGAATATCGCCCTGAAATGAAGCTGGACGATGTCTAATCGTCCCGGACGATCTTGCGATCGGCCTGGACGAAATTCCCATTAATTGCTTTCCAAAACTGCCTGAGAAATTTTGGAAAAATTGACCTGGATCGGCCAGGCCGATATTTTATAGTCCAGGCCGATACCCAGGACGATATCCAAAAATAAGATTTTCCTAAGTAGATATGGCGGCAGATTCTTGCTGAATTGAGCCGATCGTCCTGGCCGATACAAAATCGTCCCGGACGATGTGTTTTGCAAAAAGACGGCTGCTTTAATGAGAATGCCCTAATTAGGATTTCTACTTTTGTCAGATCGTCCAGGACGATATAAATATCGTCCCGGACGATGTTACCAAAAATAGAAATCTTTTAGGGCACAATAGAAAATCTTCCAAGTTACAAATCATCAGATTCCACGCCAAATACAACAGACTCAAGAAAGAAAAAAGATTACAAACTGACATAGACCTAGTCTACCCAATCTTGAGCTGGTTCCAGATTACAGTCTGATCGTGTGGACCTGAAACGTTAGCACATAAAGCATTCGCAGAGAAATAAGGAATGTTTGCTATCATCAAAATCATAAACCATAGATCTGTAACAATCTCCCCCTTTTTGATGATGGCAAAACATTTCAATTTGAATTTTCAAAAAAGACTATTTTCTCCTAATCTCCCCCTTACTAAAAACCTTTTAAAAAATAGGGGAGATAAAAATATTTTTGTTCTTTTTAATTTTTTGAAAACAAGATACAAACACGATAACAGTACAAAAATTCAACAATACGTTCTCCCCCTTTGACATTATCAAAAAGAGAGGAGGCACAAACAAAAAAATAAAACAAAAGACAAAAAACGTGTTTTGATCTAGTGAAAAAACAAATATTCTTAAAATGAGAAAGTTACCTCTTAGTTTTAATCAAAAACTTAGTAGAATTGGATTGACAACGCATAGCCCAGAAAAAGGTTAGAAATTCATAATTTGATAATCCAAACTCATTCTTTAAAAAAGGCTCAAAAACTTTTTAATTCAATATCTAGATCAAAGAATAAATTAGAAAAAGAAACAATGATTTTTCAAAAACTCCTTCCATAAAATACATCTAATAGAAGATCAATGCACGAATTTTTGAATCAAGAATCAAGATTTTCAAACTCAAGTATCGAAAGTATCAAGGGTTTTCTTGAGTTTTTTAAGAAATACAAGAATGGTAAGCATTAACTTTGTGGGCTCATTTTATGCCTCTTGACAATTGGTTGGCGCACTTCGCATCTTTTGATACACTTTGTGTATTCTATATTTTCAATTTGGCGACTTTGCGCATCTTTTATTTTTGGCATCATTGGCCATTTTTTTTTTAATATGCTTCCTTTTTTAAATCTTAAGAACAAAGGAAAACCCATCTTAGTGACAAATCGAATTTCTTGATTTAGAAAATTATGAGTTAGATTCAAAAGCTTTGCAAATGATTCCTATGCGATAAATAAAACGTAGGGAGATAAAAAAAATTTGTTTCAAAAACCAATTTAAAAGATGAAAAAGATTTTAAATCAAAAGTAGGATAACCTCTTTTAGAAAACAAGGATTTGAAAAAAAATAATGAGTTTCCTTCCTTCGACTGTATTAGAGAAGTCAAAAAAAATCTACCAAAGATTTCAAGAAAAACAGGAAGTAGATTTTTCATTTTTAGAAAAGTGATTGTGTGTGTTGATCAGAAAAAAAACTTCAACGAAAGGAAAAAAAATTTCAAAAAAAAATAAACAAAACTAAAAAACACAAAAAAAAAGGAAAAACACAAAAACACAACACAAAAACCACGAAAGGCTCTTAACCATTATCTCTCTCCTGGTCCGATGCTTCAGAGACCAGATCTGCCCATGAGATTTTTTGCCTTTCATTATTTCCCCAGTTCAAAGTTTGTTTTGCCTTGCCCTTTTCTTTTGTAGGAAGAATTCTTAAATTAGGGCACTCATTTTTCATATGTCCAGGTTTCCTACATCGAAAACAAATAATGTCAGAGGAAATATTAACATCCTTACTATCTTTACCTCTTTTCAACTTTTGCTTATGCCTTGGTGAGTTTTGTAATTTGCATGACAATTCATTGTTATCGTCACCAAGTAAACGTCCTCTTTCCGTATCTTCAGCTTTTAAAACGATCGTTTCACCTGTATCCAAAAGTCTTTGACCCAATCCTTGCTCGTAGGCAATTAGTGAGCCAATTAAATTATCAATAGAATACGCATTCAAATCTTTAGATTCA
This sequence comes from Dendrobium nobile, assembly GCA_022539455.1. Lineage (NCBI taxonomy): Eukaryota > Viridiplantae > Streptophyta > Magnoliopsida > Asparagales > Orchidaceae > Dendrobium > Dendrobium nobile. The sequence goes on along the minus strand of CM039718.1, from coordinate 29,475,762 downwards.
CATATAGCAACTACTTTAGCATCGAATTTATCCAATAAACATCGAAGAATTTTGTTAACTTTTTCAAAATTTGAAAACTCTTTTCCTAAAGCATGCAATGATGTAGTAATTTGAATAAACCTTGTATACATGTCTAAAATTGTTTCATAAGGTTTCATGGAAAATAATTCAAAATCATGCATTAAGAAATTCAACTTTGATTGCTTGATTTCACTAGATCCTTCGTATACGATATGCAATTTATCCCAAATTTCCTTACCAGAAGTGCACATGGATACCGACATAAAATCTTCAGAATTTAACGCACAGAAAAAGCAATTTAAGGCCTTTGCATTCAATTGAGCATCAATTCGTTCTTCCTTACTCCATTGATAAAAAGGAATGTCAGTTTTAACTCCATTAATGATTTGAGATGGTGATGAATAACCAGTTAAGATCATATGCCACATGCGAAAATCAATCGATTGCAAGAAAATAGACATGCGAGTTTTCCAAAAATCAAATGAAATATTTTCAAATAAAGGAGGTCTGGTGATTGAATATCCTTCCGCAACATTACAATTTGAAAAATTAGCCATGGATCAAAATTCAAAAGCTTTTAAAAACTTATTTTATGAAAATCGCTCTGATACCACTTGAAAGTTCGATGGGGATGTTAGGCCCTCTTGAACTTAATCCCAAGCTAATTAAAGAGAGAGGTGAATTGGAAAACTTTAAAACCAAAACACAATCCAAATCACCACAATCAAAGTGCGGAAATTAAAATAAATGCGGAAGCGATAATAAGAAAAGAACACACCGGATTTATAGTGGTTCGGTCAAACCTTGACCTACGTCCACTCCTTGGAGGCACCCTCCAAGTATTGCACTACAAAAGTGTCTCTCCTTTAGCCCCCACGGCTAGGCGGAGAAGCCCTTACAAAATCACTTCCACCTTCCCCGGTGCGGCGGAGTCGCCGGGTCCTTTGACACCAAAGAGACTTCTTCTTTGGTGAACTTACCTCGAGACAAGCCTTGAATCCGACGGTATTCAGGTGCGAGCTTGCCGGAGCAACCGTGTGGATCCCCCTCCACACTCCCTTGAGTCCCCCCTCACAGGATCTTCTCCCTCTCTCAAACTCCACCCTTTCCTCACTCCCTTTCAAGCTTTCTCTTCAAGTTTCCCCCCACAAGAACGAAGCTACAATGGCTGCCAAAGACACTTACAAAGTGCCTTGCCATAGCTTAAATAGAGGCTCTCAAAACGAGCTCATTAATGCAATTTGCCGCCATTATCGTCCTGGCCGATATCCAAATCGTCCTGGCCGATTAGCACAAATATGAGGAAAATCGTCCTGAATATCGCCCTGAAATGAAGCTGGACGATGTCTAATCGTCCCGGACGATCTTGCGATCGGCCTGGACGAAATTCCCATTAATTGCTTTCCAAAACTGCCTGAGAAATTTTGGAAAAATTGACCTGGATCGGCCAGGCCGATATTTTATAGTCCAGGCCGATACCCAGGACGATATCCAAAAATAAGATTTTCCTAAGTAGATATGGCGGCAGATTCTTGCTGAATTGAGCCGATCGTCCTGGCCGATACAAAATCGTCCCGGACGATGTGTTTTGCAAAAAGACGGCTGCTTTAATGAGAATGCCCTAATTAGGATTTCTACTTTTGTTAGATCGTCCAGGACGATATAAATATCGTCCCGGACGATGTTACCAAAAATAGAAATCTTTTAGGGCACAATAGAAAATCTTCCAAGTTACAAATCATCAGATTCCACGCCAAATACAACAGACTCAAGAAAGAAAAAAGATTACAAACTGACATAGACCTAGTCTACCCAATCTTGAGCTGGTTCCAGATTACAGTCTGATCGTGTGGACCTGAAACGTTAGCACATAAAGCATTCGCAGAGAAATAAGGAATGTTTGCTATCATCAAAATCATAAACCATAGATCTGTAACAGTCGGGTCGTGACAGAGTTGTCCATATGATTTGTTTAGTTTGGGGCTTATGGCCCTAATTAGGAGTTACCCGAATAGTGGGACTTAAGTCCTTTTTTAGAGGTAGCCCAAAGAATTTTGGTTGGATGTGTCTTATAGCTTCCTTAAAAGTTGTCTAACATTGGGTCTTACGACGTAGCCTTGTAAGCTATGTGTCCCAAAGGGTGGGTTTTACAACCTAGCCCTTATAGATTAAGATGCACAGGTGAAAGGTTTAAGATTTGTGTCATCACCTAAATACTTCCCTCAGAGATTGGACTTACGACTTCTATTAGAAGTGATTGGGGGTTTTAATTGGGGGTTGGGAGTTGGATCAATTTTACCTACAACTTACCCCTAAGGTGGAGCTTATGGCATTCTTGTGAAAGTTGCTGGGTAGTGGGTCTTACAACCAAGCTCTTATAAACAAGGCTGCCCAAAAATCTTTAATTTGATTGTTTGTTTGTTGAGTTGATTTTTATTTTGTTATTTTTACCTTCAGGGCTTTGAGATTTTCTTTAGTGTTTTAATTTGTTCTGTGTTCGTAATGTTTTTCCTACTACAGTAGTCCACTACTCTATCCATCTTTTAGCACTATTGCTCTACCAGCTTTTTCGTACTTAGCTTTTCTTACTTTCCAATATTTTGTTCTACCTGTAGTAGCTTAGATTTATCAGCATTCATTCAATATATTTATGATATACTAACTTTTCATTTGCTTGTTTGCAAGTGTTCGTAGCCAGCTAGAGTTTGCTATTGCAGAGGATAGGGTCCACAAGTAGCTGTAGGAGCTTGTATAGGGGCGCCTTAAATAACATATAAAGAAGTTTGAAGATTTTTGAGGTGTTTGGAGAATTTGTACAATTTGTGAAGCTTTTGTTTGAGAGTTTTGAAGAGTTTGAGAGCTTTGGAGAGTATGAGAGTCAATGTTATATATATCATTTAGTGGAAACTTTCCTTCCCCTTCCTTTTATTTATTGTATTTTTTTATTTAACAAATAATTCAATTTTGATTAATTAACTTAATTAATCAAAAAGTCTTTAAAAAATTTAATAGTAGCTCAAATTTTTAAAACACTCAAACATTTAAAAAAAAATTTGTATTTAAATTTTTTTCATTTTAAAAAAAAGACATCATATTTTAAAACTTAAACTTTTTTCTTTAATCAATCAATTAATTTAAATTAACTTTGATTAATTAAAAAAATTTTAATTGATTAATCAAAATATTTAAATTTAATTAATCTATAATTATTCAAAAAAAAAGTTCTATAATTTTTTCAAAATTTCAACAGCCTCCTAGCATCTCCTACCCACCGAGGGAGAAATCGGGACATCACTTCCGTAATTCTTCCTACTCGGACCTAAGGTCAACGGCGTAGGGGCTTTGATTTTAAACAATCTCACCAGAATCTAAGATCGACTACTTGAGGAATTTAATTTGGAACCGTCATGGACGGATCTAATATGCGACGGCTCCGGGGTCTTCAAATTTTAAAACGATCTATTCAGATTAAAAATCAACGGCGCAGGTCTTCAATTTCAAACCATCCCGGTCGAACCTATGGTATGACGGCCGGGGTTTTCTACACTTGTTTAAAATTTGATCTTTTCTTCTTTTTACATTTTATATAAATATATTTTAGAATATAATATAATTTTAATTATATTTACATATAATAATATATTATAATGTAATATGTAATAATTATATTATTATATATTATATATAATATAAGAGATGGGTGAGGAGATCGGGTAGAGCCCGCTCGGTAGAGGAAGAGCAAAGTCGGATGGCCATTAAGGAGTCGAAGAGCGACCCATCTAAGCTCTATCTCTTACAAGCAGCGAAGCCGAATGATAATAAAGAGCCAAAGAAGCGACTGTGCAATCTGTATAGCTCCTGCAGAGTGACGGGATCGAGCAGCGTCGGAGGCAGGTCAGGCGTCGGAGGTGGACGAAGTCGAATGACAATAAGAAGCCGAAGGATCGGTTCGTGCGATCCTTTCCCTCCTGCAAACTGAAGCCGAACAACAACAATGAAAAGGGAAGATGAATGGCAAACCTTAGGCGCCTTTGTGAAGTAACAAAGATGAATTAAATGAGCGTAAGTTACCCTTTTCTTTGAATTTCTTCCTTTTATTATTTTGAATTGTCAGTGTCTCCGAAGAGGTGCATTTTTTTAGCAAAGCGGGGCCGATAGCGGCGGTTACGACTTTGATTTTTTTTTATTCTAATTTTTTTTTAAAGTCATCAAATTGCCTCCTAACGAATTTGCTGTGTGACTTTCACACAATGAATTTGTTGTAATATCTTTAGTTATTTAGCTTTTATGTTTAATGTTATTCCTTCTCTTTTCTTTCTATCATTTAGATTGTTTTAAGTAGTTCAACCCTAAGGTTTGTGAGTATAGGAGATTTAAAAAGTTTGACCCTTAGCTTATTGAACTTTGTAGAATTATCTCGACCCTTATGATTATGGCATAAAAGATTTGCAATGTTCATCCCTTAGGCTTATTGGACTTTGGGTATTTAACTCAACTCCTAGGTTTATGAGTATATGAGATTTTAAAGGTTCGGCCCTTAGGCTTATTGAACCAACGGGTTTTAGCTCGACCGTTATGTTTATGAGAATAAAAGTTTTTCAAAGTTCGGCCATTAGGCTGGTTGAACATTGTGTATTTAGCTTGACCCTTAGGTTTATGAGCTTAGAAGATTTTTAAAGTTCGGCCCTTAGGCTTGTTAAAATTTGTGAAATTAGCTCGACCTTTAGGTTTATGAGCGTAGGAGATTTCAAAGGTTCAGCCCTTAGGCTTGTCGAACCAATGGGTTTAGGTTGACTCTTAGGTTTATGAGCATAGAAGATTTCAAAGTCCGTCCCTTAGGCTTATTGAACTTTATAGATTTAGCTCAACCCTTAGGTTTATGAGCATAGAAAATTTCAAAGTTCATCCCTTAGGCTTGTTGAACTTTATGGATTTAGCTCGACCCTTAGGTTTCTAAGCGTAGAAGATTTCAAAGTTTGGCCCTTAGGCTTATTGAACTTTGTGGGTTTACCTCAACCATTAGGTTTATGAGCATAGAAAATTTCAAAGGTTTAGCTGTTAGGCTTATCGAACCAATGGGTTTAGCTAGAGCCTTAGTTTATGAGCGTTGAAGATTTCAAAGTTCGGCCCTTAGGCTTATTGAAGTTTGTGAATTTAGCTCAACCCTTAGGTTTATGAGCATAGAAAATTTCAAAGGTTTAACCCTTAGGCTTATCAAACCAATGGGTTTAGCTCGACCCTTAGGTTTACGAGCATAGAGGATTTTAAAGTTCGACCCTTAGGCTTGTTGAACTTTGTGGATTTTTGCTCGACCCTTAGGTTTGTGAGCGTAAAAGTTTTTCATAACTCCCTATCTTTCAAGAAGAGACTTGAGATTTTGTTTAGGTAAGTTTGCACACATAATATCTTTATATGTGATATTTCTTTAAATATTGACCATTTATTGGTGGCATGGGCCTTTGACCATTTAAGTCTATGAGTTGATAAGCACCTCCTTCATACACTATTTCAATGATGAAGGGTCCTTCCCATATTGGATCAAATTTGCTGCGAAGGTGATAGTGAGGGATTATAGGTCTTTGGGCAAACCAGAACAAGTTCACCATCTTTAAAGCTTTTAGTACGAACCATTCTATCATGAGCCCTAGTCATTCTTTCTTTGTAGGATTCTAAACTTTGCTTTGCCTCAAGTCTAGTTTCATCAAGAGCTTCAAGTTCTTCATGTTGTAGAAGATCATTTTCTTCTTTAGTTAATTTGTATTGAACAACAATACGAAGAGATGCCAACTCGACTTTGAAAGGTAATATTACCTCAGTTTTAAAAATCAATGAGTATGGGGTGGCTAGCATTGCAGTTTTATAAGTGGCACGATATGCCCATAGAGCTTCTGCTAATTTATTGTGCTACTCACTCTTATTTTTAGAGAAAATTTTCTTGAGCAGTTTGACAAAGTCCTATTAAATGCTTTGGCAAAACCATTGGCTCTTGGGTTATATATCGATAAATAACGCCAGTCTATCTTATGATGTTCTATAAATTGATAAATTTTGGTACTTCTAAAGGTGGTACCATTGTCTGATATAATTTGACGAGGTACGCCAAAATGATAGATAATGTTATCTCAGAAGAATTTCATTACTCTGTTTGCTTTAACTTCACTTAGGGGAATTGCTTTAGCCCATTTTAAGAAATAGTCAGTGACAGCTAAGATGAATTGATGTCCTAAAGAAGATGATGGTTCTATAAGACTTATTATATCAGTACCCCAACTTTCAAATGGCCATGATGCTACTGTAGGGTATAGCGGATTAGGAGGTCGATGTATGATATCTCCATGCACTTGACATTGATGGCACTTTTTAGCATGGTCATGGAGTCTTTAACCATACTTAGCCAATAGTATCCCATACATTTGATTTTGATTTTCATTTTTGGTCCAGATTGGTGTGCACCATACAATCCTTCTTGAACTTCACTTATTACCTTTTGGGTTCATCAGGACCCAAACATCATAGCCACATTTGATCAAATTATCTACGATATAATGTATCATTCACAAAAGCATATTTTAAGCCATAGATTTATTTTTAGGCAATCTCCCTTCCTTGAAATATCTGAGGAATAAATCTCTCTAATCATTTTCATCAGTTATAACTTTGCTCTCATGCATTTCTTTTCCTTCATCGTCTTATATGATAGCTGGAGTTAATGCATGATTATTTTGAATAGTTATGAGAATTGGATCCCCTTGTGGATTTGCTAATTCCTTAGCTAGCTTCGCCAGCACATTGGCTTTGCTATTTTCACTACGCATAATTCTTGTGAGGGTTACCTCAGGAATTTGTTGTAGGAGTTTTTGTGCATACTCATGATAAGAGATTAATTCATGCTTATTAATTTTGAAAGCACCTGTTATTTGTTTGATTATGAGTTGAGAATCTCCATATATATGGAGTTTCTCAATTTTCATATTAATCGCTAGCTCAAGGCCTGCTATTAAGGCTTCATATTCAGCCTCATTTTTAGAGCGAGGCTTTGTTAAGCTATTGGAATATCGAAGAATTCCTTTTTGTGGAGTAATGAATATAAGGCCAATGCCCACTTGGATTGTTGAAAATTTTGGTGGCTTAGATGGTTTTAGTGATGAAGCCCCATCAAAATAGAGCTCCCATTCTTGTAAATTTTTGTTTTCTTCCACTTCAAGTATTTGCTTATCTGGAAATTCATTGTTGAGTGGAGAATATGCAGGTAAAGGATGGGCTACTAGAAAATCAACTAGAGCTTATCCTTTCATGGCTTTTTGTGGCATATATGTTATGTCAAATTGCATTAGCAAGACAGCCCATTTAGCTAGACGACTAGTGAGAGTGGGTCTAGTCATTAAAAATGTTAATGGAACTACTTTAGATATTAAAGTAATTTTGTGGACTAGCATATATTGCCGGAGTTTTTGAGTGATAAAGATCAATGCTAGTCATTGCTTTTCGATTGGTAAATATTTAGATTCTGTCCCTATTAATCATCGACTGATATAATAAAGGGCATTTTCTTTGCCATCTTCATTTGTTTATGCTAGCAATGCTCTGAGTGATTCTTCAAGAGCAGTTATATATAGGAGTAGTTGTTTCCCTAGGATTGGAGTAGCAAGAATTAAATGATTCAATAGATATTGCTTTATACTATTAAATGCCTCTTGGCAAGCATCGTCCCACACGAAAGGAGTATCTTTCTTCATCAATCGTGAAAAGAGTTGTCATCTACTAGAGAGATTAGATATAAATAATTGAATATATACCAATCTTCCTTGTAATGAACAAAGTTGCCTTAGAGTTTTTGGAGGTGGCATTTCCACTATTGCTTAAATTTTATCAGGATCAATTTTGATCCCTCTATGACGTACAATAAATCCGAGAAATTTACTGGATGACACACCAAAAGCACATGTAAGCGGATTCATTTTCAAATTAAATTTGCGAATCCTTTCGAATACAATTTTGAGATCATTTACATGTTCATGTTGATCTTTACTTTTTACAACTAAATCATCCACATAACATTCAACATGCTTATGAATAAGATCATCAAAGATTCGAGTTATCGCTCTTTGGTAAGTAGCTCCAGCATTCTTCAAGCCGAATGGAATCACTTTATAGCAATATATGCCAATGGGAGTTTGAAATGAGGCATGTTTTTCATCTTTCAGATCCATTTTGATTTGATCATAATCTGATGATCCATCCATGAATGAAAACATGTCATGATTCGATGTGTTATCGACCATAAGTTCTGCATTAGGCAGTGGGAAATCATCTTTTGGGCATGCTTTGTTTAAATCCGGGAAGTCTATACTGACACGAATTTGACCATTCTTCTTCTTTACTAGAACGATATTGGTGATCCAATTAGCATATTTCTCTTCGCAAATAAAAGCAGCTTTAATAAGCTTCTTGGTTTCAGTAATGACTTATTCTTCAATTTCAAGTCGCATTCGCCTGGGTGCTTGCTTAACCGGCAATATTTTTATATCGATGGAGAGTTTATGTACTGCCACCTCTGGTGATAAACCAGGCATTTTATTGTAGTTCCATACAAAATAATCTTTGTATTTCGAGAAGTAACATTCTCAACGCCTCTGCTTTATCTTGTGAGAGATTAACACTAATGAATGTAGGTTTGGGATCTTCTTCAGTACCTAAGTTTATTTCTTTAAGTTCATCCATGGTAGCTTAGCCACCCTCTTCAAATTCTTTTGGGGCTTCTTTCAGATCCACAATTAGATCTTCAGCTTGATTTTCGGGTTTTGGTGATCCCTCCTCCTTATCTATAATATTGTAGGAGCATGCATATATAAGATGTGGATGTTGAGGGTACTCAAGATAATGATAGGATGATGCTCATGTAAGGTGTGAATGTCGAGCATATACAACACCCCATGTTGTAGACAAGCCGTCAAATAAATTGAACTTTGGCACCATATACCCCTTTGGATATTTTTCTTGATCATATTCCACCAAATACTGATGGCCTTTTCTAACTAAAGCTTCAGTAGCTTCAGAAGCAATAGCTGCTTTAACCTTTAGATTGATGAGATTCTCAATTTGAGATTTGTTGACCATTTCATCTTCCTTAGAAGCTATCAAGGTTGGCTCTTGTAACTCTTCTGATCTTCTATCAGGAGGTGCCAATGCATCGGTAGTAGTTTGAATATTTCCATGAGAATTTATTATAGGTGGTTGACTAGTTGCAACCATCATGCCTAGTTGTCCAAACAACTATTTCATCATGTTACTCATCTCATCAAGACGAGCATTTTAATGATGGATTTTCTAATCTTTCTTCTGTTGCATGGACTGGATTTCTGCTTGCAACTTATTTATGATTTATTCTACTTCCTCCTCCTAAACTTGTTCTAGTTGTGGAGCACTATTCATAGCCATTTCTTGTTCTTGGTCTTCTCATAGTTGCTCTTCATTTTGTAGATTCAATGCTGTACTTCTACGAGTATAACGCTGATTAGCTCAATCAGGTATATGATCAACCATCCGGACAACTTCAACGTTCATGGGACCAATACCCTCTTCCATTTCTTTATCATTATCATAATATTTATCGTTATCATCCAACTCGTTATCATTTTCAAGTTGGGATCGTCGCTTCCAATGTATGATTAGAGAGTCACGGGATTATTTATAGATATGGTAGCTTTCCTCTTTTGGTGTAATCACATCAACAGAAGTCTCTTTATTAGGGGACAACTTTTGGACATGAGATTTAAGTCGCCCTTATAGATTTCTTTATCAAGATCATCTTTTTGAGCTCGAGGATATTTGGGTCTATTGGGAAACCAAACTTGTGGTTTTCTAGGATTCACATACTGATAACCACTAGCATCAGAATGCACCTTTGAATGGCCAGATTCATGATACCATTGTTGGGGCCTTCAATCATCATATTTTCTATTATAGCCTCTTATATGTAGATTATCAGAAGGCTCTCCCAACTATTTTCTTCCATAATATGGGTATCAACCCAAATTACGATAGAATTCTCTTGACATTCGGTAGTATGGAGGATGTCAAAACTCCTCTCTATAAAGTCTTGCTAAAAAAATATTATTCTGAGGCCAAACTACATTGAAAGAGATGACTTCATAGACATATTTTCTCAGCCTTCTTAGCAAATTTCTGTCTTTGACAGACTTTAGTATTTTATATATCTTTGAAGGGGTAGATTCTTCTTTCTTTGGTGGTAGTGACTGCTGATGTTGAGTCTCCCAGAAAGACTTCTTTAATTTTCCCTTGTCACCATTTCTTTTTACCCATTTTAATGGTTCAAAATTTTTATTAGTAGGTACATTTGCCTCTAACTGTAATGATAACTCTTAAAGGGTATCAGGCACCCATCCATTAGCTCGTAAGCGAGCATTGGCCTTTCATCTGGCTTTCCTGGAAAGTTTAGCACTTGCATCAAGAATTTCAGTATCGTATTCTTCAGGCACTTCATCCTGAATTATATTCTTACCGGTTATATTCATGCCAGCAGATTGTAGATTGGGCTCAGGAATATTCTTTTGAATCACTGGAGCAACAACAGGTTCCATGGAGAGTTTTGAAAATATAGAGGCCCTCTTGGAACCTTCTCATAAGTAGCTTTAGCAGTAGATTTCTCAGCAACACCTTTGATAGTAGGTGCACTAACAACATTCTCAGGAAGGAACTGTTGGAACTGCATGACTTCAGAAATAGTCCCGAACTGAATGGTTGCTCCCATATAGCTCGTGTTCAAAATATCTTGAGAGAATCACACTCTAGCTCCCTCACCAAGGTTTACATTCAATAAATATTTCACAGGCATTATATTATCAACCTACCAATAGAACTCGCAGGGATTAGGTCAAACCTGAATTTTACTTAAAAAGAAAACACATAACTGTATTGAATAAACATCTATATTTGTTTTTATATGTTTCATTATTTGAGACTAAATATAAGTTCTCTTTTTATCCAAATATGGAGAGAAAAGTACTCCCCAGTAGAGTCATTAGAAATCTATTGGCTCAAGAAAAATGGCACGAATGCATGAATCCTGCTTTGCATTCGTGGGATTCCTTTCCCTTAAGTTAGATTGTAGTTAATCAGATTTCCCCTGAGGATAGTGTCAGTGTTTAATTAGATCTGGAGTTCTTACTTCCTATGAGTGCAAGCACTCATAGTTAATTACCCCTCTTAACAAGTAAGAGAGAACTCTCAATTAAGGATGAAATAAATTTAGGTATTTTTAGTCTCAAAAATGGGGAAAGTGGAGGTAAACCTGATAAAGATCCCATGGTTCTGTCTTCCTGGGTATACCATAGAATTCAATATACCATCATTGACCATAGTGTCTAAGGAATCTGATTAGGAGCCATGGTTTGCCTCCTCTTAGGAATCCCGAGTAGACTGAAGTGGTTAGATGTTGATTTTAGTTTTATTTTTTTTTATTTGGGGTTTGGGGTTTACATCTATTTGAATAACCAAAAATTTTTTACTTTGGGATTTATGACTTCATTTAGAAGTAACCCAAGAATTTGGTTTAGAGCGGGTCTTATGGCTTCTTAGGAAGTAGCCCAAGGATTTAGATTTGGTTTGGGACTTATGACTTTCGTAGAAAGTAGCCCGGGAATTTAATTTAGAATTAGGACTTATTACTTTATTTATGAGATTCCCAAGGATGGGTCTTAACCTAACTCTACAGTGAGTCTGCCTAGAGGTTTTAAATTATTTTGGTAGGACTTATGGCTTCCCTTATAAAGTAGTCTGAAAAGCAGGTCTTACAACTTAATCCTTTAGACTAAGATGCCTATAGGTTTAAATTTGATTATTTTAGATTTAGGATTATTCCTATTTATTTTAATAATTTTCCTAAAATGTGGGGGCTTATGACTTCAGTTAGAAGTTTCCCGTTTATTTATTTAGTTTGGGGTTTACAGCTCCAATTAGGAGTTTCCCACTAGTGGGACTTACAGCCTAACCCTATAAGCTAGGATGCTTGAGTTAGGGGTCTAGTGTTGCATCAACACCTAACATTTCCCTCATAGGTCAGACTTATGAATTCTATTAGAAGTGGCCGAGGGTTTTAATTGGGAGTTAGGAGTTAAGTAAAATTTTTACCTAAAACTCCCCTTTAAGGCTGGGCTTATGACTTTCCTATGAAAGTTGTCGGTTAATTTATTTAGTTAAGGGCTTACGATTCTGTTTAGGATTTGCTCTTAAATTTATTTAGTGTGGGGCTTACAACTCCAATTAGAATTTGCCCGTTAATTTGTTTAGTTTGGGGCTTATGGCTCCAATTAGGAGTTACCCAGATAGTGGGACTTACGACCTCTTTTAGAGGTAGCCCGAAGAATTTTTAGTTAGGTAGGTTTTAGTACTTCATTAGAAGTTTACCTAACGATGGGTCTTACGACTTAGAACCTTAAACTAAGTGGCCCGAGTTGTGGGTCTTACAACCTAGTCCTTTTATACTAGGATGCCCATTAATTAATTTAGTTTAGGGCTTAGAATTCTAATTAAGAGTTGTCCATGTGACTTATTTAGTTTGGGGCTTACAACTCCAATTAGGAGTTGCCCGAATAGTGGGAATTACGGCCTTTTTTTTGAGGAAGCCCAAAGAATTTTGGTTGGATGGGTCTTATGGCTTCCTTAGAAGTTACCTAACAGCAAAAAAATTAATGAAAAAGAAAAGAATGAAAAATTAATCCTAAGAAAAAACACAAAAAAAATGAACAAAACATGCATACACAGAAAAATAAACACACAAATTGTGGTTTAAACATCATATTGCTACTGGTCTAATGATTTAGAAGCTATGTCTACCGAGGAGATTTTTTGCTTTTCATTATTTTTCATTTTTACAATTTGCTTAGTTTTATCCTTTCCTTTTGCAGGAAGATTTCTATAATTAGGGCACTAATTTTTCATATGTCTAGGCTTCCTACATCCAAAGCAAACAACGTTAGAAGAAATCTTAACATTCTTACCATTTTTACGTTTATTCTACTTTTGTTTATGCTTATACCTTGGTGAGCTTTTTAATTTGCTTGATATGTCAACGCTTTCGTCACTAAATAAATTACATTTCTCTGAGTCTTCAGTGTTTGGCACTATCATCTCCCCTGCATCCAAAAGTCTTTGACCCAAACTTTCCTCTTAGGCAATGAGTGAGCCAATAGAATTATCAATAAAATATTCATTTAAATTTATTGATTCATAAATAACAACAACTTTGGCATCAAATTTGTCAAGTAAACTATAAAGAATTTTTTAAACTTTTTCAAAGTTTGAAAATTCCTTACCTAAAACATGTATTGATGTCATAATTTGGAAAAACCTTATATACATATCTAAGATCATCTCATAAGGTTTCATGTAAAATAGTTCATAATCATGCATTAAAATATTTAATATGGATTGCTTGATTTCACTAGTGCCTTCATATATAGTGTGTAATTTATCCCAAATTTTCTTGCAAGTAGAGCTTGTAGATACAAACATAAAATCATTAGAATTTAAAGCACAGAAAAAATAGTGTAATGATATAGCATTTAATTGAGCATTGATTTTTTCTTCACTACTCTATCGATTAAAAGGAATATATATTTTAATTCCATCTATAATACGTGACAGTACAGAATAATCTGTTAAAATCATTTACCATATTTGGATATCAATAGATTGCAAGAAAGTAGACATGCAAATTTTCCAAAAATCAAAAGTAATATTTTTAAATAAAGGTGGTTGGGTGATTGAATAACCTTATGCAATATTATGATTACAAAAATTAGCCATGGATAGAAATTCAAAACTTTTCAAAAACTCATTTTTATTAATCCCACTCTAATATCACTTGAAAGTGTTTTGATGGCACTTGAAAGTTTATTAGGGATGTTAAGCACTTATGAACTAGTCCCAAGGCTAACTAAGAGGTGGGGGGGGGGGAATTGGTATTTTTAAAAAATCTTTCAATCAAAACATAATCTTAAAATAAAAACTAAGATTCACCACAGAAATCAAAGTGTGGAAAATAAATGCGGAAATAATAAAGGAAAGCACCCACCAGATTTAAATTGGTACAGTCAACCTTTACCTAGGTCCACTCCTCGGAGGCACCCTCCGAGTACTGCATTAAACTTAGTGTCTCTCCTTTAGCCCCCACAGCTAGGTGGAGAAGCCCTTACAATATCAATTCAACCTTCCCCGGTGTAGCGGAGTAGCCGGGCCCTTTGACACCAAAGAGATCTTCTTCTTCCCAAAACTTCCCTCAAGATGAGCCTTGAATTCAATGGTACTAAGGTACAAGCTCACCGTAGCACCCGTGTGGAACCCCCTCCACACTCCCTTGAAATCTCCTACAAGGATCTTCTCCCTCTCTCAAACTCCACCCTTTCCTCTCTCCCTTTCAAGTTCTCTCTTCAAGTTTCCTCCAGAAGAATGAAGCTTCAATGGCTGCCAAAGACACTTATAATAAAGTACCTTATCAAAGCTAAAATAAACGAGCTCCAAATGAGCTCATTGATTATAACATGCCAACTTTATCATCCAAGTTGATATGAATATCATCCTGTATGATCAATACAAAATAAGCTCAATTAGCTAGAATGATTTGGGAAGATCAGAAAGTTTTTGTTAATATCGTCTAGGCCGATAAAATATCATCCTGGCTGATTAGTTCAAATCCGAGGAAATTCATCCTGAACATCGCCCTGAAAGGAAGCTAGCTGATGTTAATCGTCCATGATAACATCTTAGCAGATCCTGTGATCATCGAGGATGATGTGATTGTATCAATCAAGCTTTAATTATTTTCCTTAATTATCATATTAATTTAGGCATAATTGAGTTACATCATCCAGGATGATGTCCTTGATGACATCCAAAAATAAATAATACCTAAATAGATCTGGCAGCTGATTCTTTCTGAATTGAGCCTATCATCCCGACCAATACAAAGATCGTCCAAGATGATGTGCTTAAAGATGGCTACCTTAACCAGGATGCCCTAATTAGAACCTATTTGTTGTCGGGTTGGCCTTCTTGTCCCGAAAAACTGCTTATTTCCAAAGAGGATGCTGATTTAATGAATTTGGATTTCACCAAAGATGAACTAACAAAAGCAGTTTTCATGCAAGGTAACAATAAATCAACGGGTTTAGATGGCATTACTATGTCTTTTTTCAAATTTTATTGGAAAATTGTGGAGGAAGATACTTGGAAGGGTATTGATGATTTTCTTAAAACTGGTACATGTTTAATGAATGGAAGGACACACTTCTTATTCTTATCCCCAAGATTAAGAAGCCTATTTTACCGTCAAACTATAGACCTATTAGTTTGTGTCAATCTACTTATAAGTTTGTGGCTACAATGATCTTAAATAGAATGAAGGGTGTCATTGCTAATTGTATCACTGAAGAACAAGCAGCCTTTCTTCATGGTAGATCAATTTCTGATCATTATCTTCTGGCTCAAGAGGTTATCCATAAACTTTGAATTTCTAAGAGGAAAAAGGGGCTAATGGCGGTTAAGCTTGACATGGAGCAAGCTTATGATAGTATGAATTGGGGAATTTATCAAAAGTGTTAAACATGTTCGGGTTTCCAAGGAAGATGAATTTGCTCATTATGGAATGTGTTAGGAATGTAAGCTTTTCCTTTATTGTAAATGGCAAAACTTCCAAATGGATTTATGCTGAAAATGGCTTTAGACAAGGATGCCCTTTATCACCTTATTTGTACATTTTGTGTTCTCAACTTTTTTTATTAGCTATGGAGCAAAGAGGTTAAGGATTGGGAATTCAGATTTCACAAAGAGCTTACAAGGTTAGTCACTTGTTGTTTGCTGATGATGTTTTGCTTTTCTCTCATGCTTCCAAAAATCTTGCCACCAAGATGAATAGTATTATTATGGATTTCTATTCGTGGACTGGTTTAAGGGTTAACAATGCCAAATCCCAGATTTTATTCAGTAAAGGTATGAATAGAGTGGATATGGTACAGGTGAAGAAAATTCTGAAGTTCAAAACAATTGACGAGTTTCAATATCTTGGAATCAAGTTGATGTTGAGAAGACTGGTTAAAAATGATTTCAAATTCATTTTAGATTCAGTGATGCTTAAATTGAACACTTGGGGTAGTAAATCCCTTTCCTTAGATGCTAAAATGACTCTTGCTAAGACTTCTCTTTTAAGTCTACCTAATTTCTTCTCTGCCCACTCTTTGGTTCTTAAAAAAGTTCTCCATGAAATTTATAGATGTTGTTGGAATTTTATTTGGCATAAGAGGGATGGTAAAAAGGGTATGCACTACATTGCTTGGAGAAACTTGTGCAAACCAAAATCTCAAGGAGGCATGAACTTTCATTCGGCAGTAAGTAGAGCTGGCCCTCTTAAGGCAAGATTAACTTGAAGACTCCTGAAGAATAAGAATTCTTTATTATATCAAAATATAAATGCCAAATATGGAGATAGCTGGTGGCGAGGAGGCTGTAGCTATGGTAAATCCATTGCCTGGAAGGTACTGAATGAAGGTGATTTACACTTAAAGCCTCTCTTGAGGTGGAGAGTGGTTGATGGGGAAAAAATTAAGGTTCTCAAGGATATTTGGCTGCTTGACAAAAGCTTAAGTGAGTGGCCAATCACAGCGAACTGTGTTGATTTGGATGGACTTAAACTCCGTCATTTTATTACAGATCATGGAATATGGAATCTTGAAGAGTTGAAGGGCTTTTTTACTGAATAAATTGTTAATTTGATAATGCAGTTACCAATAGACAAGGATGCAAATGAGGATTTCTTGGAGGAGATCAGCTTTCCCACTGGGAAAACTATTACTGCTCGTGCTATAGATGCTTCCAGAAAAGAGAATTATGGTGATGAGGACATGGGTTTTTATACTTGGTTGAGAAAATTAAAGCTTTCTGTATGTCTTGAGCTCTTCTGGTGGAGGATTAGTAGAAATGTCATTCCAACCAATGAGTTTTTGAAGCATAGAAAACTTAATGATGCAGATTGTTGTGTTAGAGATTGTTCTGAATGTGAGAATCTGGAGCATATCACTGTCAAGTGTAATGAATTGAGGAAAATTCTTAAACAGTTACAGAATTGGGGAATCTATGTTCCGATTTTTGGTTCCATGGTTGAATGTTTAACTGAGTTGAAAATCCTCTCTACTATTACACCAAACACTGTTAGTCTATATTACAATACGGTATACCATAATTGGAAGAGCAGAAATGCGGTTAAGCATGGAAAAGCTGCAATCTCAATTCCTATTTTGGCGGCTAGTGTGCTTTATTCTGCAGTTAATATTGCTAATCCTGTCATTGATAGCTGGGGTACTAACTCCCTTGGGAGTTTCAAAATTCTTGGCACCCTCCACCGCAAGACTGGATTAAAATCAATGTGGATGCATCTCTCATGTCTTCTTATACGGCTGGAATTGGAGGCTGTTTCAGAGATTATAAAGGAAGATTGTTGATTGTTTTTGGAGAAAAAGAACACATCGGGACATTGCTCATCTTGAAATGGAAGCTATTATGACTCTTAGAAGACTCATTCAACCGTGGATGCTTGAATGTAAAGAAGTAATAATTGAAGGAGATAACATCAATGTTATCAAATTCATCCAAAATTATTTGAACAAGACCAAGTGGCAAGGGGTTGATCGAATGGAGAAGGATTATACGTTCTTGATCGACTTCAATAAGGTAATTCTTAATCATGTTCATAGAGATTGTAATAAGGTAGCCGATTTATGTGCTACTTTAGCTTTAGATACAAACTTTTACTTTGATAGTTCTTCCTTTGCTAACATTCCTCCTTCTCTTTGTTTTCTTTTGAAGAAGGAATGTGAGCTATTGCTTTAGTCTATGATTAGTTTTTTTCTTCCTTAATTGTAAAGTGCATTTCTCAAAAGAAAAAAAAGAGTAATCCTATGATCCCTTCACACTTCACTTGTAAGAACTCTCTCTCAAACACTCTCCCAAAAACACTCTTTTACTTGCTCTTAAAGAACTCACGAAGAACAACCTTTTTCCAATCAATTTTTAAGGACTATTTATGTAAAAGATATGAAAAATCATCCAAAAAATTTGAAAATTTTCAATTTTGAGCGTACTCGATCATACAGTATGATCGATATTCATCTCGAATGAATAATTCAAAATTAACAGGTACGATCCTATACAAAATATTTTTGTACAAGCCTATCATACCATATGATAGGTATATCATATAGAATAAATAGTTATAAAAAAATACTTATTCATCGGCAAGAAAATTTTCCCAACAATTTCATACTCTGGATGTCGTTAGTACAAAATTCAAATCATCCTAGATGAACAGTTCAAAAAATTTACATTTTCATCTGGGCAAAATGTTCCCCACATTTTGTACTCTCGATGTCTTATGTACGAATGCTAGATCTTCCTGGACAAACAGTTAAAAAAAAATTATATATTCATATGGTCAAAAATGTTCCCCATATTTTGGTACTCTGGATGTTATCTGTATGAAGCTAACTTAATATAATATGAACAATACTCAGAAAAAATTTTTCACTTAATTTTTTATTAACTATTTGCTATAGGTAATAAACTAACAAAATTGTCCCATACAAACCAAAATAATACAATATGATTAGTTTAAAAATTTATATATTTTAAATATTGCCCTAGTGTGTGTGTGCACGATTACTCAATTACATTCACACACTCTCAGACTCAATAAAAGTGAAAATTATAGACTCCACTTATAATAAACCCTAATATATTCTCCCTTGAAGTCTTCAACAGTCCGGAGTATGATTTCCTCGAAATATTAGTACACACAAATAACAAAAGTAATATATCTAATATATATTAGGAGAAATAGTAATTAAAATCATAATATTTGGAATCATAAAAAACACACATGTTACAAGAATCTCAACAATCAAAAAACTAAATTGCAACAAACTCAACAAGCTTCCTCCCCACATGAGCATCTACTAGTTGTGGATAATGCCCTTTGTATCACCATCCTAGTTTCCATCCAGTTTTAGTCCTCTGTATGGAGAAAGTTTCCTTCTCACATGACTATTCACTACTGGTGGATAATACTGTTTATGTAACTATCCTAATTTCCATCTAGTTTTATTCCTCTATGTGGAGCAAGCTTCCTCCCAACATGATATTCTGTTAGTTATGGATAACATCATTTATGGCACCATCCTAGTTTCAATCTAGTTTTGGTCCTCTATGCTGAGACAGCTTCCTCCCCACATGACCACTCACTAGGGGTGGATAATATGCTTTATGGCTCCATCCTACTTTCAATCCAATTTAGGCCCTCTATGTGGAGAAAGCTTCCTTCTCACATGATTATCCCATTTAATCTATCTATTAGGTGTAAGTATTCTATTAGAATTCTAGAGCCTAAGGTTTTTTTATGCCCTTCATTAAACATAAAAAATTCCTCTTTAATCTTTCCTTCGGTTAAAGATAATAAGTACACTTGTCTTCCATAGGGGTCCCAATCAACTTTCAATCCATCCCTCAATTAATAGTCAACCCCATCTTCAATCAACAACCTATTCAACCCTCAATCATGCTCAATATATTTTATCCATCTTTATGGTTATCAATGATATGAATAATTCAACATTAATCATTCGAACTCAAAATCCATCCCAAATCTAAGACTTTTGAGTCCAAATTTAGGGTTGGAATTCTAGTTCTTGAAGCCTATTATTGGTGAATCTTCTATCACATGTAATCTCAGTCAAATGACCTTTGATTCATGGTCTATTAGCTAAATATTAACCTAGCATACCTCTGTAATAAAGGCTATAAAAACTTCAGATATTTATGACCTATGCAAGTAGGGGTCCCTAACCCTTAAAATTTGAGTTCAATAAGGGGTCCCTAACCCTTAAAATTGAATTGATTTTTAAAGGCTATAAAAAATTTAAATATTTACGACCTATTCCACTAGACTCTCCACCTTCTAGAAATTGACCTTAGGACACCCTACCAGATCATGGAATATCCACCAATAGGCCCCTTACATTATTTGAAATCTATTGAGCCCAACCCATGCCGCTAGGTCAATTTGGTTGACTGAGTCAACCTAGGTTGACCAAACATAACATAAACCCTATACTCACTCAGTCCAACCTCAAATCAATTCTTAACTAAGTAAAATTCCTTTGAACACCTTTGTAAGTGGTTTAGTCCTGTCTGGACACGTTGACCTAATTAGTAGTTGGCTTGATCAATTGAGTCAACATCTTATAAAACCTAGCCTATGTGGATCAACTCCTTCTATTTAACCAAATCAACCCTCCTAAATTTTTAATTTCACTCCATGTCATGCTTTGAATACATTCCATCTAAAAATGAGTCAAAACCCCTTGATTTTGACCAAGTTAACTTTGAGCTCTTGATCAAAGTTACTGTGCTTTTATGAATGCATTGGTTATAAACTCTATGGCCATTCCAACTTGACTCAACAACACCTACTCTTCCTCCAATCCACCTCATGTGTCAACAAAAATCTTTCACTAGTAAAATGGTTAACTTGAGGATTTAAACCGTCTCTTGATTGGTAAACTTTCCCTCCAACTCTAACTACATTGTTTTAAAGACTTACACTTTATCCTAACTAGCACCCTACACTCCCTCATTGCCACCTCAACCTTCTTTGACTAGTTCAATGGTAAAAAAAGTTAATCCAAGATCAATCCATTCCAAATGGTTAACTCCCAAGTTCTATCCAATTCAATGCTATCTTAGCTGCTGTAGGGATTCCTTTAAGGTGAAAAATCACTCCTAAAGCACCTAAAATAGAGCTTAAGCCTTAGCTTAGCCTAAGATGGAAAGTGTTCCCCTCTTCTCCCTAAAGTACCCAAAGGGGATTGAGGCCATCACAGCCTTTCTCTCTCCCACCCAATGGCCTGGGGCATGTGGCCATGAGCTAATGGATGTCATTGATTGATCAAGACCATCCATTTATATATAGGAGATTTGAATAGGGATAAGTCCAAAATAAAGCAACCTTCAACCTCTTGCATTTTCTCACTCCCTCCAGTATTCCATAGTCTCCTTTCACTATGTTTGAACTCTCATCATCTTCATCTTCACTTCCCAAGAAAAACCACACCACCAAAGTCATAGTGGCAGCAAGATAACCAGCAAACCAGTTCATTTCAGAACAAAGTTTCAGCTATGAACTTATATAAGGATAGTCTACAAGATCAACCGAATCAAAATCCTAATGATCTATTAATAAAATCTCTCAAACCTTAGCCCTAGGTCATCACACTAAGTTTTAAATAGCTTTTCATAAAGTGCATTTCAAACTGATAATTTGGATCCCCATGATTTATTTTTGGTAGCTAGGTTTAAAATTTCAAGTTAAATAATCGATCAAATCATAAGAATGAGGTCAAATAGTGATCCTAGGGCATTTTTATAGTTCCGTTAAGTGCACATTTTGGGAAGATTGATCACATGATCAACGATCCAGATCTAGTCTCTTTGTAGTTCTATTGGATCGCTCACTCGATTATGTGGTTAGAACTTTTTTTCAGCTTGATTTGAGTCATTGAAACAAACCACAAGTGATCAGAGGGCATCTAAGCCCTGCTAACTCAAATAAGTGGCCCGCATCGCCATGGTGTCATATCGAACAATGATTGTGAATTATTGCCATGAAGTAATCATTTATAATCAATACCCCTCCACTAATATGGTTTTAATTCCGTGGTCTCCATGATGACACGTAGCCCTCCCATTACCGTGGGATCGATTCGACATACAGGATTGCATCACGTGGTCTGCCATTACCTCCACTAACTTTAGTTAATTTTAATTAATATAATTTATATTTTAAGTGTTATTTAATTAATATAAATATAGAAAAGCTATTAAAATTTTAATTTTAAATTATAAAAATAGGTATTTTATATTAAAATGATCAAAATAAAAATAATTTTTAATTAAAAAAAATTAATCTAAAATATGAAATATATTTCAAATTACTTTAAATATAAAATACTAATTATTTTTAAATTAATATTTAACTAAAAATTATTTAATATTTAATAAAATTTAAAATTTGATTTTTGAAATACATTTTAATATTTAAGATAATATTCTTTAATTTTTTTTAATTTAAAATTTGATCTAATTTAAAATATTTTATTTAGTTATTTTAATATATTTTCAACATTTATATCTAATCAACCTACTGTGACCAGTTGAAAATATTTTAATATATTAATATCTAATCAACATTTAATTAAAATTAAATTAAATATTTTCAAACATTTATTTATTTAAATTATTTTTAAGGTAGAAAATTATTTTAAAATATTTAATCTTAAATTAAATTTAAATTAAGATAAATTATATATTTAAAATAATTTTAAAAATATTTAAACATTTAAATACTTAGTATTTAGTTACACTAATTTAAAAAAATAAACCAGAAATAAAAATAAAAATATTTAAATAATTTTTTGTTTTATAAATATGTAAAA